>OZ014480.1:31639696-32239696 GCA_963965965.1 Trididemnum nubilum | reverse complement strand
CCACAAATTTATGAAATCCATTTCTGCGTTTTTGCACCAAAGCTTCACCGCTGCACCATTTGAAGAACTGTTGTAGTAGTGGTAAGTTGTTGTCAGCGCTTGGTCTGATTTGACTGACTTTAAAAAATAGTATTACAGATCTTCACATCGTAAAAGAGTGCGCTTTCCAATAACTTTAAGTTAAACTTGCACTTAATACCCATCAATATTGTTCTTTGTGTTTCTGTGACGGCGAAGTGCGTGACGAATCGACATTGCAGTCTTCTTTCTTCGTTGTATACGACCTACACAGTACGTACTGTAGCTTCATAAAAAGAAATTTTTCACTAGTAAAAGGCTCTTCATAAAAATTGAATCAAAACCACCTTACTTTTTTATTAATCTTTGATGTTGTTTATATGAAATATTAGCACTTGCACTGGTGTGATAATGCAGATATGTTCCAAGTAACAGTGAACGTATTATTAAATTTTCCGATTGACCACAATATTTAGAAAAACACCACCGATCAAATAAACTTATTAGTTTTAGAAAACTTTTGGTACTTTGTGGTAATGTGAAATGAAATTCAAAAATGAGGCCGTTGCAGATCTTGTTACACGTAAAATGCACCGGTATCCATTATTATTAAAGTGATTGATGATGAGCATAATTATGTTGAAACCAGACAGCGTCAGACGCTAACTATTATTGGATAAACCGCTTAATTTTCACTTGCAATATTTATTTCTTCGTTCTTGGTAGAATTTACATCTGCTTCGAACAGGGCTGCCTAATCTTTTGAAGAACGGGCTGCAGTACATTTTGAGCCGGCCGCACAGTCACTGCCGCCCCCCCCCCCCCCCACTCCCTAAAAAAAACAAAAAAAAAAACGGTTTTATGTAAAATTAGGTGCAGTTTATGTTATTTAGGGAAAACTTTTCGTTTTGTAATAATACAAAATTTAGTCTCTTTTCTTTGATTTGAATTTTTTTCTGTTTGCTTTTGGTTTATTTTGCTGCGAGCCTAGCATTGTTTTTAACTTGTGCTTAAATTTTGAGCAAAAATGAGTTTCATGTTCTTTGAAAATTGTTTTTATAAAAAGAGTGTATTGCGATTTTCGTCAACCATTGCTACTCAATGTTAAATTTTCTTTATCAGTCGATACAGCTAACAGTTCTCAGTGCAATTAACTTTCTTCTTAGCAGTCTAATAGCAAACATGGAGACCATTTTAAGTAATTTTCAGCAAAAATGCGCTTTAGTTAGAGTTTTCAACATTTTGCAATTAAATTTCTGACAAAAAAAACTTCTCGTACGCTTAAAGAGTGCTTCAAAATCTTCGTTAAGTTGGCGAAAAAAATGTGACGTTTTTTTGCTCGAGTTGTATCTTGTAATCGATCAAAGCAACTTAGCGACAAAGAATGACGTTATGGAGCTATTAGAGCTTCAGATACACGTGTAAAAATAACCTCTTGCTTTTAGCGAGTTTTTCGTTCGGTAGTGCCTCTTAAAAATTCTCGTTGTTAATGTAAGCGAGGAAATTTCTGTCATATGGGCCCTGACTCGCTTCTGCAGCATAGTTACATTAAACTAATCTGGCAGCATTTTCAGTTTCTAGTTAAAAACAAATAATACTTTTTCAAAAAAGACCAATACAACTAATAACCTAATCTAGCAGAATGCCATCTAAACAGCAACAGAAAAGAGGAAAAGGTTACCAGAACCCAAAACCAGTAGGAACAGGCTAATAAAAAAAATGGTCAAAGAAAAAAGCCCTTGATACGTTAAACAACTTAGTACTATTTGATCAAACGACTTATGACAAGTGTTACAACGAGGTCTCCAACTGCAAGTTGATTACACCTTCAGTGGTGTCGGAAAGGTTAAAGATTAGAGGTCACCTGCAAGAAAGGGCCTCAAAGGTCTTGCTAAAGGTTTAATCAAATGAGTTGCGTAACTTAGTGCTCAGGTGATATACACAAGAACAACATCTGATGCGTAAACAATTTGAAATACATTGTTAACAACGCAAAAAAAACTAATCTAAGTATACTCTATTTTGCATAAAATTGTGTTGCTCGATTATGGTATAAAATTTGCATAAAATTTTTAAATAAATTTAAAAATTTGAGCTCCAAGTAATTGAACCATATTGCAAATGCGAGTTGAAAATATCCTTAGGTAATGCGTTCGCCTCAGGAGCGGGAGGTTTAAGGTTCAAATCCCAGTCCAGTAAAATTGGACACTGTGTTGCCAACAGATCGCCCCCGCTGCAATATGTTTTCGAAAGGAGCTGTGTTGCTCGCAGGTGCCATGATGCGGAGATGGGCCCAGCCAACTCGTTACAAGCTTGGAGTAATATAGCGAGTACATTGAAAGATTTGATTTGATTTGAACACTTTTAGGGAGAACTCTTAAACTTTGAAGAGGAATATCTCAAAAACGATAATGGCAAAAGCTGAAATTTGGGGAAGATATGCTTTAGATGTTATATTTTATTTTTTGTTTTCAGTAGGACTGTTATTTCGGATTAGCCTGGTTTTCCACAAAAACACGAAAAAAGATGATTTCAGCTGCTATCAGTTTGTTGTATTTCAAAGGCAAGGATTAGTCTTGTTTTCAGCATTCATGCATACTAGTGCGAGAATGAAAATTTTATTGATAGAATCTAAAATTCAAAAAAATTCAATTTTTACTTTTACTGATAAAGCTAACCATAATCCTAATTGAAATACAGACACTTTGTTCAATAATTCATTACGAAAACTTTTTGGCCCGTGTACTCAGTCTAGACAAAATGTTAACAAGTAATGCCGATAATAGTTCAGGTGTTATACATATTGTTTCATGTACAAAGTACTTTTTTGCAATTTAAATTTTGTTTCACCCACACAATCAGTAGTTAGAAACTTAAAATGCTTTAATTTTTATACAATTTGCACTAGTGCAATTAAAGCAAACTTTTATTCGATTTTCACCTTAAAGAGTATGAAGATCATACTTTGATTTTTTTTTATGAAGCATTTGCTATGATTGTATGGTTTACTGAATGTCAATGTATTGTGATTAACAGACAATGCAATGTTTGCGAATATGCTCACAGAAATTTCCTTTGTTTAAACAAGTTTTTCACAGATCGATTGCAAAGGACTTGAACATCTGACGTTCCAAGCACGATAAGCATAAAATCTTGTATCGCTGAAATACGCTCTACAACAATCGTCACTTCCACCATTATTGCGAGGATAGGTAGGATACCACAGCGAGTCGTCATCCGAGTTTGCTTGATTTCCATTCACCCAACGGAAGTCGTTTTCATTTGCCTGATCATTCAAACCTATCCAATGACCCGCATTCAAAGCAAATGCACGTGTGATTGTTCTGCAACAAATATGGCGATAAGTGTACAGAAAGCAAATTAGAAACAATACTTTTTACTTGATTATAGCGAATTTGTGAAAATTTAAACATTGTTTTTGTTTAAGCGTCATTAAGACCAGGTACAGAACGCACACACAATAGCGCACACGCGGCATGCATGGGTACAGAAAACAGGCATGTTGAAAAGGCAAAGTTATAAGTACGCGGCGGGAAAAAAACACTGCACCGTAATAAGAGAGATGGGGAAACTGTTGGTCATTTTATCCGAAATTTGGTCATATTTAACGGAGAATTTTAAATGAAGAAAATCCGGACAGCACCAAATTGGTCATAATAAGCGGCTGGTCATATTATCCGTGATCATAATAAGTGGCGCCTACTGTATTGCATTTTAACCACGCTAACACGATCGTTTTACTGTACGTACGATAGTAAGTTGTTTTTAATTCGTGCCAAGTTTTTTTTTCTTTTTCTTTTTACTTCGTTTCATTACTGTTACTTACAAAAGCTCTGCAGTTAAGTTCTGGCGCATATTTGTTTAAACTGTAAGGAAGTTAGGCGTTTTGAGCTTCTCACGGCCAGAAGCACGCTTAATTTTGTATAAAATTAAACGGCTCTAATGTAGTCAAAACTGACAAAGTATGTATAAGCAATTATTATTAATGCTTAAGCTCGATAAAACTTTAAAATGCCGTCCAGTTTAATTTTTCATTACGCAATTTAATTGTCTGTGCCATTTCAGACAAAAATGTAATTTCCGGGAAACGCAACCGTTCACGTGTCTTTTTTCTTTTATTGTTACTTTTTGCCTGCAGGAGTCCCAGCAACATAATTATGCAAAATTTTTATACGTTACTATTTTTATACGTTATTATTTCCAGGAACATATTTAATTTTTATACCAGCAGCATTAATACTTAAAAAGTGCTCTACTTAACATGAACATTAAAGTTTAAAAATCGACATTATAATTTACAAATGTCAAACAAAAATATTACCAAAGCACAATGTGAAACGTGCATCCACACAGTCATATTGTACATTATTTTTAAACTTCCTCTTTATCTCTCACAAGCTAAGCTGTTGTTTTGCAATTTACAGAAACTGTTACTTGAAAATTGAAACAAAAAATTACTTTTTGACTAATCACACGGCAGAAATGAAATCTACATTGCCGTTATATTTCTGCAATATAAACATGTAAACTCGGAGTCGATTAAAAATTTACCGTTACAAAGTTGGTAATATTTCATAGCACTCCGATTGCAAACAACTAAACGTTTTCAATTGTTTCTGGAGCATTCATCAGCAAATGCTTGTAGCATGTTAATAGCTTTTTAGAAACAAGTTCAAAAAATTAAACGTACCTTAGCAAACAAGTATCTTTTTATTTTTTCAACATTTATTTTTTCTCCAACTGCAGTATTTAAAATTAATCATTTTTAATTTGAATTGATTTTAAAAAAGGAATGAATTCGTAGTAGACGCTCCAACATAACTTGACCAGATTGATGGTTCTAAAACTTATTTAATGCAACTTTTAGAAAGTGTGCTGGAATTTCGATGAATCAGCCCTCACCAATCGTTGAAACCAAGATCATTGCTAAAGTACAAGAATGTAGACTTGTTTTTTTTTGCAATCAAACCACAATTAGCATATAACGGAGGCGCAACCAGTGAAAGCGGAAAATAAAACTCAAGCTTAAGTCTATCCTTAGCCAATTAGTTAAACACAATTTAATTCAAATTTAATTCTAACTTGAGTTTATTTCCAATCAGTGGTCGAGTAGAAAAAGCGTCTGCTACCAAAACGGTAAACTCGGGTTCGATTCCCCGTCGACAAAAATTAGCTACTAGATAGTTTGGCTTCAACAACTTCCTTGTTTATCGTTCAGCAATAAACAGGACAGTGTAAAGCTTCCACCGTGCGTGGTAGACAGGTGGGCTGGTGGCAGCTTGACTCGAGAACCGACAGGTCTCTTTGCTGTTTCCTGGCTTAGGCAACTTGGTGAACTAAATGTAATTAATAATTACAATTACAAGGAATAGTTAGTGTTTTGTTACAACTAATCTAAGTTGGTGCTAAATGGTAAGAAACAGTAGCGTAGCCAGGGAGGGGGGGCGGGGGGGGCTATAGCCCCCCCCATTGGCCTGCCGACCAAAATGCAGAATAAGGAAAATTCCACGTTTTCAGCACTTCTAAGACTATCTTTTGCGCTGGATTAGACTAAAAAATGCTTTAAGGCATAGTTTGAAAGGTTTATTTAGGGGGGGGGGGCTAATAGACTGCCGACCAAAATGCAAAATAAGGAAAATACCACGCATTTAGCATTTCTAAGACTGTTTTATGCACTGGATTAGACTAAAAAATGCTTTAAAGCATAGTTTAAAAGGTTTATTTAGGGGGGGGCTAATGAACTGCCGACCAAAATGCAGAATTAGGAAAATACCACGTTTTTTCCAGTAGCGTAGCCAGGGAGCGGGGGGGCTATAGTCCCCCCCCCCCCCCCCCCACTGACATGTCGATTAAAATACAGAATGGGAAAAACACTGCATTTTTAGCACTTCGAGACTGATTTATGCACTGGAGTGGACTAAATAGTGGTTTAAAACATTATTTGAAACATATGTTCAGGGGGGGCTAATTTGTCAAAAATAAAACCAACAAATAAATGAAACCTTTGATAAATGGTAAGAAATAAGCAATCAAATTTGATCGCAAGTGTAAAAATGCTAAACATAGGTGTCATCAACAAATATACTATAAACTAAGGAATAGGGGGGGGGGCTATTCAGTATTTGTTAATTACCAATCATTTCTCTCAAATCTTTTTTCATTAGCTCCCCCTCCAATTATTTTTCTCTATAAACTGTATACGAAATAGATTACTCCGGGTGAGTTTTATTGCAATATTCGATTTTATAATTTAACAGCATCTAAACAAGAGAACTACATTTTACCATTAGCCACCTCCCAAATAGCCCATTTACGCTACCAGTTTAATCTTGTTTGCACTGCCAATTTCTAAGCCACGTTTTAAAATCATTATTTTTTAATCAAAATAGCCCTAAAATGAAGTTATTTTTGCAAAAAAATGCAAAGTTTTCGAGCGCTGGGGTCAAAGCCCCCAGACCCCCGTGCCTCCGGCGGCTGGGGGCTTTGCCCCCAAACCCCCAGCCTCCGGCAGCTGGAGGCTTCGCCCCCAGACCCCCATTGGCCTCCGGCGGCTGGGGGCTCCGCCCCCAGACCCCCCAAACAGCCCCCCCCCCATTGCGAATTTCTGGCTACGCGCCTGGTAAGAAATGTCAATAAATGCTTTAAAATATTAATCAATTTCTTGAAAATATTTGGTTTTTAAATCCACTAAATTTTAGTTGCAAACTACAAAATCATGCAATGCAGTTGTACACAAGGGATTTCAAATGAGAAATTACTGAAGTTCTTCTTATGTTCTAGGCTAGCTCTGAGAAATTACTCAGATGCTACTCAAAAGACCAACTTTACTGCTCACGTTTCGCTAGTTAGAATCAACTAGCTGCATCAGAAGCTATCAGAAGTGATAGCAAATTGCCATCAGCTTCTGCTAGCAAAAGACAGTAAAACAGAAAAACGACTCCACACATTACTATATTAGAATAAAAAGCGAAAAAACTTCAAAGCAAGGCTCTAAAAATGTTCATTGTTACGATAGGCAACGTCATACGGATAAAAGTAACCGTGCATACATAGATGAAACAAAGAGGTTCTTATAAAAATAATATCTCCAAATTAGCTTTGCAGCAAAATACATTAGAACTAACATTAAAAAAGATTAAACCAGACGAAATTCAATAGTGGGAATTACGCAACTTTCTATAAACAGCAGGAAATGATAAGCCATCGTTTCTATTGGGCACTTGGGGCTTTTCATTGATGTGCCAACTTTCAGTGAAAAGACGCTGCAAGTAATCAAATTCTACTTCTAAAATTTTGACTTCAGACCAACTAATGAGGTGATCATTTTCCACGGAATGCGTGCAAAGTGCTGATATCTCGGGCCGTTGAAATTTTATTGCCCGTTGATGTCCCGTAATTCTAGATTTAAGGTCCCGTTTGGTTTGTACGACGTAAACAAAAGCACAATTCTGAGAGGGATCTTTGTGAACCAAGTTGGAGTTTTCATTTTGATTTATTTGATCTTTTAGGAAAGAGAGAAATCTACCAATTGCTAAAGTGCTTTAAATGCCACTTTAACACCGGTTTCCAAATGTATTCTTCTGATTTTGTCCGATACACCTTTAATGTAGTGTGGGTTGTGAATTGGGGGCATTGCATTGGGGGCATTTTGGGGCAGTGCCCCCAAAATCACTGCTTGTGCCCCCTCAAACGAAAAATAAGCCCCCCAAGCGAGGATTGTGCCCCAAAAGAAAAAAAACAGCCCGATCTCACTGGAGTGCATTTCGGGCCCTGTGCCCCCTCCCAAGCGTGGGTAAAGTCTCGTTCCAGGACGAAAAACACGAATGAAAACAGTCAAGACAAAGTCTAAGATTTTGCGCCTAAGACTTTTTTTGTCTTCACCCCTGAAATTGTTGGCAAAAACCGAGACCCGCACCAACAGATTTCTTCGGGCTTTGCCAGGCTAAGAACGTGACCTTCTCCAAGGTAAATTGGGATAAAAACCTGTTTTTTGGTCTTCACTCCCAAATTTTAGGTAAAAGTTTATCTGTACCTCTTCAAATATTTTTTCTGCCTCTCCCATCCTCAGTCACACTACTCTGGTGCGCAGGGAAACCGTTGAGACTTAATGTTTTTTTGGTGAGATCAAGATGAGATTTACATTCAGATGATTTTTCAGTGTGGGAGTCGATTCGGTGGTACAAGGTTTTAGCAACAGCCAACTTTTGGTGTAAAGGGTGGTGAAAGTCGAATTGTACTGTAGATAACGGTTGGTCCTGGTAGGTTTGTGATAAACTGCGGTCCTTAGTTTACAATTAGCTGTAGGATTGAACCGAATATCCAAACATGCTAAAGAGCTTTTTTCCTCCAATTCCAGTGTGAACTTTTAATATTGGCGGAAATAGAGTTAATGATGGTCAAAGTCATCAATTATTACTGGTAATTTGTTAAGACAAAGCAGATTATCAAAATAACGCAGCCAAATTCTAGGGGGTTCTCTAAAAGTACTGAGGGCCTTGCGCTCCATGGGTTCCATGAAAATATTATCTACCACCGGTGAAACACAAGATGAAGAATTTTACCGGAGATAGCTAATAAATATTTCACTATGGAAAATGATCACCTCATTAGTTGGTCTGAAGTCAAAATTTTAGAAGTAGAATTTGATTACTTGCAGCGTCTTTTCACTGAAAGTTGGCACATCAATGAAAAGCCCCAAGTGCCCAATAGAAACGATGGCTTATCATTTCCTGCTGTTTATAGAAAGTTGCGTAATTCCCACTATTGAATTTCGTCTGGTTTAATCTTTTTTAATGTTAGTTCTAATGTATTTTGCTGCAAAGCTAATTTGGAGATATTATTTTTATAAGAACCTCTTTGTTTCATCTATGTATGCACGGTTACTTTTATCCGTATGACGTTGCCTATCGTAACAATGAACATTTTTAGAGCCTTGCTTTGAAGTTTTTTCGCTTTTTATTCTAATATAGTAATGTGTGGAGTCGTTTTTCTGTTTTACTGTCTTTTGCTAGCAGAAGCTGATGGCAATTTGCTATCACTTCTGATAGCTTCTGATGCAGCTAGTTGATTCTAACTAGCGAAACGTGAGCAGTAAAGTTGGTCTTTTGAGTAGCATCTGAGTAATTTCTCAGAGCTAGCCTAGAACATAAGAAGAACTTTAGAATTTCTTTACGAAATTATGTTTACTTCAAGTGGAAGTTTTTCTTTTTGCACTTTGAAAATTAAAACAACGCACCGTTTAAGACCTAATAGAGCTTGATTATAATAGAAAAAAAACGAAAATATTAAGATTAAGAGGAGTTCAGCTGCAATATTTTACAACAGCTCCTGGTTCAACTCTAAATCCTCTTAAATATAAAACTCCTCCGACTAAATCTTCGCGATGATGGTCTGACGCATTTCTTTTAAAGACTCAACAGTATGAAAATAATCGATTGGGGCCCAAAATACTTTTGACTTGTTAATGATAGCACCAGGAAGATTCTCAACTGTTCATTGGTTTTGAAACATTATTATTGTTAGATCACAATATTTAGCATCCGCGTGCTTATAAACATACTGTCTTGCTGAGTGATCTCGAAATCCGTGAACAATCAAGTCTCCTCCCAAACTTTGACATGCTCTTCTACTTTCATCCCATGTTTGGAGGGTATCGTTTACTTTATACTGATATCCGTTAAAAGGAGATATCCATCCGTCATCCAGTTCAACATATCCACGAAGCCTTGTTGAATTATCTGCACAAGTTTTTCAGTTTTGTTTATTAAAAGAGACTTTGTTGAGTTGCAAAAATAAAAAATTTGGATATTAATTGCTTTGCTAACTTTGCAGTGTATCACCTCAAATTGATTACTTACAAAAATATTTTATTAAATAGTTTTCTTTTTTTTTTCGGATTGAAAAAATTCCGCTAGCCATGCTTTGGCATTAAGCTCTAGCCATGCTTTAGCATTAAGTTTATAAAAAAGTTAGATGAGGGCCTGAGTTTGCAACTTATAAGTCAAAAACCCTGAATTTCTCTCGGTTTATGCATTTAACTTGTTCGGCAAAAAATTGATCCGGACCCCTAGTTGTCAATACTGATATTATTATTGTTAATTAGCATACTAATGTACGGTTGTTGGTAAAAATGCTAAAAAAACTGTATAAACAATATACGCTTTGTTGTTATCATTTTTATCATTGTTGGTATTTCAACTGCTAAGGAGGAGGCTGGCCATTGCTTATGTGTGATAGCCCTTGCTATTGCGTTCAAAGCCATAGTTAGCAAGAACACTAATCTGCAAATTATTCGCAATAGATTTAAGCGAGCTTGGCTGAATGTTTTCAACTCATATTTATGCTTCAAAAGTCATCTGTGAAAACTCCAACAAATTTAAACAAGGTTTTTCAGCATAAACGTGAGGTAAATCTTTACTCATATTGATCAATTTTTATTGCAAGCAATATCCAACCCACATTCGAAACCATGCAACTCTCGAGTATTACAGGTATTTATTTATTTTAGCATAAAAGCGTGATGATTTATCTATCTGGCTTAATTGAGTGGAGAAGAATTTAATCTCATTTTCACGTCATAATACGATGATGTCTTACTCCGAAAACAAAGTTTAGGTAAGGAAACAATAAATATTTTCAGACTGTTTAAGTCTTTGAAAAAATGATTATTCAAATGGCAAAAGTATTGCTTTTATAACGACATAAAAACTTCAAAAAATGTTTGTAAAAAGAAAATTTATACCATAATATGAGTTTAATTTATTGATGTTGCAAAATTTTCAAAGCAATTTAATCACAAAATTATAATACGCTTACAATAAAAACTTTAATCAGCGGTATAAGTATTGCATCAACAATGGTTGCTAAAATCTTGAGAAAGTCTGTATTCTATGTATTGATAATGTCATAACTATGCATCGAAAAGAAAAGTTTAGTTTGACTTTAAAACTTCAAAGGATTGCTGTATTTTTTTCGATGCAAATTGGTAAATATGAGTGTAAATACAATATTTCAAACCACGCCAACTAACATGCCAGCTCATTTTCTTGAATTTCAGTTTGCAGTTCACCATTTTTTATTCTCAGTTCTTCAAGTTGAGCTTGAAGCTCATTGATTTGAGTTTGTATTTGCCTCAAATTGGCACTGGTTTCGTCGGTTTGTCCTTGTTCACCCTGTTTCAAAAAGGAAAATATCTTTTTGCAAAAATAGTGATAAGAGCTATTTGTTGACAATATTTATCGCTATTAAGGATCTAAATGTATGGCAAAAAATGCAAAAAATTAAGTATTCATTCATATTTTATATTCTTTACTTTAACACTTTTTATTTTTTCAGGTACGATAAACTGAAAATAAAAAAAATTGCTATTTTTGCCAACGTTTTTATATTTAGATATGAAGTATACACCTTGGAGCAAAAAAACAAATAATAACGCGATTTGATAACTCAAGGTACATCGCTGACCTGATCTCAACCGTTTAGTCTTGTGAGGTTTAGCCAAAAAAATCCTCACAAACATGTGCCCTAAACTTTTCAGAAGCTATACTGAAATTAGGCAGGTTACTTAAACATTTGCTCAACTGATCTTAATCTTTCAATTGTGGTTGTAAAGTGATTCAAAGGAAAATGTTGTCGAAAGCAGCGCTGCTTCAATTTTTACAAAAACCTTGATTGGATGCTTGGTCTGTGACAATTTGAGCCAGGTCACGTTGTTGCAGCTTTGGGAAGGCGCTTTAATGCGATGATTATTTCTGCTTGGTGGCTTTGCACAAGCAGGAATAATACAGTGCGAGGAAAAAGTCAAAAAATAAACTGGAAAGGTTAGAAAAATGTAGGACTCCTAATCAGATGTGGATTCGGACAAAATAATTAACTGTTTGCTTATTGCAGTTAGTTGACCACCAGAACAGCCGATGCTTGCGTCAGAGATGGAACCGGTCAGGATTTTCTCGACCCGACCGGTAAATTTCAAAATCTACGCCGGTTAACCAGCCCGGTCGACCGTTTTTTTACGGACGTTTTTGTTCACTGTTCAATGCATCTAATGAAATATTTTTCAAAAAGGGGGGCCATGAGTGAGGTGTTAAAATTTGTGACTTCGGACGGAGGTCTCAGAAAAAAAAAAAACTTTATTGCGGTTTTTGCAAAAATAGCTCAATTTCACCATAAGCGATTGACTTATGGTAAAATGATAATGGTAAAATGCCAGGTAGCGTAAGCCTCTTCCACAATCATGCTTCATTAAAGTCTGATTATGCTATTTTAACGTATATTTTGCATTTTGTTGCTTCGAGCTGTTGCCCAAAGAGGTGGGGGCCATGGCACAATGTCCTCCTACCGTGAATACGCCCCTGGATGTGCATGTCTGAATGGTCACAGCGTATTAGTCACAGCTTGAAACCATTCAACAAATGTTTTCAAAAGATGTGGTTTGTTAATACTGTTTTTTTATAAAAAGGTTTATTTATAATA
This sequence comes from Trididemnum nubilum, assembly GCA_963965965.1. NCBI lineage: Eukaryota > Metazoa > Chordata > Ascidiacea > Aplousobranchia > Didemnidae > Trididemnum > Trididemnum nubilum. The sequence goes on along the minus strand of OZ014480.1, from coordinate 32,227,186 downwards.
AAATATATAAGTTATGTATATTTCGGTTGATGCTTGGATGTCTGTTAGTTGCAAAAAAGAAGAATTTGACCGGGGTTTCAACCGGCTTGACTGTCCGGTCGAAGAATCTCGACCCGACCGGCCGGTCGACCCTACCAGTTTCCATCTCTGGCTTGCGTATCGTGTTCCTTTGTTTTTACTCCACCGTTTTTAAACTAGCTTCTGCGAAGTTTAATCGTTTTGTGTTCTTCTGGCCTAAAGGCTACCAGCGCGGAAGCATAGGGAAGAGCCAACAGGCCACAGTTACACATCGCTTGTAGGTAAGAGTTTTACGGTACATTGAGAAGATATTCTTACTAGCTCAAGTGGTAGAGCAGTGGACAGGTAATCCAAAGGCTACTGGTTCAAATCCTGTGGGAATAACTTTTTCATTTTGCTTGTTTTAGGTAGTCGCTTTCTGGTGTGGCTTCTCTAGACTTCTGCGCTGGTAGCCTTTTAAAGGCCAAAATAACGCAAAACGATTAAACATTAAAACTCTGGCTTGCAAATGTCAAAACATCACAATTAAATCATTATAATTATGATAGTGCTGGGTTTAAATAGCCAAAATTAAGCAAGCAAGAATACATCTTCTCTAACTCAAGTGGTAGACCAACGGACCGGTAATCCAGATGCTGCAGGTTCAAACCCTGTGGGAGGATAGCTTTTTCGCATTGCTTGTTTTAAGTAGTCGTTGTTGTGGTGTCTCTTTCTAAGTTTCCGCGCTGGTAGCTTTTAGCCAGAAAAAAACAAAATGATTAAATAGTAAAACTCTGACTCAGTGCCGTTGCCAGAGCAATCGAAGTGAAGGGGCACTAGCCGAAAGTGGGGGGGGCACCAAAACAGGCTGAGCTTTTGCTCATGAAAACTGATATTTTTGAGCTACAAATTATGAGCTATTTTAAAAATTTCGTATTCATGTCAGAAGAAAAGAGACACATAAGACCAGCTGCGTTTCTTTGCTCGTTTCGTATGCGGCCCATATCATCGCTTGAAAAATCTGTCTGTAGCAGTAAATGCGACCAGAAGCGCAAACAGGATTTTGCTGAAAGGGAGGGGACTTGAACCAAAAGTAATTTTTTCCACAAAAACTGGTTAATTTAGGCCCGTGCTGAACAAACTGATGCAAGCGTATCACAAAGAAGGTTTGGGGGCACAACCCCCAGTTCCTGAGTGATTTTCGTGATTTTGCGGAAAAAAATAGCAATTTTAACGCCATTTCAAACACTTTTTGCGACGAGGAGCTAGTCGTTCAAAACTTACGCAGGGAGCAGCACTAAAGCGTAACGGTACATCACTTGCGTAAGCGAAAAAGCTGCTAGCATGTAATTGCTATCCCTCAGGCTAGCATTGCTGTCCCAACCCTAACTGTAATTCAAGGTTTTGAAGCAAAAAAAAAGACTGCTTATATATATATTTCTCTTCCTTCCTTACACTCCACATTCTTCCATTCCACGCAATCGCAACCCCAGTGCGAATCGAACCCGGGTGCGTTGATTGGAAGCTGAGCACGATAACCACTACACTGTGCTGCTTGCAGCAATGCAATGACAAAATGTCATATTTAACCCAAATGTATGAGAAAAAGGCAATGGCACGTACGTGACTTTTGCATGACTATATACTACTTTTTTTGCGCGTTTTTAAAGCCATATGAATAACAACAAAAAATTGCTAAAATTTAGATACCATTAAAAGAATTAAATTGCCTAGCTCTTTCAGCTTCTTTTATACTTAAGTTTAAGTCCAAAACATGTTCAAATGCTTGTATTTTGGGGTTAAATTTTTAAAGTGACTTGGCTAAAGGGGGTTGAAGTCTCCTTAGCCCTTTCCCCCTGCTTGCGCAACTGAGTGCTACCTAAAAAAAAATTTGAGTGTGCTCTAAACAAAACAAAAACAACGAGTCTTTTAAAAAATATTTTCACGTATTGTTTTCGGACATAATCATTAACGAAGTACCGGTAGCAATTTTATAAGCTTACACTCCCATTTTCGCGACACATCCGTAAAGACGTGTTAATAAGACAGATTATTGCCTCACATTTATCTACAGCAGTTGGTGGCCAGAAATTTCGCAAAAACTGGAGAATTCTTTGAACGAGAATTACGTTTGAACGTTATTATTCCTTTTTTCATTGTTGCCTGTTGGCTTGACGTTAGATGATGTTCCGAAAACGTATTCTGAGTAAACCAAAGTGGGGGGCACAGCCCCCCTGGCCCCCCGTAGCGACGGCCCTGCTCTGGCCTGCAAATTTCAAAACATCATAAATAAATTATTATTGAGTGCGAAGTTTCAAACTTTTGCTTATAACTTGAGAAAGGTTAAATCTCGCTACATGATATTTTGACAGCAGTTTGAAATTTATGATTTGTATAATTGCACCGAGTTTTGAGACAACTAGTCACGTGACTTTGGTTTTAGGACCCAAAAATCGCCCCCAAATTTCGGCGTAAGAAACGGTCTCATTTAAAAACGGCTTTAAGAGCGGCAAAAAATTTATCACTTGTTCATCTTAAAACACTTTTATTCCTACCAACCCAATTTTTGGCCTCGATGAGTTTTTTCCTTTTTTTTTTCCTTTTTTCCTTTTTTTCTTTTTGTCTTACTAAATTTTGTACGCTTTTCTCCTAAACTACAACAAGTTGAAATCTAATTTTTGTGCAAATTTGTTAAGCTGCAAATGCAATTTTGTCTTCCAAAAATTTTGGGGGCCACTCCCCCCAAAAACTCACCCAAAATAAGACCCCGAAAACTCAATTTTTTTCAACGGCTCAGGCTAGGACGCCTTCTTTTAATACCAGAATATATTTATTAGACCAATATTTGACATAGTTTGGGGGTACCACCCCCCCCCAAAAAAAAAAACACTTAAACTCCCAAAAGTTCACTATTTTGAACGGCTTAATTTAAGATGCTGGTTATTTTTGATATCAGTTAACATTTAAGAAATAAATATTTTGGCATAATACAGGGCACCATCCCCCTAAAAGCCTCCCCAAATGAACCCCCCAAAAATAAATTTTTTGAACAAATTTTTTTGACGTAATTTGGGGGTACTATCTTGCCGGAATTTTTAAGAAACTAATTTTTTGATGTTTAAGTAGATGTTTAGGAAACAAATTTTTTGACGTAATTTGGGGGTACTATCTTGCCGGAAACCTCCCAATTGAAGCCCCAAAGCCAATCTTTTAAACAACTTAAGTTAGAGTGCTAGTTTTTCTTTTGAGATCAGTAAATATTTGCGTCGGTCATTCCAAGGGGTTAGCTCCTCAATAGGCTCCCATCTGGTTGTCTAAGGTTTTCATTTGATTTAGCGATTTCGTCGCGTTTCACTGCTTGTTGAAAGCCACCACACCGTCAATTGTTGTTAAGTGCCATATATTTTAAAACGAATTGACGAGGCACAAGCTGAACTCAAATGAAATAATCAAGTTTTTTTTTAAACTAAAAATTTTACGCTTTCGATTAGATGCATACCAACCAAACCAACTGGTAATTTTTTTCTCCCCGAAATAAAGGATTTTTTTGTTTCTTGCACACATTGCTTATAAAGCAAAGTCGAACCCATTTTTGGAATTTTCGCTGTTTATTTTCGACATAAATTGGTCAAAATTGGTAAGCTAGCTCACAACATTTCGTTTTATCATTTAAACTTCTGTTAGACGGGAGGAGGGAAGTATGATCTTACAGAACATTTTATCATAAATCCTTTTTTATTTGGAAGAGCAAAAATGCCCTTTTTTCGGTTTTATGGTGATAAATTCATTAAAAAAAAATCTTTTGAATTTAAACCAGTTTGACTTTGAGCCAAATGTATTCACAAGTAGTCATTAAAAGTTGAAGTTATTGGGGCAACTACAAGTTTAACAATGTAGAGGTTTTTTAGGGGCGCTTTTTAAATTATTGGCATTTTTGATACATATTGATTTAAATGACATCGTGCCATGCTTTTGTGAAACAATCACTTTAACTAAACTTTTGTGCAACACTTTAACTATATAATTAAGCTTCAAAAATAAACTTATGTGAATTTTTGAAGCGCCTATGAAGTCAAAGATACCAAAAAAAACTTTTGCTGAAATCAGTTGTTACATCACTATAATGACGTCCTTAAATTGAAACCAAATTTGTAAATGATTTTAATGAAGATTAATCATCATGTCAAATTTTGTTTGCTAGGAGTTTCAGCTTGAGAGCAAAATAAGAAAGTAATAATTTTGCCCCTTTCTCTCTTTATAAATGCGTTGTGTTCATAGCCCTGGTTATCTAGGAGTAATTACTTTTTGGCCTTTTGGACCAAGTCCGCCAGGTGGCCCAATTCGTCCAGGACGGCCTTGGGCAATACTGGGCTGACTGTTGACATTCAATAACGCTGGTGGGTTGTCGTTGGGACCACAATTGCAATTAACAATTGGCTGTGAACTGCACGTTGCTGCATCTGGACCAATATCTTGGCAGTTTGCAAACACAATGAGCAATGCAATTGCCCCACTGAATCGCAACATTATTCTATAGAACTAATTTAATTGTTGAAAATTGTGAGAAAAAGAAACAACACAAAATTACGTAAATAATCTAATAATTAAGTTAACTACAACAAGAACAAAAATTTAAGGTAAATATTTGCTCAATAAAAAAAAACGAGTAGTAAAAACTATCCAAGCAATTCACAAAGCATTAAAAGTGTTCTTTTCCGTTTAAAGCAAGTTTTTATGATCAAAAGTTATGACTAAATAAAGCAATCATTTATAAGTAAATAAAATTGTGACTAAACAATATAAAGCAATTATAACCAGAAAAAAAAAAAAGATTATTAGGCGGAAAAATGTAGATTCCATTGTTATGACAACATTATCTAATTTTTTCAGCAAATATGGTCTGTTTTGATGATACTGCAACCAAAATGAAAAACAAGAAATTACATCGGAATATTAAAGAACTTTTGCGACAAAAAATGTGTCAATTTTAAAAAAGTACCGAAGGCAAAATCAACGGGGAAATCTAAAGTTAGGGCAATAGGAAATAGACTAGATTGGCGCTAACTCAATCTTTTATGACTCATCTGTTCCATAGCTATTCTATTTTAAACAAGACTTAAAGGCCACTTTAAATATAATAATTCTATTGGCATTTCTAACATTGATAACACCATCAAAACCATTTTAGTTCTATCCCACGGCAACGTCGCAAGTTACTGTATGCTAACCTCAGAGGCTTTTTTACCTTTTGTATAGGGCACAATCTGTTTCTGTTGGTTAGTCTACTGCATTAAGGCATCAGTGTTGCCGACCAAAAATATTAATAAGTAAGACCTGAGGTGGTACTTGAAGTAGAAAGCTTTGGAACGACTGGTTCAAGAAAGATGAAGTCAGCGCCAATCTAATTTAATACGATTGCCTTAACTTTAGAAACTTCTATTGATTTTTCCTTCGTTCCTTTTTTAAGGTTTTGAAACGAATTTATTTTTTACGAGTAATCTAGATTAAACATGCAATAGTTTCAATATCTCTTGAATCGATGAAAAACTTCGAAAACTGCTGAAGTGTTGCCATTAATTTTATGGAATTTAGCGATATGCTGAAACTAAAGTCACGGAAGTAAGACAAAACCACCGCAGCACAATATTTATTGATGCTTTGATTTGAAAGTTAATGCTTATGGTGGGTGTGGCAACTTTGCTTGATTTTGCTTTCAACTTTTACTTGTAATTGTTTAAGGTCACAATATAATTATTTTTAAATAAATGATTAGGCATGCATGGAAAATGTACCCTTAATGTGAAGTTACTCATGTAGCGAGTCATACAAGCATAAAATATCAAAGACACTGTCTAAGGCTCTCAATCATTGACTTTTTGATACAAAACATTATGAGAGTTGTAACAGATATAGGGCAAGGTAAAGTAAGTCGGCCAGTGGTGCAATAGGATCACTAACCGTGCTTTTATTTTCTGAAAATGCAGTATAATATAATAATCTCAGTATCGTTGAATTATAATAGTCTCAGTGTTTGTGAATTACTTAATAAACTTTATTAAAAATACTTCCTTTTTCAGCTCTGATCTGACTTAAATATAAATTTAAAGTTTTTCTATCAGATATTTCTGAGTGATATTATCTTGATTTAGTGATTTCTAAACTACTTTTAGCTGCTCAATTTTTACTTTTAATACTGTTATTTTCTTTCAAAATTTTGTCTGAATGTTTTCGCTGAATTGCTTTCGTTAGCAAACCTCACCCTCCGTCTAATTCTCTTGTAATGCGACTTTTGATATCTATAAGGCGTTAATGAAAGCTACAGAACTATTCTGTTTCGTACAGGAGGCGATATTTCAAGGAAACTTATTCTTCCACCTTCGTTTTAATTTTTAGATTAGTTTTACTTTTCATTTATTGAACAAAAAAAAAAAAAAAGTATACAATCGCGTAAAAAAGGTTATTAAAATCTATACAGATTTTCATTTTTTGTTTCTTGTTTTCATTTTTTGTTACAGATTTTCATTTTTTGTTTCTTGTAATAACTTCGAATTATGCAATGCTAGGCTCGTCAAATTGAAGCATACATAGACTACAAAGGTGCGTTTACACTGAACGCGAAGCGATGCAAAGCAACCAAAATCAGACATCATCGACTACTTAGTAAAAAGCTTCAACCATTTGCAAACATGGCGGGCGGTTACTTAATTTTATTTGCACAAATTTGCTTTTGAATGATTGACCTATTTTGAGCAAGTAACGTTAGCGACCATTCGCGAAGGTTGCCAACCTTCGCTTTGCTTTGCTTCGCGTCCAGCCATGCATTCAATGTCAACGCAACTTTATTTTTCATTGATTTCTAATTCTTGTCGTCATGAATAAAAAAAACAGCATGTTCCTAGCTTCTGTATCATCTTATATTGCAAAAAAGAGAAATGAGCTCCTTTATTTTAAAGCCAATTATAATGGCATAGAGTTTAATTTAGAATTTAAAAGACATTTACGGAATTTAAATGTAAAATCAAAATTTAAAGGACATCTAATTCAAAACGACATGAGATGCTATCAATTAACATTAAACGTATTACAAAGCTGCTCAAAAACAACAAGTTTCCGTGATGCATCAATCAAATAATTTGTTTTGCACCCAAACTACATTAACTTGATGGTCACGACTTTGGTTTATTGTTCTATTGATTCCGTGCAATGAAAGTTTTTAAAAAGAAAAAAAAAGTTCATTATATACTCGCTGCTTAACGCTGAAACGAGTAAAAATTTGTAGAATCTGTATTTGCGTTTTTACTCCAAATTTATACTGCAGACTTTGAAGAACTGTCGCAGTAGGGGCGAGTTGTTGGCAACATTGTCCTGATTTGACTGAACCGGCAATCGCACCGCAGATTTCCAGTTTATAAAGGAGTGCACTTTTCAATATGTTGAAGGGGTATTTCACTCTACTGTTTAATTTTAACCCTAAATAATGGAACACCAAAGTTTTTTTTCCTTTTTTTCATTGTTTGATGTCAAGTAGCTTTATCTGAAAAAAATTGACTTCACGGAAAAAATTCGGCTGTGGCAACATGGCAGCATCAAATTTGCATCCGTGGTTTTAAACAGACTAAATTGTTAAGTAGTTCTTGGGGTTAGGATGTGTTTTTGTCTGGCTTCTGCTGTGGCTTTGGTAAAAAAACTACGTTTTCAAAAGTAAAAATTAGGATTATTGGTTTGAATGTTCTTTTTTTGATGCAAAGATATTCTGTTTCGTGCACTTAGAAAAAATTTGAAGTATAGGTCTGGCCTTATAGACCGATCGGAATTTTAGCTTCTGTCATATAGTCTTATTTAACTGTTGGTATGAAAATGCTGTGGTCTAGATTAGACCTTCAACTTTTAAAAATCATCTGGTAGGCTACTTAACTAATGGTAGGCCAGTAGGGCCAGGAGCTAACTTCGTGGCTGGCCTATTGCAGATTGGTAGTGAATAGTGATTAGCCTACTTCACCAAAAATTTTTTAAGTTAAAGATAACAAAGCAAAAACAAACAATATTCCTAAGTGCATTTGTAGCATCCTCCGATGCAATCCATCAAGGAAAGTACCACAAATAAGAAAATACCTGGAATTGATAGAGTTATACCTATACAGACCGCAATTTAGTGTTTATAGCACAGTATAAATATTATACAGTAAGATCACTCCAGACAAACACCATAATGACGTGTATCAGCATATCTTGAGAGGTAAATCAGAACTGAGTTTTTTGACGTCATAATAGTGACATGGTGAGCCAGGCGCGTAGCCAGGATTTGAAAAAAGGGGAGGGGCTTTTTTGAAAGAGTGAGAAAACTGGAAACAACCATGACCCGAATTTTCATTGTTCTTGAATCAGAATCACACGGTTTATCCGAAAATTGAGACGGAATTTCTCGGAAAACTCGGAAATTCAAACGCTTTTTCAGCCCAAAAACAGGTGATCTCCAAAAAAAAAAAGGTCTTCACCGAAATTGAGACGGATTTTTCGGGAAAAATAGAAAATTCAAACGCTTTTTCAGCCCATAACCAGTTGACCTCCAAAAAAAAATTGGTCTTCACCGAAATTGAGTGGATTTTTCTGCCAGAAACGGACATTCAAACGCTTTTTTAGGCCAAATCACGTCATCTACTTCACAACTTCGGCACCCAATTTCCTTTGGGGGGGCTGTTTTCAATTTTTCACCAAAAATCGGCCTCCAAAGCACCAAAAATCTGCGGTTTTGCATGCTTTACAGGCGAATGGGGGGGGCTCGAGCCCCCACGCCCCCCCCCCCCGGCTACGCTACTGTGGTGAGCGAATGAGGATAATGCCACAAAATAAGAATTGCATTGAAATTTTATTAATGCTTTATTCATACAAAATAAAACAGTTGAATATTGGAATTTTATTTAAAAGAAATTTTTCTATTTGAATAAGACACTTAAGAGGTCTTAATAATTTTCTAAAGTGAGAATTATCTGTTTATTATTCTTTTGCTTTTGTAGCCGATTGCTGCTTAGTCTTTATCGACTATCACTTAATGCTAGATGTATAGCGGCAACAACCTAAAAATTTGCTGGATTAAGTGACAAGGGATTCTTTTAACTTTTGCACAAACATACAAACTATAATTTATTATTGAGAATTTTTTCAAAGATTCTGTTTGCTAGGATTTCATTAGACTAACCACCACAACGTATAAACTGTTTGGTCCCAAAAGGAATTACAGAAGTAAAGATTAAGTCTCTTTCTCAATAACAGAGCTAAATAAGATTTTGGGAATCACAGTGGTACGGGTAATCAGTAACCTTTCAGTCACTAACATGACGCTCTATCAACAACGCAGCCGAGCCGCTATTATTTATCGCTCATTACAGTAGTTTGTTTTGTTTTTTTTTATGGTTTTTTGACGCGAAAGTTCTTTTCGATCACTTTCCAGCTCCACACCAAAATGTTCATGTGATAGTATTTTGATGTTTCTTCGTTTTTTTCTGCTTTTCATTTTAAACATAAATTTTGATCTCGTCTTAATTCTTACGGAGTGCAACGTTTCTGTATTTACTGTTTTCAAGATATTCAACTTCAAAGTAGCAAAATTTCCTTATGAAACAATTGTTGTAACTTATTACTAAAGCTTTAGTGTGTTAAAAAAAGTTTTAACGTGAGCGAATCCTAAAGATATGCGAGACCTAATCAATACAAATGATTACTAGAAGACGTACACAAGATTGGACTTTAAATAGGCCTACACTATTTTGATTAACACTAGCATATAATTGGAATAATTTCGTTTTGAACTTGATCTTCTTTAAACTTATGTCTTTAAATTCTAATATGAATGTCTTATATTTTGTTTTTTTGGGTAGTACCCTATAAAAAATTTAAAATTTTAATGGCCGTTTGCAAAAGCAAATTTAAAACCAAGTCGACTTGAGTAAAAATCTAAAGTAGTAATAAAAATTTAGAGAGTGATTTTATCCTAAATTTAACCTTTTAATGCCAGTGTTTGATCAATTCAAGTCCTATCAATTAATTCAAATTTGAATAGTTGCACGCGAATGAGCTTATTCGCTCGTGTCATATCAGGGCCAGATTTACCACATGGTACAGTGCCAGAGGCCCCACTTAAATGACATTACCTTTTGTTCTTTCGTCTTCACCTTTATTTGGTAAAAAAATGCAGCAAACTGTTAGTGAAGACCTTCTTTTCTTTTCGTCTTCGCCTATATTTAATGCTGCAATTAGCCCAAAAGTTTTAAGGCCCAAGATTCATGCACAATGTAAATCTGGCCCTGTATCAAACTCATGCTTAAGTTTGCTTTAGTAATACGCCCATAATCACCGGCAGACTCAGAAATGCAGCTGTATAAAATTTGCTAGTAGTTTAAGTTCAAGCTTGATTTATTTTCTGCCCCTAGAAGATGCAATAAACGGCACGCAAAATGACATGCAGTAGTTACAACAGCAAAACTAAATAGTTACTTTTATCACAAATGCAAATTGGAAGGAACCTGCTACGGTCAAAAACCCCGAACCCAGGTTATGCATTATGCACCTTGCTGTTGTTTTAACTATAATTACAATTTATTTACCAAGTTGCCTTAACCAGGAGACAGCGAAGGGACCTTGCTGTTTTGGAGTCAAGCTGCCACCTGCCCACCTGTCTACCACACACGGCGGAGGCTTCACACTGTCCTTTTAATTCCTGAACGACAAGCAGGAAAGTTGTGAATAACAATTTTTAGAGTCTTAGGATTGAACCGACCCAGAATCGAACTCGAGTCTACCGCTTCAATTGCAGATGCTCCATCCACTCGACCACTAATCGGTTGTTCATATTAGAGTCAGATTTATTCAAAGTTACAGCTCTATTTTGAGAAAAATTAGATGGTTAATTCAATTAAAAATACTTAGATAAATATTGTTATAAAAATAATTGCTTAGAAGCAGATTTAAACCTTGAATAGGAGAAAATAGCATAAACGCAACACAGACTGATAATAATACAGTAAGATAGTCCTACATCACAAAAAAAAAATCAAAAATCGAGCAAAAATTAAGCTTCTTTAATTCTTATTCCAGCTGTAGGCCGAAGGCTTTATCAGTTTTAGAAAAATTTTACAACTACAGCATTTAACAATCTTTTTTTTTAACACCACAAATGTTGATTTACCTCGCTAGAGTAAGCAAGTTACAGTGCAATGATAAAGGAGGTTATCCAGAACAAAATTAATTTTATCATATTGTATCAAAATGTAATAAGTAAACTATTGAAACGCAAATGAAAAATAAGGAATAAAAAATACATGATTTTAGACTATTTTTTGTGCTGAGAGCAGCCTCCGAAATTATTACCCAATTTTAGAATTAGGGCTTGCTGTAATTCACATTTATTCCGCTTTTACGAAAAAGGCAAGATAGCGCTTTTAATTGTATTTGTCCACACTTGCTTAGGTGAGATCTCATAGGCGCTAGAAATCGCATGAAATCTCAATAATGCGTATAAGTCTTGGCATTGTAATAACACCTCCCGCTTAGAAGTTTTTTCGATTTTTGAAGCTTTGCACTTTATTTTGTTACTTATTTCCAATTAAATGGGTTGTATGTTTGAACCCGCAAAGCAAAAATAATATTTGCGTAAATTGTTTTATCCAAGCAAGCGATAACGTGACGCGTGTGAGGTCTAAACCAACATCATGTAATAATAATCATTTTTTAAATATTTCAGTCACACAGCCAACAGCACTGTTGCAAACCTACCAGAGGCCCGATCTGCAGATTGTTCGATTTATCAACGATGATACACAATGAAAATAACTTGATTACAATAGATTCGGTTGATATATACAGATAGCAGAATATTTGATTGTTTACAAAAAAAAAACAATAATTAGTTTTTAAATAATGAACAAAGAGTTGTTGCATTAGAAGTTGGTAAACTTAATTTTGTTTTTTTCTTATGTTTGAAAGTACTGCAAACCTTGATATATTTCGTATTGCTCTATATGTGACGGAACAGTCACGTGATAGAAGTTACTAACAAAAGTGCGAAAAAGTCTTATACTAATTATATGACAGGCTTGTGGAGTTTGCGCTGTTCTAGTGCTCAGGCGTGATGTACGGAGCGCACCAACCCATCACAAAAAACTCTAGTTTGATTACTGTATATTTTTAAAGAGATACTGCTCATAATCGGTTTTATTGAAGAAATGAAAACTGCTTCAGGTTATAAAGAGGTGCCCCAAAATTTTTTCTCATTTTTCTTTTTTCGCTAAAATACGATTTAATCCGTTTGATCCCGTACCATTGGCAAACCTGCAATTCGCAATTTTGTGACATTACAAAAGCCATAATTTTGCAAAAATTCTCTCAGACTAAGAAATAGGATTGCCTACTGGTAGCAGCGAGCAGCCTATTACCAGATCAGAAAATTTGGCTACTATACTGCTGGAACTTGTAGACCTACAGTATGCACTAGTACCAGTATGCCTTATGTGATGTAACAAAATTGCAAAATGCAGAGTTGCCAATGGTACGGAATCAAACGAATTAGATCGAATTTTTGCGAAGAAAGGGTATTGTGGAAATAGGGTTGGGGCCACCTCTTTGTTACCTATAGTAGTTTTCATAAAAACGATTTCGAGCCGTATCTCTTTAATGGTGGTGCAGAAACATCCTCGTGTCTGAATTTCTTGAGGCAATTTTTGGTAGTTTTGCTTGACCGCAAATAAATCACTTACAGTACATTGAAACTCAGTCAAACCATACATTTTATGAAAGGTTATAAAATTTACTTCAATATTATCCAAATTTTTGTCTGATTACTGGTGATGCCATCAAAAAGACATCATATATTGCTTGAAACTTTACAAAGTTTGACTTTCAGCTCAAATGAGGCAGTCTAATTGCAGTGCATAGCTTCATTACAACTTTTCACTAAAGAATTTAATGTAATAATACGCTAAATGCTGAAAAAATTTTTGAAAAATCTCCTAAACGTATGATTTATCATCGATTTGTGTGAAGCTGGCAAACGGCGTCATTTTGGGTAAATGAACCTGCAGCAGCTGAATTGTTAGCAAAATCATGCATCATATTTTCAACTAAGATGTTGAATTTTGAGAATTGTTGGGTGAGAATGGATTGAAAATTTTGTTGTTTAATACAGCTAACATAAATCTTGGTATGGCTACGTAATGAGATTTCAAAGCCACGTGACTTAAATAAAAGTTACGTGACCAAATTTCGATTGAAAAAACGTGAAAATTTTGAAATGCACAAGTAACATGAACACAAAATACAGAACGACAATAAATTTATTGAGTAACCTAGTATTCTAACCTATAATCGTTCCCTTTTTTTTTACTCGTTGTTGCTATTTGGAGAACTATTATTCTTGAAAACCTGTTTCAACATGCCTGATAAATAGCGCTCTTAGGTCAAAGTTAGAGGACTAAAGCAATCAAGACTTTCTGTGAAACTACGATGCAAAGCCGCTAGAAAGAGTTATGTATCAACAAAAAGCCATTAGATGAGATTTGGACAAAAAATTAAAATACAACTACAAAATACATGGCATAGGATAGACAATGCGCTATATATGGCCTATGAGACACGAGGATATGAAATTGACCATCAGCAAATTTCAATTTGCGTTAAAATTCTGCACCATTTTTGAGGTCATAATAAGTTCACCATTTTAAAAACATTGAAGTTTTCAGCAAAGCGATAGTCATTATTTTTTTCATGTCTTTACAACAAATTATGTGACATATTTTAACTAACTACACAACTTTTTTGAATGTTTACAGAAAACTGGCCGAAAGTTCAACTGTTTAAACAGGTTTTTCACAGATAGCGTAATATCCGTTCGAACAACTGGCATCATAAGCACGAAATGCATAATAGCCACCTCTAGAGGTGAAATACGCATAGCAACAATCGTAATTATTGCCATAGTTGTAAGGTCGGTTAGGATACCATAGCGAGTCGTCATCAGAAACTGCTCGATTACCAGTTACCCAATAAAAGTTGTTTTCACTCGATTTATCATTCAAGCCAATCCAATAATGATAATTCAAGCCAAGTGCTCGGGTGATTGTTCTACAAAAAAATGAAAAATATTAGGAACAAAAACTAGGTTCGGGCCTACACCCATGCCATAAAATTGCAGATCAGCACCAATGTCCGATAGCAAACAGTAAACTTCTTTACCTTTTTAATTTCTGGAATAGCTGGCCAACATTTTTACAAAGTTTTACAAGAGGTTATGAGTTTTTTGTCGGCAAATGCCTGATGTTAGAAGTGATGAACTTCAGTATTTTAATGACGAAAATCACTTTCTTTTTGCTTAACATTACGAAAATCTGGCGCACTTATGCCCTGAAAATAATTGATAATTCAATGAAAAATTATATTTAAATTACCCATAAAAGCAGGACGAAAATATCTTCGTGCAGAATAGTTGAACTGAATCGGTCCGTGTCGCACCCAATCATACAAATTAAGGTTGTTAGAAAAGAGAAGTCACAATTTTAAGGTAATTATTCAAATCCTATACCCCAAAATATTTGTTAGCTTTGACAAGTTTTTAAAAATGTTTCTAGGTATTGAATTCTCTTTTGGGTACCACGTTTGATTGTGATATCTCAACTGTTAAATAACAAAAAAAATTCACAGTAAAAAAGAGTTCACTTGCAGCCAGTGACATGAAATATTAAGACAAACAAAAAGTCCTTCGTGGTTGTCAATTTTGTCTACATATCTGCCAGACTAACCATAGCTTTAGCTTTTCTAAGACGGTTTTAATCCTGCTTCTACCCTTCTGGCTGCATACATTTCTTCTCCTAATGATAAAAGTGCTTACAAATCAAGCGGTTAAAATGCCTGAAAAGTATGATTGATATGTTTTCAACCACCTTTTCTTTGTTTCAAATGTTGAAATCCTATTTAAGCATTCAAGCTTTTAAACTTACTCCCTTGCTGTGTGCTCTCGAAATCCATGAACAATCAAATCTCCTCCCAAATTTTGACAAGCTGTTCTGCTGTTATCCCATGATTGACCGGATGTATTTACTTTATATTGATACCCGTTTAGGGGAGATATCCATCCGTCATCCAGTTCAACATACCCACGAAGCCTTGTTTCATTATCTGCAAAAATTTGTTTTTTAAGTGATTATTGCAAGCTAGTGGTATGCGTGTCGGCAGTCATTTGAAGGTTGTTACAACTACAAAACCTACCAAACGAGCCTATCTGATGGGAGGTTTTGTTTCTCGAAACCTATTTTTTGTGTTGGTGATTTTAACATATGTTGCAACTTATTAGATGCTTCACAAACTTTTTGACTTTTGAGAGTTTTTGACTCCGATGTTTTGAAAGTTTTTGTTTTAGTGTCACAAACTTTTTTACTCTGATGAAGCTAGTTGATTCTAACTAGCATAACGTTAGCAGTTGATTCTAACTAGCATAACGCTAGCAATAAAGTTAGTCTTTTGAATAGCACCTGAGTGATTTCTCAAAGTTAGCCTAGAATGCCAAAAAAACTTCAGAACGTGCGTTTTTTGAGCGTTTATTTTCCTATACTAAGTTAAAGTGCCTGAGAATCTTAACCCTATTTGTACCGGGGGGAAGAGGCAAATTTGCCCCCCTCCTAATTATTTTAATATAGCTTCTAAACTAAAAAAAAGTTTTGCTTTGATGCACACTGACTTTGAATCAAATTTAATAGCACACATTTTCAGAAAGTTTGGGGTCAGCGAGAAGACCGGAAGTGACGTCATTTTTGTCTTTGTTAGAGACACCCAAGGAGTTTTACGCAATTTTGAGCACAATGCATGCTTATCAGTGCGCGTATTCTATTTATTGTACTGCATATTCATCATTGATGCTAGTCTTTAGCTGAAATAAAATATTTTATTTACTGATACATGCATTGCATCATCATTACGTCATTTATAACGTCATAATTCAAAACTATTGCTTTTTCTGCTGTTTTTCAAAAAAAATTGCGTTTGCATAAAAAATTATTGATTTTCATCAGCTGTTGAATGATATAATGAAAATAATACTGCAGTATCCTATAATTTTGTGAATTATACAGCATTTCAGTTACAAAAAATTACAAATAATAATAAACAAAAGATTAAAGATAACATCATCATGCATGATGACGTCATCATGCATGTGACGACATCATCTGCGGTGAATTTATCAGAGATGTCTTTAAATTAACAAAAATCCCAGCTGAAAATAATATTTTGCAATATTTAGACAAATTTGCATGCTGTTATAAGGATTTACTGGTTTTGATGACGTCATCATTGTTTGCATAACGTCACAACCTCAAAATATTTATTTTTAAAGATTTAACAAAAAATAGCTTCAACATGCACAAAATCTTACTTCTATCACTTATCAATCGGTGTTTAGGTATAGGGGGTCAAATTTGCCCCCCCCCCCCGGTACAAATAGGGTGTAAAAATAGCCCGGTATAAATAGGGTTAATATAAAAAGTAATCTGTTTAATAGCACATAGTCTGGGTTAATTTGTCATTTGAATTGTTTCTTTTTGCAATACCGTAATTTGACAGCAACGTCCCGAAAACATAAACAGTTAAGCAGATTGATTAGCAAAATCTGTCATTTTTTAAATTTGAAAAACCTGCGAGAGGCAGCAATTCAACACAGTGTAAGCCTATGCGGCAAATTGATACAATAGTCTTAATTTGTTTTAAATTACATCTACGTTGACTTACTCATAAGAAGTTGGCTTTCTTGTTCCTCGTTTTCCGCTCTTAGCTCATGTAGTTGCAAATGAATTTGCATTAAAGTTTGATTTGTTTCGCCTAAATTCAATAGATGAGCATTATTGCTGTGACGGCTTACTCAGTGAAACATGACTCTGAGCAGCAAACCTGGCCAAGAGAGCTAAAGCGGCTTTTACCGACCACGAGTATTGGCGCTGCTGAAATACGCTCATCATTCAACTGCATGTATTTTTCCTTTTTTTTTGCATTTACATTGAAAAAGTTATCATGCGTCTTTCTCCTAAAAAATATGCGTGATCGGTAAAAGCCGCTTAAGGCGTTGTTTTATAATAGTCTAATCGCATGATCTGGGTCAACCAGCACTCTGGTTACGTTGTGGCGCCTTTGGTTCACAAAAGATGCTTTATGATAGTTCACTCTGCTTGATGGCTTCGAACAAGCAGCAAATTCAATAAAAACGGTATAAAGAAATTCACAAAAATATTGGATGACCGAAAAAACTCTTTAACAGGTGCAAATTCTTCCAAGAATTTATAGGAATGAACATTGTGCAGATCGTACGATTATAATTAGTTTTTAGCGCTGTTCGGTAACAAAAACATGAGGTAAGCAATTGTATTGTAGGAACAACGGTTTACACTGTGCATGTAAACTTGAGGGTACGAGCGTTTCCAAAGTTTTTTTAAACAACTGGAAGCTTTTCCGCTGGTAAGGCGATATCCCGGGCGTACCGAATTTTTGTTCGAAATAAACTAAAAATACGCTCGAACGCTAACGACTTTACTCCCAATATGCAGACCGGACCTAAAAAGTAGAAAAGCACCGTTCTGAAAATGAGCTTAGTCAAGTTGTTCTTGCATTCAGATCATACAGTAGAGTGCGTGAAAGTTAATTTTGTTGTTGTCAAGTTTTTAATAGAATTATACGGTTACAATAATTACTTTTCGTGTATTTCGTAAACATAGCAAGTTCATAGTAGTAATGTTGCAAATCTTTATCTACAACGAATACTAATTTACTTGAAAAGGCTTCCTGTTGCCGCATGATTTGACCTTCCTGTTCATTGTTTTCCGTTCTGAGTTGATCAAGCTGTGTTTGTATTTGTTGCAAATTCTGATTTGTTTGATCTAAAAAAACATTAATAAAGGCAAATTCTAAATGTTGAATAAATACACTATAATCTAAGTACGTACTGTAGGACCGCAAAATTAGAACAACTCCGGTAAGTCTGCTTTTACTCACGAAAATATAGCAGCAGTTCTGTTTGGAAGCTCGAACAATGCAAAAAAATGAATCACTGAATGATTCAAGCAGGAATATTTAAAACATTGGGATCGCTGACAACAGTAATTGTATGGACTAAAGGAGTATCTTACTAAATTGTTTCCACCAAGCAATCGATGGTTTCTTTACTGGTTGATGAAATGCTTGTTTTTCTATCTTGTAATTTTTTTGTTGTTTTTCTATTCAGAAAGCTCTTTAATTATTTATTTTAGCACCACAGTTGTTTGGGTAAGCAATTTCAATGCTGCAAAATGCAATTCTTAACCAACAATACAATGTTTTTTTACATAACTTTTCTCTAGTAACTTTTGGAGCGATGTAATTATAATTTTTGCACTTCAACGATTTGAAATTTGTCAATAATTACATACGAAGTAGTATTTTCTACAAAAACTATAAAATTTCTTGATCTAAAAACAATGTGCAAGTTTTGCATCATGATTGACCTTTTCGTTAAAGAGCTCACTTGCAAACGCTTCTTGCTGATGAATTCTTTCACTTTCTTGTTGATTGTTTTGCGCTCTTAGCTCGTCAAGTTGTTCTTGTAATTCCATTAAATTTTTACTTGTTTTATCTGATCATACATCAAAACGTTTGTCAGCTTAATAATTCACAAAATTAAGTTTTTCGATAAAACTTTACAGAGACTAAGTGATAAGGGAAGTCGGTGATATCAATCAACCTGCCTGAGAGCCTGTTAAGCTATATTATCAATCAACTGGACTTTACCCAGACCACTTCTTTTCATGTAGAGTACTTCTAGCTGGAATTGCACACATTTAGTTATTTATGGGATCAACATTCAGCCAGAGGATTTCGCATTTTACGAAAAGCACGCATAAAAACTAAAAGTTGTAGAACACATGCACAAAACACATTAATTAAAGAAATTGTAAAACCTGCTACTTTTCCAGTGAAAAAAATACAAGATTAAAGAAAAAAAAGCAAAAGATTTAGCGTAAATCTTTCGACAAAGCGCATTGGACAAAACAAAAATGTGCTCTGGTACAGTGCCTAGCTTTTCGTTCCAAATATTTACTGTATTGCAATTGTACCGAATAATTAGCCCTTTTTTTTTTCGCTGTAGCAACACATTACTCAGTAGTACGTCTTCGTTGAACTAACAGCAGTACAATTTTTCAATCTAGCTGAAAAATCCTATAGTTTTAGAGTAAGAAAAGCGGCTTAACCTAATTGAGTTTTACCCAATAAGGTTGAGTTTTACCGCATTGTTATATTCGAATTTCACAAAAAAAAAAAATGTTTACGCTTTGTTTTTATTCGAGGTACAGTAAGCAAAACCAGAACAAATAACCCCAAATGATGAATAACAACAAGTCCCAAAGAATTATAAATCAGAAAACGTATCTGGGAATCTCCACGTCTGCGCATGTAAAAAGTTATTTTAAAGTTGACATAAAACTGTATAAACAAAGAGTCTACTATACTCAACAAAACTCGAACTCGGTATCGACTTTGAACTAAAACAAAATGATTGTCAACATACTTGCAAAAACTTTTTGTTGACCGATTTGACGTTCTGCTTCATTATTTTCTGATCTAATTTCAGCAACTTGTGTTTGGATTTGCATCAAACTTCGATGTGTTTCATCTGCTCAACAAAATGAAATAAAAAGTTTAAAGTAGCTTCAATTTTGAAAAAATACTGTATTTTGTGCTTGATAAAAGCAATGCAAATGCCTTTCTTTTAAGTTCAACATTCAAATCTTAAGCAATTTTTCTTCAGAAGTTTTGAAAAAGATACAAAACAGCTTATTAGCAAGGATTTGATTTACACTTAACGTGGCAAATTAGCATATCATTGTTGATTAGAATATACATGTTTTAGTATTTCAAAGAATTGTACTGTATTTTCTTTGCAGCACGTGAAGAAAGCGTACTAGCACGCTTTTTTGTCTGAATAATATGCTTCCAGCCAACACCATTAGATGCTGAAAGTACAGTACCATATTTAATTTAGGAGAAACATGAAATTCCTAACGTTTATTACAATCGTTACTTAAATCTATTTGCTATGAAATAAAGTTAATTGATGTTTCAAAAACATATTACTAGCTTTACAAACAAAAGCTTCATGAAGTTGAACCAAAACTACTTTTAATCAATGCCGTTTCTAACATCATTTTTTCCACAATACCGTTCGTAGAAGCTTGTTTTTCGATATACAACTAACGTAGTACTAATGAAATGAAAATCATGCTTTGCTGTATTCAAAAAGCATTTTATACTTATGAAAACTTCCTGTTGGTGAACAATTTGTCCTTCTTGTTCATTGTTCTCCATTCGAAACGCAATTATTTGAGTTTGCATTTGGGCTATGTTCTGATTTGTTGCATCTATTATCAATAAAAAAATAAAAATTACAATTTGTTGATTATCACTGCATTATTTGTGATTCGTATAAATTAAAAACAACATAAATCACTAGCATGTGCCAAAAATAAACAGCATATTATAATGTGATTAAAAAAAAATTTCATAATCATATTTGAAACCAATTATCACAACATAAGTTTACACTACTTCTACAGTATCTTACAACAATTTTTTCTTTTTTAGTTATCTTTGTCATGATGACGAGTTTTGCATAATTTAGTACCACCAGTTTCATTGGTTGTATAAAAAGAAAGTAATTATATAAAAATATTTTTTTTAATGAAAACTTCGTAAAATAAATTTTTAGACTCTATAGTAATTTCATTAGCAAACCACCAGTTCCATTGGTTGTATAAAAAGAAAGTAATTTTTTTAAAATATTTTTTAAAAATGAAAACTTCGTAAAATAAATTTTTAGACATTATAGTAATTTCATTAGCAAACCATATGTGGAAAATTTTGGTAAAAAAGGTTTATTTTCTGACTTTGATCTGGTTGAACGCTCATGAACAGCGTAAAGTTATTTGAAAAATTCTGTGAAGCAGTGCGGAAGGTTTTGCTTATAGTGTTGGTGCATTATTTTAGCAATTTCCAATTTATAAAGTTTAGGTAGTTTTAATATTTCTAGTTTGAAATAGTGGGATTAACTGACGCTCTTAGCTCACTGTTAGTTATTATACGAACGGCTTTATTTTGTAAACATTGCAGCTTGGTAAGATAAGTTGGGTTCGTGTTTCCCCATAAAGGTAGACCAAATAAGAAGTGGGGTTGAATGAACGAATAACATAACAAGGGGAGTGTAGAGGAGGGAAAAAGATAGCATAGTTTACTCAATAGGCCACCGATCTAGCTATTTTGTTGTCGACCAAGGTAATGTGGGATATGCATTTCAATTTGCAATCTAACGTTATGCTAAGGTATTTTGCTGTTTCCATGCAAATTATTGGACTATCATTGTATGTGATAATAAGATCTGTTTTAGGTGCAAAAAGTTGAAAGGTGATCATTAATGCTTCTGATTTCTAAGGATTAATGTGGAGCTTATTGGCGCAAAACCATTTATGGAGTTTTTGTATTTCCCGGTTACATTCATGTTCGATGACACTTAATATAGAGTTACGCACAATTAGGCAATTATCATCATCAAAAAGGCGTGGATTACAGAAAGTGGCATTTGGCGTGTGGTTAATATACAGAAGAAAGAGAAGAGGTCCTAATATGGAGTCCTGAGAAACGCCAATACTGATAGATTTTAAAGAAGAGTTGCAGTTTTGCACCGTCACAAATTGATTGCGAGAAGCAAGACAGCTTTCGAGCAATTTTTGCGCGGATCCACGTATTCCATAACGATACAGTTTTTGAAATTGTATTTTTATGAGAGACTGTGTCAAAAGCTTTCCTAATGTCCGTAAGTAATAGTGCTATTTGTTTCTTGTTTTGAATGGCGTCTAAGGTCTGAACGTTTTGGATGTTTGTTTTGGATGACTCTTCTCATTACATCATATACATAATTGCATCGTTAAACTTGAAAAAAATTCAAACTAATATTTTGCTTGTATTCAGCTCAGCTGACTCATGCAAGTACTCAGAAATTGAAATTTTAATTTATGCCGAGCTGCTGTTATTTCACAGAAGCTTACGCGTTTCCTTTGAAATGAGTTCAATTTGACCTCAAATTTCATCCTGTTTCAGAATGCCGTTAATTATGATAAAGTACGTTGTCTTACTGGCAAAAACTTCTTGCCGACGAATTATTTGACTTTCTTGTTCGTTGTTTTCCGTTTTGAACCGGCTAAGTTGTGCTCGAAGGTTTTGTAAATCCTGATTCGTTTCATCTATTTGAAAAAAGAAAATTCAGTTCATTGGTTGCTCGATAAAACTTTTACGTAAATCCACCGTTTTTTAGGCATAGCTTATATTCACAAAGTTTTGTAAGCCAATTTTCAGGCTGCGTTTAAAAATTAAAATTTTTCATCAAGTTTATTGGGCATTCAGGTAAATTTTTTTTACTACTGATCAAAATGTTGCAAAACGCCAGAGATGCATTCTCACTTGAATTTTAACTTTCTACAACTTGCCGTTTTCAAGATATAGCAGTTCGAATTTAACCATCTCCTCTTGCATCAGTTTTGTCATTTTGCCAGTATTAAGACAAAAGATTAACTTTTGGAAAGTGGGCTTGAATTTACTTGAAAAGCAGGTAATTTGCGATTTTGACCCTTTAATTTGTTTTACAGTAACACAGCCAAAAATATTTAATAGAACTTACAAACATGCACTAACTTTTTAAAATTTTGTTTGAAGTTGGCAACCCTGGCAAAATTTGTATGAGGAAAAAGCCTTTGTAGGGGAACATCTAACTGTCATATCTCGGGAACGGAAGATCGTAGAAAGGTCATATTTGGTGAAGTTAGTTTTCAGATTTGTCCGATTTTTTGGGGAAAGACAAACCAAAAACTTTTTCGACCTGAAAGCCCTTTCAAAAACAAACCATTTCACATACAGAAATTAATAGACACTACTGTACGTTGTTCCTTAACAAATCACCAAACAAATGTGAATATTTTAAACTCCATTATATCGCTAGGATCAACCTTTTGTTTTTTTGCATTGTTTTAATTCTTAATTAGTCGAATTGTGAGCTACTAAAAATTGATAATTAATGCAGTATAGCATTTTCTTGGTTGTCGCAAGTTCTGAAGATTGTAAATTTGCCAACATTAACTTCGGTACACTGTTTTTCTTCAATTTCTAAGCGTATTAGGCAATATCATGGCACGCCGCTGTTTTCACGATTGCTGGCTGTCGTTTATCATTTTTGTTTGTGAATGCTCTTATTTTATTTGGGATTTGATAGAATAAATTTTTTGCTATGCAATATAAAACTGACACTAAACGGAGCATGAGTTTTAAATTGCATTACGACGAGTTTTAAAAAAGACCTTGCTCTTAAAAAATATTTGGTGTAATACATCAGCATACTCGCAAGAACATCTTGTCGACGATTTTTGATTTCTTGCCCGATGTTTTCTACTTCCAGTTTGTTATATTGTTGCATCATAGCTTTATTTGCTTCACCTAATTACAAAAAAACACGCTGTAGTTAAAAAGTAATTTAATGCTGAAAGTTTGCAAATATTTTTTCAATTTAATTTTTTTTCAATGTTTTAGTGATTTCATTGTAACCCAGATTTAACTATTGTGAAATAAAATATCATCAACTATATCAGAACTAAATCAGCTCTGACAGAGTAAGTCAATATACAGCCATCATTTTCGCTTTTTTAATATTTTAGTAAAACAACTTTTTTTTGGTTTATTTCAGACCTGTTTCCCCAGCACTGGAAAACAAACACTAACAAATTGTACAATATTAAAAAAAAATACGTGACTTAAAATTATGAAAACTGTTTGACATGGAAGACGGCATGTCATCACATTTATGTATTGCCAAAAAAAACTTCGCAACAAATATTCTCTTCAGATTTTGAGTCGCTTTTTTATTTTCTTTCTCTATTTTCGACGCTATTGCTATTTCGACGCTATATTCAAAGTGCTTTCTTCTTGGTTAAGTTTGATGCGATAACACTCACTTTGCATATTTTCCAGCTGATTGATTTTGCTTTGCAGCTCATCTTTTTGCATTTTCAACATTTCAGTGAGATTTTTATTTTCCTACAATCAAGAGCATAAACCTAACGACATGCAACTAGCATACAGCAACCGTAGTAAAATCTTTACCATTATATAGTAATCTGTAAAAACTATGACAAGGAATACAAATTCTCCGGAACAAGCCTTCGAAAAAACTTTTTAAGCATTTTGAAAACTAATCTGACAAATTTGGATGATAATTTGGTTTTTAATTATTGTTTATAGTTAGATATAACTCAAAATCGATTAACATATATTACAGCTCTAGCGTAGTAATTATCAGTTCCATGACAAACCTGGCTTCATTTTATATTCTCAGTTTTTAACTTTATTCTTCTCCTCAATCTCTAACGTTATAAATTTTGTCCGCAATTACTTTTTTTACTTAATTGGGCTAAGTTATACTGTTGGAATCATCAGCAATTTTTACAAGTAAACTAAAAAGCAATAAGCCGATAAATCAGCAGTTTAAATCTGTTCATACCGATTTATCGATTTAACGGATTATCAATTTCTCACATCGATATATTAATTTATTGACATTTCCGTCACAGTATCGATCTAGCCGTGTTTCATTCAATGTGGAATAGCGATGCCGGGTCGTAAAAGTTTTGCCGATAGCGAGTATCCTTTCAACGGTTTCTTGGGGTGATGCTTAGGTGCCCACTTTTTCCATTATGTGGAAATGGGCCACATTTTTTTTCTAAATTTACCAACCCAGCAATGGGAGTTTTGTTTAGTAAAATGGTGCTGTACTGTAGAATTCCCTTATTTGCAGCAAATACCCGGGCAGCTCCAACTAGTTACCAACTAGCGATTCATTTATTTTATCAAGTTTTCTCTACTTACCGATATATCAAACGATAAACCATCCATTTACCCCATTTATTATCATATTGTCATTAAATCATTACTCATTTTGTGAAGCAATGTCCCAAGTTTTCTTGTACAGAACCCCTTTAACTGAATTTGATTTGCGCTCAACAAATTTGTGATTTGAGCACTCTCGGTTTAGGAATCTCTTATATCTAACGATATAGATGTTTTCATCAAGTAAGTAAGCAAGTAATTTTTTTTTATGCTTAGCCACATACGTTCAAAAAAATAAACAAATGAAGTAAATAAATAACACAATCAAAGAATTTTCAATGAATCAAGGATATCGATAATTCAATCAAACAACATACCATTTCTAAAACCGAGATCCTCACGATTGCTGAAGAAGCTATTGCAAGTCCGATTATTCCAGCGGTTAGAGAAAGGGCAATAAAGAACAAGTTGGTTTTGTTTGAAAACCTTTGAGCTTGATCGTCTAAACATTGTCAAGAATATATATTTCAAAAGTTTGGCATAATAAATTACTGTGTTAGTAATTTGCTTTATTTCGGAATACTACTACTGCAGTATTTGTAAAAAAGTGCAGTGCTGTGATATCTTTAAAGATGATTTTTAGCATCTATCATGGTTTTTTGAGCCATAAAAACAATTATTGGCAATTTTTGAGGATACAGCAGACCGTAACATAGAAATAATTTGCGATTGGATTTAAATATTTGTTAAATTACTGGCAATTCTTTGATTATGAATCGCTTTGATGATACGCCGCCCTCGAATAAAAACCGCAAAAATTTGAAAAAAAATTAAAGCCACACTAAATTATAAAAGAAAAAACACAAGAATACAACTCAGAGAAGCAATTACATTTATCGCAAGAAATTGATTACTCATCCTACTTTCTTCTCAAATAATTTATGAAACCCACCTACGTTACATATATTTGCAAACCATTTGCAAAGTTTAAAAAAAGAATTTTTGTGCCGGAATAAATTTATAAGTTCTTTTGTTAGTTACGATAGCAAAAAGATAATAATACCCGCTATCGATAAAAATACCCTTTAATAGAAACCATACAAAATAGCCACAGCAATAAATAGAAGCCGTGGCTTCATTTTCAGTTAAACACGATATTGATTTTGAAGTATACAGAAATACCTTTTAAAGTTGCATTTGCTTCTTTAATTTTTTCATAAACCGGTTCGGTTTGGCCATGGGCGCTTTTTTCTTTCATCTCAATGACGTCACTATGCTTAGATGAGGCGGAGTCGTCCACCTTTGTTAATTTGATATCATCTTCTTCCTTCTCCTTCGCGAAGAAGTAATCGGGTTTATCTTCTTTTTCCATCGGTAGAAAACGCGAAAATTTTCACTTTTACGAATTTTGAAAATTGCAAAAAAAGGAACAAAAAGTTTACTTTAGTTCGTAAACTGTAAGACACAAATATGATAGCTTTGGAGTTGTATGCACCAACTTGAATTAACTTTGATTAGCGAATTAACACTTTTTTTTCCTTTAAAACCGTTTAACTTATCAGATAAAAATAACCTGAATTTGCATGTTCAGAAAAGTCATTGCCGGAGTAATATTTTTACATTTCAGAGTACGGAAAACTCAGGTTCGATTTGCGGTAGTTTCAAGCTAAAAACTAAAAAAGCTGGTATTCACAGTTTTCTGCTTGACGTTCAGCGTGAAATGGACAGTGAGAAGCCTCTGCTGTGTGTGATAGGCAGATGGGCAAGTGGCAGGTGACAACTTGACTCAAAGACCGAAATGTCCCATCGCTGTCTTGTTGCCAAGGCAACTTGATGAATAAAATGTAATTACATTTACAATTTTACTTTATAATTAAAGTTATTCGCCTGTTTGCTTTCTGAACCTTTCTTCTAAAATTTCGTTAATTCTTGGATTTAAGTTCATTCAAGTTGGTGCAAGCAAACGTTGGTTTACTATTGGATACATGCTGCGTTTAATTATAGCTCAAAGACCAATGCCGTTCTCCCACTTTAGAGACTCAAATGCAATGAATGCAATTTTGATTCCGCGAAGTAATCTCCGTAAAATTGTTAAGCGATGATAAATCTACCGCGAATTATATCAGCAATTAATTGGCGAATGTTTATTTCTAGAAATTCGCCATGAATTTGTATCAGTGTATTAATGTGCAACAATACAAAAAATCATTCTCATAAAGTCATTCATAATGCCGTCTAAGCACTTCATTTTTTCGTCCTCTTTAAATATATTTTCTAGCCTGTAGCCAAGCAGGTTGTTTAGGCGGGGTTCAAGTCAACATATTTTGCCCAAATTTGAAGTGAAGACCAAAATAAAGTCCTGGACCAACGACTTGAAGCTTCTGTATCTTAGTCCTTGAAGTATTACTTGCTAAAATGTATCAACGGCGTTGTGACTATGCAGTAAAACAAATCGAATTTTTTCAACACGAGGTCAAGCATTTCCAGCTCCATCTCCACATATGGCCTTAAATACAGCTTTAAATTGATTTTGAATTTAACTCAATAAAAATTAAATCTTCATCTCAGTACAATATTCTTTCTTATAAATATTTCAAAGCGTGCGTTGCACGAAGGTAACACAGAAAGATTGCAGGAGCGGCGAAGCGTTGGCAACATTGGTGTTCAATGTTACCAGCTAGGTGATTGAATCTCAGTCCTTCTGTTCCAAAACGAAATCGCGTTTCCGTAATTAACAGACTGTCCGGCCGTTTCAAGATATAAAACACTAAATGAAACCTTTATATTTTACTCAAAATTTCATAGAGTTTCAGAACTCAAAATAAGCAAAAAGTTTTCGATGAAAACTGGCATAAGTTTAAGGCAGGAAAAAATACCAAACGATACCTTTCATTAGTCTAAAATTTTTGGCTGAATCAATTATCTTTAAGCGAAATAACATCTTTAATCATCAAATTGTCTTGACCAAAAGGCAGCGAAGGAATTACTAGGTCTTCTAGTTAAACTGTCAAATGTCGACGTGAATGCTCAACGCTCTATTTTGAAGTCTAATGGTCGATCAGCTACGAAGCTGCATGAAGAATGTAGATACCAAAATATTTTCATCTTCGGTTTGTCTCGACTAACACTATTGTAATGAGGGGATATTTTATGCTGCGTGCATAATGACTCTGAAAATGATGCAGAAACAAAATCGTCCGATGGAAACAAAAAGACACAATGTAATTTCTAATAACTTAGAATTAGAGCAGTAGCGTAACCAAGGGGGGGCGGGGGGGCTATAGCCCCCCCCCCATTGGCCTGCCGACCAAAATGCACAATAAGAAAAATACCACGTTTTTAGCACTTCTAAGACTCCCTTTTGCACTGGATTAGACTAAAAAATGCTTTAAAGCATAGTTTGAAAGGTTTATGGAGGGGGGGGCTAATAGACTGCCGACCAAAATGCTGAATAAGGAAAATACCACGTTTTTAGCATTTCTAAGACTGTCTTTTGCACTAGATTAGACTAAAAAATGCTTTAAAGCATAGTTTGAAACGTTTATTTAAGGGGGGGGGGGGGCTAATGAACTGCCGACCAAAATGCAGATTTAGTAAAATACCACGTTTTTAGCCAGTAGCGTAGCCAGGGGGGGCGGGGGGGCTATAGCCCCCCCCCCCCCCCCCCCCCGACTGACATGTCGACCAAAATGCAGAATGGGAAAAACACTACATTTTTAGCACTTTGAGACTGTTTTATGCACTGGAGTGGACTAGATAGTGATTTAAAACATCTTTTGAAACATATGGCCCGGGGGGGGGGCTAATTTGACAAAAATAAAACCAACAAATAAATGAAACCTTTGATAAATGGTAAGAAATAAGTTATCAAATTTGATCGCAAGTGTAAAAATGCTGAACATAGGTGTCATCAACAAATATACTATAAACTAAGGAAATGGGGGGGCTATTCAGTATTTGTTAATTACCAATCATTTCTCTCAAATCTCTTTTCATTAGCCCCCCCTCCTCGATTTTATCTATAAACTGTATACGAAATAGATTACTCCGTGTGAGTTTTATTGAAGTATTCGATTTTATAATTTACCAGCATCCAAACAAGAGAACTAACATTTTACCATTAGCCACCTCCCAAATAGCCCATTTATCTTCCAGTTTAATCTTGTTTGCACTGCCAATTTATAAGCCACGTTTTAAAATCATTATTTTTTAATCAAAAAAGCTCTAAAATGAAGTTATTTTTGCAAAAAAATGCAAAATTTTCGAGCGCTGGGGGCTCCGCCCCCAGACCCCCCAAACAGCCCCCCCCATTGCGAATTTCTGGCTACGCGCCTGAATTAGAGGCAGTGAAGCAACTATTTATAATAGGGTGACCAACTGACCATACTTTCACCACTAGAAAGGAGATCATTTTTTTTTTGAAAAAACTTATTATCAACGCAGTAAGTTGTTCGAAAAGAAAACGGGTTTGAAAAACGATAAGCAGCTTACCAAATTTTTGGAGGTCACTACAAGACTTGCAGTAAATTGAGGATTTTTGATCTGATGACCTTTTTCATGTTTTTTTGTCTTTATCTCGCGCAAAAAGATCAAAATGGTAAAAAGAAGGACATTTGGGCATTATTTAGTGTCCTTGGAGGATCAATCACGTTTCATTAAAAAAGGCATGTCTTCTAGAAGTAGGACTTATGGTCACCCTAATCTAGAAATATATGCAAAAAATAAATAAAGAACCTGAAACACATCTTCACAAAATTTCAGCTTTTTTGACGACAGATTGTTTCTGAGATTGTATTTCAAAGTTAAGCAGAATGATCTTTACAACAATGCTGCCACTTAAAATTTTGTTTTGTCTAAAAAACATTAAAAATCTTCTCAAAACGGATTTGAAAGTACCTGAATGCATGAATTAGTGCTACAACGGAATACTTTTTTCAGTTATTTCAATTTCTTGGAAATTAAATTTTAAGTGGCAATACTGTTCGGGAGATTTCTTGAACTTTGATATGAAACATCTCAGAAACAAAAGGTCATAGGAAATGTGAAATTATGTGAAGATATTTCTTTATCGTTGAGACATCACTCTAGCTGAATGCATCACCCCTTTCAGTATTTCATTTTGGCATCATCTTTTGATTGCGTTGTTTCTGAAGACGACGTCCGGCTTTTACTTGAGTGATTAAAGCAAAAAAACCCACACACTCTCAAAGCTTATTTGCAGCAAGACAAACTTTAGTGCTTATTAACCAGAAGAAAATGACATTGTGGCAACGCTGTGCAACAAGCCTAATACAGAGTTTAAAGAAAAGCAAAAAATATGTTTTAGCGTCGCTAGTCGAGGATTTGATAAAATTGGGAAAAAAAATTAAGATCATTTCGCATTTGATTAAAATTAAAACTTTAGTAGCTTTCTGATATTTCTAAACATCATTCCATTTTAACAAAATTTTAGACTTCGTTTTAATTTAGGCGATCTAAAAATGACAGGGTGGTTGCAAATGCTAAAATTCTGTTTCTTACATTTTGGGGCAATCCTGAATTCCTTTTAGCATAAGCAAATATACTGTACTGTAAGCGTTCAAAATTAATGTGATTTTAAATAGCTGCTTTGTGTGTTTGTGCTAAAAAGTTGACAACTGGCCTGTTAATTGTTTAATGCACTTAAACTTAAATTAAAAAATTTGCACACCATAATAATTTAAATCAAACTTTTCATTATTCTTGCCCTATTACGCTGAAACGTGTAACGAGATGGCGGGGCCCATCTCCGAGTCATTGCGCCCGGTCAAACAGCTCCTTTCGAAGAACTGTTGAAGCGGTGACAAGTCGTTTGCAGCACCACGTCCGATTTGACCTGCCCGAGATTTGAACATCTGACTTTCCGCTCCAGAGACGAACGAGTTATTGGTCCCTAATAAATTGCCACTATCTTAATACATAGTTAAATATGGCATCAAACAAAATTTATATTGTTTTCTTGAATTTAGCATTGGAAATTCAAATCAACTTAGTTAAAACCGCACCAAAAATCAATTTCAAAGAGTTACTACATAATCGGTATTTTATTCTGCTGCTTCGAATGTTATGAGAAATAACAAAACTTTCTTGCACATTTATAGTTTTACTTGCATTGTTTAATAATACAATAAGATGTTAAGATATTAAAAATAATGTAACACTGCTTATTTGGCAAAGTTTAAAGAACATTATTTTTGCTGAGATTTGTACAAAAACAAAAAAGATAAATAAATATTATTTTAGCAAGCGTTGCTCAGCAAGGATGTCGGTTTTTTGGTTCCTTACTAAAAATGGAACCGAAAATAAATTTCATCAAAAAAGTAAACAAATAAAAGTTCAAAATTCGATAAGAACAAAGAGACTTAAAAATAAAAATAATTGACTTGACAGTAGACATTTCACATCAGCTTATTTCAGAAGAGTTTTAGTGTGATTACTTAGTTTTTCAATGACAAACAAATTTGAAACCAGGAAATAATGTAGAACTTGAATCTGAAATGCAAATACAAATGCTCTGTCAACAATTCCTCTAACAATCTTTTGCTTATTTTGGCTGATCTCTAGTTCCGGGTTCATCAAGCTAAGAAAACAAAAAGCAAACATGAAAATTTAAGAACGACTCAAAAAAAAATCAGTGAATTGAAGGTATGAAATCTCTTAGGATCGATTAATGAATTTAATCATCATCAATAAGTACTATAAATGAGTTTTCTTAACGTGTTAGAAAAATTTGACGATTTTGGTTTTGAAGGCAGTGTCTGCTAGCGCACACCTACATACACGGGGCTGTCACTAAACTTCCAATCAACCTGTCCAAATGCTTGGAAATCTGGCTTAAGTACTTGCTTATTGAAACTTTCCAAACTTACGAGTAAAATTATGCTTTGATTAGGTGAAATTACTAAACTAAGATGCATTGTGGCAGAATTGTTATCCCAATTAGTTTTTCAATAAATGCTTGAAAATTTTTGAAATTGTCACCAAACTGAAGTCATAAGATGAAGAAGTTGATGGCTTTGCGTACGGTACATACTTGGCTTGTCGTATTTTGGAAAACCATTGCTTAAATATATGTCTCAATTGTCTACCTCGCTAAAGCAAAGCTTTGATGTTGGATTTTTTTATTTATTACACTTCGCTAAAACTAGATCATATTTTTTCAATCTGAAATCCAAAACTCGTGCTGCTTTAAAATCCAATGCGGTTTATAAATTTTCATTTTCATGTGATGTGATGTGAATGCGACATACGTTAGATTGTCAACCTGCCACTGTTTTTTTTTTTTACCGGGCTATGCATTCGTAAAGGCTTTCACATTTACCGCCTAGTTCAAAGAACAAGCTTAAATACGAAACACAACAACCACAAGACAACTCCAATTACTTTCCATTGACATCTTGCTTCCTGTTAAAAGTTATTTAAAACAGCCACAAAAAATTGAAACCAATGTACAGGAGGCGCTCTCGATAAAAAAAGAAGCTAACACCACTATTGAACTCGCAGTTTCACGCACACGGTTGCTCCTGTTTTTATATTTTCGTATGTCTATTGTCTGTGTTGTACTATATGCAATAAAGTTAGAGCGTTGATAGTTTTTTTTTCAACTTTGATTCCATAGCATGAAAAAGATGATAGGTATAAGTGACAAAATTAAATTTATGAAATTATTATAGTGACATCTATATTGTTACAATTGTGTTTTGCAGATAATATTTTGATAATCTTTCATTTCTCAATTTCAAAGGTAGTCTGAAGTGCAGTTTATTTTCCTAAAAAAGACATGAGAAAAATGTGCCGTAAGCGTTTCATATAAAATAAAATGATATCTGGACTAAAAATTCTGTTGCTTTGCGTCCCGTAATGGCATGTTGAAAAAGCAACAATCAAATTTGCTGCGATATATTACCAACATTGCATTGAGAAAATAATAAACTAAACCTCATAAACTTTTGCAGCAGTACGTTTCGAAAATGCTTCTAAGTGTGATCGCTCCCTGATCATGAAACTATTGAAGCAATATTCCGATTTGGCATCAGATTTACAGTAAAAGCGGTAATTTGAGTTAATTAAGTTGAAACCATTTTTGTTTAATTGTATGATTCAAAAACTTTGAATAAAAACAGTCAAAATTTTTTTAATTTTTGCTAATTTTGTTGTTATTACTGGGACACATACTGTACATACGGCGACAGGTTTATAAAATGCAGTATGGCGGCAATGGGTCAGGTGGTAATAAGTTGATCACTTTCGGTACGAAACCCGAACTGGCAATGCGTATTTGTCTCCTCGAAGCTACGCATTCTTTGTGCTATAGTATATTTCTTTTTCAAGTTGTTTAATTTTGCGCATACATGTTAACCTTTGTTAGGGTTTTCGATTCTTATCGCAAAATCGATCATTTTACTGGGTAGTAAAACTCTTAATATTTTTTAAATATTGCTCAAATCGCTATCGGCAAATTTTCTACAAAATAAAGAATTTGAAGTATTTTCTTTCTGAGCTGACAAAACAATATAAATTTAATGCATTTTGTACTAGTAGGTTTGACGGTAGAAAAGTTATCAAAACTGATAAATAAAATTAAATCTTTCATTTCACTTACGGTACAGCTAGCGGTATCCAGCCGAAGCGTATAACGAGTTTGCATGGCCCTTCTCCGCGTCATTACGCTTGGGCTACACTTCTTTCAAAGAAATGTCGCAGCGGTGGTGAGCCGTTGGCAACAATGTGTCCGATTTGACCGGCCCGAGATTTCAACCTCAGACTTCCCGCTCCATAGACAAATGCGCTGCCGCTCGACTAACAGGCCGATTTACTGATAATCTAAACTATCGCAATCTTCGTTGACACATTTCACTCTCATTTTGTTTTTTGCCTGCTGATCTGATTAACTATAGACATTGCTGTTCCTTCATAATGGTTGGTGATTTGCAAAAAAATCTCAATTAACGTAGAATTCTATTGTGGCATAAACAGGAGTGCATTAGGTTTTCACAACGCTTCTTACAGTCGTATTCATAGCACAGTGTATAATTGGTAGGTTAATATATTGCCTTAATGTAGGCATTAAATACAAGGTAACTTTAAAAAGTATAGTACAGTGCAATACCACACAACATATTCAAAAGCTGCTTAGAATAAAGCGTTGGAAAATCTGTTTCTTTCTCTGAAAGAATTAAAAAGATCCTCTCATCAGAGTTGTAAACGGGTCGACTAGTTTAGGCCCAAACCCGGCTCGAAACCGAAAACTAATTTGAAGCCCAAATCATGCTAAAAAAAAACGAAAGTTAAGTAAGGTCTGAAAAATTTAGCAATGTTGCCAAGTTAGTTTAATTTTATTTTTGTGCATCTAAGACAAAAAGCACTTCTCAGGCCCGAGTTAAGCCCGAAATTTTGTCAACTTTATGCTCGAATCCGGTTCGAAACCTATACGCGAAAGGCCTGGCCCGACTTACAATTCTGCCTCTAATTATCTTGGCCTTATAAAATTTTTTACACTTTTTTGTTTTTATAGTAATGACTGTTGAAAATAAACTATAGAAGGTTTTTTAATTTCAAAAAAAAAAAAATTCGACTCATAATTAAACGCTAGTTATAACAAGGTCAATCAAATAACGAAATAAAAAAATTTGCTTTATGTTTGTTGACTACCAAAGAAAAGCATACAATCACAATTATCAATTTATTAGAACTTTGACAAAAATCTCGTCCAACTTTTGTACAGCACTGTAAAAAACAAGTAATTAAAAAAGATAAATTCTAAACACTACAATACTGCATTTAGCAGAAAGGGACTACAAAGTTGTAGCATTAGGAAATTCATCAAGCTGTGTGGGATGCAGTTATCACGTATTAAAACAAACATAAAAAGGAATACCATTTAAAAAGTGCATTACAAAAGCAATCGAACAATCATCAAAATTCGCAGAAGGCATTGCTAAAAGCAGGCAAAAAAAATTACTTTTTGCATGTCTAGGACACCTGTTTCGCGTAATTTTAAGGCTCATCAGTTAGGCTTAGCTGGGCCAAAATGACAAATACTGTATTACCGTGATAAAACTTCCAAAAAAAACTTCACCAAGAAAAGGATTAAAAATTTGCTGATGAAGTTCTTTCGAAAAATTATGCTAAATTAATTAATTCTTTCCAACTGAGATCGTTACCGAACGAAACTCTTACAAGTCTCAGAATGCTAAACTCACTAATATCTTTACCAATTGAAACTAGGCTACAGATTTTTTATCTAACTGAAATCTAAAAACAACAAAGCTGAGTTATAGACTACAATTCTAAGTGATATCTCTTCTGAATACACTTAAGCTACAGGCTACTAAATGTAAAGTTGACCTACTGAAACTACACTACCACGAGCTACAACTTACTGTTATTTTACTGAATCAAAACTAGGTTGCATCATACCAAACTTACAGAACTAATTACTGCATTAACTAAGGCTATTAATTAATAACCAAATTCTAAAAACATCTGGCGTTTTAAATTGTTTAAGAACTCAGTCACGTAGCCAGGTGGGCGGGGGAGGGGGGCTACAGTCCTCCCCCATTGCCTGAAAAGTATGCAAAATAGCACGTTTTTAGTGTTTTTAGGCCGATTTTTGCCCCAAAAATGAAAACAGCCCCCCCCCCTTAACGGGATAGGGGAGCAGAAGTTGTGAAGGATTTGCTGTTATTTGGACCAGAAAAGCGGAGTTTTTTCCGGAGCGTACCCAAAGTTGGTCAGGAAAAGTGACTGAATTTTGCTGAAGACCTTTTTTTTTGGAGATCACCTAATTTCGGCCGGAAAAACCGTTTCAATTTTGGTGAAGAGCTTTTTTTGTATTTTTTGGAGATCACCTAATTTTGACAGAAAAACCGCCTCAATGTGTTTCAAGACTGATGAAAATTTGGGTCAAGTTCATTTACTGCTGTTTTCACCTCTCAAGAAAGCCCACCTCCCTTTGCGAAATCCTGGCTACGCCCGTGTAAGAATTACTAGTGCAGTTGAATCAAAACTAAAGTGTTGTTGAATCAAAAAAACTTCAACAGGACTAGTTCTTACATAATTTGAAAGGCTAGATGTTTTTAGAATTTGGTTATTAATTAGTAGCCTTAGTTCATGTTGTGATTAGTTTTGTTAGTTTGGTATGATGTAACCTAGTTTTGATTCAGTAAAATAACAGTAAGTTGTAGCTAGCCGTAGTCTAGTTTTAGTTGGTCAACTTTACACTTTATGTAGTTAGTAGCCTGTACTGTAGCGTAGGTGTATTCGGTAGAGATATCTACTAGATTTGAAGTCTATAACCAAGCTTTATTCGGTAAACATTTCAGTTAGATAAATAGCCTGTAAACCTAGTTTCAATTAGTAAAGATTTCAGTGAGTTTAGCATCCTGAGACGTATAAAAGTTTTGTGGTGGTCTCGCCCCCTTTGTGGTTCGCCCCCCACACACCAGAACCTTAGGCCTGGACATCCCCTTGTTCCTCATTTCCTCACCTAGCCAATGTTACCAGCTGTTTCACTGAAACCCACCCAACTTCGATGACAGTAATTCGATAAACATATCTGGAAGCACTGAACCGGACTGTATACAGCAAGTGTGCGCTGAAGCGAGTCTTCTTTTTCTCCATTTGTAATATCGTGGCGAGCAGCTTTGATGTTCGGCCGTTAATAAAACTAACACCACGTGGTGTTTTTTATATCTATATGACGTCATTGTGACGTCACCCCACACGACATCCCCATAGTTTCGTTTGGTAACGAGCTCAGTTAGAAAGAATTAATTAGTTTAGCGTAATTTCTTCGATTAAGATAATAATAATAATGCAGGTTTATCGACTTCAACTGAACCTGGTGAAAGCAGGTCTTTTGCTCAGAAGTCGTCTCATAAGATAAATTATATACCCACAACAACACACAAGTCATGCAGCATAGAAACAAGCAAGAGAAGTAAATGCGTAGAGTTATTACACAAAACAGAAATACCAAAGTACAAATCGAAAATAACTAACACGAGTGTGTTGCAAGTTTGCTATAAATTAAGGAGAGAATCAGTACAAACTCATATCTATAGATTGAATGCTTCACGAAATAAGTAAGTTTTTAAATCACTCTTGAATCTTGGAAAATTTACAGTAATTCATTTTTCAGAGCAGTTGACAATTGATTCCAAAGTTTAGGAGCATAAATCGAAAACAGATTGCATTGGGACAGAATTTTATCTGCAAGTTTTTAATCCTTTTGTTGGTGAAGCTTTTTTTTTGAAGTTTTATCTCTGTAATACAGTATTTGTTATTTTGGCCGTGCTAAGCCTCAGAGGTGGCGTCCTCGAGGACGTCCTTGGCCTCGAAGACGTCCTCGAGGACAAATTTTGAAGTCCTTGGCCTTGGCCTGGAAGCCTCAAGTCATCGAAAATTGCCCTGTCCTCGGCTCGAGGACAGCAATATTTTTTGAGCAGTTGAAATTTCGTTAGAAAACGCCAAAAACCTCGGGGAAAATTTGCGAAGACCTTTTTTGTTTTCCTCATTTAGAGCATGGGCGTAGCCAAGAAGGGGGGGCAGGTAGCCTGGCCCCCCTCAATTGAAATTTCACCAATGAAAAAAATGTGACAAAAAAGCCTATTGTTTATTCAGTTTCAGTTTTTTTTAGCATTTTTTGCTTACAGCAGAAACTAACAACAATATTGAAGACCAAGTGCGCCGGGCCCCCCTCAATTCAATTTTTGCCCGCCAATTTTAACGTATAACCCGGAAAAAATGGAGAGTTTTTGTCCTAAAAGTAGCTACCTCAGGCCCACATCTACATTTTTTTATGAACGTAATGCATTAATTAGGGCCGGATTTACCACAATATGACGCAGCACCAGCTAGGGGCCCAGCGTTGAAATTGTAAGACTTTTGTTTGGTCTTCACCTATATTTGGCAAAAAGATGTTGCAAAAAATTTCCAAAGTTTCAGGGGTCCAGCGCAATGTAAATCCGGCCCGGTAATAACATGGTTAGCTAGCCTAACCATCTATTGTACCATTTTTCAATAACAATTCAGTAATTCACCTCCAACCTCGCCGGTTTTGACTCACAAAATACTTTTAAAAAAATAGCCACGGAAAATGCTGATTAAACAAATCATTGAACTTCAATTGAGGGGGCCTGGGCTCTGTGGCCGAACTTGTACTTCTGTAACTGGTTATTTTCATGACAAAACAAAAATCTCGAAGGAAAATCTTCGAGTGGATTATTATTTACTGCTAAAATGTCGCAAGAGACAGTGCACCCTAATTCCCCCTACCAGGACCAAAATACTTACAATTAAAATTTAACTCCAAACTGCAAAATGTTAAACGTGTTTTGGACTTAAATTGCAAGTAAAAGGAGCATTAAGCAATTTAATTTTTTCAATTGGCTTTCAAATGTCAAAAATCTAGTGCTTTCAAATGGCTCTGAACACTTGCGAAATGTGATTGAATGGCATTAAAATAGCTTTTTTTTCCAAAAAATTACAAAAAATCGTTCAAAGGCTGGGGGCTCACCTCCAGACCTCCGTCTGTGATACCTATGAGTTACTCTAGCTTTCTCAACACTTCACCAAAGTTAGATATTTGCACTTTTCAACTATTATTTTAAGCCCTCTCCCTTTGCAAAATCTTGGTTACGTGCCAACAGGCAACGATTGCAGATCTTCCATCCTACGATATGTTTGTCCCACAAAAACTTTCTCTTTGGAAAATTTTTGATGACCTCATTGCATGTGATTTATGGGTTAGGCTTCCCCAATCAAAAATTCTGGGTGCGCCTATGAATGGGGTACGCCTATGAATGCCTATTTTGGGAACACCTATGAATCGCCTAAAAACTTTTTTGAAGACCTTTTTTTTGGAGAACACTAGCGGCTGTGTTTATGGTCCTTGGCCTCGAGCATTTCTGTCCTTGGCCTCGAGAGGGTTTGTCGTCGGAAAGGCTGTCCTTGGCCTTGGCCTCGTATTTTTTTGTGTCCTTGTCCTTGGCCTTGGCCTCGAGCCTTGTGTCCTCGACTCCACCTCTGCTAAGCCTAAATGATGAGCCTTAAAATTACGCGAAACATCAGTGTAAGACATGCAGTTAGTAATTTCTTTTTGTCTGCTTTTAGCAATGTCTTCTGCGAATTTTGATGATTGTTCGACTGCTTTCGTAATGCACCTTTAAATGGTGTTCTCTTTTCAATTTTTGTTTTAATACTGCAATATTTTTAAAAACTGCCGAATAGTCAACAGCTTTATGTAAAAAGAAAGAATAAAGAACCTGACGTTGTAATACAGTTTTGCCGTTAAAAACTATAACTATTTCATGTTAAATCGAATTAATTTTCTTGTATAACCAACTGCTACTAATATTACACAAAAACATCTACTAATAGGTTTTGTTTGTTTGCGCAAGAATTGATAGAAAACAATAAATCGATCACTTTGAAAATTTATCTTCTCTTTCATTATACTCGCTGTAATACGTCGAAGCGTGTAACGAGTTGGCGGGGCCCATCTCCGCGTCTTTGCGCCAGGGAAGCACAGCTCTTTTCGAAGAAATGACGCAGCGGTGGCGAGCCGTTGGCAATATTGTGTCCGATTTGACCGGCCCTAGATTTGAACCTCATACCTCCCGCTCCAGAGACGAAGGCGTTACCGCTCGACCAACCGGAGAATTTTTTCTTCCGTAAATCGCTTGATCTTAAGCCAAAGACGACAGCAAAGAAACTTGAAAATTGCTTTCATTTAAATCGAAATAAGGGTCACAGTCTCAGTTAGCTGTGTAGTGAGGTTGAATATACAGTTGTGGTAAAGTGAAAGTCATACTATCAAGGTGACATCTTTCTTTAGATTATTTACAGCCCCATGGTGTGCTGAAGCTGCATTGTTGAAGAAAATGTTCTATGAGCTTTTTTGCTTGGTTCCGGACTAATTTAGTTCCCGATAGCATTTTACCAAAGTGCACCCATATATTTACTATCTAATGCTTTTTCACTTTAACTCGAGTTAAATCAGGCACTTTGACGATTCGACAGCGCCGCCTCTGTGGTAAAGTGGTCAGGGCGCGCTTCTGCCAAGTCTCACTCCAGGGTTCGTTTCGTTTTGCGTTCTTTAATTCTTTTTCTTCAGAAACTTGCATTCGAGTAAGGGTTCGGGCAGCGATGTCAGCCTGAGAGATAGCAAATCGAAGTACAAAAGAAGAGGGTACACTTTGCTATTGTGCTTCCCGTACGCTTACAGTGTATACTCTTCTTTTTCATAGAAATGTAGCACCTCCCTCATCTCCAGGAATGTTCAAAAATGCCATGAAGTTAACATACTAGTCTTTACGTAACAACATCTACTTCGATTACATTTTAATGGAATATTTTGAAAACATAAAGATTCAGTTTATATACACAATAAATTAAACAGTGTTTTTGATAAAGATAATTACAGTAATTTCTGTTTTTGTAACGGCTTCTTATACTCACTAACTTTTTAGACCATTTCGACTCATTCGTTTGTAATCATAAATTACACCACTCTTAAAATTTTAGTACAATCAACAAAATAGAGTTAAAAAGCTGAACACTTGGTATAAAAAAAACAGTTACATACAATCCTTTTAATTGTTTTGCATAGCGTATA
The DNA here is from genome assembly GCA_963965965.1 of Trididemnum nubilum. Lineage (NCBI taxonomy): Eukaryota > Metazoa > Chordata > Ascidiacea > Aplousobranchia > Didemnidae > Trididemnum > Trididemnum nubilum. The sequence continues at coordinate 32,186,628 of OZ014480.1, read as the reverse complement.
CCTGCAGGTATCAGCAAATGGTATGTTGACAATCAATTGAAAATTCAGTCCTACCTTTATGTTGGATCGTGCTTTACTAAACATAAACAATAAAGCAAGTACGGTCTACAGCGGGATTTTCGGCCTATGCTGCCAAAAGCAAAATATTAGTCTTTTATAAGGTCAATCGCTTTGAAGAGCAATATTTCCTATTAGTTGAATGAGTCTTGATTCCCGTCAAATTTTTTTTTATAAAACAGCTACACTAAATTTAATCCTGGGCTACACTGCATATGGACGTAAAATTGTGAGCATACGGGTGTATTCTTAGTTTAGTTTGATCAAATAGCAGTTTGTATGCTAGTAAGGAGATATGCAGAGCTTATCGAATTTTTGTAACTGAAAGTGCGCTCGTGCGTTCTTGATTTTACGCACAGTGTTTAATGGGCGTAAAGCTTAGAAAAAAAAAAGCTGTAGCATAATATAAATTAAATGAAGTCAACTTCTTTTTACTTTTCAAGTTTTTTGATCAGAACTTTGTCAGAAAATTTTACTGTCTGATTGAAATATGATGCACAGAAGGATCTTTTACGCTACGTTTCAATAAAGAAGAATAAAAAAATTAAAAAAGAAAAAGAAGCAGGCAGTAATTACACTTTTGCTATCTAAATGACATCTTTATCATTTTTAAGAAAGAGAACTACATTGGCCCAATTTAGCTACACTAGGTCTTCATTTTCTATCAAGTTCACGTTTGCGAAAGAACTTGAGACCAGCCGTTTGTTTTATACATTCTTAAAATGGAAAGTTTTTAGACAAGTATCCCGCATTCTGAGAGCTCATTTCCTAGGGTTTATCTTTTTCTACAGCCTGCGGAAACGATATATTTTTTCGTCGCTACATTGATGCACCGAGCACTGAAATGATAAGGATCAAAAAACAAATCAAAACAAGCAAAAAATATCATCGAAAAGGTTTTGATTTACACGTGTTTTACATAAAACGCTTTTAACATGAAATGAATTTGACTTTAACTTAAAAGAAATTCGAATGCAATTTTGCTCCACCTCAAAATTGTTTGGTACAAAAGGAACAAGTAAAAAAAACCTTTATACATTCTTTTCTATGGATTCTTTTCCTGCTTAATCCTATATGTCCCGGGCTATTTTCACACCCTATTGGTACGGGGGGAGGATATCCATAAACCTATTGGTAAGTGATAGAAGATTTTTTGCTTGCTGAAGCTTTTTTTGTTAAATTTTTAAAAATAAATATTTTGAAGTTGTGACTTCACGAAAACGATGTTGGCGTCATCAAAACCTGTAAATCCCTATAACAACACCCAAATTTGTCTAAATGTTATTTTCAGTTTGAATTTTTGTTATTTCAAAGACATCTCTGATAAAGTCACCACAGATGATGACGTCACATGCATGATGACGTCATCATGCATGATGACGTCATCTTTACTATATTGTGTTGATTATTACGTGTAATTTTTTGTAACTGAGATATACTATAATTCGCAAAATTTTAGAATACTGCAGTTTTATTTTAATTTCATCATTCAGCAGCTGATAAAAATGAATATTTTTTTCATGCAAAATTTCGACAAACAGCAGAAAAATTAATATTTTTGAATTATGGCGTCATCAATGACGAATGATGATGCTATGCATTTATCAGTGAATAAAATCTTTTATTTCAGCAAAAGATTAGCAGTGATAATGAATACGCAGTGCAATGAGCAGAATACTCGCACTGATAAGCATGTGTTGTGCTTAAAACTGCATGAAACATTTTAGGTGCCACTGACAAAGGCAAAAATGACGTCACTTCCGGTTATCCGGCTGACCCCAAACTTTCTGAAAATTTGTGTTGTTAAATTTAATTCAAAATCAGGGTTCATCAAAGCAAAACTTTGGTTTAGTTTAGGAGCTATACTAAAATAACCAAGAGAAGGGCAAGTGCTCCCCGGTACAAATAGGGTTAAGTTGCCATATCTCGATATATATAAAATTTTTTTTTTTTTTTTTGAGATAACAACTGAAGCTATATGTCATTTTGCAGTGTTACGAACCTTATCTAGAATGTTTCAAAATCTATCGTTCGTCAAAGCAAGGATACGTGATTGTCTTGGAAATGGGTTCTTTTAAGTGTTAATGATATTCTCTAACTATACTGATACTCAAGTTCTAGTGATTTGAAATTCAATCATAAACAACAATGTTCAGTGAAATTAATAAGCTATAGACAGTATCCATAGTCATACGAGTCACAATTAAACTGATGATTAACAACCTAAGACATACCGTTTCGAAATTGACATTCGTCTTTTATTCCTCGTCAGTATGGCTAGGACTACAGGCAAGGCCTCAGAGAGAAAATTTTCCAGGGGGTGCGAAGGTCGATACTGGGCCCCCAAATCTTATTGGGCCCCCCAAGCCTTATCGGGTCCTATGCCATTAAATCATTTTTGTCCGATGGATGTAGATCTTCATTCAAAAGTGAGGGGATAACGATATTCGCATACAGTTAGGACCTATAAAAAACACAACTATACATACTGTAAAATTGGTTTGAATCGAGCTAGGGGGTTTGGGGGAGCGCTGAGAGCTCCCCCAGCGGGGTACGGGGCAGAGCCCCGGAAGCTTTAGCACTTTTTATGTTTCTCGAGGGTAAAATACAGCATTTGATCAACATCCCAGCACCAAACTAGCTTGAATTGACACAAGCAGAAAACTTGATATACATGAAAGAAAGTATGTGAACGGGGAATGATGACATTGACACAATACTATACAATATAATGACTTCAATACTGCAAATCCAAATATTTTACTGATAAAAGTTTTAAGAAGTCATCTGCAATCATAGACTTCACAAACCCAAATTCCTATTAAACTTATACAGATAGAGTGAATTACTTAATGATAGTAGTATAGCATGTCAACTTTGACTCCGCTCTCTGAGGTTGAAGTGCTGTTGGATCTCTGGAAATGTGGTCCCTCGAACGTTGTTATACCGTAGATTAGGGCTCTTAAGTCAGAGAAATGTTGCAAAACGTTAATTTCGGTACAAGTGTATGGCTTTCGATACATTTTCCTCTTTTTTTTAATCAAATCGGCCACTATAGGATGCCCTAAAGGCTGTGTAGCAAAAACAGCGACCAATTACCAGTACTGAATAGGCTGACTGATATTTTTGCTGTAGGCAAGTTTGATTACGGCGTTATGGTGCGATACCAAAACTTAACGCGGAAACCTGAACTCTTCCGGGCCCCTTGAGCCCGGACCCCTTAGGCCTGGGCCCGGGTACAATGTACCCACTGAACCCCTCTCTCGCAGGCCCTTACTACAGGTACGAAGATGAGCGTAAAAGGCAAGAAATCGCAAATTAACCAGATCATAACAGAATTTTTTTCTCCAAGTAATCACAATATTACAAGAGATACCTTACATAGTTCGATTCAAAATAATTTCCAATAGCATGCCTTAGGCAGCTGCTTTGCCCAATTTCTCGGCTATTAAGTAAGGCTAGCAACGCCAAAATGACAAACATCTTTAGTGACAAAAATCTTCAATACATACATCTTTACCAGTAATGTTTATCAAATAATGAATAAATCTTTACCGCTTATGTTTATATTACATAAATCCTTACCGAGCAATTTTAGCACAAGTAAATCTAACTAAGAAATCTTTATCCAATAAGACTAAAGGCTATTAATTAAATCTTTACCAAATGAAACTATGTGTTATAAATCAAATCTTTACCGTCTAATCTAGAAATCTTACCTAACATCTCTCAGAAAAACGATCGGAAGAACTCTTGAGACTCTGCATATTGTCTATTGCTAATCAATAAATTCAGTTTATTAGTTATAATAATAGTTTCAATTGTTACTGCTAACTTCTTCAAACTAAAGTAATAATGACCATAAAAAAATCAGATCGAATTATTGCCAAAACTAAAATGATTACTGAAAAAATCTTTAACGAGTTTGTTCAAAAGAGTAAATTTGCGCTTACTAGGCGTATATTATTTTGCAAAAGATATAACAAAGCTATATTGTAGTTTGATTGCTAGACCACGAGTATCCAGACAAAATTAGCTAAAGCCAACAAAAACAGTACTTTAAAGCTTTTCAAATAAAATTACCACAGGTGTAAAATTAGGTAGGTATTCGTGCTTTTTTTGTATTTTGGCAAATTAATTCCAAATTCGTGTAAATCTAGCGGAAAAAAATTAATGTGAATGCAATTTTTACAAAAATGTAAATCTACTCTTATGTTTTAACGGAACTATAAGCCCGACGACACTTAGCATATACTTTAATTTTAAGTTTCTTGAAAACTGGACTGGTTGCTCTTCACTGAACAATGTGTGCTCTAGTTTTATTCAAATTTTGAGCAAAACGTTCACGCAAGTCAAACTGTTAAATAGTTTTAAAAAAAACTGGTTGCATCACTTTTTGGTTATTGGAGCAAAAGCAACAATGTTTGCAGCTTAACTTACAGCCTTAATCTTTGTTTTAGCACATTCTTTAAGCAAAAAAGTACAGTAATATTTGTGAAAAAAACGAGATTCAAAGCCTATGGCCAAAATCTAAAACTCTTTGCGTCAAGCTTTTTCTAACAAACTTTGGAATTGATTTTTAATACTTTTTTATTGATTATGCTTCTAAACTTTAATTAGACAAAAAATTACATATTAACCACTATATTGAATGAAAACAAAGAAATATCATAAGCTATATGCATGGGTTGAGCTAGTGCAAACAAGACGTTGCCTCGCTGGTATGATTATTACTACTATCAAATCCAGTATAAGCAAACACGAGTAGATAAGAAGCAGTACGACGTTATTGCGTTATAAAGCAAATCAGTGAAGGCACATGAAAACAAAAGATTTTCGAGCTAGCTCACATCTATTTCATAGTCAACAAAATCATTATTTGCCAGAAAGCAAGACCGTAAATTGATTCCACAAGAGTTAGCCATCAAAATACAGTTTGGTTATTCTTGCAAAAATAGTATTATTTATATAACTTTATGCATTATATAAAATTATTCATAATTAAAGAAAATTACGGTATTAAAAGAAGTCTATACTAACTACGCAATACGTAGAAGCAAAATTATTGAAAGGTTCAAGAAATTTTTTTCTAAAAAGTCCATTACCTTTTTGGGGTTTTCTCATGACGTGTTAACTCCCACCCATTTTCAGCAGAAGCTGTTAACAAAGAAAGATGAAAATTGCCTTAATGAATATTTGTGCAGAAGTCACATCCTTCATGTGGCGTAAAAAATGGAAGTTCAAAAGGTTGAATCAATGTGAACGTTTGCACGTTACGATTGCACCTTCCTTCAGTAGATTCCATATTCCAAGACTTGTTACAACCAGAACAATTCTGAAGACATTTTTCCAAAGTTGCTTTTGCCGCTTCGTGATGACTTTTGTTACCCGATACGCTCGCATCATCCGTTCTTTTCCTTCCTCTAGCGAATCCTCTTTCTCCTTCTACTGTATGTAAGAAGTCCATAACCTTAGCTAACTATAAGCAATAAACGTTTGTTAAACAATTATTGCGGTAAGAGCAAAAATGCTTTGTTATTTAAGCTACGTTATAGTGCAATAGCAATAATTCTTCTAGCATCATTTTAGTAATAGTAAAAAGCAAACTTACAAAAACAATAATTACAATAATTTTCAGCAACAACAGGCAGTTGTTATTAGGTAGCCTGCGGTAACTGATTGATAGAAATATTTCTCAGGCTGCAATGTTTGTATGGGTTAGGGGATATGTAGAAAACCGACGGTGGTCATTTCTTTGTACTGACATTTGTTTGATGATCATGCTGGTTTAGCGAAAAAATAAATTGTAAAATGTAAATGTTTAATTGGGAAATCAAAATAGTTTTGTTTTTGGAGAGTTGTTGCCCCTACCATCGTGCGTGTCCGAACAATCTTTGGGCTGTCATTTGGTAGAGGTATTATTCATATTGCTCATTGTAGGGTTTTGTGGTAAAGTACTGCGTGCAGGGTTGATGGTCTGGAGTACGTTGTTTTGTATCATACTTGCGTTTTTCTCCGTTTTTATTTATGTGTGTCAATAGTTGTAAGCAATAAGCTACCCGACATCGATCCTATCCTGATGGTTAGTCAGCAGAGCGTCTGCTACTGAAATGGTTGACTCGGGTTACATTTCCAGCATTTCGAAACGAAACACGTTTAAACTACAGTATTTTTGGCAGCTTTCTTCGTTTCTCTAATCTGCATTTTTAAAAGCATTTTTAAAAGCAGAGTGAAGAGTTTTAAGTGTCTTGGAAAGAAGTAAACAGAAAATTGCTTGACTCAAAAACCTTAAATTTCTTTGCTGTATGGAACTGTCCCACTTGCGACTTTGATTGCATGAGACAATTTAACAATAATGGAATTTTGCTGTAGGCGAAAAATTTTAAGCAAACCGCAAATACGTTTGTTTGAAAAACTTTGATTGCAATGCAAGTATTACAGAGTGGGTGAACAATTTTGAGTTAGTGCAGAATTCAAATATGACTTTCAGCATATCCAATCTTTGTAGTCATATCTTTGACGAGAAAGCTATGAGACTGAGTTTGCTGAAAGTAATATTGAGATGATATCTGGTATAGTATTTTGCCTACAGCTAAAATTTTAATTTAGAGGCCGAGCTTTGTATAGCAGGCGAAGTATTTGCTAGTGAGATAGATTTCATTCATTCCCATGTATAAACCAGGTACTCAGCGTTTGTCTGACCATGGCCCCTTTGGGATTTCTGCAAGTGTTTTACCAGGTTAGGCCACCACAACGGATAGATTACTTGGCCTCAATGGAGAATAAACGTTGTCTTAATTTCCGCAAAGACTCATCGCTAAAAGCCACACTAACACATTGGAAAAGGTGCATTACCCAAAGTATTAAATGGCAGCTGTTTCGAGGTTCCCTGGGCGAAGCGTCCAGCGCTTAAAAGTTTTGCATTTTTTAATTTTGCAAAAATAATTTAATTTTAGACTCATTTTGGTAAAACCTATGCCGTAAAAACGTGGCATAAAAATTAGCATTAAACCACGAATCAATTGGCTCCGTAAATTGTTTATGCTGGCGGCGGCTTATGTAGTATAATATCAGTCCTTTTATTTCAAGCAAGTTAATTTTGAAATCCTACAACAAAAACACATAAATCTCACAAGTAGTAATCTCGTTTGTTTAAATTTTATGAAAAAAAATTGGGATGACGGATCGAAATTGGAGAAAAATGATTGCTAAATAACTAATTTTAAATCCCGTCAACATATACATTGCATACAGCATTCTTTTTGTTTGATGAGGCCTACGTTAAGCACTTTAAGCATTTTTCAACGTACCATCAATTGCTGTTGCTTGTTTTTGGCCATTTTTCGAAGTTTTTACTAAATTAATGTAAGTTTCATTTTTGTCAAATATACTTCCTTCCCCTAAGTAAACGTTTCAAAAATGGTCCTAAGCCACTTTGGAGTCCAAATTAAAGCAAACAAGTGGTTCGAAAGCGCTAAAAGCGTGCTATTTCTTTATTTTTTGCTTTGGTCGACAGGCCAATGGAGCAGAAAACTGCAGCTTGCCTTTAGTTATGTTACTGCAATTGTACCGGGTATCAGCAACTTTTCAATTACTAACCAGAAACTCTGCCAACTGAGCTATCGCTGCAGCTCAAAACTGTCATTTTGAGATAACCCCCTCCCCCAGTGTAGTCGCATAGGGGTGAAACAAGCTGTAAGGGTTTCTATCTCAAAGTTTACTGCAATTGGTATTCAGTTGGTATTATTTTTTATAGATTTTCCATTGAGCTCTTTTTTGTTGGTAACACCAGACCCCTCATAATTGAATTACATTAGAAAATTTAAAAGAAAAGAAATAGATAAAACAATTAAGTTAATGTTACTTACAATCTTAACTATAAGGCCTGTAAACTAAATTCTTTATTTGGTTTTGGCTGTACAACTCTCAACCACACAATTATAAGCTTTCGCTACTTCAATAATTTCAAAAAAACTCTAGCATCAAATCACAAACTACAGTAGTAATCTTTTAATGCTTAAGATTGAGCTAATTGATCTGAACGATATTATAATTAATTTTATGCAGGGCCGCAGCTAAAAGCGTCGTTGGGCGCAGCTCAACTTATCTGCAATTGCGGTTTAGAGCAGCAGTAATACAGAGTTTTTTCCTGGTAGAGCTGATCCCTACGTGGCCTTTTTGAGCTACATATGCCCTGACCTCATAATACTTTTTTTATACATTTTAATTGATAATCAGAACCACCGTGCAGTTAATTACGACAGTTTTATTGGCTATTGCAAAGCCTCAATATACCAGCCAAATTACTTTTGCTTTAAGGTTAATTTGCAAACAATTAAACTTATGTTGTATGTTGATTGTGTAATCATACAACTGCAATAGCATGAACAAGAAGATTGCATGGTCGTGATAAGACTGTTAATATTTTACGAGAAGAGAGACTAAAACAGATAAAAATAAAAAATATTTTTTAACAACCACAAAATATGTTATTAAACCGGCTTGTCTTTGACCTTAATCAGATCTGCGATATATGGTCACTGTCTTGGTCAGGTTCAGCTCTTTCGTTGGCTGCAAAATTATCTCAGGTTAAAAATTTTAATGAAGCTTCAAAAGTTTTCAGCCATATTTTAAATTTATTGCTTCAATTTATTAAGTTCATCACTAATATTGTATTATGTGATCAACAAGATGAAACTGAGTCTAATTTTGTTTTCTGTTTTGTTTTTTTTTTGCCGTAAGTTACGAAGTCAGTAAATGAAATTTCGTTACATTTCTGGTGTTTAGATTAAATGGGTATTCTTTGCCCTTGCTGTCTTTGAATTTGTGTTTGTATCGTGATCTTATTTTCCTGACGGCCCGGCATTGTCATTAACCCTTTAATGCCCGGACACAGAAGCGGTTTAAAAATTTTTTTTTACGTTTGCTGATTGATACAGGTCGTTTCAACACATTTTCACCAAATTTATGTTCATGTCGTGTTTATATTGTGTGTTGTTGCCATTTGGCAACATTGGGCAGATTAGGTAACTTTTTGTTTATTTTTTATTTTTCGTTCACTTTTTTTTCGGTTTTTACATGACTTTTTGCGCATTTTGTAAACCAATATTATAAATGCAATTAATTATTCACATTAAAAAAAAAAGAAAATAAAAATAATACAATATTTCTAGTTTTAGAAAAATTGCGTAAAAACTTTACAATTAACGTTTTTTAGACAATTTTTGCTCAGATGAACACGTCGAACTCTGCAGAGCATTGTGGAAGAAAAAAAAAGTTGCGAACTCCTTCTCTTCAAACAATGTGCTTTATAACGTCATTTATCACTACAAAAGCGCAAAATGTTTTTTTTTTGGGGGGGGGCTGAAGGAGAGCTGAAAAACAGGTGTACCAATTGGCTCCATTGGAAAGTCAATCGTAATGGAATTGCTTTCCAACTTTATCACAAAATTAATTTGATCCAGACTGCATTATTAAAGAAATTTAAAAAAAAACGTTATGTTCTTTTCTAACAGACGAATTGAAGACTATCGATTGAATAAAAATCATAATCAAATTTTGAAAGTTTTATGTAATGCTCTAATACTGCACAGTACAATAAATTCATTTGAAACTAATTGTGTCATGTTGTGCTTTACTGTGTAGTAGCTTGGTTCTTCCTTTCATGTTGTGCTTTGTTCGTTTTCGTAATTTTGTTGCAATAAAAAACAAGATTATTATAAATTTAAGAAATTTATATGTAAATTTTAATTGAAGCTTCAATTAGAAATGGCGTTTCACGAGTCATTACTACTTTTCAGCAGAGATATCAATCGCACGCATTTTTCAAAACAAAAACAAATTGCATCGAAACACGTAAAAAAATTTACATCTATTGACATCAGAGAATTCGACAAAAATCTGCGAATTTAGTGATTATTTCTTATTATCTCTATTGTTTGTTGTTTTTTTTTTTGCTTTTTGTTTTGTAAGAAGTTAACTGTTTCGTCATGAATTACGTTTTGGGCAGAAGTTGGAAAATATTTTGGCATCTATTTCGTAACAATCACACATGTAATACTAATTAAACTAAACGTTTACGCTGGCTTTGCTTCAGTTGACAGTCGAGGCGTATTCTCAGGGTGTTCAACGTGTTCAATGCACACACCTTGAAAATCTGATTAACCTGATGAACATATTCTTTTCTATTTGTTTTTATTTTTTCTTTATTTTTCAATCATTTTTTTAACACCTTGACAAAACTATTTTTTCTAACTTTTTTTAATTTCGTAATTTTTTGAAGACATTTTTAGATTGAAAAAGTGAATTTTCATACTTTTGCCTTTAAATAATTTAATACTTGCGGCTTTGTGCGATTACTATAAGTGACGTTTGCTCGAGCACAGGACGATGACCTATGCACCCCAAAGTTATGCTGTAGGAAAACATGAATGATGTCATCAGCAGCGCTCAGCCAATCAGGCACTGATGTGCAGTCACGTGCTGGCTATTATTTATTGTTCACTAATATTAATGCACACCTCTGTTGACGTCATCTGCTGTTGGTTCGTTGAAGTTTTTAAATTCTGCATATAAGCTTTAAAATTTTTTAATTCTGTTCGGTACTTAAACAGTTAGAGAATCGAAGTGACTAGCCTATAAAGCCATAGGTTAATACCTTTTTTTTATATAAGATTTAAGCTGAAAGCGTCAGTAGCGATCAGACTAAAATCTGACTAGCAAAGCAGAAAAGCGTAGAGCTGATTTAAGAACAAGTTGCAAAAGTTATTAGGCCTATTACCAACAAAAAATTAGAAGTAAAATATGCTTATTGCTGAAGACGAGGTTTCTAAGCTTTTAGTCTTGAGATCTTGGTAATTGCTGTAGCAGTTTGTAAGTGGCAGTGGGTGAATCGGCAGCCTAATTAATTAGTCTAACTTATTAATTAAGTAGCTTTTTGGACGCCTAAAGTTTAGGCTAGTATAGTCATGGATACGCTGTAGCCTGTAAGGTTGTACTCAGAACATAATTAATCTTGATCAAAATAGGCCTAAAATTAAGTTGTTTTTGCCAAAAAATACGAAATCTTCGAGCGCTGGGGGCTCCGCTTCCAGACTCCTGATACTGCCCCTCATTGCAGATTTCTGGAAGGGGCCTTCTAGGGCCACAACGGAAGTTCAATTAAAGCGCGTTTTTACTCAAACCTCACGTAATACAATAGTGGGTTATTGTTCCACTTTTCTATTTTTTGTAAAGTTACATCATGCAAATCATTTCTTAGGTGGCATAATAGGCTTATGAAAAGTGAGCTGTTAAGCGAGGTCAAGAACATTGATCATAAACATCCGAAATTTTGAGATTATCCGCAATTTGTGCTAATAAATTTTATCATCCTCCACTAAAATTTTCTGGATCCGCCCTCTTAACCATCAAATATTGCCAAAACAATCAAAAGTCAAAAAGTTTCTGTAAAAAATGTTTTGATTGCTTGATTGATTGATGATTGATCGGTGCATCTTTATCCTCCTATCACGAGAAAGCGACCGTGCGCTGTATTTTGGACGAATCCGCACCCGCTTAGGAGTTAACAATTTTCCAAGCTTTCCTGTTGACGTTTTGACTTCTTCCCACGTAAATTTGCTGCTTGTTCGAAGCCACCAAACAGAGATAATTATCGTAAAGCGTCTTATCCAAGGACGCAACAACGTGATTAGGGTGCAGGTTGAACTCATGATCCTGCGATCAGAGTCGTCGTAAAAACGACGCCTTTACCCATTCGGCCGTGCTTAGGCAGTGTTTGAAAGTTTGATCACTCATCATTTTGTCTTGACAGTATTTTGAAGATGACCCTGAATAGATTCTCTTTAAACTTAAAATATTTACAGTGACAGCTTTAGTAAACTGTTTCGCCCGCTTATCCAACGTTTAACTGATGCATTGTTGAATTCGTTTGATTTGATCGCATGTGGTGACGTAATTGGCTAAAACCTATAATGACAATAACACATGAGCATTGAATTGAAGTATAATTTTCTAAACTTTATTGCTCCTTTGCCGGTTTTGGTTTAAGTCAAAGAAAATCCTTTTAGTCACGGCATAAAACATTCAATATTTGATTTTGTAAACACTCATCTTGGAAACACAGAAAATTTTATTTTCAGGCAGTTTGTTCGTGAGCCAATTTCCTCTTCACCTCTTAATTGCTTACTTTTTGTCAAGAACAAAACTCGCTGATTTATTTTAAATACTGTATTAATCTAGTTTCTTTTTGTGCAAGCTAAAGGAGTTGACGTCAAATGTGAAAGTACACGGCTTTCGCTACACGACAAACTGCTTGGCACATAAATAACTCGACAAAACTGCAAAGTTTTTTGACTTGATCACTCTATTTTTGCATATGCACTGTTTTTCAAGGTTGGCATGACACAAGCGAATGAACGACATGCAATGTTGTAGGCAAATTAGTTACTTATTGTTATTAGTGCTTATAAGCCAGCAGTGAGTACGCTATTGATCGTGACTTTCTCTATTTTTAAAGTTGGTTCGATTCTGAATTTTGTCCATTCTGGATTTTGTCCATTCTGGATATCGTCCATTCTGGATTTTGTCCAAAGCTGGATTTTGTCCTAGTCGGGATTTTGTCCAATTCGGATTTTGTCCATTTAGAATTTTGCCCATTTCGGATTTTGTCCATTTCGGGATTTTGTCCAATTCGGGATTTTGTCCAATTCGGGATTTTGTCTAATTCGGGATTTTGTCTAACTCGGAATTTTGCCCGATTCAGGATTTTGTTCAATTCGGGATTTTGTCCATTCGGTATTTTGTCCGTAAACGCCTTTGTTTTTGCTGGGCCATTTTGATGGATGTGTTTCGAAATTTATTGATTTGCTTACAATTAAAAAACGGTAGTGATGATCGGAGAGGGGCATCAAGGTATTCTTTAAATACCCAAACAAAATCATCTCATCTGTATTCATTCAAAGTAATATACCTTTTAAACTAGAATATGACATAGCAAGCGATATCCGGGGACTTTGCGAAAGTATTTAACTTAACTGAACTAAAGAACTTCACAATTGCGTTTAGCGTGTTTATGGTTGTTGACAGTCATATCTGAAATACATCGCTTTCGAATTTCATAATGTTCCATTAACTTAGTCAAGTTTATGTTTAACGGTTTTCAAAATTTAAATGTCCAGAAAAGGCATCTATAAATATTTATCAAATCTCTTTTTAACTTTTAAGGGGTTAGTTGAATTCTCGCATACCAGCACAATTGTTAAAATTGCAGTTACAAACAAAACCCTCGTTAAAACAAATATTTCGACATTAACCTTTCGCTCCGATTGAAACACAGAAACGAAAACTTTTGATCGGAAAATGCCGATATGATTTTTGGATTTTGCTACTAACATTACCTTGACCAGAAATTTGACCACTATCCTAAATATCAACTCTACACCCTAACTAGCCCACTGCAATATTTTTTAAGAAGGATTTTATACCAACACATGTATGAACAGTTCGACAAACTTTTCTCAAAATCTAAGAACTAAATTGAGCAATGCCTGCCCTAGCAATTAGCGTGGAAAGAGATACGTACACAAACAAAATTTAGATACAAAAAATCAAACTCTTATAAGTTTATAAGTGATTTTACAGGGTCTAACTTTACGATGACTTTACATTGAAAACCAGTGGCGTACGCAGGATTTTTCAATGGGGGGTTTTCAAAAGTGACATCAAAAATTTGTTCGCGATCTATGCTTTGGCGAATAAATAATAACTTAGTGCAATGTAACAAGATGGAATCAAAGTCACACAGCGCGTAATGAAAATAAAACTTTTCAAACAAAAAACAATTAAGCATTAAGCAATAAGCATACATCCTATTATTATTAACATCATAAGGATTGCAACTAAACCATGAAGAAAAAATTGTTCAAAACAAAAGCTACGAAAACCCATATGATCATAAACAGTGCAAAGTGTGGCAGGTGCGTAGCCAGAAATTCGCAATTGAGGGGGCTGTTTTGGGGGTCTATGGGCGGAGCCCCCAGCGCTCGAAAATTTTGCATTTTTTTTTTTAAATAACTTAGTTTTAGGGCTATATTGATAAAAAAATAATGCTTTTAAAACATGGCATAGAAATTGGTAGCGCAAACCTGATTAAACTGTTTGCATAAAAAATGGGCTATGTGGAAGGTGGCTAATGGTAAAATTTTAGCTCTCTTGTTTACATGCTGGTAAATCATAAAATCGTATAGTTCAAGAAAACTCACACAATCTATTTCGCCTATAGTTTATAGAGAAAAATAATTTGGAGGGGGGCTAACGGAAAAAAATCTGAGACAAGTGATTGGTAATTAAATAATACTAAGAAGACCCCCCCCCCCCTATTTCTAAGTTTATAATATATTTGTTGATGAAACTTATGTTTAGCATTTTTACACTAGCGATCAAATTTGATTGCTTGTTTTTGGCCATTTTTCAAAGTTTTCATTGATTTGTAAGTTTTATTTTTGACAAATTAACCCCTTCCTCCCTCTAAATTTATGATTCTAAAGATGTTTTAAACCACTTTTTAGTCCATTCCAGTGCAAAAACCAGTCTCAGAAGTGCTCAAAACGTGTTATTTTTCGTATTCTGCACTTTGGTTGACAGGCCAATGGGGGGCTATAAACCCTCCTTGCCTACGCTACTGAAAGTTACTCTGACTCGTAACACGACATTCCAGAGTTTCAGTATTACATTTAGTTGCTTAAAATGTTGCATTGAATAACAAAAAAGTTATTTACTATAATTAAAAATTTCGTATTAATATGAGAGTAAAGAAGGAGCTCGTTTGTTTTGCTCAATAAGACGATATTTCGAATGATATACGTTGGATCAATAGGGAGGGTGGTTTAAACCCCCACCCCCCTGTGTACGCCTTTGCGCATAAGAGAGCTATGTGGGCGGTGGCTAATGGTAGCATTTCAGTCCTATATAATTTACAAGCCGGTAAATCATAAAACCATGATTTGAAAAAACTCACAAGCATTTATGTTCTGTAGTTTAAGAGTAAGACGCTTGGGGAAGGAGGGGGGAAATGGAACGAGATCTGAGTGAATTATTAATTAACTAATTCTGAAACCCCATCTCCATATTTTTGATGAAGCCAATGATAAGCATTTTTAGCGGTTAAATTTGCTAATTTTAGCTATTTTTTTTAAGTTGCTATTGGTTTATAAGTTATATCTTTGACAAATTACCCCCTCTATGAAACTCTAAATGCTTCAAAAGTGGCTTTAAATCGTGTTGGAGTCCGTGTCATTGCAAAAAAACAGGCTCAGAAGTGCTAAAAATGTGATATTTTCTTTAATGTGCATTTTAGTCGACAGACCAATGGGTTTGAATCCCCAAACCCCCCCTGCGTACGCCCTTGTTAAAAACTTATATTAATTTACTCAACTCTATGCTTTCCAGAACACTTGGAGTAATGTTTAAAGTCAAACAACTATTTACCGAAAATCATCTACAACTTCTTATGCACATTGCGCTCTTTTTAGTTCATTTTAACAGCTTGGAGGTTATTCGCTCTCAAAGTTTAAAGGTCTCAAAAACTTATTAAAATAATGAAGTAACGTCAATCAAAAAGCAGTGAGGAGTTTTAATAGTTTTTCTCTTTATTATGAAATAACATAGAGCGATCTTTAAAATTCCAGCGACTTTATTACATCAGCCAAACTTAACACTATCCACGGCCAAAAATAAGCATGCATTTTACAACTATTCTTATTCTGAGAACGCTATTTAGCAGTGCGACCCGACGGCCAACATATTAGATATTGTTAAATATATAGTATTACATCCATTATTCAGCACCAAAGCTAACTAAATGAAATTGTTCAAAAACTCTGAAGAACAAGTAGATTTTTTCAACGTCGTCAGTGTCAGTTTAGTAAAAATACTCGGCCCTACTGCTTAAATCTAACGAACCCATTAAGCTCAAGTACTTCAACGAGTTAAATGTTGCAGTAATTCCATAGGTTTGAATCTTCTACTTTTTTGTTATACCAATTCATTGCGAGAATTTAACGTACAGTTTGAAGGTCCATTTAAGGGCTAATTGTCCAACATGGCATTGCCAAGTTCAGCATGTTTTATCTTTTTCTTATATTAGCCTACCGGTACTCTTTGATTATGCCTACCTGCAGTACTTTGTAATAAAGATTTTAAAATTCTAAGGAGCCCGTTTGGCATGGTCTCCTCAAAGTGGCCAATTAAATTTGTTATCTTTAATCTTTGATTCATATTAACTAATCCATTAGATTTATTTTGTTTATCTTTTGTAGTTAATGGGGGAGGTGCAAACACAATTGGAGTACCCCTATAGTATGAGATCCTTACTTTTTTTCATATTATATTTTTACTGATTTTGAAAATTTTATTTGTGTAGCATGATTGGTTAAAGCTTTTAAAGGACCCGTTGGAAGAGGACTCTTTAATTGTGGCGCTTCAAATCTCTGGAACGTCTAGTTATATTTACCTATTTTGAAAGTTTCACATGTCTAGCTTGAATGGTTTAAAAGTTTGAATTCTGAAGAACTCCGTTTTGGTGCTATAAACTTTTTGTTAAATTTTATCTTTCCTTCATGTTTGCTTGTGTATCCTGAAATTGTGATGTACCTAGCTTACACAAGTAGAAAGTGTGAATTTTGGCATTCTCATCTGAAAGTGACCCCCATTGTGGTACTCCCAGATTTTGTCAAATTTTATCTTTTCATATTTGTCTATTTTGAAAAATTCATCAGTCTTGGGTGAGTGGTTCAATTTTGAATTTTGCGTCCTTGTTTGAGGGGGATTCCTTCATTTTGGTATCCCAAATTTTGTCAAATTTTATCTTTTTTTGTTTTTGCCTATCTTGAAAATTTTATAAGTCTAGCATGAATGGTTAAAAAGTTGGAATTTTGGCAGCCCTGTTTGAGGAGTATCCCCATTTTGGAATATCCCAATTTTGTCAAATTTGATCTTTTTGTAATATTTGTCTACTCAGAAAATTTCATGCGTCTGGCTTGAGTGGTTTAAAAGTTTGAATTTTTGGCAGTCCTGTTTGAGGAAAACCCCCCATTTTGGTGCACCCAAATTTTGTCAAATTTACTTACCTTAAAAATTTCATGTGTCTAGCTTTAAAGGGTAAAAAGATTGAATTTTGAAGGGCCCGTTTGGGGGTAAACTCCCCATCGTGGCACCCCCAATTTTGTCAGGTTTGGTTTATTTTTGATATCTACCCATTCCGAAAATTTGACTTATCTAGCTTTAATAGTTTAAAAGTTCAAAACTTTGGCGACTCTATTTGAAGGGTAACCCCCCATTTTGATACCCCCATATTTTGTCAAATTTGATCTTTTTGTAATATTTGCCTACTCTGAAAATTTCATGTGTCTGGCATGAGTGGCTTAAAAGTTGAATTTTTTGGCCCCATTTGAGGGAAATCCCCCATTTTGGTGCCCCAAATTTTGTCAAATTTTATCTTTTCTGTATATTTACTTACCTTAAAAATTCATGTATCTAGCTTTAAAGGGTAAAAAGATTGAATTTTGAAGGGCCCGTTTGGGGGTAAACTACCCATTGTGGCACCCCCAATTTTGTTAGATTTAGTTTATTTTTAATATCTACCCATTCCGAAAATTTGATTCATCTACCTTCAACAGTTTAAAAGTTTAAAATTTTGGATGACCCGTTTGAGGGGAAACGCTCCAACCTGGCACCCCCCAATTTCAGTCGAGCACTAGTCCTCCCTGATATCTTCAATCGCTTAAACTTTGCATACAGTGTGTTTAGCAGTTAAAAAGTGGATAGCCGGAAAAGAATAAAAAAAAAGTAAGAAAAAAGAAAAAAAGAAGAAAAATAGTATTCAAGTTGGCGAAAACAAACATTACCATGAAAAAGGAAGTTGATAGTGTGCTGAAATATCACAAATCATTTTTCATCAATATCGGAAATTACCGAGATATATCGCTTCAAAATCGTCCACTTTCTGCCCATTTTTGGCGTGTAAAGTTTTGGTCACGTGACCGGGCCCCCCAAACTCGGTTTGCATAAAACATTTATAAGTACCCACTTTGTGTCCAAATTTCAGCAATGCACGTCAAGTGGTTTTAGAATTATAAGCGATTTAACAACTTTTCAAGCAAAAAACTAGAGGTTTTTGTGTTTTTTTTTTGCGTCTCTATTCACGATTACGTAACCTAGGATTCCCAAAATTGGCACACAAGGCAATTTTATTAATTGTTATGTTGAGACAATTTGAACTTTCTAGGTTTTACCGTTTATTAGTTATAAGCAAAATCTATTCTGGTATGCCAAAATTTGCGAACAAAACCAATGCTACTACGCGCTCGCGCGAAGCCCCAACAATATTTTATTTCTTAGTTATTCTTGTTTTTATGGCTAGTTGGCTACAAGCACAGCATATTCTACGTAGCAATTGCCGAAACCTAGTGGCAGTCAATTGTTTGAGTTTTCGGCATTGTGGCGCTAAATAGTTGATATGCAGTCGTTGTAGCTTGACTGCGCTGAAGGGTATCAAAGCGAAGTTGTGGAAACCCGAAATGGCGCAGCAAAATGAAATCATGTAATGCCCCGCCTCTGTGTTAACCAATCTAATTTGATCAAGTGCAGAAACGCCACAATTGACGTCATCGTAGGTTTTCAGATAGCGAGAATGATTACCTTTCCTTCAGCTGCCTGCGCCTCAGGGGCGTATTCTCCATGCATGCAAGGCATGCATTGCATGCCTAGTCGTTTAGCCAAAAAAGAAAATAATAATTTGAACAAGTACATGTAAAAATTTAAAACAAAATCAAACTAAGTTGCCACAGTTACAGGAATTCACTTTCAAGTCGAAGTAGCTATAAATAGTCTTGCCTAATTCATTGATTTCAGTTTTAGCCTGTTTTCAGCATATTGCTAAATTACAAAAAATAATGGCAACACGCATGCAATTTTCAAATTGCATTCAACAGCTCAAAAGATGACTGTGTTTTGATACGATTACGAACAAAATTAAATAGGTTTGAAAGCTTTGATTGGCGCATTGGTTGCTGCAAAAGTTCTTTTATCCGTCTAGTTTCTTGTTTTTGTAAAATATAGTCTCTATTTTGATTTTAGATTTGTTACAGTAAATTAACTTAAGACAGGCCACGAACAATGCGCCAAAGCATGCAATTTTAAATATTGCAGGCGTGTTGCCATTTATTTTATGTGATTTAGCAATATGAAAAAAGCGAATAACTAAGCGGCAAAACCAAGTCGTGATAGCCGGTTGGTATTGGCTTTAAGTAATGTAAGTCAGAGTGAGTACTGTTCGCACTATTTAGGTTAAATGTTGAGCTATAAAAGTGAAAGCAACATGTGAAATCAATTTAAACAAAGAGTTACCGGTAGTTGGTTCAGTTAGTATTTAGTTAGCCTACGCTAAAAGCTAGTCGAAGAATTTGCACTTGGTTTGCGAAAAAGTTTTTATGACTATCAATAAATTACCGTTTGGTAGTTTTGCTACTTTGCTTGTGCTTTACTGGTTCTTAAATAAACTAAACAAGGCCAGGCCTAATCATATATACATTGGACTAGCCTTGAGCCCACTAGCCTGCTTAATATTGTATAGCATCGCTGGATGTTGCCAGCAGGCTACGATATACCGGTATTGTGATGACATGAGGAAGAGGCTTTGAAAGTAGGCTATGTATTTGCTATTCAGCAAGTTGGCTTAGCTTAGTTCTGCAATTAATGTTTTTGCTTCAATGTTATTAAGCCAACTTTACTGTTAATGTTAGCCTAGTATGGTACCGGTAACCGGCTACTGGCACATACAAAAGTGCTAGACCTGTCACTGTCTGTAGTAGCGCAAGGAAGACTTGTACTGGGACAGTAAATGTAGCCTACAGTACACACCAATGTGTACTGGAGAGCAGGGCCACCGAGAGGGGGGGCAGGGGGTATAATGACCCCGGGGCGCATAAAGCTGCCCATGGCTCGAAAGGGGCCCATCAAATGACAATTAGAAATGAGCATGTGAGACCTTCTTTTTGGAGATCACCTGATTTTGAATGAAAAAACCGATAGAATTCCTGTGAAGAACTTTTTTTTTTTGAGATCGCATCATAATTTGAACAAAACTGCGGCATTGTTTCCGTCTGTTTTGGAGTTCACAAAACCTGAATTCCGTCATATTTCAGCTGCCCCCGGGCCTACGTTCGGCTCTCTGCGCCCCTGCTGAAGAGAGGAGGCCTAGTTGCAATACCAGACATTATTGTTGAGTTGTTTTTTTATTTTACTGCCTGATAATTAATGACGTCATCAAAACTGATGACGTCATCATAACTGCATGCCTTATCTGAAATGTCACGCTACGCCACTGCTGCGCCTGTTGGTTGCAAGATCGATCGTTAAAGACCTGCCAATTAAATTAACCACCCTGAAATACAACAATGCTTTCTCCGTATCAAAAAATTGACAGTAAAAGATTTGAAAGGTTTTTTAGCACAAACAACCTTCTATAATGAGGAAAACTTAAAATTCGTCAAAGTACTGTAAATTACTACAGCAATATAACGCAAGGAACATTGTGATGCTGGGATGTTCCATCACTCAAAAAAACTTTTGAAGAGAAAAAACCAATCGTTGCAGCAGGTAGACCTAAATCCGTTAAAAGATCGTTTTCTTCCGCAAAACGTATCAAATCATTCTCTCCAAATAAAGTGGAACAAGACAGACTTTCAGATTTAGGCCTTAAATCCATCGAGTCACAATCAATAACAGATGTCATTGAAACCAAATCTTTTCAGGATTCAGTCATGACAAAATTTGCTTCAGCAGAAACGCGAATGCAATTTATTTTTAAATGACTTTCTTGCATCTACAGTGCTTCTGAAACTTTGTCAATTTTAGTGCTCTGCCCTTTGTAGTAAACAATTTTGTTTGAATTGCTAATCAAACAGCCAAAGCTGTTTCAGCTTGTATTGTTTCTTTGCTTTTTATAGGCAGCTGACCTTTGTATGCGGTGGATCCTATACAAAATCCCAAAAAACAAAATCCTGAACGGACGAAATCCCGAACTGGACAAAGTCCGGAATGGACAAAATCCCGAATTGGACAAAATCCTGAATGGACAAAATCCCGAATTGGACTAGATCCAGAATGGACAAAATCCAGAATTGACAAAATCCCGAACGGACAAAATCCAGAATTTAACCAATTTCGAAGATAGAGAAATCAGGATTAATAGTGCATTCACTGCTGGTTTATAAGCACTAATGAATATAAATAATTAATTTGCGAACGAAATTGCATGTCTTTCATTCGCTTTTGTCGTGGCGACCAGGAAAAACAGCGCATACACAAAAATAGAGTAATCAAGTCAAAAAACTTTGCGGTTTGGTCGAGTTAATTAGGTGCAAAGCAGTTTGTCCTGTAGCGAAAGCCTCGCACTTTTCATGTTTGACGTCAACTTTTTCAATTTGCGGGAAAAGAAACTAGGCAGTATTTAAAATAAATTAGCGAGTTTTGTTCTTGACAAACAAGTAAGTAGTTAAGAGATAAAGAGGAAGTTGGCCCGCAAATTAATCGTTTATATTTATAAGTAGCCTACTTATAAGTCAGCAGTGAATGCACTGTTTTTCCTGACTTTCTTTATCTTTAAAGTTGGTTAGATTCTTGATTTTTTCCATTCTGGATTTTGTCCATTCGGGATTTTTTCCTTTCGGGATTTTGTCCAATTCGGGATTTGGTCCAATTCGGGATTTTGTCCATTCGGGATTTTGTCCATTCGGGATTTTGTCCAATTCGGGATTTTATCCATTTGGGATTTTGTCCAACTCGGGATTTTGTCCATTCTGGATTTTGTCCATTCGGGATTTTGTCCAACTCGGGGTTTTGTCCAATTCGGGATTTTGTCCATTTGAGATTTTGTCCAACTCGGGATTTTGTCCAATCTGGATTTCGTCCACTTGGGATTTTGTCTAATAGGAATTATGTCCATTCTGGATAATGTCCATTCGGGATTGGTCCATCTCGGGATTTTGTCCATTCGGGATTTTTTCCATTCTGAATTTTGTCCAGTTCGGGATTTTGTGCTGCGGGATTTTGTCCAATTCGGGATTTGGTCCAATTCGGGATTTTGTCCATTCTGGATTTTGTCCATTCGGGATTTTGTCCAACTCGGGGTTTTGTCCAATTCGGGATTTGGTCCATTTGAGATTTTGTCCAACTCGGGATTTTGTCCATTCTGGATTTCGTCCACTTGGGAATTTGTCTAATAGGAATTATGTCCATTCTGGATTATGTCCATTCGGGATTTGGTCCAACTCGGGATTTTGTCCATTCTGAATTTTGTCCAGTTCGGGATTTTCTGATGCGGGATTTTGTCCAATTCGGGATTTTGTCCATTTGAGATTTTGTCCAACTCGGGATTTTGTCCATTCTGGATTTCGTCCACTTGGGATTTTGTCTAATAGGAATTATGTCCATTCTGGATTATGTCCATTCGGGATTTTGTCCAACTCGGGATTTTGTCCATTCGGGATTTTTTCCATTCTGAATTTTGTCCAGTTCGGGATTTTGTGCTGCGGGATTTTGTCCAATTCGGGATTTTGTTTTTCGGGAATTTGTCCGTAAACGGGATGCGGTAAAGGTGCGTTGAAAGTTTTAATCAATTACTTGAATTGAGTGTAGCATTACACAAGTTACAGTTTATCTTTTTCATTTTTCTACACCTCCACTATTAACTCATTTCACTCAACAGCTAAAGCGAGACGAGAAAAATCAACTTCAGCTACGCTACCCTCAATTCGAGCCAAAACTTTTGACTTCCAAACGTGTTTTTGCTACTCCCCCCAGTCAAACTTTGTCTTTCAATTTTTACGTTTAAAAAAGTATTTTGCAAACACAATGTAAATATCAATGTCACCTATACGTATGGACAAAATTTCATATGCGCAGACCGGATGCGCAATTATTTCATGTACGAAAATAAACGAAGCAGTAAGAAAATGAATACCCAAAAGTTTTTGCCACCGATCGTGACTGAAAAATCGCATTACATAGAAAGTTGAATTTTCGATACAACATGACAATAATTATTGTATATAACATGATAGAATATGATGTAACATGACTATCACAATGACAGTGAAGTTGAAAAATAGTTTTAAATTTCTCTCAAAAATTGGATAACAAAAAAGACCGATAAAGTAGCAAAATACAGATAAAGTGCATTGAGAATACTCGTATGCTGAAAAAGCAAGCAGATTCATTATTATAATGATTGATTGGCAGCGGTGCAAGCGATTCTGTTACTTTAGGTGAATTTCACCAACACATTGCTTAAGCTAAGCAAACAGAGCAAACTTCATCTCGTTATACGTTAAGGAGGCAAAGTATTTTTCTAAGTATCTATTCTTTATTTGTAGCGTATCTTTTTAAACAAAAATAAATTGAATTTAATTGAAGCTAATTTGTAGTTTTCCTAGGTTCAATAGTCCAGGTAGATGGAATATTTTGTGTCAAAACGTCAACTTTCCGAAAACACTAAATCGACTCTGATCGCATGGCCTTATTTTTACTCTCACCATGGTCCGTTCAGAGTTGCAAACGGGCCGATTAGTTCAGGCCCAAACACGAAAATACAAGCCCGAACCCGAAAACTAATTTGAAGCCCAAATCATGCCCGAAAAAAAAACGAAAGTTTAGTTAGGTCTGAAAAATTTAGCAATGTTGCCAAGTTATTTTAGTTAAATTTTTGTGCACTGAAGACAAAAAGCGCGTCTCAGGCCCGAATTTTATATTCAACTTTAGGCCCGAACCCGAAAAGCCCTGCCCAACATACAACTCTGGTCCCGTTGTTACATCGTTGATTAAATAGATGCTAATCGAAATCGGTTTTATTCAAGAAATGAGTACTACTTGAGAGAATAAAGAGGTGCTCCAAACCTTTTTTAACAATTTCCCTTATTCGCAAAAAAAAATTTTAATCCGTTTGGTTCTGTAACATTGGTAACCCTGCGTTTCGTAATTTTGTGTGACATTACAAAAGGCGCACCGTAAATCATTAGTGGTAGCCAAGGTCTACAGGTTTCAGTAGCACAAGCCAAATTTTCAGATTTGGTTATAGACTACTCACTGCTATACCAGTTGGTAATCGGGTTTGTTAGTCTGCACGAATTTTTGTAAAATTATGGCTTTTGTGATGTCACAAGATCGCGAAATGCAGGGTTGTCAAAGGTACGGAGTCAAACGGATAAAATCGTATACTCACAAAAAATGGAATTGTGGAAAAAAAGTTGGGCCACCTCCTTTTACTGCCTCTAGCAGTTCTCATTTCTTCAATAACACCGCTTTCGAGCAATATTTCTCTAAGCCCGCGTTTAGATATTGGTTTGACTAGATTTCGCTCCAGGTGATCAAACTTGTCACGTCTACACATGACGAAAGAGATTGTTGACTCATAGAAGTTTTGACAATGACGAACAAAACTTTACGCATGGGTGAACGGTCAAAAGTAGTGAAAACTAGTTTACAAACCTGGTATTGAAACACGCATTTTCCGAGATTTTCAAACTTTAAATGCATTAAAAGAAGTGCATTGAATGACTGAAAACAAAGTCTGGACAAAAATGAAGAGTTTGAAAGACTTGTATGGGGCGCCGTTCGAAAAAATATTGTTTATTTTGTTACACCGCTTTTTTGAGCTAATTTACAATAAAATTTGTCTGATATATATATACACGCAAAAATATACTCTAAAGTTGGAATAAAAAAGCCTGCAAAACATATCGTAAATTTCCGATATATATCGGAAGTTTCCGATAAATATATACGACAAAATACACTCTAAGTTGGAACAAAAAACGCTCACAAAATAAGTCCGAAATTTCCAATATATATTGGAAGTTTCCAATGCATATATACGGCAAAATACACTCTAAGTTAGAACAAAAAACGCTTGCCAAATAAGTTGGAAATTTTTGACTTATTTTGTAGGTTTTTTTGTTCCAACTTTCCGTGTATTTGTCGCGAGATGGTACAAAAAATCATTTTTTTGCAAACGGAGCAACGCAAACCCGTTTGGAAAACTATTCTTTATTTTGTTCCACTTCGCGACAAATACACTGTAAGTTGGAACAAAAAATTTTGCAAAATAAATTGGAAATTTACTATAGGCTTTTTTGTTTCAATTTACAGTGCGCAGTGCCGTTTGGAAAAATATTCTTTATTTTGTTTTTTTTTGCGACAAATACACTGCAAGTTGAAACAAAAAAGCTTACAAAATAAGTCGAAACTTTCCAACTTATTTTGTAAGCGTTTATTGTTCCAACTTAGAGCGTATTTTGTCATATATTTTCTGGAAGCTTCCGATATATATCGCAAATTTACAATATACTTAGTTGGCTTTTTTTATTCAACTTAGAGAGTATTTGTCGTATATAGTAAGTTGGAAATCTCCAATATATTTCGGACAAATTTTATTGTAAATTAGCTTAAAAACGAGGTGTTACATAAAAAGTTATTTTTTTCCAAACGGCGCCCATAAACTTGCCTTAATCCCACACTATACACGTCATGTGATCGTAGTTTATGTGTCAGAGCGTTTACACTATGAAGTTTCAAAATTTGCGTAGCGAAAGCAGAAATGAAAACCGCTTGGAAACCAAAAGTGCCAAACCTGGTTTCACGAAGTGAAAATTCGTTTACATATGGCTGAAGTTTCGCTCATGATCGCGAAAACCGCTACGAGCAAACGCAGTCTAAGTGTGTCTACGCATAGCGGCTTTCGCAATCAGGACGGCAAATTTTTTAAAAAGATTAAAGCAACTCTAATTGCATGACCTTGGGTCTACTTGCGCTATGGTACCGCAGTTGCATCGTTGATTAAAGTGCTCTGCAGAAGTAATCTCAAAAAAGCAGCAAGCTAACTGGAGAAGAGCGTACTGCTTTTTCGAAAAACAACACTAACTTAACTTGTTTGTAATAAACTTGATTAAATTTTTGTTTAATCTAGTTTCAATTCAATCTTTTTTTATATACACCGGTTTAGTAAACAAAAATAATAATAATTTGGCAACAACACATACAAATCGCCATTTACTATGCCCATAGGTGGACACAAGTCCGTTAATCGTTAATCCGTTAGTAACGAAGCTAACTTTTTCATTAACTCGTTGATCCGTTAAAAAGTTTTTTCATGTTAACGGACTGAATTAACTTCCGTTAAGTTCTGTTAACGGACTAAAGTAACTTCCGTTAAGTTCTGTTAACTTCCATTAAGGTTTTTATCGTTAATATCTTGCACCATTTATTCATCGGACCGGTACAAACCAGTTTGCACTGGTAACACTTGGTGAGTATTAGCACGAGTTTTATAGAAGAAAGCGAAGAAAGGAGCTCTTTTTTGAGGCAAATAATAAACCTGCTGCCTCATAGGTCTATTAATTATCGCTGTTCACAATTTCCAAAGATTTACCAATCGCAGCTTCGTCGTGCATTTGAACTTATTTTTATCTTGAAATTAGATTAGACTGCAAAATGTAACTCCCAAAACACTAAAGACCATAACAGCAATAAATATTTCCTTACAATCAGCTCAACAGCGTCAATACGTGTACTAGAAGAGAGTGAATAAAAAGAAATGTAAATTACACGCAAACTGTTAACGGATTAACGGACTTTATTAACTTCCGTTAATTAAAGCTAAAAATAACGGATTAACGTTAACGAAGGTATGAAGTTTGTTAACGGACTAGTGGTTAACGAAGCTAACGTTTTGCATTAACTTGCCCACCTATGACTATGCCATCATTATGCATTCTCTTGGGGGTTAGACAAATATTGTTTTCTACCAAAGCTTCAAACACCTCTAATTATTTCAATTTATATGCTTTCCATTATAAACGATAAAGGACAAGATACATATCTTGAGAAGAAAAAACAAAAATGTATCGCTAGGTAAATGGGTCCATTTAAGATTCTTTGAGGTCATTTAAGGAGTAAATAGGTCATCAAAGCTGAATTTTTTTTAGTGTTATCTTCAAGTTCACCAGCTTCGAGTTATCTATTTTGCTGTAACACGTGACGACGGTCGCAAAACGCCCCCAAAATTGGCAAGTACTGTAGCCTATTGATAGAACCTTTTTCAGCTCTACTATGTTTCCGAATTTCAGTTTCAACAATACGTTAGTGCGTTTTTAAGTTATGAATAACAAAATTAAAACATTGTCTATAACACACTTACGTAGAAAAAAAAAGTGCATAGAAACATAGGAACTCCACGCTAAATACACTTTTAATGAAGAACTATCCGATATAATCAACTTCAGACAACAAGCATCCATTATGGAAGTGACTTTTAACACGCAAAAAAACTAAACAATGAAATGAAAAATTTCGCATATGAATGTACGAGAATTAATTAATCTTGACACAACAAGGTATGACAACGCTACTGCATAAACAGGGTGATTGAAGAGTTACGCCCTAGTTTGAAATAACTGTTCGTTATTTCTAAACTTGAATTTCTACAATTACTTAACTTTAGAAAGTGTATTATTGAATGGAATTTTATCAAAAATTATTGCGTGGAGTTTTATTTAAAATTCAAGATTTGATTTGGCTTTGACGTTCGCCAACAGCTTTTCAAACCAATTGGGAACGGCATCAACTGATTTTGCAAGAGATCCTTGCTTGATGGAAGTTATCAACTTCACGGATTCGCCCTTCACAATCGTTTCGAGTCTTTGGTTTGTTTGAGTTGACTTTCTTATCAACCAATCCCAAGAAAAAATTCGAAGGGTGTTAAGTCAGGACATTCTGGCTATAGCCACTCAAATGAACCACTACTACCAGGCGCAAAACCACAACTTCGCTTAAGGCACGAGCGGGGCGTAAACTCAAAATTAAAATATGCCTGCGCTTTACAGTACAACCACCGAGCAATTTTTCTAACTTTTGGAAAAAGTTACAGCACAGCTTAGATTTTGGAAATAATTGCACTTTTGCACTAAGCTTGTTCTTTCTTTTACCTGCAAAACTTTGAAAACTTTTAACGAAAATATCATTATTGCACTACACCACGATAAACAACATTAAAAAGTTGTTTTTATTTTCTCCGCAACAATTTCAAAACTTCACTCTATTGAAAACTGATGTAAAATCATTTGCAAATTTTACAGATTACCTCGTATAGCGAATAGTTTTTGCGTGTTTCTTCAAAAGTAAATGAAACTGAAAGCTCGTTTTTTATGTCATCTTAGGAATATTTTTTCCTATTTTTTTGCATGTAATTTGGCTAGACCGGAAATCGGCTATGAAACATTGATGCGAATTAATTTTATCCATCTTTGTGTAATGCATAATCGTTTTATTCTTCAGCTCTGTCTGCTTAAGAAAACGTTTTTTACGTGGTGTAATTTTTGCTTGCTGCATCATAACACAAACAGGAAGCTTTATCAACTTGAACGACTGCCAAAGTATCTCTTAAATATCTGAGCATAACAAACCTACAGTACAGTGCGTATACGATCTGAGTAACAGTAACTAAGATGCGGTTTACAGTAGAGTGCATGGCAACTGAACAGTAGATAGCTGTCAAAATTTTATCATTTCGAACAATAAAAAGAATTTTAATTTGAAAGAACAGTCTTTTTCATTTGTTCTGAAATAATTTTAAACTCAGGCTGATGTTGCTTTTAATTTGTTCGTAAGTTTTGAGCAAAAACCAGTCTCGTATTTTCTTAAAATTATTCTCAGAAATTAAGATTCGTTGTTTTGTACATACAAACCGTTACATTTTGTTTTTGTTAAGTCTGGCTGTTTTTAGTTTTTCACAAACTTCCATCCTCAGTGATTTGTGTTTATTTTGTTTTGAAATACTAGTAAACTCAGAAGAATTGGAGAATAAAGCAGAGTTGTAAGTCGGGCCGTGCTTTTCGGGTCGGGTTTGGGCCGGGTTCGGGCCTAAAGTTGACAAAAATTTCTGGCTTAATTTGGGCCTGAGACATACTTTTTGTCTTAAGTGCACAAAAATCTAATTAAAACAACTAGGCAACATAGCTAAACTTTTCAGACCTAACTTAACTTTCGGGATTTTTCGCGCATGATTTGGGTTTGAAATTAGTTTTTGGGTTCGGGCCTAAACTAGTCGCCCCGTTTACAACTCTGGAATAAAGTGACACCAATTCATTCTTGCATGATTTAAAGCTGTTTTTTGCTATAGCTCATAATTATTGTATGTAGGACAGGTAGTAAATTTTTTTTGAAAATAATTTCATGAGAAAACGAGTTTCATTTTTGCTAAAAACTTATGAACAAAATACAAGCAATGTCAGTCTCAGCATGACCAAATCAATCAAGAACATCAGCTGGTTCAATGCAATTGTACGGAATTAGCAGAGTTTCCTGCATAGCATTTTACTACATTCCCATTGTTGATTTTTCTAGCAGTAATCATTGTCTGCAACAAAAGACAACTTCTACCCGAGCAAGAATACATTTAGTCACTTTATTCTGCATTAAAATTAAGAACAAAATGATGAGGTTAAAAATCCTTAAAGATTTAAGAACAAACATCCTCAACCCAAAATGTACTAGTTCTTATTAAAAAAAAGTGTATTTAGACTTAAAACAAATAAACATTGGCCTAAATACGTAGATTTTTTTTCCTGCAATTGTTTTTCCGCTTTTTTGCACAAACCGCAAGATTTGCTCAGTCAAAAAAGGCTGCTGTATTTTGCAAATTTACATTTGGTTTTTGTGTGTGTGTGTGCGACTGTACGTAGATTCCTTGCAAACCTGCGTTGTACTGAACCTGGAAAGTGAAAAAAGAGCCATATTTACGTTAATAGTCAAACCTGCAAGAGCAAATCTGTACATTGCAGTATCAATGGTTATGACTGTTAAAACCTATACCGGTAATTCTTTCGTTATATTGCGGTTCTGAGTAAGACAGAAACTCTTTTTTTTGATTTTATATTTATTGAGCCGATGTTGACATTCTTCACAATTTATTTCAAAACGTAGAGTACAAACCAGGAACATTTATGCATCCTTGGTACAAACGAACATCAAATCCTTACAAAATTGTTCTTCTATAAACAAAATACTGTGTGTGCATGAAGAAAAAACTGATTTTTTTCTTTTCTCGCCAAATAAACGGGAGAAAAACAAAAATTGGCCAACATCTATTACACAAAGTTGGAAAATAATAAAAGCTCCGTCCATCTCTACATTGGGTCTAAATTTCAGCTTCCTATGTCCATCCAATTTTAAATAATAACAAAACTTAATTTCGTTTTATCTACCAAAAAGCACGAGTAAAAGTAAAGCAACTCTGTGCCATACAAAGCTTAAAAGGACTATCCAATATATCAGGTATTTATTCAGCTTTAGTCGAATGGGGCATCCGTTGGCTTTAAACACGGAAAAATGTTAACAATGAAACTGAAATTTTCTTGTGACTACTAGGCTTAATTAATCTTTGCTCAAACTATTAACGCTATCTTCCATACAATAGTTCATCTCACTCAATTAACGATGTTATACATGTAATTGTTCTTGCAGGCTATACAAATAGTTGTACTTGTTGGCATACTTGTAGGCTATACAAATAGTGGTAGGCAATCAAGTTAGAATTTCGTTGCCAGCCTTTAGTTATCAAGGCAATTTATAAAAACCTTGAGACACTATAGTTCAACCTCTTAGGTTTTCAAAAAAAAAAAATTCCGAAGAAATGTCAAAAATTTGTTGTTAAATAATTAATTAGGAGACTGAAATTAACATTTTACTGAATATAAAAGCAGATTCGATTCTTGACGAAAACAAAAATTGAAGTCAGATTATCGTTTTCATGTGGAAAGAATCGGTATATTATTGTGTTTGATCAGAAAAGAACAATAGACTATACTGAAATTAGTGCAAAAAAGAAAAATAAGTTTATAATATTAGCATTATTTGAGAGTGAAAAGTAATTGACGTAAAAAATCATTCTGACACGTAGTCCTCAGATATCACTTAGCGATGTTGCTTTCCACCATAAATTAAGAATAGAATGGGATGTCAGCAAACTTGAAACATTTTTTTTAGTTTTTTTTTTTCAAATGCTTGGAATAACCAAATAATTATGGTTTGGGAGCTTATTGCAATAGGCCAAGTCAAATGTTTTAGATATCTTTGGGTTTTGTTTATAGCATTCTGAAGTACAGAAATTTCCATGGCCATGTTGAAGAGAAGGGGGCACTGCAGAACAAAAAAGGCCCAATCGTAAAGCTAGGTAT
This sequence comes from Trididemnum nubilum, assembly GCA_963965965.1. Taxonomy (NCBI): domain Eukaryota; kingdom Metazoa; phylum Chordata; class Ascidiacea; order Aplousobranchia; family Didemnidae; genus Trididemnum; species Trididemnum nubilum. The sequence goes on along the minus strand of OZ014480.1, from coordinate 32,155,285 downwards.
ACTCCACACTAAGCAAACAGCATTTTCTCTAAAAAAAAACAGATAGGAAAGAAAAAAGAGCAAGAAAGATCTTTGGCACTAGTAACCAGTAAATTAGGTCGAAAGTCAATTCACGTTAACAAGTGAAAGAAATTTTGATTTTAGCTAGCCTCCGCGCCAGTTTCCTCCCACCGATTGCGAACTATACCTTGACTCCTCCCGACCTTAACCAGACCTGTAAGTGTACTGGCCAAATGATCCCAAACTGTCCGGACTAAAAAACAGCCAACGAAGCAACTTTGGGGTCTTTGAGTTAAAGCATCCCCCTGCCCATATTAAGTCTACCACACATGCTGGAGGCTCCAATATTCTGCTCTTTTTAACTCGTCAAGTGGGGAAGCTGTCAACACTAACTTTGTAGTTTTTGGTTTGACACCACCGGGAATCGAACTGCTCTCCATTGTTTCAGTAGAAGACGCTCAATCCACTAGATCAGTGATCAGTTTCAAGATGCAGCGGCAATATAGTTCAGTGGATAAAGCGTCTGGTTAGTGCTAGTTCAGTTTTGAACTGGACTGGTGATCCAGCCTGAAAAAAGCCTGTTTTGCAAAACGGAACCCAAAAAATTGTGCTCTGTGTTTATGTGATTTGACAGACGAAGCAAAGCGCTACATTCACACGCACGAACAAACGAGTTCCAAAATGCAATATTTTTAGATCGTGTCCATTTCGAGATTTTTCAAGCATCTTTGTGTTGTTAAATTATTGATTTTCTTCAAATTTTATGGAAAATATTACGGAATGTACTAATCTGGAAACCAAACCGGAGTTTTTCGTTAAAAATATTGCAACTTCTAGCCTTTTTTCTCTGATCTCTCTCTACATTTTGCTGGCTTTGGTTTATCATGAAATACCTACAAGGATTGGAAAACTTAAACAAATCGGATTTTTACAACTTCCTTTCGAAAAAAGGTACAAAGTTCTGTCCAAATACACATGTATCTTCATTAACATTGGTTCTTTAGTTTTATTTGTTAGCTTAGTTAGTTTTTGGTCTGTAGAAAGTATTGCAATAATCAACGGGTCCGATCAAACAGCTGCAGAAATTGTGTGCGTTGTTTTTTCTCGTATCAACATTGCCGCGCTTACCGGTGGCAATGGTTTAGTTTATTTGTTTCTGTGGCTCAGACAAAGGGTGATTTACGTTCATCCATCATTGAAAGTTCTTAACAACAAATATGTCTCTGTTTTCAGTTTTGTGGTTTTAGTTTTGTGGATTTTGTTTTGGATAAGCTTATTGGTCGTCTATTTTACGAAAGTGCAATACCGCTTTAACGTAAATGGTGGCTGTGTCATTCACAAAGATTCTGTACAGCCTTACAGAAAAATAGTGTTTGCTTGGACCGCGGTGTCAATTTTGATGCAACTGTCATTGCTAAGTCTCTTCATCTTTCCAATTCTCAAGCAAGCGTCTTGGAGAGATCAGCAAAAGAACCCCATTCTGATGAGAAGAGTCAAGAAAGCAATTGTCTTTGCATCAATCTGTTTTGGAACTGACATTGTAACGGTTGTAGTTTGTTTACTTCTTGCGACTGACTGTGTTGCAAATAGTGTAATATGGATGTATGGTATAAACTTGCTAATCAATCATTTGATAACAATTGGTTGTTTTGATCACTGAAAGAAGTTGCTGTGGCCGTGGAATGTAAGATGTTGTGGAGTTGTTTGTACAGAGTCAGATTTCGATAAAACTATTCCAGTTGCATCATTTTCTGCATCTCAGAGCCAGAGCCAGTCAACAACAATAACTTAAAGTGTGCTATTGAGTGGTTACGAAGACAAATCATTTATATTGCATATGTATTGCTTTTGTTTCTGTTGATTCTATTTTAATATGCCTTGTTCAAAATTAATCAAATGCGTTAATTTTTCATTACAATCAGTCAGCATTTGAAGTTCCTGGGTAAAGTGGTCATTAATAAGTGCTGATTTTTATCAACTTCCAAACCAACACAAACTGTTTTGACTCTTGATTTCACAAAAACAAAATTCTAACTCTCGACTCCTCCTCTCCAGCTCTGTTGCCAGATTCACCCTTGCGCCATTGCGCTAGACGGAGCATTCCAACTTAAGAATTCCGTCTTGACTTGTTGACTGATTGTGCTTACCTAAAAACATCTTTGTGGGTAGTATTTCAAAGTCTGGTAATCATCGTGAATTCAATTGACAGTAATTTGAGCGGCTTGAACCAACCTATTTAACCCTCTGTCTAACATGGGGTCCAATGGACCCCAAAACGAAATTTGATTTTTCATTACTAAAAGCAGATAGCAAATACGACCTACATGTTACCTGACTTTTCCTAAGTTTAGTTGATTTTTAACGAGGTAGAGTATCACAAATCTCAGATAAACCTATATGGCTTTAAAGATAAAAACAGCATCGTATACCATGGGGTCCAATGGACCCCAAGCCAATAACTAACCTGCATTGTTTAATTTAGACTGACTGAGTATTTTTAAATTATAGTCATTTTGTTTTAAAACAACTAATCTGTTGTTTGAGACCACAATTATCAAAATTATTAGTTTGAAAAATATTATTTTCTAAAATCAAATGGAAGTCAAGTTAGGAAAACTACCACTGAAAAAAAATAGCTAACTACCTTGAAGATGACGAGATTCTAGAGTTTCCGGAAGAGAGTGAAAAGGAGGAAAGATGGAGCGTAGATAAAAAGATTGAGTATTCATACATTTTGGATAGGGTGGTTCGAACCTACAACTGCAAGAGAATGACTAGAAGATGGCCAGTAACCCTATTTTGTACTGTATAACATTATTGATAATAGCGCTGTCAATGCATAGTATGACAGCAATTGCATAGTGATAATAATTGGATTTTTAGCAAGAAAAGTAGTAAGTTTTTGATTCACTTAGAAAAAGAGCTTTCTCGAATGTCAAGTGCTCTGTCAATACAAAAAAAGCATGCAATTAAGCCAAAAAGCAAGAGAAAAGGACTACTGCAACTAAAAACCAGGCACCAAAGGCAAACAAAAAACAGACTCTATCTTTGTAAAAGAAGCGCATATCGAAAATGCAGCGCTTGCAATAATAACATTCTCAAGTTATTTGCATGCATTGCAATAACTAATGGGCTAAAAGGACTATTTTGCAGTTTTTTAAACGCTTTGAAACTGTAAGCAATGATTACAGTATTGAAAAACCGTGCGTTTTGGCTCTTGTGGAACCAACCATTGTGCTGACTTAATCAGCTTTGATATCATGCTTTTATGTTTTGATATTATTCTTATTTGATCTCCAATATTGCTGCGTTTTTTTATGAAAATGATAATTGGAAATATGCAGTAACAAAACTTTATAAACATGCAAATCGTTACATAACCGCCAACAAACGGTGTAAAGGTAATTGCAGTGTACCATCTATCTTTGTAGTCCTTGTCTAGCTAATCCATCACAGTATATAATTAGGCCTAATTACCGCATTTTTGTATTTTTTGATGCGTTTGTTCCTTGTTTTTGAGTTTAAATTGTTTGTTTATAATGTTAGTGTGTTGATTTGTGTGAGATCTTTATAGCCTGATACTTTTTTGAAGCCTGGAGTCTATTGGACCCCAATCGTACATTTGCATGGAATTTTTTTGGTAGACAGAGGGTTAACGGTGAAGTAAACAGGAAAACCGATAACTCGCCTTTTGTCTTAATGCTTTTGTTTGTATTTTTTGCATGACTGGCCAGTTGATCGAGCGGTAACGCGTTCGTTTCTGGAACGAGAGGTCTTAGGCTCAAATATCGGGTCTGTTAAATCGGACGCAGTGTTGCCAACCGCTCGCCACTGCCGCAACATTTTTTCGAAAGAAGCCGCGTGGCCCGTGGTGATGAGCCCCGCAAATTCCTTATATGCTTTGGCGCAGTGTTCCCTCTAAGCTGTGCTCCTGTGCGCGCGCACATAGCTTTCAGAGACTGCGCACACGCGTAAATTTTCCGCGCACAGACATATTACGATGTTATGTAACAATGTTCCCGGTTAGCAGGTTGAGGAATTTCATTCTTGGACTTGCTAAAAGGATGCATTTCTTTGTAGGATCAGACGGCCCCGTGTTCAAAGAACGTACCAGCAGTAACTAACAGCGTAGCCAGGGGGTCCATATTGCTGTCCCGACCAAAATGCAGTATAAGGAAAGTGCCACTTTTGTAGCCCTTTTGTGACTGACTTTTGCCATGAAATACGCTCAAAAATGAATCCAAGCATATTTTGAAACGTTTATTTAGGGTGAGGGGCTGATTTGTCAAAAATAAAGCTCATAAATCAGAAAAGAAACTTTGAAAAATGGCCGAAAATTTATAATCCAACTTGATTACTCATTAAAAAATGCTTAACGTAGGTTTCATCAAAAATATACAAGCTTAAGAATAACGGGGGTGGGAGCTATTCAATATTACATAATTACCAACCGCTTCTCTCAAACTTTCATTCATCAGCCCCCTTAATTATATCTTTCTCTATAAACTATTGACAAAATAGATTACTCCTTGAGAGTTCTATTGAACTACCGGTATAGAATTTTATGATTTACCAGCTCGTATTTGAGGAATCGCAGACTCGGAGGCCGACAAGCTATGCTTGTCATGTGGTCTTTGGCAACTTTTCTATGAACTAAATGCAGTAATCTGTTTGTAATTTCTAATATTTTTTCGTCTTAACAATTTCTGATTTGTGTCTTAGTTCAAAAAAATAAACTCTCTCTCTCTCTCTCTCTCTCTCTATCGCTCTTTAGCAATACCTACCTCCTACAAAGCCCATTTGCGCATGTAGTACAATCATGTTTTGTACTGCTAATTAATTTCTATGCCACGTTTCAATAGCGTTAATTTTTATCAAAATAAGCCTAAAATCAAGTTATTTTTGCCAAATACGAAATTTTCGAGCGCTGGGGCTCCGCGAGACAGCCCCCCTTTGTGAGTTTTTGGTTACGCGCCTGCCAGTAACATAACCAAGACAAACTATAAAACAACTTATTGAAAAAAAAATTTTTTTTTTTACAGTTTCTATTTGAATAAGATTGACAATGGTTTAAAGAAATTAATCAAAACGTCTCAATAAATTTGTTCTACAGTATCTTGACTGTATTGTTTTTGATTAAATTTATTAAATAAGCCTACTTATTATCAGGTTAGAAGGGTGAAATTTCTTCATGAGTTGTTGCACAAATATCACTCATTTCCAAAAACGTGCGCACACACCAAAAAGTATTGCGCACACAGACTACAAAAAATTAGAGCGAACATTGCGTTGGCGGAACAAAGCGAGTTGAGTGAAAGATTTAGTTTGATTTGATATTGTTGCATTTCATTCTGAAACTGGTCAGCAAACAGCATTGATTTAATATTTATGCTGATACTTAATTTTCGTGTAAATAATTGATGACGTTTAATATTTATATAAATAATTAATACGACATCGATTTAACATGCAACTAATAAAAACGCCAAATTGACTTTTTTTTTTGCTCTGATGTGGAAAAGTTTCAAACCAAAGGTTAGAAGAAGCATAATATCTTTTGATAGTTTTAATTTGTCGCTGCAGATTGATCATTATTGCAGTTTTTTGCATGCAAACCATTAGAAGGAAAGCTTTGTTGTCGCAGGCAAAACTTGATTTATGGCCCTGCCAGATCTGTGTCTGCATCTAAACATTATTTAACTAGATGGGAGTTTGCCAGCAAACCCAGTGAACGACCGACGCATAGCTAATGCTGTGACGCTCATAAGTACTTTTTGTCTGCCGTAAAATCAGCAATTATTCAAAAATATCTGATTATGGAACCTCCAAAAAAGTAGAGTCAAAATATTTGTCAGTTAAATTTCTCCTGATATCATAAAACACTGGCACCCTAAGTTGAGCCATAGAAAAAATTAATTTTTGGGAGGTCCATTTGGGGGGGTCCCGGGGGGGTAGCACCCCCAAACTACACCAAAATATTTGTCTGTTAAATATCTGCTGATATCATAAAACATTGGCATCCTAGCTTGAGCCTTTCAAAAAATTGGTTTTTGGGGGTCCATTTAGGTGGGTCCCTGGGGGGGGGATGGCACCCCCAAGCTATGCCAAAACATTTGTCAGTTAAATATCTGCTGATATCAAAACAGGCTGGCATCCTAGCTTGAGCCGAAGAAAAAATTGATTTTTGGAGGTCCATTTTGGGGGTCCCCGAGGGGGGCACCCTCAAACTATGTCAAAACATTTGTCTGTTAAATATTTCTGATATCAAAACAGACTGGCACTCTAAGTTGAGCCATTCAAAAAAATGATTTTGGGGGGGTCCCCGGGGGGCACCCTCAAACTATGCCAAAACATTTGTCTGTTAAATATCTGCTGATATCAAAACAGACTGGCACCCTAAGTTGAGCTATTCAAAAAATTGATTTTTGGGGGGTCAATTTTGGGGGGTTTCGGGGGGGTGGCACCCCAAACTATGTCAAAATATTTGTTCGTCAAATATGTGCTGAAATCATAAAACACTGTCATTCTAAGTTGAGCCGTTCAAAAAAATGGATTTTTGGGGGGTCCCCGGAGAGAGTGGCACCCTCAAACTATGTCAAAATATTTGTTCGTTAAATATCTACTGATATCAAAAAAAAAGAAGCACTATAGCTTGAGCCATTCAAAAAATAGACGTTTTGGGGCCTCATTTGGGGATTCCCGGTGGAGTTGCCCAAAAAAATTTCTGGAGAAAAAATTGCGTTTGCAGCTCAACAACTTTACACAAAAATTTGCTTTCGATGTTTTGTGGTTTAGGAGAAGAAGAGCGTACAAAAATTAGGAAGAAAAAAAAAGAAACAAAAGGAAAAAAAAAGAAAAAGACTTCATCGCGGCCAAAAGTGGGTTGGTTGGGATGAAAGGGTACTTTAAGACATACAACCGTGTGAAATATTTTTTGCCGTACTTAAGCCGTTTTTGACTGACACCGCTTTTTACGCCAAACCTGCGGGGCGGTTTTCGGGTTCTAAAACCAAAGTCACGTAACCTATTGCCTCGAAATATGGTACAAACATATAACTCATTAATCTCAAACTGCTGTCAAAATTTCATGTAGCTAGATCTAACCGTTCTCGAGTTATAAGCAAAAGTTTGAAATTTCGCACTCGTTAGTTGTAAAATGGCCGAGTAAAAGCAAAGGAACACGCGTCGCGAGCATCGGTCGTTCCAATCATAATTTGTCTTCCACAGTTTCTGATCAGCTAGCCAGCAGAAATTGATAGGAAACCATTTTAAAAGTTTAGCTACTCGGACAGCGCTACTGATGAGAGGTAAAACAAACGTTCTAAAACAAACAACCAAAGAATACAGTTACCTGCAAAATTTTTGGACAGAGTTTCTGTGATAATAAAAATAGTTGAAAAAGGTGAAAGCAATTTTAATAAATTCAATTCGAACGACCGGAAAAGTTTGACAAAATTTATGCCAATGCAGGAAAAATTATGGACAAAATGCAAGACTTACGAAATGAGCTCAAAGAAACCAAATAAGAAGTCTGTCAACTTAAAGTCGAAAATGAACTGCTTAGTACTTAAGCAAGCAGTAAGTTTGGGCACTTTCAAATGTGATAGTCTACAACAGGGCTACCCAAACTGGGGGTCGCGACTCCACAAGGGATCGCGAAACAACCTTCAGGGGTTGCAAAGAGTATACCAAATGTTACAAAAAAGTGTAAAATTGGTGTACTCTCAGCGACATCTGACTGTCGTTAAAAACTTGTGCAATTTTGCAAAACGTCGTTTTTGACTTAGCTGTACATTTGACGTAAATATAGGCGCTATTAAATAGTGGGATTTTGTCGAATAATGGGAATAATGTATTATATAAGAAAACAGCAGATAAATTTTTCCCTATTCGTATCTTGTAGCACAGCTGGACGCCTAACGTGTTTTGTTTTGTCACTTTGGTTTATTACATAATAGAACGATGCAGACCAAAATCAATGCTCGTATAGTGCTGTAGTCAGTAGCGTAGCCAAGGGGGCGGGGGGCTATAGCCCCCCCCTCATTGGCCTGCTGAACAAAATACAAAATAAAGAAACTACCACGTTTTAGCACTTATGAGACTGTCTTTGCACTGGAATAGACTCAAAAAGTAATTTAAAGCTTATTTTGAAACGCTTATTTAGGGGGAGGGGGGTTAATGCTAATTTGACAAAAATGAAACTCATAAATCAGAAAAAAAACTTTGAAACATAGCCAATAAGTGGAATTCAAATTTCACCATTAATTGAAAAATGCTTAACATGTTGGGTTTCATCAAAAAATATATAAGCTCAGGAATATAATTAATTGGAATCGGCCCCCCTTACCGTTTCTAGGCCTTGTGTTTTCCAGTGCAATATCGCTACTCCAAAACTTTTCGCCTACCACTCACCGACCACCATTATCCAGTAGGCTATTAACTCGCTACTTGAAACCTTCAAAATCTACCTCTGGTAAAATTTACTTTCTGTTACCGAAATCTTGCAGGCTAAGCCTACTTACTGCTAACATTGCAAATTTGGTCTGCATATCGTTAAAATTTGAAATCAATCATAGAAATTAATATCCAACAATAGCCCGTTATTGCCAAAAAATACAAAATATCGCAAAACATCACGAATGGAGCTTACGCAATGGAAAATTTTAATAAGAAACCCCAACGTCATTCGAATTAAAATTTTCTATCCACATAACACTATCTCAGAATGCTCTAACTAAAAAAGTGAGCGAATTCAAATTTTGAGAAAGGCTAAGACAAGGGTCATAGTCAAGAGATTCCTAAACCGAGAATATAGCCTAGAAAACATAAAGCGCGGTAAATACAAATAAATGCAAACAGGGTGGTTGCAAACATGTTTGAGTTTTGTACGCATTGGATAGCAAAGCCTTGTTATTACTTTTTCTATTGAATAATTACCACAAATACACAACTCACAGTGTTTATTACTTTAACCTTGAAAGGTTGCGAAATTTTTTAGAAGGTAAAAAGGGGTCGTGAGCATAAAAGTTTGGGAAGCCCTGGTCTACGAAACAATACTCGTGACACAAAAACATTGAAATGCATGGGGTTTCTGAATCAAATGGAACAGAAGATGTCTGTGAAACTGCGATGAAAAAAGTGGCGGAAGAACTGAAAGTCCAGTTAGACAACTACAATCTTCAAAAATGTCATCGACTTGGCAAGAAGAAGTCCCCAAAGGCCAAACCTCTTCTTATCAAAGTGAGGTTTGTCTCGTACAAAAAAAGAATGGAATTTTTAAAAGCAAAATCTCGACTTAAAAAAATCAACAACAAATTACTTAAACACAGACCCAGCGTCATAGGGGGGCATACCGGGGCCGTGCCCCCCCAACTGACTGCTTGTGCCCCCCAAACGAAAATTGTGCCCCCCCAAGCGAGGACTGTGCCCCGAAGAAATTAACAGGATCTGGGCTTTTGGAGCGCAAATCGAGGTCCCAATTAGTGTTTTTCGTGGACTTACACCGGATTTTGTGACGTTTGTGGGATGAAGACCTTTTTTTTTTTGGAGATCACATGTTTTCGGCCGGAAAAAACACTTGAATTTTTGTTCCTCACCTTGTTCATTTGATCCAGACAGGGATAAATTTCTCGTGCTCCCGTGCCCTTCTCGAATTCACACAAAATAAACTTCTCGTGCCCCCCAATATTTATTTCTGCCCCCCCCCCAATCACACTATCCTGGCGCCGGGCCTGCTTAAACAGGCTTTCATCACTAAAAACATCACCCAGCTTCGACCACAACTGCGCAACTATGCGAAAAATCCCTGCGATGGTGAGTTTGTTCTAGTGCAGATATTCAACGGCAGAATTCAGATGAAACAATTGTCACGTAAAAGCGGCTAGCTGGAGCAGGGTGAAAATTATAAAAACATTGGAAATGGGTTTCGCCGTAGTAGGGTTTTGCGGTATAGTTTCTTTGTGTTACAACTTTGTTTATTCAGAAATCCCGTAATAACAATTTTAAAAGTTGTTGGTTGTGAAAATTGCGTTCAAGTAAACAAATTACCACTACGGATAACTGATGGTCAGGCCTCCTTTGTGGTAATTTTAACTTTTCGAAAAAATTTTTCTTTCAAAAATAATTTTTGCTGAGCAATAAGGTGGAGCGTTTTTGAACTTTCTTTTAAAATTCCTTAGGGGTGGTTATAAAAATAGTCTATCCCATGAGAAACTTACCCACAAAAAATTTGAGGCCTCAATTCGGTCATCTTTAGCCCCATCTGGCGGCCCTAAAATTGAAAAGTGGGCCAAACAGAGCCATTTTTCAAAAACTTTTTACAAGATTTAAAAATTAATTTTTTTGAAACGGGTAGATGTAAAAATGCTGAGATAGAGTTTAAAAAACTGTAACAAAAGTTTTAAAGCGGTGGAACAAGGCCTTCAGCTCCATCAAACCTCTCAAACAATCGCATTTTTAAAAAAATTTTCGCTATTCAGCAGTAGGCCTACACTACAGGCTGATGCTTGCCCGAAAATTGTTCGCTGACAATGACTTCATTATTATGCAATTGTTAGGTCATTCTTTCTAGACTTCGTCGAGAAAGCATCCTTTTGGGCAATTGTGTGAATACGGTATAGGTAATTAGCTGGTCTAGTTTGCTGGATAGTGCAGTAATATGAACTGCTGATCAGTCAAGTGCAGTCTAGCTTTGGTCAATTGAAACTTTATGCGCCTAATATTACAAATTTTCTTACCAGATGAGATTTGTTTAGCATTATAGTTTTAATATGCACCAGTATATATTAATTAGTTATCAGCGGTTTTCAGTTGAAAAGACAACGCTTAGTCGCAATTCAAACTGAGATCCTTATTAAATCAAAGCCACTCACATAGGGCCATGCTATATTAAATTTTATGAGCTAACTTGGGAGTATTTAAATGCACATGCTTTTGGCAGATCTTGTGCTTTGCGTTAAAAGTTATATAACCCAATACTGTAAGTGATGGCTATCAAGGTAACTAGAAAGAGTTCTAATTGTGTGATATTTGGACAGCCGAAAGTGCTTTCATTGTCAACATTGCCTAGTTATGAAGATGTTATACGAGCCTGCCAGTTTGAAAGGATTACTTTGTTGGAAATTTCACGTAAGGAACCAGCTTTTTCTACAATATGTCAATTAGTTGCCACCTCGGTTATAAAAATTTGGAACTTTGCTTCAATAACGACTATGTCCTTGAAGCGTGTCAAAGATATGATCAATAATTATCACCAAAAGTTTAAAAACTTTTTATACAACTACAAAGTAAGAGCAGACACCCTATCATAGGCGTAGCCAGAGGGGGGGCCCAGGGGGCCCGGGCCTCCCCAATTGAAATACCACCAATGATAAAAAAATTATGGCAACATAGCCTAGCGATGTTTAGTCGCAGTGACGGACAACGAGGAAGCCCCGGGGCCCCTAACTTACGACCAGGGGGCCCCGGGGCCCCTAACCGACAACCAGGAAGTCCCGGGGCCCCTAAGTGAAAAACTCGGACCCCGGAGCCTCTAACTGACCAACAAGAGGCCCTGATACCCCTGATTAACGAGCAGGGCCCCCAAGTTCCCTAACTGACAACCAGGGAGCCCCGGGGCCGCTAAGTGACAAACGGGGGCCTCTAACTGACAAACAGCAGCCTCTGGGGCGCCTAATTGACGACAAGAGGCCCCCATGGCCCCTAATTAACAACCAGGAGTCCCTGGGCTCCTAACTGACAACCAGGGATCTCTTAACCGACAACCAGGGGGCCCCGGGCCCCTAACTAACGGCCAGGGGTCACCAGGGCGCCTAACCAACAACCAGGAAGCCCCTGGGTCTTTAAGTGACAAACAGGGCCTCGGGGCCCCTAACTGACAAACAAGAAGTCCTGGGACACTCAATTGGCATTTGGCAACCACGAGCCCCCAGGGCCCCTAACTAACAACCAGAGGGCCCCGAGGGCCTTTACTGATGGCCAGGGGGCCCTGGGGCCCCTAACTGATGACCAAGGGTCCTGGGCCAGGAGCCGCGCAATTCAAATTTTTAACAATTTATATTCAAAACCTGTGAAAAATCCAAGAGTTTTGTGCTAAAAGTTGCAATCCCAGACCCTCGTTTAATGTTATTATGAACTCAATGCTATACCACAGGCGGCAATGCTAACCACCAACTGAAACACTACCAATGATAAATATAATGAGAGCATAACCAGTATGTTGTCCTTGTCCGGAATTGCAGTTTCTTTAACTTAGGATTTACGAGTACAAAAGTAAGTAATAATAATGACGACCACGTGTCCACGTTATAATAGTATCATACAATTCCTGGAGGTTTCAAAAAGCTATCAAGTGAATTGACTCGAGTCCTCCACGTTTAGGAAAAAAAGTTATTTTAACTTTGCTTTAAATGTTTTTTTATGAAAAAACCTAAGGGTGCAGTCTTATTTCAAAATCATAGGCGTAGCCAGGGGGATAGCACAGGGACCCGAACCCCCTCAATCGAAATGCCACCAATGACAAAAATTTAACAAAAAACACTTGTTTCTTCATTTTCAGTTTCTTTTAGCATCTTTGCGTACAACAGTACACGCGTACAACAGTAACTAACAATAAATAATACTGACGACCAGGGGGCCCGGTGCACCCCCTTAATTCAATTTTTCCAACCAATTTAGAGTATAATCAGAGTGAAATCAAGGGTTTTTGTCCTAAAAATTGCAACCTCAGGCCCTCATCTTAACTTTTTATGACCGTAATGCAATAACCAGCGCCGTATTTGCCATATGGTACAAGGTCCAGCGCTCAGATGATAAGACTTTTTTGGTGTTCACTTACATTTGACAAGAAGATGTTGCAAAAATGCCCTAACTGCCAGCGGTCTACGACTTTTAGGCGCGAACGTTTAGGCGCGGGACGTTTAGGCACCGCCGATTATGCACAGGGACTTTTATGCACCTGGACTTTTAGGCACCTGGACTTTTAGGCGCCGAGACTTTTATGCGCCAGAGGCAAAAAAATTTTTTTTCAAAATAAATTTTTTTAATTTTTTCAAAATAAAATTTTTTTTTCAAAAAAAAATTTTTTTTTTCCAGAAAAAGTTTTTTTTTCAAGAAAAAAAATTTTTTACAAAAACAACTTTTTTCCAAAAAAAAGTTTTTTTCCGAAAAAAAAGATTTTTTTCCACAAAACAATTTTTTCTACAAAAAACGTTTTTCTTCCCAAAAAAATGTTTTTTCTTTCAAATGACAGTCTTTTTTCAAATAAAAACTTTTCTCTTTCAAACAAAAAAGTTTTACTTTGATTAAAATGTTAATATTTTCGAAGCTTTTTATCAGTTGTTTGTCAAGAAGAATTGTCAGAATAGAGGGCGCAGGAAAAGGAATGGTTATAGAAAAAAGCCGAGCAGTGATTGGCTGGAAAAGGATTGCAGAGATTCGGGAGAAAATATACATATAAGTTAAAACATGGAAACGTCGCTGCGTGAGTGTGAACAAATTACACTGACCATTGTGCTGTATCCCAGGACAAAATTTAAGCTGATCTGTCCTGCTTGAAAAAGTAGCAAAGCAATCAATTTTGAAGCACAAATAAAATGAGCTTTAGTCAAACGCAAACTTCGCTTTCAGGCTGATTTCTTAAGACGTTGACTTCAAGAATTTAACATTGTTTTTACTATAAGTGTATTTACAACAAGATGTAAAGATTTAGCTTTAAAATATCGATTTAAATATTGCTTTTACTATATTTACAACAAGATGTAAAAACCATAAATAGGAATCTGCCGAGAGATGAATCCTTAGCACCTGAAAAAGTTTGCACTGTATTGTTTGGTTGAGGTAGACTCAAAATAACCATGAAACGTTACATGGCTTGCTACGTGTGCGAATATTGCACAAGCAACTCGTGTCCGTGCGCCGCAAAATTTGAGACCGCTGGCCGGGGATCGCATGCGTCTGGATTAGGTAAAAAAAAACTTTGTAAGTAAGTAGTGGAAAACATTTTTTGTTATTGAAAAAAATGCAATAAGAAATCAATTTTTTGTAAAACTTTTTCCACTCTGCTTCCATCTATCTGTTTCTGAAGTCACTTTAATCAAAACTTCAAACCCCGCCCTCTGATGACAAAAAAAAGTCTTGTACAGCTTAAAGGTTGCACACATATGACGCTCTCTCAGCAATCCTTTTCCAGCCAATCACTGCTCGGCTTTTTGCTATAGCCATTCCTTTTCCTGCACTCTCTATTCTGACGATTCTTCTTGACAAACATCAGATGAAAAGCTTCGAAAATATTAACATTTTAATCAAAGTAAAACTTTTTTGTTGGAAAGAGAAAAGTTTTTATTTGAAAAAAGACTGTCATTTGACAGAAAAAAACTTTTTTTGAGAAAAACGTTTTTTGTTGAAAAAAAAAAGTTTTTTGGAAAAAAATCTTTATTTGGGGGAAAAGAACTTTTTTTGGAAAAAAGTTGTTTTTGTAAAAAAAATTTTTCGCAAAAAAAAACTTTTTCTGGAAAAAAAAAATTTTTTTTTTAAAAAAATTTTATTTTGAAAAAATTTTAAAAATTAAAAAAAATGTTTACCTCTGGCGCATAAAAGTCTCGGCGCCTAAAAGTTCAGGTGCCCAAGAGTCCCTGCGCATAATCGGCGGCGCCTAAACGTCCTGCGCCTAAACGTCCGCGCCTAATAGTCGCGGTCCGAAGTGTCAGGGGCCCCACGCAATGTAAATCCGGCCCAGGAATAACATGTTTAGTAAGCGTAACCATCTATTGTACCATTTTTCAATAACGATTCAGCACCACCTCGCCAGTTTTTATTTTACGCACACAATACTTTTAAAAAAATAGCTAGGGAAAATGCTCATTGAAAAAATTATTGAATTTCAATTGAGGGGGCCTTGGGCCCTCTGGCCGTACATGTACTCCTATAACTGGTTAACCATGACAAAACAAAACTCTTGAAGGAAAATTTTCGAGTGGATTACTATTTACTGCTAAAATATTGCAGGAGGCAATGTGCCTTACTCCCCCTACATGGACCACCAAATCACTTACAATTAAAATTTTACACCATAGCGCAATATTTAAAACATATTTTGGACTTTAATTGCAAGTAAAATGAGGATTGAACAGTTAAATTTTTTCGATTGGTTTTCAAATGTTAAAAATCTTGTTCTCTCAAATGGCTTTGAACAGGTGCGAAAGGTGATCCAATGGGATTAAAATAGCTTTTTTTTTCCAAAAACATACAAAAATCGCCCAGCGGCTGGGGACTTCGCCCCCAAACCCACGTCTATGATACGTTTGAGGACACTAGCTTACTCAACACTTCTCCTAAATTAGGCATTTGCTCTTTCTAACTATTAGTTTTCGCCTTTTCACTTTTCCAAATTCCTGGTTAAATGCCTACGGGCTACAGCTTCAGATCTTCCATTCTACGATACCTTTGTCCCACAAAAAGTTCTTTTTTTGAAAATTTCTGATAACGTCATTGCATGTGATTTGTGGTTTGGGCCCCCCCTATCAAAAATCCTGGCTACGCCTACGTGCGACTTATACACTTAAAAGTGGTTAATGACTTTTTAGAAAAAAAACTTCGACTAGTCATAGACTATCATCAATGCGTAGTGACCAAATTGCTCTCTTAAAAACAATTTCTTTATCAGGTTGTCAAAACTCTCCACGAAAATCATTTTCACCAAAACCAAACGCAGAACTATATATACTAAAAAAATCATGTCCAAAACGTGGTAAATTTTGCATTTTTAATACAGTTGCATAATGATCTTTGTGCACAAGTTTAGGAAGTTGCTTAATTAAATAGCTCAGATAGCCCACAAATTAATGAGTAGTATTGGGTCCAAAGCTGTTTCGTGATGTAACAGAAGGCAGTGATCGAGCATTCTGAAATATGGGGAAAAATTCATATAAATCTGAGTTTTCAAGTGGGGTGAACCAGGGTCAAACTTTAATCTATTTTCGACATAATTGTTATATGAGGGTTTCTAACCAAAAGAAACAGTAATACACACCGACAAAATAATTTTTTTTGCTGATTTTGAGCCACCCTATTGTTTATTTTAGTTATTTTTGGCCCAATGCAAACAGCAAATATAATAGATAACTCATAAATGAATAAATTTTAACCCTAGTTCACTTCGCCATAGTTGCCGTGAGAAGTCCAAACCGGTGACTTATGAACATATCTGAAACTAGAGGTGAAACAAGGGAATTGCGACTAAAAAACAATAATCAAAAACGTGCTTTTTCATCTATTGACATTAGGTTATCTGCTTTGCTTAGGGTGTTAACAAGACTGTGTTACAGTAACTTTTATTTGTATGGGGTTTGTTGCTCTATACCACGTTTAGAAGCTGCTATTGTTGCCAATCTCCATTGATTTTTATGCATTGTAAATCCTTATCATTAGATACTAGAGCGAAGGCTCTAATTTGATGCTGATGGTAAAGCTGAAAGCAACTTCATTCTATAGAACCAATTTAATATTAAAAGTACTGTAGAGTATAGACCGTGTAGTATGACCGTTCATTCTAAACCTAAGCGTACTGTGCGGTGCTAATTCTGTGCGGAATTGCAAATAGAAATTCTCTGCGTTATAAAGCAGTTCTAGGTAAGTGATGTCATCATTTGAATAATACTATAGATATTTTACGTTACTTAAACAAAAATGCTTACTGTTCTTTAAAAATTTAAAGAGTAAATGACTTTTATCAAACAATTGTTTTAACAACCCAAAGATTTGGAATCTCCATTTACACGTTTCAACTGGTAGTTTCCAAGCTTTTACAAATCATTGGCAGTGGATTTAGCGTAAGTTCGAAATATTAATTTCATGCAGTTTTTGTAAACTATTTATCATCACTAAGAAGCAAAATGAAACGCGTGATGTCTGCCTTTACTCCAGTTGATTAGTTTGAATGACCACAATAATGACTGCTTCCTTAGCGGCCTGTTTCGGGTACCCAGACAAGCTCGAAAAACGTTATTTACGGAAAGAAACAAACACTTTCTAAAACGCACTGACGAGTAACAAATTCAAATAACGGAATCCAATGTAATTTGTAGTAAAATTGCCTATCAAATAATTTGTTGACAACCTGTAGTTTTTTGTTTTGCTATATACAACATTTACCGCAATAAAAAGCTATCTAAACACCAGAGGTGAAGTCCTTGAGGACGTCCTTGGCCTCGAGGACACATTTTGAAGTCCTTGGCCTTGGCCTCGAAGCCTCAAGTCCTTGGCCTTGGCCTCGAAGCCTTAGGTCCTCGAAAATTGCCCTGTCCTCGGCTCGAGGACAGCACTATTTTTGAACCGTTGAAATTTTGTTGAAAACGCCAGAAACCTCGCGGAAAATTTGTAAATACCTTTTCTATTTTGCGCAGTTGGAGCATAGGCTTAGCCAAGCGGGCCTCCCCCCCAATTGAAATTTCATCAGTGACAAAAATGTGACAAAAAAGCCTATTGTTTCTTCAGTTTCAGTTTCTTTTTAGCGTTTTTCGTTTACACCAGTAGCGAACAGCAATACTGAAGACCAAGGGCCCCGGGACCCCTTAAAATCAATTTTTGCCAGCTAATTTAAACGTAAATGTGGAAGAAATGGATAGTTTTCATCCTAAAAGTTGCTATCTCAGGATCACATCTAGCCTTTTTATGAACGTAATGCATTAACCAAGGCCGGATTTACCACAATATGGCGCAGAACCAGCTAAGGGCTCTGCGCTCAAATCTTAAGACTTTTTATGGTCTTCACCTACATTTGTCAGAAAGATGTTGCTAAAATCTCCAAAGTGCCAGGGGCCAAGCGCGATGAAAATCCGGATCGGCAATAACATGGCCAGTAGCGTAGCCGGAGGCGGGGGGGGGGGCTATATCCCCCACATTGGCCTGTCAACCAAAATGCAGAATAAGAAAAACACCACGTTTTTAGCTCTTCTGAGACTGTCTTTTGCGCTGGAATTGACTAAAAAGTGATTTAAAGCATTTTTTGAAACATATATTCAGAGGGGGGGGGGCTAATTTGTCAAAAATTAAAGTCACCAATCAATGAAAACTTTAAAAAATGCCCCAAAATAAGCAATCAAATTTGATCGCTAGTTTAAAAACGCCAAACATAGGTTTTATCAGCAAATATATGACAAACTCAGGAATAAAGGGGTGGGGGTGGGGGTGGCTACTCAGTGTAAGTTAATTGCCAATCACTTCTCTCAAATATCTTTCCATTAGCCCCCCCCCCCCCCCCCCAATTATTCTTCTTGATAAAATTCAGACGAAATAGATTACTCCGTGTGAGTTTTGTTGAATAATAGGATTTTATGATTTACCTGCATGTAAACAAGAGAACTGCAATGTTATCATTAGCTACTTCCCACATAGCCCAATAATGCAACCAGTTGAATCATGTTGCGCTGGTAATTTCTATGCCACGTTTTAAAAGCATTAGTTTTTATTAAAATAGCTCTAAAATTAAGGTATATTTGCAAAAAAATGCAAAATTTGCGAGCGCTGGGGGCTCCGCCCCCAAGCCCCCGTGCCTCCGGCGGCTGGGGGCTTTGCTCCCAGACCCCCAAAACAGCTCCCCCATTGCGAATTTCTGGCTATGCGCCTGACACATGGTTAGTAAGCGAAACTACCCATCTATTGTACTATTTTTCAATAACAGTTCATAAATTCACCTCCACCTCGCCAGTTTTTACGCACAAAATACTTTAAAAAAAAATTAGCCAAGGAAAATGCTGATTGAATACATTGTTGAACTTCGGTTGAGGGGGCCTGGGTCCCATGGCCTAACATGAACTTCTATAACTGGTTATTTTCATGACAAAACAAAAATCTCTGAGAAAAATCTTCGAGTGGGTTTTCATTTACTGCTAAAATGTTGCACGAGTCAATGCACTTTACTTCCCCCTACCTGGAGCAAATCACGTACAATTAAACTTTAACACCAAAAGGCAGATGTTAAACGTGTTTTGAACTTAAATTGCAACTAGAAGGAGGATTAAACAATTTAATTTTTCAAATTGGCTTTCAAATGTCAAAATTCTAGTGCTTTTAAATGGTTCTAAACGTGTGCGAAGTGTGATTCAATGGCATTAAAATAGCTTTTTTTACCAAAAACTTACAAAAAATCGCCCAAGGGCTTCGCCCCCAGACCCCCGTCTGTGATACGTTTGAGTTACACTGGCTTTCTCAAAATGTCTCCAAAGTTACGTATTTGCACTTTTCAACTATATTGGTTGAGGCCCTCTCCCTTTGCAAAATCCTGGTTAAGTGAAAAACAGGCAAATTTTTGATGACGTCATTGCATGTGATTTGTGGTTTAAGCCTCCCCAATCAAAAATTCTGGCTACGCCTTTAAATTGGAGATTGCCTGAAAAACTTTTTTGAAAACCTTTTTTTTTTTGGAGAACACTTGCGGCTGTGTCCTTGGTCCTTGGCCTTGGCCTCGAAAGGGTCTGTCCTCGGAAAGGCTGTCCTTGGCCTTGGCCTCAGATTTTTTTTGTGTCCTTGGCCTTGGCCTTGGCCTCGAGCCTTGTGTCCTCGACTCCACCTCTGCTAAACACCAACTCAACTTGCCAGAGTATCGAAATGCATTTCAAGTCAATTTGCCAACACCAAACAAAGAAATTATTAACACCCAAACTTTTAAAGTTAAGAACTTACACCAAGAAACGATGACATTCTTCCAAATTTCAAACTAGCGGCCTAAATAATTTATCTTGACTTTTCATAGAACCAAATCAAAGCAAATACATTTCCATACAAACTAGAAATACTTTAGGCCTACTGCACATTTCAAATTGGTCAAAAAGCAAAATTAAACAATGATTGAATAAATTTAAGTCACCAAAAATTAGGACAATCCGAATAACTATAGGGCAAGGTTTTTCATTAAAGTCAATTTTTTAGTAGTAAGTTTGAATGGTGAGATTTTTTGGCAAGTACTCTGAATCAAAAGAGTTAGTTTCATATTCTTAATTTGTGATAGGTGTATAAAAATTCAAGTTTTTACCGTTAAGTAAATTCCGGTATTCTTTTTGTAAGGTAATAAAATCAATTTTTTGTAAGTATCACTCAATTATCAGTATATTGTATATAAATAAAAACAGTCAGGCGCGTAACCAGAAATCTGCAGTGAGAGGACTCAGGCACGCAGCCAGAACGGAATGTTTGGGGGGCAAGCGAAAATTTGGGGGGCAATGTCTTCTCGCTTGGGGCGATCTCCAAAAAAAAAATGGTCTTCAATTCGAAAAGCCACCATTCTCTACGACTTTTGAATATTAAATCAAAAATAATACAACACTTTTTCTTTCCATCCCAAAACTTAAGAACTTAAGTGAAAAATAAAATTTGGTGGCGGGTCAATTGCCCCCCTGTTCCCCCCTGGCTACATGCCCTGGGAGGACTGTTTGAGTGGTTTGGGAGGCGGAGCGCCCTGCGTTCAAAAATTTTGCAACTTTTTGGGAAAAATAACTTAATTTTAGAACAGTTTTAATAAAATTAAATGCTTTTAAAACGTGGCATAGAAATTTGCACTGTCTACAAAAACATGATTAAACAGGCTGGTAAACAGTTTCTGTGGCGGTGGCTAACTTAATTGTAAAATGCTAGTTCTTTCATGATAATAAATAGGTAAATCATTAAATTCCATAATTCGAGAAAACCCACAAGTATTAAGCAATTTAGTGTGCATCTTATAACAATAACTATATTTTGGGGCGAGATGCTAATGGAACAAGATTTGAGAGAAGTGGTCAGTAATTAACTATATTAATTAGACTACTAAATAGCCAACACTTATCCCCATAATTTATTTAACGAAGCATAGCTTACAAAAGCATTTTGCATCAAGCGATCAAATATGATCGCTTATTTTTAGCCGTTTTTAAAGTTTTTACCCTATTTGTGAGCTTTTTTTTTGAAAAATATTACCTCCTCCCCTAGATAAATGTTTTAAAGTTGCTTTAAACCACTTTGCAGTTTATATGACTTAAAAAAGCTGTTTTAGATCTAATGCTGCTAAATACATGGTTGCTGCAGATTAATACTAAAATACCTGTATCCTAGATATTTCACGTGACATGCCTGTAACATTTATTGAGGAATTGTGCTATGAAAGTCATATCTCACTTCGAAGGTGTTTGTTATTTAGCTAGTTTTCAGATGTCAAATTATTTAGAATCAAAAACACAACCAGATAAGTCAAATTCGCTATTATGGGTTACCGTCCCAAGCCTTTTCTTATAAGATGGGAATCAAGGAATGCTGCTTTACATTTTGCAAAGAATTAACATGAAGTGAAAGCGATTGTAAAGCCTTTTGAAAGGCGTCATGTTTTGTTAACTTAAGCCAAAGTTAGTTCAAACATCTTTTTGCTTCTCAAAATCAAAGTACATTATGATTATCACTTTACACTTTACTCCGTTTACTTGTTGATTGGCTTGCAGTGTTAATTCTCACTGCTTAGTAACTTCGACTTATTTTGCAATAGCACTTAGTCTTGTTTCGCAAAGTTCGTTGAGAATTTAAGTGCTTTCGTTTAATTAATGTTCATTTTAATGCAAAATTTCAAAAAATTCTTAAGAAATATCCTTTATTCAGTCCAAAATTAGTTAGGTCAATAAAGTCAATTTTTTGAATTTTTAAGTCAATTTTTGTTAATCGTTAGGTCAATAAATATTAAATAAATATTTTAGCAAAAATTATAAACCACAAGAAAAGAAAAACTTTCCAACACTATCCAAAAACTAAAAATACAAGGACAAGTAAAATAACTCCATAAGAACTCAACTAAATTCTGTTTTAAGAAAAAAGAAAGAGTGAAACAGTGAAGATAGCAATTGAATTCCCGAACTGCAACAACCAATCAAAAGACTGGTCACAATCAAACATATATTTAAAAGGAAAGCAAAACGATAGGAATCACAAAACACAAACCAGAAAAGGTCTTGTATAACACAACAATCGTATCCGACAACCAATTAATCGTAACCGTGAAATACCATCGGCTTACAGAGATAGACACAGAAAAACAAACAAACAAGCGAGATCCTGACCGACAATCAAACCAAACTCTAACATTTAAACAAATCATAAAAGTGACACAGACGAAAACAGACAACCAATTGATAGAACAACGTCGGAAAGCCATCGGGAAAGACAACTAACTAACAGAGATCGTGACAGAAAACCACTCGATAGAATAAAGTCTAAAAGCCATCCTGAAAGACAACGAACTGACAAAGATCGTGACAGGCAACCAATCCATACAACAACACCTGACATAGATCGTGACAGTCAACCAACTGACAGAATTCGTGATAGGCAACCAACTGGCACAGATCGTGACAAAATATCGTTTAATACAACGACGTCTGACAGCGATCACGACAGACAACCAACTGACAAAGATTGTGACAAACAAGTTCTCGATAAAACTACAACTGACAGAGATCGCGAAAGACAATCAACTGGCAGAGATCAAGACAGAAAACAAACCGACAAAACAATGTCTCGCAAAGATAGTGATAGACAACCAATTGACAAAGATCGTGACAGACAAACGATTGACAGAGCGCCAACTGACAGAGATCGTTATAGGCAACGACGAACTGACACAGATCGTAACTCAAACCAATCGATAGAACAACGACTAACCAAGATCGTGACAGACAACTAATTAAAAGAACAACAACTGACAGAAATCGTGACTGACAACTAACGGAGCGAATTCGTGAAATACAACCAACTGACAGAGATCGCAACAGACAACTAATCAATAGAACAACGTCCAAAAGCGATCGTGAAAAACAACCAATTGGCACAGATTGTGACAGAATACCAATCGATGAAACAAAGTCTGACAGAGATCGTGATACACAACTAGCTGGCACACATCGTAGCAGACGATCAATTAATGGAACAACGACTGAGAGAGGTCGTGACAGACAACCAATCAATAGAACACCAACTAACAGAGATTTTGGCTGACAACCAATTGAAAGAGATAGCGGTAGACAACCAATTGATAGAACAACGTCCAACGGAGACCGTGATAGGCAACGAACTTACGCAGATCATGACAGACAACCTATCCACAGAACAACACCTGACAGAAAACGTGGAAGACAATCAACAGAAAGAATTTGTGAAAGACAACTAACTTACAGAGATCACAACAGACAACCATTCGATAGAACAACGTCCGAAAACGATCGTGAAAAACAACCAACTGGCAAAAATCGCGGCAGACACCCAATTGAAAAAACCCCTACTGATGGAGATCGCGATAAGCAACCAGTAGAGCAAATTCGTGAAAAAGAACCACCTTACAGAGATCGCTACTGACAACTAATCAATAGAACAACATCTGAAAGTGATTGCGAAAAACAACCAACTGGCATAGATCGCGACAGAATACCAATCGATGGATTACAGTCTGACAGAGATCGCCGCCGACAACCAATTAATAGAACAACGTCTGACGGAGATCGCGATACGCAACCAACTGATACACATCGTTACAAACTACCAATCGATAGAGCAATGTCGGAAAGCGATCCGGAAAAACAACCAGCGAACAGACATCAAGATGGACTACCAATTGATAGAACAAAGTCTGAAAAAGATCATGAAAGACAACGAACTGACGAAGATCGTGACAGACAACCAACGAAGAGAAATCGTGTTAGGCAATAAACTGACAGAGATCTAGACGTACAACCAATTGAGAGAAAAATGTCTGACAAAGATCGTGATTGATTACCAATGGACAAAAATCGCGGAAGATACTCAATTGAAAGAACACCTATTGATAGAGATCACAATACGCAACCAACAGAGCAAACTCGTGAAAAAGAACCAATTGACAGCAGTCAAATCAGACAACCAATCGATAGAACAACGTCTAAAAGTGATCGTGAAAAGCAACCAACTGGCACAGATCGCGACAGAATACCAATCGATGGATCAAATTCCGACAGAGATCGCTGCAGACAAACGATTAATAGAACAAAGTCTGACGGAGATCGTGTTATACAACCAACTGACATAGATCGTAACAGATTTCCAATTAATAGAACAACAACTGACAGAGATCGTGACAAACAACCAATCGATATAACAACGTCTGGTAGTTATCGTGACAGACAACCAAATGCTACAGATCACGATAGACAACCAGTGGATAAGGTTACGTCTGAAAGATACCAAAATAGACAAGCAACTGATAGAGATTGCGACAGACAACAAATGTTTGGAATAACGCCTAACAGGGATTGTGGCAGACAATCAACTGACAGAGATTGCAACCGACAACCAATCGATAAATTTACGTCTGACTGAGATCATGTCAGTTATCCACAAGCCTCTTTTCGCGACAGACAATCAATCGCAAGAACAATTACCGGTAATTCCGACATTGATAATAGTATCAATTTCATTTCTAATGAGATGATTTCCGAAACTGACTAATCTGATCAGAATATCACAACGAGTGAAGCTGACTATGACCACTTTCAAGCTCCTGATCTTACCAGAGATCCAGTATTTGGCAAAGTTCTTTTCCAAGGAAGCACTTTTTTATTCTGGCTTTAGTTTTGCAACTTTGCTTCATCATTTTCTTTGGGTTTTTGAGATTCTGTTTGTATTTGATTACTTTTTTGTAATTTTAAAGAAAATTTTAAAGCGAAATGCTTGCACATTTACCACTGTCTTGTAGAAAAATGAAAAGAGTTATTTATTTGAAAATGTATCCTCAGGTTTAATTCTTCTATTTTTGTTTGTTTGTTTTTTTTTTGTACTTTCAAGGACTGTTTTTCGCAATAGTGTTTGTTTTAACTTTTTTGCAAACCTTTTTTTTAGTAATAGTTTTCGTGTATGCCATTGCATTTTAAACAAAAAAATAAAAAAATGAACGATCCGACATGTTTAGAAACGAGACCTAAGGTAATCTAGGTGTGAGGAATCCTCAAACAGCCCTTTAAATCCTAACTTGGTTAAAGAACCATTTCTTATGTGAGTGGGTATTTATGTTCTCATTTTGCTAACATTTTTCATTTGATGATATAGCCATAGAAACGACATTACCTTATTTTACTGGCATTTTGCAATTACTGTTCTCATTGTTAATGACACATATTCAAACAGCGTAAAGTGAGCGTAGAAGTAGTTTTCACATTTTTGGCATCACTTAATTGGATTTTTAAATCAAAATTTTATCAATTTTTGATGTAAATGTAGTTTATTCCTAATTTTACATACAAGGACTTATTTTGCTGTTCCATTTCGGTACGTCCAATATACATGGTTGGGTAAAAAAATCGGTTTTCTTTTAGGACCCGTCGTCAAGTTTTAGCCTAAAATGAAAGACTTGGGTTCAACTCTCCGTAATAAAACTGAAAACGTTGGAGTTACAGTTTTCAGTTTAACGTTGAGATTGACATTAACAATGTGAAGCTTTCACCGCGTGAAAGACCAGCGGACTGCTGGCAGCTTGACTCGAAGGCTTAAAAGTCACTTCGCCAACTCTTTCCTAAAGCAATTTAATAAATAAAATTTAATCACCATCACATCCAAAAATTACACATAAATTATTTACATTAAATACTACCACATGCAGTAAATTTTAACGAAAATCTGCAGGTCTGTTGTACCAACTAACTTTTTTAAAAATATACAAAAACTTAATTCCAAATTTACTCATTTACTAATACGCAAAGTATTCAAAAACTTGCAAAAAACGTTTTACAAAAAATCTACAAGTTTAGAAAGCTATTCTAACGATCAGAGGTGGAGTTGAGGACACAACGTTTGAGGCTGAGGCCAAGCAAAAAAAATTTGAGGCCAAGGCCAAGCACTGCCTTTTCGAGGACACACTTTCTCGAGGCCAAGGACAGAAACGGTTGAGGCTAAGGCCAAGGACCGAGGACGCAAGTTTTTTTAATAATATAGTTGGTAAATTTTCCATGATTTTTAAACGCGAAAGAGCTAAAGATAATACGTTTCGTTAAGTTTTGATGATAATTTGACATAAAAGGTTTTTAAAATAATAATGAACACCATTTTAAAGTTTTACTCGTTAGCAGCTGATGTTGATTCCGTGCCGCAGCAGTGTCGTGATAAAGAAGCAAGGCCACAACCCGTGGATGGGAATATAACTAAATTATAAACGTAGAAATGATCAATTTTAATGCCTTAGCCCTTTATGTACCGGGCTATTTTCACACTCTATTTGTACCGGGGGAAGGGGGGCAAATTTGCCCCTTGAAACTATTTTTTGTTAAATTTTTTAATTGAAAAATTTTGAGGTTCTGACGTCACGAAAACGATGACGACGTCATCAAAACCAATAAATCCTTACAACAGCATGCAAATTTTTATCAAGTTGCCCAATATTATTTTCAGTTTGGACTTTTGTTATTCAAAAGATATCTCTGATAAAGTTACCGCAAATGATGACGTCACGTTCCTAATGACGTCACTTACATGATGATGTCATGTCTAATATATTGCGTTGATTATAATTTGTAACTTTTTGTGCCTGAGATGTAGTATCATTCACAAAGTTTTAAGATACTGCGGTATTATTTTCATTATATCATTAAACAGCTGATGACAACGACTATTTTTTTATGCAAAGGCATTGTATTTCGAGAAACAGCAGAAAAAGCAATAGTTTGGAATTATGACGTCATCAGTGACGTAATGATAATGCAATACACTTATCAGTAAATAAAATATTTTATTCCAGCTAAAGATTTGCATCAATACTGAAGACGCAATAGACTCTTTATCAGTAAACTAGATACAGATGCGCGGCGAAAAAGAGAAGAGCATTGAAGAAAAAAAAATTGCTCTGGTTGCAAAAGTTTTTTGCGCTCATGCGTATTCGACTGATTTGATTGGATCATTTGAACATATTTGCAGCTCGAATAAACCGAGAAGAAAAAAAGACAATGTCAGTTTTCAGTCCACTAACAAAAAATCTATGGTTAACTCATTTGTTTTAACGAAATTTTTTAAAAACTTATTGTCTAAAAATATTGCAAAGTACTGTTCAGTAAAGTTTGGGCCGGGTTCGAGCCTAAAGTTGACAAAATTTGGGGCTTAATTCGGACTTATAATACTTGCTTTTTATCTTAGATGAACAAATATATCATCAAAATAACTTGGCAACATTGCTAAATTGTTCAAACTTAACTTAAATTTCAGGTTTTTTCGGGCATGCTTTTGGGCTTCAAATTAGGTTTCGGCTTCGGGCCGGGTTCGGACTATTATTTTCCGGTTCGGACCGGGCTCGCGCCTGAACTAGTTGCCCGTTTACAACTCAGGCTTTATTACCAATGACGCAAATCTTCAGCTACCTACTCTTAATTGGACAATGAGTTTGATTAAGTAACTGGCTCAACCTAGTTATCCCAGGAATTAACGCCCAACATTTCAACAATTTTTACAATGAGAAAGAACATTGTGTCGCCACAGTGCGAATGAGCGTAATCAATTTTAATGCCATACAAAAATAATTGCAACTTGTTTTTGGCTCAAAATTGATAAGGATACTAGCTGACAAAACCGGAAACTTTTAAATGAAAAACCGGAAAACGAGAAACCAAAAAAGTGACTAAATCCCGGGAATTCCAGAAACCAAGACCACGTTTCGCAAACCCTACTGTTTATTTGTGTTTTTAAATAGAACTGATGTACTGTTCCGGGTATATTAGTAAGCTCATAAGCTTTGGCATTCAGAAAATAAAATAAAAAATAAGGGGTTCTGGGCGATGGCAAAGTAAATTAGTTTTAGCTTTTTTTTTGAAAAAAATTGCAATTTTTGTATAAAGAAGATTACACATTTAGATTTTCAAGGCAATGTGAAAAGAAAACACCGTAAATGCTAAGTTAGAAAAAGTTTAATTTTCCTACAATTTTCCAACTCTGATTTTAGACAAATCTGTTCTTTTCATTTCCGTGTAAGCCTATTTTGTCTGTCTCACGTCTAATACCTATCAATCAACGAGCGCAAAAATTTTGGCCGCCAAAAGACACTTTGTTAAATTTAACATAAGGCATTTAATTACAAAAAAACTGAGGATTCCAGCAGGGTTGTATTAAGCAGAAAGGCATTAGAGACAATTGCCAGCATCCTCCTTTCTAAGAGTCCACAATTGTAGAAACGTAAAAATAATAAACCATTAATTTTTTCTAACAGTGCCCAATTTGTGTAGAGAGATTCGTCTGTTCATCTTGATGATAATGGTGAAAAAAATTTATTAGGTACTCCAGGCATTCCAACAATTATTATAGTTATATTTAACTACACACCTTACTGTAATTTCTCAATAATTTTTCAGCGTTTTTTGAAATCCAATAGTTTGTTATTTGGGATTCCTATATCGGCGATTTCCACCTAACAAAATGTTCACTGGATATCGTTTTGCCCCCAGACTGCTTGCCAGTGATTTCTTATCCCAAAACAAATTGTTTGTGCTCACGTATTTTCAGAATACGTTGCCGTTCTCAAGATCCGTTTTGTTAGTTATATGGAGATATACTAACATATTTACTGTAGTGTAATATCGATATACCTCTCTGGTAATACTGTGTTTCATTTCATTATCACATGTGTACTTTCTTCTGAATTTACACGCAGAATAGGCTCGATTGTGTTTTTGCACTAGAAACTCAAAATTATAATTTCTTCAAAGAGGTGGACTTTTTGTACCAAACAGTAGCGATATACAGCAACCACAAACAATAAGATTTGCTAATTTTGTCATTTCAGTTGTCGTAAATTTGAATCTCCTTTGCAGAGGTGAAGTCCTCGAGGACGTCTTTGGCCTCGCTTTGAAGTCGCTTTCGAGTTGACGTCCTTGACCTTGGCCTCGAAGGTCAAGTTCTTGGCCTTGGCCTTGAAGCCTCAAGTCCTCGAAAATTGCCCTGTCCTCGGCTCGAGGACAGCACTATTTTTTGAGCAGTTGAAATTTTGTTGGAAAACGCCAGAAACCTCGCGAAAAATTTGCGAACACCTTTTTTGTTTTCCTCAATTGAAGCATAGGGGTAGCCAAAAGGGGGGGAACAGGGAACCCTCCCCCCTCCAAATTGAAATTTCACCAACGACAAAAATGTGCCAAAAAAGCCTACTGTTTCTTCAGTTTCAGTTTCTTTTTAGCATTTTTAGCTTGCAACAGTAACTAACAACAATATGGAAGACCAGGGCCCCGGGCCCCCCTCAATTCAATTTTTGCCAGCCAATTTAAACGTATAACCCGGAAGAAGTGGAGAGTTCTTGTGCTAAAGTTGCTATCTCAGACCCTCATATAGCCTTTTTTATAAACGTAATGCATTAACCAGGGCCGGATTTACCATAGTATGGCGCAGTACAAGCTAGGAGCCCCGCGCTCAAATCGTAAGACGTTTTTTGATCTTCCACCATATTTGGCAGAAAGATCTTGCAAAAATCCTCTAAGTGCTAGGGACCCAGCACGATGTAAATCCGGCCCGGCAATAACATGGTTAATAAGCGTAGCCATCTATTGTACCATTTTTAATAACATTTCAGTAATTCACCTTCACCTCCCCAGTTTTTACGCACAAAATACTTTAAAAAAATTAGCTCTGAAAAATGCTGATTTCATTAACTTCAATAGAGGGCCTGGGCCTCCTGGCAGAATATGTACTCCTATAACCGGATATTTTCATGATAAAACAAAAATCTTTAAGGAAAATCTTCGAGTGGATTATTATTCACTGCTAAAATGTAGCCAGAGACAAAGCACTTCACTTCTCCCTACCTGGACCAAATCACTTACAATTAAAATCTATTTCGAAAGTGCAAGATGTTAAACGTGTTTTGGACTTAAATTGCAAGCAAAAGGAGCATTAAGCAATTTAATTTTTTCAATTGGCTTTCAAATGTCAAAAATCTAGTGCTTTCAAATGGCTCTGAACACATGCGAAATGTAATTCAATGGCATTAAAATAGCTTTTTTTTCCAAAAAATTACAAAAAATCGCCCGGCGGCTGGGGGCTTCGCCCCCAGACCCCTAAAGCCACCGGTGGCTGGGAGCCCGGCCCCCAGACCCCCGTCTGTAATACATTTTAGTTACACAAGCTTTCTCAACACGTTTCCAAAGTTAGATATTTGCACTTTTCAACTATTAGTTTAAGCTCTCTCTCTTTGCAAAATCCTGGTTAAGTGCCAATAAGCAACAATTTCAGATCTTCCATCCTACGATATTTTTGTCCCACAAAAAGTTCCTCTTTTGAAAAATTTTGATGACGTCATCGCATGTGATTTGTGGTTTGGGCCCCCCCAATCAAAAGTTCTTGTGACGTCTATGAGCTGGAAATTGCCTGAAAAACTTTTTCTGAAGACCTTTTTTTTTTTTTTGGAGAGCACTTGCGCTTGTGTCATTGGTCTTTGGCCTAGGCCTTGGCCTCGAGCATTCCTGTCCTTGGCCTCCAGAGAGTCTGTCCTCGGAAAGCCTGTTCTTGGCCTTGGCCTCGGATTGTTTTTGTGCTCTTGGCCTCGAGCCTTGTGTACTCGACTCAACCTCTGCTCCTTTTGAAATTAAATTTAGCATAGTAGACAGGGTGCATGTCAACATATGTTTTAGCTTTTTATCAGATTAGTTTATTATTAGATTAGGATTCATTTAAGTTATGATTTTATCATAACTTTAATAAATTCTAATCAAACAATAAAGTAATCTGATAAAAACCTAAAACATATGTTGACATATGCTTTTTCAAATATACCTGGAGAGGGACAATTGTAAGAGCCAAAAACGTTCGATTAGTAATTTCTTTTAATTGTAAATGATGTAACGACAAGCAACCTGGCTAAAAATGCACCAGATCTTATATGGTTGCTGTACATTGCTACTGATTGGTACAACTCAAAATTGTTTGGAGCCCCAGATTCCATGTTATGATTCTAGATGGTTTAATCCTTAGCAGTTTGTACCCCTTGCACCAAAAGTGTTAGCAGATATAGAAAGAACAACTTTCTACAATGTTTTTCCACCTCCTTCTCCGATTGGAGCTTTCACATAATACCATTTAAAAATAAGTTTAGCAATCACGTTGTATAATTTTTCAAATAAGGAAAGGAAACAGCAAAACGCCAAACTGCCAGTTATGTTGTCTTTTGTTTGGTTATTTTCCTTCTTAACCAATCAAACAATAATGCTCTCTTCGAGCGGAGTACAGATCAGTTTCGAAGACTTGTAGGCTTTGAGACCAAGGCCAAGAACTTGAGCTTCGAGACCAAGGTAAAGGCCAAGGACTTCAAAATGTGTCCTCGAGGACACCAGCTCTGCTAATGATAATATTCAATAATATTCTTTAGGGTTTAGAGTCGCTTCAAAAAATGGACTAAAGGTCTAGTTTTGAATTTTCGATTTTTAGGTTTTTTCTCAAAATATCTTTAAAATTATTTTGGCTTTTACAGTATTTAGTAGCGGAAGAAGCTGGACCTGCTGTAATTTTTTTTGTGTTTCTGGTGTGGCTAAGTATTCATCATTTTACAAGCAATAAACTGAAAAGGCTAAATAAGGATATTTTATGCTTCTATAGTCAGTTTTAGGTTTCTATAGTCAAAACAATCTTACAGTAAGCTTCAATAACCAAGTCAATTCAATCTTAATTTGATCTTAAATTTTAGTAAACGTATAGTGCATAAATTGTGCAATTCATCGTTCTTACAATTGATCTTATAATCCCAAAATACATCTAGAACCCAAAGTTACATTATACAAACACGTTACGGGATCAGTTTTTAACTGCAAACAAACATTAATAGGGTCATAAATCAACTTGGCGAATCAATAACTGAAATGTGTTGTCACTGTTTTTGAATGTTTTTGTCGCAACTTAACCGAAAGCACGTCCTTTAAAGCCAGTGTAAACGAAACAAATACTTGCTGAAAAATTGACAGATCTACATTTCAATTCGTCCTTTTATCTTCACCCTCATCCTTGGTAAAAGCTTTTTTGACAATGCTAAATCAAACACAGTTCATGAGTCATAATTCGTGTTTCGAGCTTGTGAGATTCGTGCGCCATCTTGAGCGACAATAATACTCGATAACAATCAAGTTTTCGGCATTGTATAACTTCAATATGGCAAGTGTAAATATCACTATTTGAACAACAATCAGTGATTTATTTAGAGAGTGTTTAGTAGAAAATTAGCAAGATAAGCATTCAGTAGTAAGCAAATAGAAGGTTTATATACTCGACTCTTGCATATTTAGTTTCAACATGTTATGTACAGTAGAGTCATCGCAATAGTAAAGTCGTAGTTGTAGTTTATTATTTGACAATGCACGTATATAAAAAAAGAGTGAATACCCAATTGCAAGGTCTGCGGTACGGAAAAAACCTTTCGGTTTTTTGAGTCAAGGTATTAAAATTATGCTTTGCAAAAAGTTAGCCTAATTGCGCCTTAGGTTCAGTTGGTAGATCGTTTTGTTTGTGATCAAAAGGTAGCTGGCTTCCAGTTCAGTTCTCAAACTGGTGGCCGTTCTTCGTTTGTCTTTTGAAAAACGTTTAACATTTATCATTGGGACTAAGCAATTTAACCATCGGGGCATAGCTCAGCCTGGCATTACAGGACTTGCTATCAACACCCAAAAAAAAAAATACTTTGCGATAGTATAGCTGGACAGACAAAGAGAGACAGGTTCACCCGCAGCAAGTACATGAAAGTAATTATGTAGTAAACTTTAAAGCGACGGTATATCACTACTGCAGCTTGCAAAGCATAACGCTTGGATTTTCAACAAGTATAGAATGGAATCAAAACCTACAACATAGAATTTTTTAGGATTTACAGTTCATAATTTTGAGAAATGTTTTGTCGCAAACAATATCATATTATAATAGTCGTCTTATCCAGAACTACTAACTGGGAAAGTTAAAAAATTTCAGGTCAAAGTTTTAACTCTATAACTTTAATTTAGCTTGGGTAATATAAAGAATTTTTTTTGTTTCGATCATTACATTTTTTAAATTGGCAAAACCTAAGTTTCAATAACAATTTTTAATGACACATAGTAAAATGAAACAAATTTTACATCATATTGTAAAACTCAATTAAGTGAGCTAGACTCCGGCTGCATAAGTATCTTTTTTTACTTAAAGCAAAACTTTAAATTTAGCAAATCCGTTAACCAATTTTTTTTTCTATTTATAAGTTATCGAGTAACTTCATTAACTAGGCTATAGCCTTAATACCAGCTTAGAAAAAAACAACATCTTGAACTTGTGAACAGTTCCACTCTACGAAATGAACAAAAATTCACTTTCTACTGACTAGTTCAGATGGTTGTATAGAGTAAATGCTTCAGAAGTAAAATTAGGAAATATTGTAGTAAAAAATCAAGGATGTTATGATAATAAAATATTGCTATACAGCTAAACCAAAAAATTAGACTGTTTATTATTTAGCTTCATGGTAGAACATAATACTGTATACTGTGATTTATTTGTTAAGTGCTTAATTAAACTAGTTTCTGCTGTTCAAGAATTAAAAGATTTTTCTTAGCTTTTGAAGTGTGATTGAAATGGAATCAACCAAATTAAAGTAATTGATTAAACTGTCATCAGTCTATAGAAACTTTTTCTTAACGAAACAGACATATAATACTCCGGGTCTCTTGTAATGCATTTGCTGAAACCAGTTTTGATCTTTTTTGTGAGTATGCTTCACAAATCAGTTTGCAATGATGACGTAGCCACAGAGTTTGTAGGCCATGACCTTTTGAACATGGATTTCGAGGAAATGGCTGCCATACAAGATGATGTTTTGGAAGTAAACGTGGAAAACCGGCACATTTTTTCTCAGCTCGGTAAGAAATTAAAATTCATCTCAAAAAGAAAGCAGAGTCTTTGCAATTACAGCCACAGTTCACCATGGAGGTTTCAGCCTCAAGTCCACCCTTGCAAATTACATTTTTGGTGGAGGTAAAAAGCAAAAAAACATGCTGCATATCCAGTTAAGTACGGGTATATTAAAACCAAGGCAGACACTTTGTTTTTGTGAAAGTAACCTCGCTAAACTTACTCATTTTAGAGAAGTATGTACCTGGTTAAAGTTACAGTTATGTTCTCATACCTTAATCAAAAAATTGAAAATTTTTAAAAGGTATTAAGTTACAATTATTTTCGAAAAGAAATTCTTGAAGTTGAACACATAAAAACTTGAGCACTGTGTCGAACTTGAACTTGAATACTGTTTCAAAGCTCTAGGTTAAATTCGAAAAATATTAGTCAAATATGAATTGTCTGAGTAGAAAATAATCTTGAACTTAACGTTAAGATACAAAAATATTTTTCGCCAATTGCTAGCAAACATTTTCAATAGATAAGTTTACTGTACATTGCACAACAAACGAATTTTTTGTTTTAATGTAAGCAACTTGTTTTCTTTAACTTGAGCTTGAACTCGACAAAACTTTCTATTTTTGCTAAACTTGAAGACGCCAAAATGAGGCCTCAAACTCAATTAGCAAAAATCAACTATAAAAGACTTCGTATGAAAAATCAATAATCGAGTTTGAGGCCCTAGTGCTCCGTTGCTCCCCGTCCTCCCAGCGAAAAAAGCTGCTTCAGTTTTGTTCTCCAATATGCAAATAATATTGTGATACCAAGTTGACCATTTATATTCCCAATTTTTTCGTATCGAACGCACTGTATTATAGACTCACTCCTTTTTTGTTTGTTTGCTTGTTTAGGGTCACAATGCTGGTCGGGCGTAACCGAGCTCGTCTTCTTAGTGGATGTTTCCAATCACGTGACAGAGGATAATTTTGTTCAGCTGCGCAATTGGTTGGTGTTGTTGATTGAAGCGTTTGATATAACGCAAACGTAAGAATAAAGTAGTTAATTAGTGATGCGGAAGAATTATTCAGTTTCTTCTGCCATTTAGCTACAAACATGCTTAAAAAGTACAAATTCACAATATAAAAAGCGGTTATACAATAGCATCACAAAAAGTTGAATTAACTCTTCAGTTGGTTGAATTGTTGGTCAAATTGAATCTTCTCTGACTTCATTATTATCGAGGACTAAATGCTGGGTTTGTTGAAACCTTATAATTCTATATAAAGGTGTTAGTGTACAACTTATGGTCTCTGGATAAACTGAACAAAAAACTTCTGTTGCTACGACGTTGTGACTTTTGTTTGGTTGAAGAGTTTTTAAGGCATAGTACGTTTTTGCTGCTGCATGCGCTGCTCAGTTGCCCCGCAGAGCCTGTAGTACATTAAATTTTCTTGAATATATTGCTCTCAATAAAAATGTTAAATTCCAACAAGTTCTATACATGATCTAACTCTTTTTTTATGCCTCTCAATGCTTAGTAGTGCTCCACCAATGAAAAAATGTGCCCATCAAAACAACTCTTTTCAATATGATGCGCCCATGAAGCCAATGTAACCTCTGAAAATTAAATAACCGATCAGTGGTCGAGTGGATAGAGCGTCTGCTACTGAAACGGTAGACTCGGGTTCGATTCCCGGTCGGGTCAAACCAAAGACTATAAAAATTGGTATTCACAGCTTCCCTGCTTGACGTTCAGCAATTAAAGGGACAGTATGAAGCCTCCGCCGTGTGTGGTAGACAGGTGGGCAGGTGGCAGCTTGACTCGAAGACCGAAAGGTCCTTTCGCTGTCTCCTGGCCAAGGCAACTTGGTGAATAAAATGTAATTACAATTACATCAAATTAAATTACATCTGATCATTCAGTTTGCTGTATGACAAAACAATACGTTGTTTTTACTTTACAGCCCTGATTACGATGCGTACTACAATAGCAATGTTACAACTGGCCACCCTTACAACACTCGGATTTCCGTCGTTTTATTTGCTGATAGAGTTGATATCTTATTCGGCCTCACTGATGCTCTGACTGGAAATGAAATATGGTTGAAAATTTCTAAAATGAATAATTTTGGTGAAGGAGGTATATTATTAAGGCTGGTTTACACGATATCGTAGAGAAGCGAAGCTGAACGACTTTGTTTTTTTTTTTGCTTTATGTTGTATAGACACTGAGCTACTCAACTCTGCGAGTTTGTGCAAACTAGTCTTTAGAGCTTGGTGTTTTTAGTTGGTTTTTAGTTCAAGTTGGTTGAGTGATAACGCGTTCGTCTCGGGAGCGGGAGGTTTGGGGTTCAAAACTCTGGCCGGTTGCCAACGGCTGGCTTTTCATGAAGTTGTTTATCGCTGAAACAACTGGAGTAGTCTTTATTATTTTGTGCAAGTGTAAAACCCAAATATTACGCAAAACCCTAGTTACGGACATACAATTTGGTGAATTTAAGTGGTTTTGAACAACAGGTGTTTTTAAGGCTATTGCCAGCCTTTGGTCATTCCATTATTTATCTATTTTATTTGTGCTGAAGCTTTGTGTATTGCCCTGACGGAGCTAGCTAATGAGAGCTGGCGAAAGGTTGAAAGAAATATTTTTTACTTTTTTTGTAAGTTCTCGTTTGGCGGTCGCGTTTCTTAACTTTCTTTTTCACGGTGGGAGGGCACTTTTGCCCCTCCTTTCTTGCTTTTTTCGTGATAAATCCGCTAGTCACTTTTCGAAACCCGAGAATTTTTTGGCCAAAATTTAACTTCAATGACGTCATAAGACGTTTATGTGACGTAACTACTTTGATTTAGGCATTTTATGGTTCAGTATTAAAAAACAAACATATGTACAAAATTTGAACGCCCGTGATGTCATCGTAAAAATGAGTAAATGACATCATTTTTTGAAAATATGGCCCTGGCTTCACAGTGATGACGTCATCAAGTGAAAACCAATTATTATAAAAAATTTGGTTTACACCAACCCACATACCAAATTTCGTGTTTCCATCTCTTTTGGTTTTAGAGTTAGATAGGAGGAGCATTTTTGCCCCCTCCCCCCCGAGTAAAATGCGTTGGTCAAATACCCCGTGTAAAACGTGTAAAATAAGGTCAAAACCTCTAAAAATTGCGATCGTTACAGCAATATCAAATTGCATCAACGACCGTTTATTTCACTGACCTAAGACTGCAATGGCGTACATGGACATGAGACACGCGGACTGGCTAATGTACACAATGCGACTAAATTATTAAAACGTATTTGCTACGTATTTAAAATTGCCCAAGCGTGTTTCTGGACTTTAGTAAATATCAGTGATTAGTCAACTACAGGTGATTAATTTTTGTGATAAATGAAAACTTTATATTTGCAGGTGACAACTCTGACGTTGCTTTGGCAATAAACGCAGCACGTGAGAGGGTGCTTAGCAACAGCAGAAGCGATGCAAAAAAAATCGTTGTCATAGTAACGAGCAGTGAGATCGGGGGTGTTGCTGGCATTGAAGCTGCAAGACAGCTAAAAGAAACAGGTTGGGATTTCTTTTCCAGATACCAATGATGTTGAAACGGTGTTACGTGTTAGTTGATGTAATGCTTGTCGGACCCAATAATAAGTTTTGACACTTCTATATAAGATACTTTTTAATTACAATTTATTTGTGCAACACGATGAACTCCAAATAAAACTACTCAACTTGGAAACTGAATTGTCATTACTCATTACATAAAAACCAAATCTCCATACCCAGAACAATCATACGTTAGGGTGAAGCTTTAGTGAGGTTGCAATGACCGATCTCCTTGCAATGACTGGGCAACATACAGTAATTGTAGATCTTGTAAAGAAATGTCATTAACAGCGGTTACCCACTGGCAAAATTGTGTTTTATTTAACCGGCCTGGAAATTTTATGGCCTTTCGGAGCCGACAGCCTTTTAGAGGCCAACTTCCCTGTCGATAGCACTCGGTATTAAATTGTAGGTGCTCGACTTTTTATTATTGGGATCGGGAATGACGTCTCTCGTGACAACATGGCGGAGTTAACATCCGAACCTTTCCGGAAATTCTCGTTTCAAGTGGAAAGGTATGACCACTTGCACAGAATCCTGAAGAAGGTGAAATGGAAAATTTGCAGGGAAACTGATTATGGTGTAAGGCGGTCAGGTAATGATGGTTTATTTTGTGCGGATATTATTTTGGATAAAGATAGGGAGGGTTTTTTAGTTTGCTTTCCGCAAGCCAGAATAAAAAAAACTCGATTTCTGACTGAGTGCATTGTAAGTTTATCTTAATTTACCAAGTTGCCTTGACCAAAAGACAGCGAAGAGACTTTTCGGTTTTTGATACGCGCTACCAATTAATTTCATACTCTTTACCACACATCGTCAAGCTTCACTCTGTCACTTTTAATGCTGAACTCAAGCAGTAAGTATTGTAAACACCAACTTTGACGCACTTCAGGTCGACCGTACTAGGAATCGAACCCGAGGCCACAGTTTCAGTAGAAAAGTATTTTTGGAGTAGGAGTAAGTACGAATAAAAAACTGTACCACTTTGAAAAAAATTACCTCAATTCAATAAAGGCTTGATTCAACTTGATTGCAAAATTTATAAACGTCCTCTTGACAATGTCAATAGCCGATCGTTACTCTTGAAAATTTTTGAGTTA
Organism: Trididemnum nubilum; assembly: GCA_963965965.1. NCBI lineage: Eukaryota > Metazoa > Chordata > Ascidiacea > Aplousobranchia > Didemnidae > Trididemnum > Trididemnum nubilum. The sequence continues at coordinate 32,116,743 of OZ014480.1, read as the reverse complement.
AAGCCGGTCAAATGAAAAATTACAAACGCTAGGTTTCTTTAACATAGCTACAGCAAAAATTGGTTGGGTGTTTTCAGCCTTTTTAGCTTTCGCAGTTTAGCGATAGTAAAAGCGTGAAAAATAAATTAAACTAACACATTCTGATTTTATGGATGTAATAGGCATTAGATAAACAATATTTAATCATTGTATTGTTGCAGCAATAAAGAAAACTACTCAAAGTAAAAAATATTTTCTTGATGGTTGACTGGTAGTCAAATAAATATGCAAAATTTTTTTTTCAAATTTTACAGAAAATTCGTTACCGAAAACGCGAAGTAAATGTAAGTGTAAAGCTGGACCACCTGGACCAAGAGGCCCACAAGTAATAAAAAGTCTATTTTTTTTCTAATTTTTGGTTTTGAAACACTAATGCTTAAAGCTTTCAATTAACTAACATTCGACGGAAATTTACAAGCAAATTCAGTGTTTTTTATGACTTTGTTTGAAATATGCTGTTGATGTTAAATGATGATTAAGTCATGAATAATCTTCTAGGTGCGAGCTCCTGTTACCCCATCCTATTTAAATGACAGGACCAACCCTGAAACCCTGTCTGAGCTGCACTTGAAATCTACAATATCATTTTATTGCACGAGATGTTAAAATTTGGAAGCAATAATTACGGAGAACCGATTTAATTAAGCGACATAGTACGTTGTGGTTGCTGCAAGTTGGAGTGAAAACCTTATTTCAATACGTACTCGCCTAATGGTCGTGTAAAGAGGTGACGATTTCCATTTCACATTTTCGACATTACAACACAGCTTCTCACGAAAAGAGAACGGAGAAATTGGCAAGACTTTGCAGGGCTTGGCAATAGTTGCACGTTTTGCATGTCCACTTTTCGAGGAGTAGTTTAAATTTTATTCGCGTAACATTTATAGTCACCTCTCAGACAGTTTACAATTACTCCCAAAGAATCTATTCGAATAAGATTTAAAGCCATTTTCCCAAAAAGCCTAGAGGTGAAAGTGCTTGTTGCTGGGGCCATTATTCTACAAATGTTTTATTTGTTAATTTATTTGCTATTTAGTCAAGTTCTTGGTTTAAGTACTGTGCTTGACTGCAGCACCTTTTCGATGACGAATCAAAAAACTTTGTGCCAGAGTATGGACTTTGTTAAATTGGGTTGTTGAGTTCAATATGGCAGGTTCAAGAGCTAAAACCTCTAACATCTCACTCTAGTAAAGATCTTGGCAACAGAATATTTTTGATTATGTCTTTTTACACATCGCAAAATCTTTTACTGAATAATGCGATTTTTTATTAGGGAGCTCGAGGACCAGGAGGAAGAAAAGGAGAAAAAGGAAATTTGGTAACAATTTATTTTGCAAACATTAAAAAGCATTTTTATGGTGTTACAGCAAACTACAACTGTTACTGCAATGTTTTAGCCAGAATTGTGCAAGATTTAAATGTAGAATCTATAGAATACTTTACAGTATCAGAACCATTTTAAGATTACTTTTTTAAATCTATGCAGGTTATTAAGATCTTTACCAAGACTATCTCTCTACTAAGTCTGATAAATTCTTCTCTTACACCTTCTGCAGCTGTACATGAACTTTTTTAATCCATCAAATAAAAACGTTTCAAGAAACAATAAAATATTTTGCAACATTTTGTTTATCTTAGGACTAAAGAAGGATTTTTTGCAGGGAAAAATAGCGACAAAGGGCGAAATGGGTATTCCTGGCTTTTCAGCTGCCCATGAAATCCCCCATTTCTCACCAGATGGATTGTCGCAGGATTTTACAACTGGCAACGAACACTTGCGGAAGATGATTCGAGACATCGTGAAGGTGATTCAGGCCCGGCGCCACGGGGGGGCACTCCTGGACCGTGCCCCCTCAAATGACTGCTTGTGCCCCCCCAAATGAAAATTGTGCCCTCCAAGCGAGGACTGTGCCCCGAAGAAATTAACAGGCTCGGGCCTACGACTGCAAATCGAGGCCCAAATTGGTGTTTTTTATAATTTTTGTGGATTGACACCGGCTTTCATGACATTTTTGGGATGAAGACTTTTTTTGGGGGGGAGATCACTTGTATTCGGCCGGAAAAAGTGTTTGAATTTCTGATTTCAGCCGGAAAATCCCTCTGAATTTTTGATCTTCACCTTGTTCATTTGATCTAGACTGGGATGAATTTCTCGTGCCCCCGTGTCCCTCTCGAATTCACATAAATAAACTTCCAATGCCCCCCCCCCAAAAATTACTTTTGCCCCCCCATTCACGCTATCCTGGCGCCGGGCCTGAGGTGATTAATTTATTCACTTGTTTCAATCATTAAACTCTTTTTTTAGGTCGGTACCAACGCAGGGCAGCATTTTTCTGTTCTGGTTTCAGACCTTTCGTCAAGCGAAACCACCGCAACTGGTTCAATTCCAGACTTGAACAATCAGCTATTGTCTTCTCCGAAAAGACCTTTTACCTGCTAATTTTGATTGGGGACGAACAGTCCATTTATCGTGATTTCTGTTAAACAGTATAATTATACAATAGGCCTACAACAATTAATAAATTTTGTTACTCATCAGCACTGTATGTACGTAACCTAAAGAATATTGAGAAGCGTACACAGTACGTACAGTACATTGCATTTTGATAATCGTGATCAGTAGCAAAAAACAACTATTACTAAGCAAGAATAAATTTGGGTCAGTATATATTCGTCATTAAAATTAACAACAAATCATTAATTGATGCGTTATCCTCCTATTGGGGAAAAGCGGCAGTGGCGCAATAATTTAGAAGAATCCGCACCTGCTTAGGAGTTGACCATTTTCCAAGCTTTACGATTGACGTTTGACTTCTTCCTCCACCTAAATTTGCTGCTTGTGCGAAGCCACCAAACAGAGATAATTATCGTAAAGCGTCTTATCGAAAGACGCAACAACTTGACCAAGATGCGGATTGTTCTCGTGATCATGCGATCAGAGTCGGTGTAAAAATGACGCCTTTACCCTTTCGGCGACGCTGCCGACAAATGAGACTGAAAATTCGCGAAAATTTAAGAACCACCAGCCTCGACCTAAAACTTACTGACTCTCATGTGAATTTAGGAAACGCTATTACAAGACCAATCTATTACCTCTCAGCTTCGAGGGCCAGCTGGACTTGACGGATTTCCAGGACTTCAAGGACCTACTGGTATTACTGGACCCAAAGTAAAATATTAGAAATTACGGGGTTGTTTCCTTCCTTAAATTAGATGGACAAGGAGAAAGCTAATCACTTTGGTTCAACTATTTCATGTTCGGTTTAAACTTTCTATTTGAGACAGAATACTTTAGTCTAACCAAATATTTACTTCGTTTTTGGTAAATTAAGTTAGAGGAAATCTCGCGAGAGTTTATAAAAACCTTGTAGAGGTCGCAAAGAACTTTGCAGATGGCTATTGCTAAGATATTATTAAATCATATTTTATCCTAAGCTATAGACTGTATACAGAGTCTTATAGACACAATCAAACCTTTGATTTACAACCTAAGACATACCTGTTTCGGAATCGACATTCGTCTTTTATTCCTCGTAGCCATTTAAGGCGAGCTATGAGGAGAGTAGAGAGTTAGCTAGCCCATCGTTCTTCTGAGAGATGTAAGGTAAGATTTGTACTTTAGTCGGTAAAGATTTGATTTATAACAATAGTTTCATTCCCTAAGGTTTAATTAATAGCTTTAGTTTAATTGGGTAAAGATTTTTCAGTTACGATTTAATTACTTTGTTAGCAAGCCTATCGTTCTTCTGAGAGATGTAAGGTAAGATTTGAACTTTAGTCGGTAAAGATTTGATCTATAGCAATAGTTTCATTCGATAAAGATTTAATTAATAGCTTTAGTTTAATTGGGAAAAAATTTTTTCGGATAAGATTTACTTATTTTCGCTAAAATTGACTGAATGATGGGTAAAAGTTTATGTATTATAAACCTAATCAGTAAAGATTTATTCCTTGACTGATAAATTGGTAAAGATGCCTGTTTTGAAGATTTTTATCACTGGTGATATTTGCCGCTTTTGGCCTTGCTAGCCTTACTGATGAGCCCTGAGACTGGGCGAAACAGCTGACTAAGGCATGCTATTGGAAATTATTTTGAATTAAACTATTAGAATTATCTCTTGTAATATTGTGATTTCTTTATAATTTTGGAAAATAAAATTGTGTCATGATCTGGTTAATTTGCGATTCTTTGCCTTTCTACGCTCATGTTCATACCTGTAGTCCTAGCTATAGTGACGAGGAATAAAAGACGAATGTCGATTCCGAAACAGTATGTCTTAGGCTGTTAATCAAAGGTTTGATTGTGCCTATAAGACTCTGTATACTGCCTATAGCTTATTATTAATTTTCTCCGCAGTTTGTTCTTAATATATTTTATTCTGTTTACGCAAAAGTTTACCCTCTATTTTTCAAGTTAAATTCAATTAAAAAATTTTTATCTCGGATCAACGTGACAATAATCTAAATCAAATTTATATTTACAAATTATTTCTAAAAGTTGCTGGGATTAAGAGGAAGTGACCTAATTTTGAGGTTTTTCAAAGCCACTTTACCGAAATTTGGACATTTTTGTCCGTGATTCAACGTAAATAATACGTTTTTGAGATCATAATACGTTTTTGACGTCCTTGTTTCGATTTATACATTATATTTCTTATTGTAAAACAAACTTAATGTCAAAAAATTGAACCTTTTATGACGCCATTTTGAACATGGACCCACATGCCAACTTAGGGCTGCCATCTTGACTTCCAGTTTAGGAGTTGGTGTAGGTTGTGAAAGCATTTTCGCCTTCGTGGAATAAAAATGTGACGCAAATCCTCACATCTTAATAGCAATTACTACTTCTTGATCGGAGGAATTCGCACCTGCTTATGAGTTTCTCGTGATCCAATGTTTCGGTTGATTTCTTGGAATATTTGTCCATTGAAATTGCTACTTGTTCGAAGTTCCCAAGAAGAGATAACCATCGCAAAGCGCCTTATTCAAAAACACGGCAACGTGACCAAAATGAAGGCTCAATCCAGATCATGCGATCAGGGTCGTCGTAAAAACGACGCCTTTACCCTCTCGGTCACGTTGCCACCGGGTTAAGATATGATGAAAGAAATATTGTTTCAGGGAGAACCTGGAGAACTAGGAAAATGTGAAGATTGTTCAAAGGTATGAAAACACTAAAAAACAATAAATAACTCCAAAAAGTGGTTTTTAAGTTTTTATGACTTGTATACGTATGCGCATAAGATTATGTAGGTCCATCACGAGCCGAACATTTGCAAAAATTTGAAAAATAAAGCAGCAATATTTTCTGCCAAGTTTTTGTGATAAAGCTATCAAGCTAAATTATCATCTTTTTGTGGCTGCAGCTCTAGGCGTAGTTGCGGCTGAAGTATGGTACAAGTAAACTGCATATAATCAGTACTGCAGTCATGCAATAATTTTATTTGTGATTACTTTGAGTTAAGATTAATTACAGCTTCAAAGCTATATTACTTAAAAGCTTAATTTTTTGAGACTTAAACTGACACATTGCAATGAATAATTTACTGCTTAATGTTGTTTGGAAATGTGCTGCTCTTAGTATTTTAATTCTTTCATCGGAGGTGGAGTCCTTGAGGACTTCCTTCGCCTCGAGGACTTCCTTGGCTTCGAGGACGTCCTCGAGGACACATTTTGAAGTCCTTGGCCTTGGCCTAGACCTCGAAGCTCAAGTCCTTGGCCTTAGCCTCAAACCCTTCAAGTCTTCGAAAATGTCTAGTCCTCGGCTCGAGGACAGCATTGTTTTTTGATTGGTTGAAAGGAAAATAACCAATCATAAGCATTACTTGAATTCTGGCATAGGCGTAGCCAGGATTTTTGATTGGGGGGCCCGATCTGCAAATCACCCGCAATATGACGTCATCAGAAATGTTCAAAAAAAGGACTTTACATAGAACAAAAATATCGTACAAAGGAAGATCAGAAGCCTAGGGCCTGGGTTAGTGCATAAACAGGATGTTGCTAAAGGGGGAGGATAAGGAGGATAAAAAGTTAAAAGAATAACTTTTGTAATTGACTTGATTCAGGTGAAGGGAAGCAAGCCACATTGCTTTCTGCAGTATATTTAGAAGTAGGTAATAATTCAATCGAAGATTTATTTTTCTCGGAATCTTTATTTTGTCCTTAAAATAACAAGTTTTAGGATTACATCTACAACCAGTTTTAGGATTACATATACGGCCCGGAGCCCTTTAACTCAAATTCAATAATTTGTTTAATAAAGATTTCCCCTAGCTTTTTTATTTCATTGTCTGGTAAAAACTAGAGAGGTGGACGTGGACTGTTATTTAAAGTTGGTATAATAATTATCTGGTCACTACTGTAATCATGTTATTGCATTAAGTTTATCAAAAGGTTAGATGAAGGCCAGACGTTGCGACTTTTAGAACAAAAACCTTACATTTCTCTGGAGTTATACATTTAAATTGATTGACAAAAATTTGAATTGAGGGGGTTTGGGGACCCTGGTCGTCAACATTAATATTATTGTTAATTACTGCTGTACAAGAAAAATGCTAAAAGAAACTAAAATTGAATAAACAATAGACTTTGTTGTCATCCTTTTTATCACTGGTGGCATTTCAATTGAGGAGAGGCGGGCCCCCTAGCTACCCTTGCTACGCCTATAACTTTGGCCTGCCAATTCTTTTCCTTTCCTTATTTGAAAAATTAATAAAACGTGGTAGCCTAGTCATAGTAATCCTTATTTTCTATGGCATTGTGTGAAAGCTTTAATCGGAAAATGAGGGAACAAAACGCAGTGCAGATAGTTTTTTTTATTTCTGCTAGTACTTTCGGTACGGCTTGTCCAAACAGCAAAGCACTAAAATTATTCAGGGCCTACAAGAAATACGAGGGTCCGGACGCAAACACTCATGGGTTGCAAAAACTAAAACATGACCGTGCCCATGTAAATCTGGAATCAGAAGAAAGCATGTGCGTGATATGGTGGTGAAATGCAATACAGTTACCAGGAATGGCCTATGATATACTAAATATATTACACGTAGTATAGCCCTGCTACAACTAACAAAACGTTACATGAGAACGACAGCTATTGTTCTGAAAATACGCGAGCGAATATTGCGAAAAATTTGTTTTGAGATAAGAAAGAACAACTCTAATTTTTACGCTTCCACAATTTGTGGGTATTTTGAAGGAGGGCCCTGGGGCAATTGCCTCCAATGCTTTCCTTCTTAATATGGCCCTGGTTGCGATTCTTTTTGCGGTTAAATAACTTATGCTAAATTTTACAACGTATCTTTTGGCAGCTGAAACGTATGTACTCATTCATTTGATCGTCATTACATGCAAGACTATGGAGAAACATCACAGCATGAACAGTAACGCAAAGAAAAGATTGGCTTAAAATTAAGATTGGAAAAAGGTCGGGAAACTGAAGTTTTTCTAACTTTTACCGTATTTTCTTTTTTCAAATTGCTTTGAAAATCTAATTCTGCAATCTTCTATAAAAGTCACAAAAATTGCTATTTTTCTAAAAATAAATAAAATTTATTAAAATTGTTCAACATAGGCATTGGCACTTTGCCTTTTTCCAAGAACCCAGTTTTTTTCCAAGGACTTGAGCTTGCAAGTACGGTACCTCATTCATTTCAAAAAAATAAGTTTACGGCAGTTTGCAATACTTTTAAATAATAACATCATAGTCGCTATGCAATATTTAAAAACTCTAATAATATTTAAAATTTTCTCTGCAAAGAAACGTTTAACCCAACAATAAGTTTGTGTTCGAGAAACTACTGACAAAATTGTATCCATAATCAGTGGACGTTTTGCACTGGGGCCCTAACTGATGAAATTGAGGCCTAAAAATTAACCATTTCCAAGTTAAAAATTTATAGTTTTACTAGTTATTCGGTTTATTCCCATTTTCAATTCACGAGTTATGGCCTTAATTGTTTCATTATCACAATATACCGCTTCGGAGCGTAATCAACATTCCTGCTAATGTGTAAAATTTCAAAAAATGACATTCATTATTTTTAGAAACTACTATTTTTGAATTATTATCAAAAACTTAACGAAATGTAAAATCTTAAAGACTTTTGCGCTTAAAAATAATGGAAAATTTGCCGACCATAATGTAGAAAAATTTTGTCCTTGGTCCTTGGCCTCGTCCACTTCTGTTTTTGGCCTCAAGGAGGTCTGTCCTCGAAAAGTGGGTTGTTGGCCTTGGCCTCGAGTTTTTTTCGAGTCCTTGGCCTTGGCCTCTAAGGTTGTGTTGTCGCCTCCACCTCTGTCTTTCATCTTTTGTAATTTGTAGAATAGTATGACTTCAGAAGTGACTTTAACTGAAGCAGAGGTTGTTGTTATTGCCACCAAAGTGTGCGCTGCAATGATCGAAGGTACGTTTTTGCACTTTTTATTTTAAGGTGCTGCGCTTTTATGTTTTTATACTAAAAATTCTTCTTTCTCTGAAAAATATGAAAATGTTATTGGTCTGATCTTAATGACTCGATCTACTGCATGTATTGCAAAGTACTGTAATTTATACGAATGCCTCTTATGTACTGTCTTCTACATGTTACCAACTACGAATTATAAATGCTCCTAAGATGCTCAGCCATTTTGTACAGTATTATCTACAATTTCTGGATAGCTTCTTTATTTTTGTGATATTGATACTTGCTGTAAGTTATGAAGTAAAAATATTCTTCTAACAATATCCTGTAGAAACTGACTTTTCTTTTTCTGTAAATCTCTGTGTTTCCTGGCATTTTTTATATTGGCTTCAAAAAAGCAAGACAACAAAGAAAAGAAAAAAGAAATAGTATAATCAAAATTAAAAAAACGAAAAACTTTAACAGAAAGGTGCATGTAAAAAAGTGCATGATCACCAATCACGGCTCTGAAAAATACCTAATAACATAGCAATTAGACCAGTGGTTCCCAACCTTTTTCTAACCGTGGCCCATTTTTGTTTTGAAAATTTTCCATGGCCCTACTCTCAAAGTATTGCTCAATTGCAATTTTCCACTAGCCTGAGCAGTGGCGCAGCCAGGATTTCGCAAAGTTTTTTGCGAAATTATGTCTGCAAATTTTTTTCTTACTGATTACAATTTCTTTTTTTGCAATATACTGTACTACTAATGATAAACAAAGTCAAGGTTTAAAAATGAAGAGAGAGTCATTAAAATATTTAGTGTAAGAAAAAATTAAATGCCTTCCACAGTCAGCGAAAGACCTAAGCTAAATAAGGTAATTGTTGAAATCTTTTAGTAACACGAAGTGTTTTAGAGAACACAAGGCAAACAGAAGAAAATTCAAACTCTCGTTCTGCTCAAGCTCGTTTGAGAGGACCGCCAGGTTTACCTGGACAAAAAGGCGAACCAGGTTCTCCAGGTGAGGTTACCATAAAAAAAAAGGAATAAACTAATTCAAATTCTCGTTCTCCTCAAGCCCGTTTGAGAGGACCACCAGCTTTACCAGGCCCAAAAGGTGAACCAGGTTCTCCTGGTGAGGTTAACATATAAAAGAAGAATGCAAGCGAAAGCATACACTTTGTCGTCATAAGTTAGTGCAAATTAACCTCAATTCGTCAGAAAAAAAAACACGGATGGGATTTGAACCAAAGCCCACAGCAACCAGGGACCTAAATCTGACATTGCAAGATTTTATTGTGGCAGACCTTCAACGCAAGTTAGGCAATGCAATTTGTTCAATTTAATGCAGATAGTATTAAAAATAGTGTTTTATCACTATTTGCTTCAATTGATTTGGAAAAATCAGGTGCGAAATTCTTGCCAAAAACAATCCAAAATGTAGGTACAAAATTCCATAGACACCTGAAAAAAATGGCCTAAAAATGCTTTAGCAAGTTTGATCATTTTATTTACGAACTAGTTAAGGATAAAAATTGCCTCTTAATCAAACTGTTAGATCGGCAACAAAGTGACGCGAAATTTACCTCTTAGCAATATTACGCGCACCTTCGCAAGAAGTTGATGACGTATTTGCGAAAGTCATCAGCCGATTGGCAAAAGTTAACTGTTTTTCATTTTTTTCCAAAAAGAAAAAAAGCAGAACAAACATAAATTCATGTAGCAGAAGACAATAAACCACAGGTATTTACACGCACTTGCGGGATTTGAAATGACAAGGAATCGAACCATTACCCTTCGAGTTTGAGTCCAATTTCCTACCGCTGTGCTATCTGCAAGCATTGCTTCGCTTCTCGTTGCTTCTCAGATTGAAGGTACCTTTAGTCCTACAAGCGGTAGGTCAGTTTGTGCTGATCCTTGAAATTATCTCAGAACTTTTCAATGTATTGATTGAATGGTAAAAATCTCAATGTACATTTTGAATTCCGAATTTATTTTCAATTCTAGGTTTACGAGGATTCAGCGGCCCTTCAGGACCACAAGGTCCGTCAGGAAGTCCAGGATTTAAAGGAACAAGAGGAGAAAAAGGTTAATTCTGCAATTTTAATATGGGCTACTATTACTGTACTGTACCTTTTGATTGCAGTAGGTTAATGTAGATGCTGTAGGCCAAGCTACTATTTTCAAATCCTGTACTTAAATTGTAAAATTTTGCATGGGGGGACGCTTTTGCAGCCTTGACCAAATTTCAGTAGAAATTATATAATTCCGTCCCCGCAATTGAAGTGTTTTTTCCCCGAAATCAGGTGAAGATCAAGAAAAAAAGGTCTTCGCCGAAAATTGAAGTGTTTTTTCCTTGAAGTAAAGTGAAGACTAAAAAAAAAAGGTCTTCACTGCAATTTGGGACTATATTCGGCCGGAATTTGTAGGAATTATTCGTGCTAGCTGGCTTTTGATTGTTTCATCATCCAGCACTCAAATCTTGATGGATTGACTTCTAAATCTCGATGGGGGGATGCTAAATCTCAATGGGAGGAAGCTAACTCTCGATGGGGGATGCGTCACCCCGTGCCCCCTACAATTTAAGTACTAAAATCACATTATTTTTTTTAATTGCAAGCCAGTTACTTAAGTGGTCAGTTGGAATAGAAGATCGAAGATTCAGTTATTTTCTCGTCGATAAAATCAAAGAGGGTTGTCTAAAATTTGCCACCGCAAGAGCTTTTATTGCAAAATTATGTTCATTGTTCAACTCATGGCCTATAATGACGTTATATTTTGCATGTCATAAAGAGAGCATATCGTTGTAAAGTCTTGACTTTTGTGTTTCGACTTTTTAGGTCAACTTGGTGATAGAGGACCTAGAGGATTGATGGGCTTTGAAGGGATGCCAGGTCACCCAGGAGTTCCTGGCCAAGCTGGTAAGTGACAAAACATAAAAGCTGTTTTAATTTTTTTAATTTAAAGCGAATTTTTAGTTTACCTAAAGAAAACTAGCAATAATTGTGTAAGGTTGGTTTTCATAGAGTTTTAGGTTAACTGAAAACCCAACACTAAGTCAAACATTGACACTTTAAGCCTCTCTTTTCTCTTCTTTTTAAGTTTTTTTAAGTTTACTGTATCCTACACATACATCAACAGTTCAACATGTCATCTTCATCGTAAAGGTGTACTTCATTAGTTTAAATAATTGCGAACAGCAGCCTAAAAAGAAAGAGAAGCATCCAGTCATTTCTTTCATTTTGCAATAGCTCAAACTAAAACATAGGCTAACTTTTCGGTTTTAATTTGTTAATGCAGTTTCCAAATATAAACAAAGAAAGATCTCTCTTAACACGAGCTGCATTCTTTGCAACTTTGATTTTAATGTAATCAGGTTCTAACAGAACTCGAAACACATTAGTGATCGTTAAAATTGTACTAGATCGATACATGCGTAAAGCAAACTGTACAATTGTTTAAAATCAAATCGAAAACAACAAATTTTGAAGTTGTAGCCTATTTAGCTTTTAGCTAACAAAAAGAAAACGAACTCCCTGGTTCATCCATCCTCTTTGATAAAAACCTGGCGTGGCAACATAAAGTACATCTTTTGTTTGGCTCTACTTTTTGATTTTCGTGCATAACCTCAAAATAAAGAAGTTTTGTTAAGTTTTATTTTTTATTTTTGCCTATTATTAAAAAAAGCAGGACAAACATTTAAATTCAAAAAGCGCACAAGATAATTTTTTTACACAGTTATTTACTCGTTGTAGAGAACCGAACCTTCGCCTTTTTGAGTTTAAGCCCGATTCTTTCCCGCAAGGACATCTGCAAGCAGGGGATTGTAAGGAATGAAATGGAAGATGATTTTTCATATTCCAAACTGGCAATTTTCTTCCATTCCATTTCCATTCCTTGTTAATAATCTTCCATTTCATATTCCATTCCATACCAAAGAACTTTTAGACTGGAAGCAACGCACAATGTCAATTTGCACCTTTGCAATTTTGCACTTGTGGAGGTGCGCTAAACATTACAAGGATGCAACAACCGGTAACTGTTATGCTCAAGGTTTAATGATTACCATACAAGTTTGCATTCACATTAACTGTAAAATTTGGCATAACCAAACTGCTGAAGAACATTTACCGTAATAGTAATACCAAACTTTAACACAAAACTGAACTACAAGCATAAAGGGGATGAAGCATCCCGCCAATTCCGGTACCGTAGTTTGAAATAAAGCTAAAATCGAAATATACTTTTTTAAATTTTTTGTTCTAATTTTGGGGTTGCGGTTGCAAAGATATTCAACGAATACAAAGAGATACCCCAAGAAGGTTATTGGAAACCCTGAGTTTGCTCCCCCAGCCTAAATTTTAGAAAAAAAGGAGGTTTACCAAAATTGGATTGGTTACAGTGTGTATATATATCCGTATAAACAAAGAAAAACATAAGAAAAAAACAAAAAAACAACTCGGGTCAAAAATTGCAGTATTGTAGATAGTTTTGCGAAAGGGGATTGTCTACTTTAGTGAGGTGAATCGGTGGTTTCCAAATGGGGCACCCGTATAGGATGCGGGTGTAGGTTTGTACTTCTGAATCACAGTCACATGCACTCGTTTCGGAAAGGCCCCAGCGATGCATGTCGTCGGCGAACAGGGACGTGCGGTCAGGGGACGCGGGTGAGGCCGTGCCTCACCTGAAGAATTGTACAAAAAATAAATAAATAAATAAAAGTATTTAATTAAAATGTTTTCACGCAAATAAAAATATTTCTCAAAACTTTACTAATTTTTATCATATTTAGCTTTGTTGTGTATTCACTGCTTTTATGTTATGCTCTTCGCATTAAAACGCCGAAACTATTTGGTTAATTGTTATCTCTCTATGCGCGCCAGCGAGCATCGCTTGAAATATGCGAAGTGAGGCATTTTCCATTGTGCCTCACTTCAGCCCAGCAAATTTTAATAAAACAAACTAAAAATATGCCTTTTTCTATCAGACAAATCGCGGACAACGCATAATGCTTTAAAATCTGATTTTGAGGCACGCCTCACCTATGACGTCATAGATTGAGAAAAAGTCAAAGCAGTTTTTTGTAGTCTTTCGTTCATTGCGAAATTGAACGAGTTACTTTTCTAGCGAATTAAAAACAATTTATTACGAGGAAATGAACTAAAATGGAAGAAAATTTAGTCTTAAAGCTGAGAGATTTTTCTATAACTAAACTTGAAGTTTTAGCTCGAACAAAACCGGTTTAAAAGATTTGCTCGAGACGTCAATACGAAAGAATCCCTCATTTTAGAAAGAGTACTACCGCACTCAAGAAAAGAGTAGTTGCGCAAAAAAAATCGTCATTTCTGCTTTCATATTTTTAGCAAATAAAACTGTTGGGACTGAAACGTGGTTTTTGTGACTTAGCAAGAACCAAAACTTTAATCATGTCGACATTCAAAGCCAAATAATTGGCCACCTTTATAGATTTTCAAAACTTGAAGAATTGATTTGGCTTTAAGTGAACAGCAGAGATTAAACGAGTAATTAATTATTGAAAAGTTTGGCTTTCGTTTAATGCCTATGAAAACAGTTATTTGCTTGTCATTCATTGTCTTAAATAATTTTTTTTGCAAACATGTATCAGGGCCGCTACTAGGGGCGGGGGCAAAAGGGGGCGGCGCCCCCCTAAATAAAACTCCCCCCCAAACTTTTGTTACCCTTGCAACAGTTTCAAGATGGTGGCTTTTTTTTTTTGGAAACAACCGAGACCTCGGAGAAAAGTAGACCATATTGGCGCGATGACCTTCTTTTTTTTGGATATCAACAGAAAACTTGGTGAAAACTAGCAAACCCAAAAATTTTGGCCCCTCCAGAAACAAATTTTGCCCCCCTTAGAACTACGTTTTAGTTGCGGCATTGACATGTGTGTGAAAAAAAATTGTGCCTCACCAACCAGAAGCCTCACCGCACGTCACTGTCGGCGAATCGCCCAGATCGGCTGCGTAGTCTGTTGAGCTGGATCCATTGCTTGCGTCGACGTTTGCAACCAGAAGGCTCTTTCGACCAAAGTGGGATAAACTCAGAAGATCTTCAGGAACTGAGTGATCTGCTACAGAAATTGTTAGGTTGAGGTTTCTCAGTGGATGTCGAGAGCGAAGCCTTGTAAGCTTATGTAACAGTACAACATCTGCTGGAGTGGATGATCTTGATTACCAGCTCTGCGAAGTAATTTCTCAGACGCATAGAGGCGACGGTTTTCAAGAAACTTTATGCCAGCTAGAAATGGAAGAAAATTGGCGGAGGCTTAATACATCCACTGATGGATTTATGATACGAAGGGTTTCATTAAAGGGTTTGTCTAGCTTATTAGCATGTGAAAATTGATTCCAATCAGGGAAGCAGTATTCAGCAGGCGCAAGTACTAGCGAAAGGGTAGCTATATAAAATGCATTAAAGCATGCACCCCAGTTGAAACCAGCAAGTCGTTTTACAAGAGCAACTCTAGATGTCATCTTGGTCTTCAACTTTTCAACATGTTGACAAAAAGTTAACGACCGATCGAGAGTGACACCAAGGTGCCTAGATGTAGGGTCAAATGGAATAGTATTACCAGACATGTGTTCTTGTAACTGGTACTGAGCAAGTTGATTTCTCAGAAGAAAACTGGAAAAAAACTGATTTTGTTGTGGAAAATTTCAAATGCCATTTTCGATACTATTCGCTCACGCAGTCCAGGTTTTTAGAATTGGAGTGCTCGATCACGGAGATTTATTTGTCAGAACAATGTTAGTGCTACGTCGTCAGCATACATATATCTTTTGTAAGAAGTTGATGGGAAATCTGAGGTATAGATGGTGTAAAGCGTGAGCTAGGATGCTTCCTTGAGCAACATCATTTTTAAGTTTATAAGACATGCTTGCTTTGCCACCTGCAAAGAGGACGAACGATTGGTTATAAAGAAGATTCATAATGAGATCAGTAGTTTTTCTGCAGGATATAGCTTTTTGTGGGAGCTGCAATATGTCCTCGTCGTCCACCCTGGGAAATGATTTCAAATCATGTTCAAAATTGCAGCAAACAAAGAAAAAGAAGAGCCTTAACATAGACAGGATTAGCCAAGTGATATTACAGGAAGGATAAGTATTATTTAATCTCTCTTTTTTCCTCAAAGTTCATGCTGAGAGGACAGATTCAGGGTTACCAAAAACTTTTTAGGTGGAACATCGTTTTGTATTTGTTAAACATCTCAAATCTTTGCAACCGTAGCCTGAAACTGAGAATAAAAATTTCAAAAATTACTTTTTAATTTCAGCTATTTCAAACTACTGCAATTGGCTGGATGCTTCACCCTCTTTAAACACAACAAATAAAAATAAAAGTTTAAGCTCAAACGGGGATGAAATACCAAAAGCAAACTTTCTTTACGGCGGAAGAAACAAAATTTACGACTTGGCAAACTGTCTATCTCGAAATGAAGAAACATAGAGCATGAATGCTGCAAATTGCATTGTACTTACTCTGATGTAATACGTACACGGTTTGCACAATACATGCCCAACCGAATCACCGCGATTTGTCAAAAAAAGATTCGTAATACTTCTGTGAGAATATTATTTATCACCAGGATTGGATCCATTCATTTTGTTTTTAATTTTTAAATTCAAATTCAAATTCATTGACTTTAAAACAACTAAATTCAAATTCACTGATTTTGAAAAAACTAAATTCAAATTCACTGACTTTGAAAAAACTAAATTCAAATTCATATTCAAATTCATTATTGACTTTGCGAAAGTTGATTTCAAATGAATTTTTGCCGTGATTGGACTGATGTAAAATTTTAAGTTCAAATCTAGTGGTTTCGATTTCTAAATTTATAAAATTCGATAATTCAAAATTACCCCATATTTGACAAACCAGACTATTGAGAAACTAATTTAGATGGGAATAGGATTAGAAAAAACTAAGATTTTCGAGTAGTTCTTGCAAGATGCGCAAAATAATTTTACACCGGTAATCTGTAAAAATGGGTAAGCCTAACTCATCGCATGAGACAGAACCACGTGTACAAACTCATTACTTTTATCAAAAAAACTAGGTAAATAGCCTAAACGGAAAAAAGACACAATAAAAGCACACGTGCAAGTTTTGAACTATTCTGAGTTTTGAACAATTTTGAACAATTAGTTGTGTTCTGATCTGATTCTGAATCTTTTTGACCAGTTTACAAATTGCTGCTTTCACTGTGTAAAAAGTTTTGATTTGAGAAAATCAAGGTCATCGAATATTTAATTAAGACATTCAACTTCAAATTCATCGACTTTGCAAAACTAAATTCAAATTCATCGACTTTGCAAAATTCGAATTCAAATTTACCATCAAATCTTGAGCGAATTCAAATTCAAAATTAATCCAACCCTATAGTATTTATCACTACCCGACATCCGCACATATTTTTCTGTAAATATCATGCACGAAATCTAGCTTGGAACTGGTATGAAAGATTGTCTTCCATTCTATTCTTGAAATCTTCCATTCCATTCTCGCATCTTCCATATTCCATATCCGAAATTTCCGTTTCATTTCATACCATGCCGTATTTGCAAGTGCAGCAGTTTTTTTGCTATTTAAAACATCCCTCTGACAAAACTTCTACTTGACATAATCATTGATAGACTTTCAAAGATCCCTATAGTTTGTGTTAAAGCTATGCCTCATTTTTATCAGGGCCTCCCGGTAAATCTCGAGTTGGACCGCCCGGGCAGGATGGAAGAAAAGGAGATCGTGGCTTCCGAGGTCAAAAAGGTGCAAGAGGTGCGGTCGGAAAATCGGGTTCTCCAGGGAGATGCAGCCCCCAACAATGCATTTTTCGAAGTCGAAGATCGATTTCAACTCTCACTCATGAATCCTACAAACGTAATCGACGGCAGCGACACAATACTTAGGCGCTCATCAGAAAGAACTATTTTGACAAAAACAAAGAGCAAAATAATACTAATTGCCAATTAAACAGAATATTTATGACGACATTACGATAGTTTTGTGATTATTTAGTGTTTGTATTACGTTATTTCCGTTTTTGTTTTTTTTTCTTTTTATTTCAAATTTGTATTCATTGTTTTCAGTTTTTTGAAGCTTATACAGTAATCTGCAGCATAATTTTTTGCTGCAAAACCACTTTTGTTTAAAATATACTGTATTTGTATTCTTACTTCTACCGTACAATTTTTTCATCTTTGCGAGCATTTCTCAAAATCTTTGTTTAATTCTAATAAAATGAAATACTGTAACGTATAGTAGTTGAAAAAAATCCCAATCTGCAAAAACGTAAATTTATTCCTTTGTCTACTTATAGACATTCAGGGTAAAAACTCAAGGGTATTTTTGGTAATTCAAGATCGAATAATCGATTTCAATTTGTCAGGTGAGTTCAGTTTATGTTCTGCAATCAATTAATTTGTTTTAACCAAAATTTGTGATAGATTAAACTTTATTTTAGTTAAAATTAAGTTCAAATTTATTCAAAGATAGAGTGTCTGCTACTGAAACGGTAGACTTGGGTTCGATTCACGGTCGGGTCAAACCAAAGCCTATAAAAATTGGTATTCACAGCTTCCCAGCTTGACGTTCAGCATTAAAAGGGACAGTGTGAAGCTACAATCGTGTGTAGTAGACAGGTGGCAGCTTAACTCGAAGACCGAAAGGTCATTTCGCTGTCTCCTGGCCAAGGTAACTTGGTGAATAAAATGTAATTACAATTACATAAAAAATTGGAACCTCCCTTTTTCTGCTACTATTATCATAACGCAACGTTTTCCTGAAGTTCCAAGTTTTTGTTAGTTGCTGGCCTGGTTTCTAAGCTTAGCTAGGCAGTTACTCAAGAGCTGGTGGTGCCATCTGACCCTCTTCGAGAGATGGGGAGTTAAAAATATGATCGTGTTATGTAACCACCAGAATACATTTTTTTCGCAGATTGTAGAACATCGGGTAAGTGATCAAAAAGTACTTGGCTTCAAGTTCGATTCCCTAACCAGCGCAGCGCCGTTGTCTCCTCGAGAGAGACATCGCTCGTTTCCCATTGAGATCACGCGGTCTACCATAGTGAAATTAGTGACTCAGCCAGGAGATAAACTTGCATGCTAAAGCAAAAGGGGTGCCTGGAGTTGGTGAGGTTGGTTGGACTGAAACTGACAGTCTGGTTCATACGGACGGACTGGAAAATACTGGTCATTAACCTCGGAGCGAAAAAAACACGCGGTATTTTGAAACAAAACTTTATGAACGAAATTTCATCACGCGAAAACAAGAAAGCGAAAAGTAACTCTAAATCATAACAAAGTCATCAAAGCAAAAAAGCAAAGCAGCGCAATCGACCATATTTTGTTCTAGTTTACCTCTGCAATTTAGGGTAGAATCCCTGCTATTTTTAATTGCTTGGGCACAAACAGGAGGAATTAGCACAATAGTCAGTGCCAAATCAATCCAAAACAATCCCGTCCTTTCTTACATGTTCACTTTTCCTCAACTTTGGGCTAGTTTTCTAAAAAACAAATCGAAAAAAAAACAGGAGTGCCAAAAATGCTAGAAAAGAGCAATTGCAGGAATCTACTTTAACAAACTGTACTTTTCTTGCAAATACTATATTTTGTTTTTACTTCAACAAATACCTTCGTGTAGGTTCAATGCAACCTCGAGAATAACTTTGGGAGGAGGCAACATAACAACTAACCGTTTCACAAAAGCTTTAATGAGTTAGTATTCAGCAAATTGTTGTTGCTTGGAATTTCAAAGTCATAGTTATGCCTAAATGTCGAGTAAAGGTCGTTTCAGCAAAGCAGTTTTGGATAAACCATGGTGACGTAACTTTATTTTTACTTGGGAAACGGATTCTTGTACAGTACGACCCTCCGATGATTTGTTCCATTACAAAATACCAACAAGAAAAAACAACAGCAAAATTATTCTAATTTAGTTAGGTAGGCGATTAATTAATAAATTGTTCACAAATCACTCTAAAATGAAATTTACTAGAGCCACAAGCTTATTTTGAGTTTTCACAAAGCAAATTACTGCCAAAGGGTTACATGCAACAGAGATCAAGGAAATCCACAACTTACTGGGAAAATCTCGTACACTGCTTAAATTTCAAATTATTGAAATGTTTTCAAGGTATGATTAACATGCAAAGGATTAACTGTATCGATAACTATAATACTACCAATTTTATTTGCAAAGTTCGAAAAAATTTTGATGAAAGAACAAAACTTTTCAAAAAGTCTGAACAATACCAAATCCCGTAAAGTTTAAAAATCTTGGATCTCCGCCATGGCATTTAAAAATAATGAAATATGCCTAAGAATTGAAATCATTCAACTGTATTCGGCTTAATGCCAACTTTTCAAAATTGAAACAAGATCTCCATGTAATTTAATTGAGATGGTTTGAGGTTTGCAGGCCAGAGTGCCAGAGTTTTAATACTTAATCGTTTTGCGTGATTCTGGCCTAAAGGCTACCAGCGCGGAAGCCTAAGGAAGAACCACCACAACGGCGACTACTTAATAACAAGCAATGTGAAAAAGTTATCCTCTGACAGGATTCGAACCTGCAGCCTTTGGAATACCTTTGGTCGCCGTTCTGGTGGCTCTTCCATAAGCTTCTGCGCTGGTAACCTTTAGGCCCAAAGCACGCCAAACGATTAAAGATCTCTTTGTGTTAGATTAAGCACCAACACATAGCAGTTAAGAATCGGCAAATTAAAATTTGGACTTTTTCTTGCCACAATAATTTAGTTTTGTTTGGCACATTCAAATCAAAACGTGTATTTCCATTTAACATTGCGACAATCAACAAATCATGTTTCTATGACGTAACCAAATTGGATGATTTTCAAAGCAAAAACATAAACAACGCCTGTGGGTGACATATCACATAATAAAAATTTTCATAACACAAAATTGACTAAATTCGAAAACACAACAAACATAACACGAATAATTTGCAACAAAAAGCTAGCTGATACTGTGGATAATACACAGATACAAAGTGCACATGTACCGCAACGTAACTCAACGAAGAAGGCAAGAAGAAAAAGACAGAAAATCACAACATTATCACAAAACAGAAAAGAAAGTCGCGGAAATTGGAGAAAACACAAATATTATTGAGAATTGTTTGGATAATTATTTTTTATTTTATTTCTACCTTTGAGTTCTTCCTCGTAATATTGCAAAAAAAAAACATTAGGTGGTAGTTTGTAAACGTTGTAAAAAAGAAATTGGAGAAATCTCGAAAATATAATTAATGGTAATACTGCAATTCCCATTGCTTCAAACTGCCAAACCTTAACTGTAATTAACACTGCTCCAGTCTTCTGCCAGACCTATCCGCTTCACACTTGTGCAAATTTATTGGCTAATCAACCTCGAACTTTTTTTCAGCAAAACCGAAAAGCTAAGGCCAATCTTTCGTGAAACATCCTATATATGGCTTTGTGTCAAAATTAGGGGTGGATTCGCTATTGCCAATTAGCGGTGGATTCGCAATTAGACAACAATTAGCGGTGGATTCGCTATTGTCAATTAGCGGTGGATTCGCAACTCGACAACTAGCGGTGGATTCGCTATTGCCAATTTTTTGGTGATAAGAGTTACTTGAAAATTTACTATAGCTTAATTATTCATCCCATCGATGATGCGATATAATTTAAAGACTTTTTCTTGATTAACAACACTCCTTATTCAACCTGAGCTTGACTGCATTTGATCACTCAAACCAAGAGCAAAGGTAAATAGGCCTATACCTACATGCAGAATTTGCATACCAGCCATTGGTTCTGTATACAGCTGATAGTGTAAATACATAACTGTGCAGTACCAAATCTACCAGCGAAGAGCCACTAGTACTCGAATTAAGAGCAGCTAGCTAGAGCAAACCATTAAGCATTTTTAAATCTCATGCAAAAGAATTGGTCAAAATGAGAGTCTTCCAATTTTGGTCCACAAAAATAGATTATTTCTTTATAGGTTTATCTACTTTTGAAAAACAAAGTATTTTGCATAAAATTAGCTAATTGCATTTCATTTAACGCATACAAATAACAAATAGAACAACAAAAATCCGTAAGTTACATTGCGACGATACGTAGTTGTCTGGTACCTGAGATGTAGGAAATCTAAGCCATTTTTTTAACAAAGAAATTAAAACTATAACATTTAGAATTTCTGCAAGACGTAAAATTTTTTTTTTTTTTGATAACTCTACTGTTAAGTTACAATGCTCTATCAAGATACCTTTATTGCGAAAAAAACAAAAGCATAGGGAAAGTCATAAAAAATAAACATACGGTTAGTCTTCACCAAGAATTTGGAAACTTTTGGTCGAAAGAACAGCAGAATCAGACAATAAGGATAAAAAAGTCAAGTTTTATCATGCTTGCAAGCAATAAACGAAAATATCTACAATTGGGCGTTCTATCTTTTACTAAAGATAATTGGAAATTGAATGCACTCAACCAAGCGAAGGGAGAGGATGGACCAAAAACTTATTTTTCATACAATTATCAAAAAACATTTAATAACTGCATGTGTTAAGCAAACTGAGGCATCTCAAGCAGATCACAAATGGTAGTTTGAAAGCGACGCTATGAGCTACTGGTCAAGTTTTGTGGCTTCTAGAAAAAAAAACGCTATTTCCAGTACGGATTAAATTAAAATACGAAGGTTTTTGCCCGTTCAATCTAGTCACTTTCAAAGCGCGTAAAAAGCTTGCACATTTTGGGAAATTTGCTATGCGACTTTGCAGCTCCTTAGCATTCCATTGTTTCGTCATTAGGTGAATGCCACTTTGCTAAGGTGTTTGTGTGTGCCTTTCAAGACAGAGAAATGGACGTAGATTTGACATAAGATTTACAACTGTCGAATTCTATTGGCTATGGTTACAGCTTTATTGCCTCTACCGTTCAAACCAAAAATTTGTAGTCAGGATTTCAGCTCCCGATCACATCGCCCTCTATTAATCATTTAGTCAAACAGTGGACTTGATACATTACTACGAAACAATAACATGCTAAGCTAGGGCAATTGCAATCAGCTCGAAGTCTAATCGATACAATTTAGAGCCAAACAACGGAAGCATTTCGCAAAAACATTCACTGGCTACATTCTTGCATCAAATAACACCTACTTTTGGTTTAGTATTCAATTGAATGAAATCATAAACTAAATATCAAATGATGCATAGTTTACAATATTAATACCGTGCTGATATTGCTTTTGTTTAATAGCAAATAACTACTACTATTTGCAAATTCACCAAAAACTGGACTGCATTAGCAATTTCTTTGCTTCCATTTTGAATGACATGAAGCGGCCTATTTTTCAGGTAAGCCCGTATTATGCAGTTGACGGGTAAAATGGAATGCGAAGTGGTGAGGCCTATCATTAGCATATTCACTTACTCTGAATTTGGAAAATTTACAGTCATAAATTCAGAATTTATTCTTAGCATATCGTATTAACATAGAGTTTATTGTGGTCAGTTGTGAGAAAAGGTTTGCCAAATACGTGAAAAACAACACAAAAATGAGATCGACATTAACTATTCTAGGAGCCAAATAATCAAAATCGATTTGAACACCTTGAACGGATTAGCGCTTGACCAATAAATAATTAAATCTTCTAAATAGTTCGCCAAAATTGGCGAGTGCAAAAAAAAGGTAAAAGCAACTTTGAATTACTTAAAATCACTAAAAATCTAAAACCAAACCAGCGCCTATTTCGCTGAAAACGACTCCTTAAATCGCAGGATATAGCTACCCTGAGAGCTGCTTTCCGCAAAAAGACGTTGTTGTGTTTTAAATTTCCAGTAACTTTATTCCTAAGCTGCTTTCAGCCGGTCGAGCACTTTGTTGGGTTTCGTTGAAATTCAATCTCTTTCGGTGAAGAGTTGGGACCAAATCTCTTTCGGTTTTTGCTTGCATGTAGCAATAAATTCAGTTAAATCTTGTGCCTTTCCAACAGCTAGCAATTTGGCAAACACACAGTGCGGTACCGAGTTAAACGAAAAACTAGTAAGCTTGGCTTAAAAGTGGCATAGTACTAAAATAACACGAAAACTACTGCCAATTTTAGCAACACTGCAACGTCATGTACTAACCAGAAAGACAACGCTTTAGACAAAATTTACCCTGGACATAAAATCATGAGCGTATGACCGTATTTTGGCTTATTTTTAAATAAAATTTGGTAAACAAAAATAAACAAAGAATACGCTCGCATACGCTTACGATTCTACAGCAGGTGCAGTGCGTGCCTTTATCAGCTAAACACTTAAGGACGGGCAATTAGACTAGGTGGGGGAGGAAGAGTACGAGACTGCTGAAAAGACAAGTCGTGGGAGACTGCTCTTCGTTGTAGACCTCCCACGTGACCTGCTGAACGGTCAAGGGTAGAAGCGAAGTGTTGGGGTGTACGGTCAAGGGTAGAAGCGAAGCGTTGAGGTGTACATTCAAGGGTAGAAGCGAAGTGTTGGGATGTAGCAGGGGGCAAAAAGGAACTCACTAATTGGTGGGAGTTTCTATGTACTGCTGGGAGCATCATTCTCATGGGTAAATTCCCTGGCGGTCTATTTGAGGAATGAGCTGGGATTCGACATCTATCTGGAGGATCAAAACGATCGCTTATAGCGGAAGGCAGCAAGTCAGGGGAAGAATAAGAAAATCGGCGAGTAGGGGTAAAAGCGTGAGAGGGCATTATACCCTCATGTCCAGCCCACGTCGTAGCAAGAGGGGCAGCTGGCAAATACTGACCAAGTTTAATGTATCTGGGTGAACTTATTAAAGGGGGAGGCAGATAGGAAGAAGTCATCCTGATCAGTGGAGGAGGTCTTTTTTGTGGCGACAAGCGAATTGTTGGGACCTTCAATTCAGAATCATCGAATTTCATCTTCTTGACACTTTCTTCAAACATGGAACTCGAGCAAGGAGTATCAGGTAGCTTGCGTTTGCGAGAAACCGAAGAATTTAAGTGAGTAGTCCTCACGTTAGGCCAGTTTACAACTGGTTTTTCATTGTCGCGATGTACAGTTTTCGGTGGATTAATACTGCTTGTCGGTAACGAGTATTGCATGGTGTATGCTTCACGTGTGGGTGCATACGATGAAAACATAGGTGGCAGGTTGATAGTGGAACTAAAAGCGGGTCCTTGCTGCACATCTGAAGAGGATAAAATACTTGCTTTGCTTTCATGTTTGCTGACAGTTTCGGATGGAGTAAATAAATGACTTTCTTTAAGCCGTATTTTAGCAGGTTGCCGAATGGGCATGTTCTTCGGAGAACAAAGGTATGCTGGTCTTGCAATTGTTCCTGGCTTCGCAGATCTAAGAACCTTCTGCCTGAGTGACAGTTCATCTGGCTCTGATGCAACTGAACTATCGTCTTTGTATTCCTCCGTGAATCCAAGTGCTCCGTTACTGGTAGTGTTAGTGCTAATGGGAGTGAAGAACCTGTTTACAATGCTACTAGTGGCTGTCGGTGCTGAGAAGCTGGATAGGTCTGTTTCAGGCAACTGCTCGAGGAAACTCTGGGTTTCGGACGAAACGTGATTGTAGGACGTCACAGAGAAATCAAACCAATTCTTCTTTACAAAGGTAGATGGCTTTTCGCTTACCGGATACTCAAGGTTACTTTCGATGACGTCATAATCACTCAAGGGACTTGCTGTTTCCTCAATCGGTTCCATTTGCAATGATTTGATTTCTTCCTCACGTTGCATTTCAAATCTTTGTAATTCCTCTTTATTTCCATTTGGCGACTCTCGACGTTCCGCTTCGAGAAGAAGTGATCTCCTTCCACTCATATTACTAAGTTGCGGAGCAAGTTCAGAATCTGGCGATTTCCTTTCAAGCATGTTGCTAAATTGCGGAGCCAGTTCAGAATCTGGCGATTTCCTTTCCATCATGTTGTTAAGTTGCGGAGCCAGTTTAGAATCTGGCGATTTTCTTTCAATCATATCGCTAAGTTGCAGATCCAGTTCGGAATCTGGCGATTTCCTTTCAATCATATAGCTATCTTGAGGAGCCAGTTCAGAATTTGGCGATTTCCTTTCAATCATGTTGTTAAGTTGCGGATCCAGTTCAGAATCTGGCGATTTCCTTTCAATCATATAGTTATCTTGCGGAGCCAGTTCAGTATCTGGCGATTTCCTTTGAATCATATTGCTATCTTGCGGAGCCAGTTCAGAATCTGGCGATTTTCTTTCAATCATATTGCTAAGTTGCGGATCCAGTTCAGAATCTGGCGATTTCCTTTCAATCATATAGTTATCTTGCGGAGCCAGTTCAGAATCTGGCGATTTCCTTTCAATCATATTGCTAAGTTGCAGATCCAGTTCAGAATCTGGCGATTTTCTTTCAATCATGTTGTTAAGTTGCGGATCCAGTTCAGTATCTGGCGATTTCCCTTCAATCATGTTGTTAAGTTGCGGATCCAGTTCAGAATCTGGCGATTTCCTTTCAATCATATTGCTAAGTTGCGCATCCAGTTCAGAATCTGGCGATTTCCTTTCAATCATATAGCTTTCTTGCGGATCCAGTTCAGAATTTGGCAATTTCCCTTCAATCATGTTGTTAAGTTGCAGATCCAGTTCAGAATCTGGCGATTTCCTTTCAATCATGATGTTAAGTTGCGAATCCAGTTCAGTATCCGGCGATTTCCTTTTAATTACATTGTTAAGTTGCGAAGCCAGTTCAGAATCTGACGATTTCCTTTTAATCATATTGATATATTGCGGAGCCAGATTGGGATCTAGCGATTCGGTCGATTCTTGAGACGCTAGTTTAATACCTTGCACCGTCTTGTTCACCTTGCTAATTAACGACTGATCGAAAAAGCTGGCAGGTACCTCTTTATCGATATTTGCTGGTACCTCTTTGTTGACATCTAGCGGCAGCGAGATGGCGCTTTCGTTCAAACCAGATGGCGTACGTCTGGTTTTTCCACGATTAGTCAAAGTTCGCTTTTTCTCGATCGCGGTGGTGTTGCTGTAGCTGCGAAGCGACTTTCGAGTTGCTGTCATACTACTTCGCAAGCGCCGGGAAACCTTGCGCTTCGGACTCCGCTTTTTGGCACGACTAGTTGGCGATGTCGACTTTTTAGGTCCCGGTTTTGATTGCTTTTTTGCACATTCGTTTACTTTGAACGATTTGCTAGTTGAATCTACAGCATTGCATTTGTGCGCACTCTTAGAGTGGTGAGAATTGCATAGTTGGTTCGGGACCGATTCGGGATGATTATTTTCATCCGTAGTATTAATTGCATCATTCCGAAGTTGACTTGAATCGGAAATTTTACATGGCTCATCAGCCGCGTTTTGAGGAGTTAAACGTGTACTTCTGCGTTGTTTTCTACTTGTGGTAGTAGCATTTTGCTCTACCACTCGATGCACGTGTCTTCTTGCCACCGACCGTCGCTTGCTGCGTATGATCGCCACAGGTAAGCTCGGTGGGCGAACAAATCTTGGCGGGGTTTGGTCCTCATCAACGCCAGCTAAATCTTTACTACTTTCACCGATCTTGTTGCAAACGTTTTGTAAAGGAGGCAAATTTGTAGTAGAGCGTTTTTTCCGCTTCTTTCTGACGAAATTCTTGATTTTTCGCCCGGCTTTGTTTCTGCAAATGAAATGGCAACATGCAGTAATTCTACAAATTTAGCTATTTGCAAACCAGTTAAGTTCTCGAATCTTAATCAAACAAATTGCATCGTACTGTACTTCAACTACAACAGTTACCGGTAAGGCGAAGCAAGGTTTGTTTCTGTTTTGATATAATTTGGTTGAGATAATCTAATAAATTAGTTTAAAAAGAGCAAGCGCATAAACTTATTACATCATCCTAAAGCTAACTACAAAACAGCATTATGGCATATCTCTCAGACGATTTCGACAGTAAAGTTATACGAAATGCAAGCATAGTATATACGAAAACGATATAATAATGATCGGCTCTACAGACAGAAGAAACAGGAAACATGCATCGAAATTCTGATCTATGAACAATAAAAATAAGCCTGCAAATGGACGTATTACCAATATTCCTTATTTCGTGGATAACGAAACAAGAGCAGTAATTGTGACATTAAGCCACAACCATCATAATCTAGTAATCCGTAAAAACTGTAACCCGATAAAAACTTTCAGTTGGTATGTGTTAACTTAGTGTCAATTGTATCAAAATAACCCCTGAAAACTAGAAACTATTGGGGTAAAATTAAAAGTTGTAGGGGTGAGAGAAGGTTTTCCATTTTTGAGGTTTACCTAAACCACTGCATTAAACTTTCACCATTTTTTGGCCATTTAACTTAAATGACGTCATACGACGTTTTTGAAAAGCTTTGACTAAACCATTTTATGATTCAGGTTAAAAAAGCGTACTTATGAGTCCAAAATTTAAACAGCTTATGATGTCATTTTGCTAAAAACTGACCGTGACGTTACTACGATGACAAAAACTTGATTAATATATAATATAATGATGCTGACAAAAATAGTATTCATTGCTCGGTTGCGCCAACAGCAGGTTTCTTAGTTTTAGTCTACATGGTTATCAATAGGGAACCTGAATTCGAAGCTCTTTGCGTTCGACAAAAAATGAATCCAGATTATGTCTATTGAAAAGCCCTTTACAATCGGTGCAAATTAAACCAGTTGGTCATTGTACTTACTTCGTGGTCGAGAGAACAGCTTTCAACTGCTCGAGCAGCTCATCTGCATTTGGACGAAGCTCGACATTCGCAGCAACCATGCTCGCAACTAAATTTCTGGTGAAGCAAAAAAGATCGAAAATAAGTTTCAGTAAGCAAAAACGATGGCAGAAATCTAGTTTCTCACCAACACGCAATAAGACACAACCACCAGGCTCCCCATCCGACTGATCATGACACTAGTTTGACGGTTTTGCGACCTAACCAATTTTTGAAATACGATTTGGATCATGTTATGTTCTATCACAAGCCAAAATAAGGCATAATACGGCATAATGTCATTTCCAAAAACATTTCTAGCAGACCCGGACGCTTTAAGAGTCCAGGACGATTAGAGGCAGAATTTTTTATGTGCTATACTTTAATTCACCAACCATCAGTTAAAATTTTTGGTGGTGATTTCACATTTGTACGTTGAAAATAGCAATATTTTGGAAAAATCATATCAATAACTTGCCTCATTTTTTCTACATCGCCAGCCACACAAGTACAGCTATGATTTGATTTCTTTTTCTTCACTCTCACAACCGTTCTGTCCTTCTGCTGCACGCTTACTGGTTGGCGTAAAGCTGTCTCTCTCAACAAACCCAATACGTCAAGTTTGGGGTCATCCAGCATGGCTTCGCCAACAGACAAGACCTTCTTGTCCTGACGCACGTACGTTCCAAGCAAGACTTTCTTCGTCGCGGCATCGATGAATGTTATTCGATCCATGATAGCCCAAAATATTATTCCTAAAAATCAATAGAGTAACGGCATGTGGCCAAACCGTCTCGACGAAGCAAGTACAGCAAAGTGGTGGAATAAACTGCTAAACAATCAACTAACTTCATATCTGTAATTGTAATCACATTTTATTTACCAAGTTGCCTTGGCCAGGAAACAGCAAAGGGACGTTTCGGTGTTCAAGTTAAGCTGTCGCCTGTCTACCTGTTTACCATACACGGTGGAGGCTTCACATTGCCTCTTCTAATGCTGCATGTCAAGCAAGAAAGCTGTGAATACCAAGTTTTATAGTTTTTGGTTTAACCCGACCGGGAATCGAACCCAGGTCAACCATTTCAGTAGCAAACGCTCTATCCAACCCACCTCTGATTGGTGTTAGTTACACAACGCACATTGCATTCCACCTAGAACTCACCCAGTGCAAATACGTCAGCTTTTGCAGTGTAGTGCTCTTCGAAAACTTCAGGAGCCATAAAGAAATCCGAACCGCAAGCAGATGAAAGCCAGCAATCATTTACATTCATGCGGCTACTCGATTCATTCATCAAACACACCTGTAAAATATTATTGTTTTGTCAAACCTGTTACCCAAACTGCATGAAATTATTTTACTCTTCGAACAAACCTGTAACAAGGCGTATGATGATTCATAATTCAAACTTTAATACATCTTCTACAGGAATTGAGAATATTAGTTTAAAATTACTGACTCCACTCCAATCTCAGAGAATTAAAAAATGATTGGCATTTTTAATAGTTTTAAAATTGATATATAGCAGCTCTTCAGTTATCTTTTAAACTATTTTTTAAACTTCAGTGCTAATTCCATCCTTTCTGACTCTTAAATTAGTTATGTGTTTACACAACTTGAATCATCAGTTAAACACGTTTAGAACAATCCGGAAAATTAGCCTTGCTTTTTATGATCAAGACTTATTTCCGTCTTTTGCATTGTTGCAAATTTTAAACAAAAAAAGCTTTTTGCGAAAGTAACATACTGCTTAATATTTTGCATAATACTACCAGCGCGAAAGCGTAGGAAATAGCCGGTAATCCAAAGCCTGCAGGTCCAAATTCAGCAGAAGGAAAACTTTTTCGCATTGCTTGTTTTAAGTAGTCGCCGTTTAGGTGGCTCTTGCCTAGGCCTCCGCGCTGGTAATGCCAGAAAGCACGCTAACGATTAAACATTAAGACTTTGGCCGGAATAAGTCAAAAACATCACGATTAAGTTATTACTATTAGCGTAACTGGTCAGATAGCAGCAAAACATAATAATTTGAACTTTTAAAAGCACAAATGATACGTAAAAAGTTTTTTTACCTTGGAGAGACCAAAATCAGCTATTTTTAGAATTGGCAAAGAGTCTTCTTTTTTCTGTTTCTGTTGAGGATCACTTTGCACCAGTATATTTTCAGGCTTCAGATCTCTGAAAAACGTTACCAACACTTGTATTACTGCGAAGTGAGTGGCGCAACACTAGTAAGCTTTTGCTAGCAAAAGAAAAAAGAAATTTAGCTTTTTCGTGCTTATCGTGAAAAGCACCTCTCAGCTCAAGTTCAAATTTTTTTTGTTTTTTGTTTGTTTGACAAGATTTAAAAACTCAACCACGTGCTTTAATCCTCAATTGGATGTTGAAAGCCACCACCGACATTGCACAACAGAAGATTGAAGACATTATGTCTAAATTAACTCAGTCTAAATGTTACAAACCGAAATTCAGAAAAGTAGTTATGAAAACTCTTGAACATTAGTGAATAGTGTTGTGATCGCAGACGCAAGAAGCAGCAGCAACATACAAATTATGTCGGTAAGGAGAAAGCAAAAACACGATTTAAAAACTATGAACTACAGTATGTAATGCCAAATTACATCTACAGTAGTTGCTTACCTGTGTACTACATTGTTTTTATGCAAAAAAGCTATTCCATCTGCAAGCTGAAGCATGAAAGATGCATTGAGTTGTGCAATGGGCACACGAGACAGAATATAATTATTCATATCTCCTTTGTCACAGTATTCCATCACAAACCACAAGTGGTATCCACCACGAGCAGACACATTACATTCACCTAGCAATAAAATAACATTGTTTAATTTCAAACTAAGAATAATGTCTTTGGCACTTTCGGATCTACATTGTATATACAACCTACTAAAGCGCTTGAGAGCAGTAGCCCTTAAAATGTGTTTTGGTGATTTTTGTCAAAGCTCTGCTGGATGATCAAGCAAAAGGCATGAAAGGCATCATTAAAATTGTAAATAATCTTGCAATTGGTTATGAATTGTGATTTCAAACATCAAAATACTGTATCTTTGAAGCTGCATTCACAGAAGCAACTAACTATTAGCTGCGAGAATCGGCATTTTGCCTTTTTTCTTTCTCTTTGAAGACTTTAGACTTGGTGGCCAAGCAAAAGAAAGTATGAAATGGAGCCCAATTTTGATCATTCAATGATTTACCAAAAAGAATCATTGTGAAGCTATGGGTTAGACAAGCTTCTTTGTATTAAAATTTGGCATGACATAAGAAGTAGTGCTCAATTTAGTTGTGTGCCTAATGCACTCGAGCCAAGTCAACTAACCGCGACAAACTGACCGTGAACAAACTGATTGCAAACCAACAATTTTGTCACAGTGATTTCGTCACTGATTTCGTCATAGTAATTTTGTCACAAAGTGAGGGTTTGGGCAAGATGGTTCTGGGGATAGTAAGGATAGTTTTAAAATCACCCTACTCAGCCAATCGGAGTTGTTCACAGTCAGTTTGTCACGATCAGTTGTCATGAACCCTAATGCACTCCAGTTGGTGAAAATATACACAAGAACATATTGAGATGAATGCCCAATTGTCCATTGTCCAGACTATTCAATCAATTTATAACCCTAATTGGAATATTTTAGTACTTTACCTTTAATTGACATTTCAACAAGATGTAAGTAACAAGAAGACGTCACATCACCATGTTTCATCAGTCGGATGCTTTCCTGATGCTGCAGAAAACATTCCTCAAATCTGATGATATTGAGATGCTTTTGCAAGCAAGTCAAAGTCCAAAATTCTTGCAAAGCCATTTCAATACTCTCTGCTGCATCACAACGAACCTAATTGCAAAAATAAAGTAGATCAAAATTTGGTACTGGTAGACTTAATTACAAATGAATTTTCAATGCCTAAACCAAGGGACAGCAGCCTACAGCCAACGAGCCGCATCTGGCCTGCCAAGCAATTTTATGTGGCCTGCATACTTTTATGCTCAGCGACCCGGGACCTTTTTTATGATTTGAATTGACTAACAACCCCACTGAAATGTTTGTTTCTTTGGTCACTGCCATCAAACCAACTGTAAAATGCCTAATTGTCAGGGGGAGACCTTTTTCTTGGAACGCTGCAATGGTGGTGTTCGCTGAAATCTTGCTGGGTCTGGATGTGGCCCACAGAACAAAAGGTTGCTAACCCCTGCTCTAAACTATGATATAACAACAACATCAAGTTAATTGTGAATGTATATACAATATAACTTAGTACAAGTATGTAAGAGTATGTTAAAATAAAGGTAAGTGAGGCGTTATTCTGTTTTACATTAGAATAAGTCATGCAGATTTTCATAACATTAAGCCATCAAAATCTCAGATTCAAGGGATTTATGAGCTAAATTTAATTCCATTTTAACCAAGATATATCTATAAATTCAAATGACTTTTTTGTTTCTGTTTGATCAACTTCTATGTTAAAATTTGGAAGTTTGATCAACTTCTATATTAAAATTTGGAAAAATGCCAAATTAGCAAAGATTTATTTATCTACTGTATCTATGCCTAGACACAAGCACATCTACAGTAGAAGAAAGGAGTTTGGGAGCTCGTTTAATTTTTTACTGCAGAACCAGCTAAACTTTATTTCGAAAAGAAAAAAAAGATGAAGAAAGGTCATGGAGGTTTATTTTTCTACGTTAGATTGCTATAGCATTAAAAGTGTAACTTAGTCATTTGAAAAACTGATTGATTTATGTGTAGTAACGAAACTAAAAAGTCAAATATTATCAGCAAATCAGAGCAATTGTTACATGCGAGTTGACTGATTTAATTGGATTTTCATTGCTTATAAATATGAAAGTCATCAATTTTTGGCAATGAGCAGTATCACTAAAACCATAAAGGATTTTACACCCATTTGCACCCTAAAGCAAAAAAAATTAAAACAAAAAGTCCGAAATTTAGAAAAGAGAATTGAGTGACACATTTCCAGTCAATTACAACAGAATTAAAGAGCGAAAGGGAGTCTTCCCACTAACTTTTTGGCTAATACGCGCATGCCCAAATTTTCTTGAAACAATTGTGTCCAAAGCTGAATAAAGAATATATTTATGTACCCTAAATTTCGGACCAATTCGGCAGTAAGGATACTAGATGTCATTTTTTCCCAAATTTGTCGACTTTTCTAAAGCTATGTCTATCATATTGCCAAAAACTAATTGCCCTTGTTCCAACAAATTGTTGACTTACTGACAAAAATCAAGTCAGTGGAAACACTGGCAAAAGGTGTAATTCAACCAAAGCTAACATAATTTTGTGACTTTCCCAATTTGTCTTTTTTTTTTTAACTGCTCCAACACATCCAAACCAAATCAACAAAAATGTACTAAGTTCTAAAACCTTTGCCTTACAAGTTCAGTGTTGAACAAAACTAAAACCCATATCATCATTTAAAATTAAATTGAGAACCAGCAAATCAAGACAATAAAGCTTTCAGGAAAAAATGTCAATTCCAATGAAAAACTTTTATATCCTGAGTTTTCAGATTATGAAGGTGCAGTTTACCAGAAATTTCTTGTTACTTCGTACTGCTTGCTTTTACAACGTTAGACCCAGTCTACACAAGGTGTGTAGTTGTGAGTGTATGGACATATCCTTAATTTCTCTTTTCCACCTGGCATCTTACACACTCTTAAGGTGATACATATGCCCATTAGGGTGTTGCAGGCACCTCGACCTTTACTGATTTTGCTGAACCATTTTTTGGTATTGCAGTTTGATCAGTAAATCATGAATACCAAGTTTCAAAAATTTTCATCAATGTTTACCTCTCTCACCAAGCCGATTTTGAGCCCCACTTTTCAAAAAATTTGCCTTTTTTGCCACTAGAAGGCGATATGGATAAGTTGTGTTGGTGGACATGTTTTTAAAAGATGCCCCATGTTAGTCTCCACTTTAAAAAGAAATTGTATGAAATTGAGTCTTTCTATCCAGAGATATTGCTATTTTATTATCCTTATAATAAGCATTGCTGCCACCAAGTGGTGAAAATAAAAGTTGAACATAGCAAATATTAAACCTTTTGATGTTGAATTTCGGTATATTATTCATTTCAAAACTGTAGAAGTACATTTCAATGCAATGTTTGGTGAGTACCAAATACTGGTTTATAGATATTTCAGTAAAGTTGGGTGGGGTTATTACAGCCTCTTGAAGAAAATTACCACCAACTATTTCAAAAGTTCTTTCCAAAGGCAATTTATTTAGTTTTTGAAATGTGGGACAGAATCACTGGTAGTTCATGAACTATGCTTTTTACTAAACTAAACTAAGATTAATGAATGTTGCAATTGCACAGTATGGGTTTGTAAGCTCACATGCAATATGGGTGCCTGAAATACTGATAACAAACTGCAGCTTGCTCAGGTTGAATTCCAAATAAATTAAAACAAACATTTCCTTAAAGCTCAACTATGCAACTACACCCTTGTGCAAATTAATTGAATCACTTGGAAGTTTTATCGAAATTTTATGATTTTCTTATTGTGCGTTGAATGAATTGTTTTTCTTCAAACCGATGATTTGGAAGTTGAAGTTGTTGACAAATTTATCTTACCTTTGTCATAATGTGAACTTTTTACATCATGACGTCATAATTTCTTTGTTTATTTAGGCTCTGACGTCATATTATTTAAGGCCTTTTCGTGCTGGATGCGTTTAAAACATGGATGTTACTCCTAGAAAGTGTGCCAAAGTATTGGCTTTGCATCAGCACACAAAGAAGTCGCAAAGAGAAATAGCTAATTGTGTGGGAGTTAGTCAACCAACCGTGCATAGACTTATTAAAAAATTTCAAATTGAGAAAGATTTGACTCCTAACAGAAAGGGTAATTGCGGAAGAAAGAAAAAGACGACCCCCAGAACAGATGCATACTTGCTTAGGGAGAGTAAATTGAATCCAAGAAAAACAAGTTTTGAACTACAAAAAGATTTGGTTTCTGCTGGAACGGTGGTTGATTCCTCAACTGTGCGC
The DNA here is from genome assembly GCA_963965965.1 of Trididemnum nubilum. Classification (NCBI taxonomy): domain Eukaryota; kingdom Metazoa; phylum Chordata; class Ascidiacea; order Aplousobranchia; family Didemnidae; genus Trididemnum; species Trididemnum nubilum. The sequence continues at coordinate 32,081,576 of OZ014480.1, read as the reverse complement.
AGGCGACTTCTAGCTGTTGGCCGGAGAGCAAGACGACCAATAAAAAAACAACTCTTGACCTCCAAGATGAAACAGAAATGTTTAATTTGGGCCAAAAAATATCAAGATTGGACATGTGAACAATGGCGTCAAGTTTTATTTTCTGATGAGAGTCACTTTTTAGTCCAGGGAGTGAGGAGTCAGCATGTCCGAAGATCTAAAGGAGAGCCCCTAAAAGAAAGCCACATTGACCAAACTGTCAAACACCCTCCAAAGAAAATGTTTTGGGGTTGTTTCAGCTATTATGGGGTTGGACCACTCAAGCCAGTTGAAGGCATGATGAACTCGGAAAAATACCTTGATGTACTGAAACAAAAAGTAATACCAGAGATAGCAAAAAAATTCCCAGAAGGTTCCGGGATTTTTCAGCAGGATTTGGCACCATGCCATACCAGTCGAAAAGTCAAAAAATTTTTCTCTTCGAACAATATTTTGGTGTTAGATTGGCCTGGAAATTCTCCAGATCTCAATCCGATCGAAAATCTTTGGAGTATAATAAAACTACGACTGCGAAAAAGAGATTGTACCACCATGGTAAAGCTGATAGAAGCCATAATTGACTGCTGGTTTCGTGACCCTCAAATTCAAGAAAACTGCAAAAAATTGATAGATTCGATGCCCAAACGAGTGAAATCTGTTCTAAATAGTCGTGGTGGGCATATCCGTTATTAAAAACTGTGCTTTGACCTGTTTGCTTCATTTATGTTATAAAAATAAATAAAAAACACGATTTTTTTGTGATTTTTCAAGTGATTCAATTAATTTGCACAAGGGTGTATGCTTTAGTACATGCGCTACTATTGTATTGTACAATTATGCAGGCAGCCACGTATCCTGCTTGTATGCAAAAATTAAAATTCTTTTAAAGACCAAGGAATAAGACGCATGGTTAGTGCTCATTTCAGCGAATCAGTGAACCCATATTACTCACAATTTTAGATTTGGCAAACCGATTGCTTGTTCAATTTTAAAATGATTGTTGATAGGAGAGATCCAGAGAATTAAACCCAGACCGAAGAAGTACAAAATGACAATTCTGTGAAGATGCTTCATCAATAAATGAAAGATGGAGCACATTATGGCACTGCGCTTTTGTTTTCAATCTTTTATGCAGTGACTTCATTTTGTATAGCAAAGTTTAAAGCAGCGTTGTTGCACTCTTTTGTCCTATTTTAATTCTCTAACCTCCTTTTTTTTCAAAAACTGTTGACAGTATTTTGAGACCGAAATTGATTTTATCTTTAATTAAATATTAGTACTTTTTAAGAATTATTGACTTGATTTTGGGAATGTACTCCACTGTTCAAATTTAAAGTTGCTAAATTTGGGTATAGTTTTTTATACAACAAAACTATAAGTTCATTTCACAATTGTTTTTGGAAAACTATTGATCGTTCTAGTCAAGCTGTGAGGCAGTTGGCTGACTGCAGCAATTAACAATTCTTTGTTTCGGCACAAAATCAACAACAGAGGTGTATTTAGGATCAGGGAGTCAAGATTTGAAACTGCATCCCCACACATATTAAAGTATTCTTGTATAACAAGTTCGAATTTTGTTACAAAACTTTCTCATGCAGTTTACATGTTTCTTTTCATGTTATCGACAGTTCTCCGTGTACATGCAAAGATCCAGTACATGCTCACGACAGGCCGTAGATTTTAAAGTCTTCAAAATGTTGCAAATCTAAGACAAAGTAATTAAAAACTTCCATGATACTGGCATGAATTTCCTCTTTCAAAAAGAGAGTGGTTGCTTGACTTAATGACCATAAGATTCTTAGCAACTTTCCTGGGTGCCTTCTTGAACAAATGCCAATTAATTTCTACTTTGTGCTGTTACCAGGGGACGAAATAGATTTATCTAGTCTTGCCTGTTCTTGAAGGCCAGGCATACCTGGAATTTACTGGAGAGCTTGTTCCCTTAGCCCTGTAAGATGATGAACTTTTGCTGGCATAAAATGACTCCAAATGCTGAAAAAAAGTTATTAAAAAGATGTGGTGCAGGATTTCTTAAACTGGAATTCTAAAAAGAACTTTAAAAAAATTTGTGTGTGGCTATGCCATGGCAAAAGATACTACCTACAGCCTGCGAGTGTGCCATGACTCCACAGTAAGAGGGGTCAAGCTGGTTACTGATCTTCTTCACCTGCTACTCAAGGAAGTAAATCTACAAAATTGTGTATACATAGTGGAAGACAACCTTAGAAAAATCTTTAAACTAAGAAAATGTCCTTTCCAATTTGTTAAATGTGGTGCTTCTGCATTGAAGCTGAATTTTTGCCCTTTAAAATATAGGAAGAATATAGTGCTTTGCCAGTTAAATCGGTTCAATTGATGGATAATCCAAAAATCTCAATTCGAAAACTTAATAATCCGAAAATCGAAAAACTTAGCTCAAATTGAACTCATAGAGACAAACTCTTAAATAGTATAGCAATATTGTTAATTTCAATCAATTTAAGATTACAACAGAGCAATACCCAATATACTCGAGTAGTGACTAAATGCCCCAAAACAAACATCAAAATGCAACTTTGCAGGGAACAGTATGCACAAATTCAACATTGAAATGCTTAATATCGTTACATTCTACTTTAATAAACGCTTGCTGAAAGTGTAATAAAATAGCAATATCTCTGGATAGGATGACTCAAGTTTAATCAGTTTTTTTTTAAAGATGGAGACTAACATATGGCATCTAACATAACAGGTCGTTATTAGTACTGCGAACACTCATATTGCATGTGAACTAATAAACCCATACTGTGCAATTGCAACATTCATTAATCTTAGTTTAGTCTAGTACAAAGCATAGTTCATGAACTACCAGTGATTCTGTCCCGCATTTCAAAAACTAAATAAATTGCCTATGGAAAGAACTTTTGAAATAGTTGGTGGTAATTTTCTTCAAGAGGCTGTAATAACCCCTACCAACCGAAATATTTTGTAAAAACGATTTGAATCTTTAAAACTAAGCATTACCTACAAAATTTTGCTAAAATATCTATAAACCAGTATTTGGTACTCACCAAACATTGCATTGAAATGTACTTCTACAGTTTTGAAATGAATAATGTACCGAAATTCAACATCAAAAGGTTTAATATTTGCTATGTTCAACTTTTATTTTCACCACTTGGTGGCAGCAATGCTTATTATAAGGATAATAAAATAGCAATATCTCTGGATAGAAAGACTCAATTTCATTCAATTTCTTTTTAAAGTGGAGACTAACATGGGGCATCTTTTTAAAAACATGTCCACTGACACAACTTATCTATATCGCCTTCTAGTGGCAAAAAAGGCAAATTTTTTGAAAAGTGGGGCTCAAAATCGGCTTGGTGGGAGAGGTAAACATTAATGAAAATTTTTGAAACTTGGTATTCACGATTTACTGATCAAACTGCAATACCAAAAAATGGTTCAGCTTTAAACAAACAAATCTTTAATTTTTATGGGGCGCCTGCATCACCCTAATGCCCATGTACGGAACATCTGTTTGAAATAAACTTAAAAATATGCTTGTTTGCTAACGAACATTTGCCCAAGCCTTAATTTCCATTCAGCCTGTCAAATCTGATTTAATGATAATGAAAAAAAGGAGAGGCTGCTGCTATGTTATGCTATTCGAACCATGTTGTTTATGCGCAGACATATAGGTGATTAGGCACGGGATGTTTATTAACCACTGATTAGGCACTGGACGTTTATTCATCACCGATTAGGCACCAAAACTTCTAAGTGCCAAAGGTGAAAAAATTGGTAGTCCAAAATTATTTTTCAAACATTTTTTTTTCAAAAAAAATTTGTTTTTCTAAAAAAAGTATTTCTTGTGAAAAAAAGTTGAAAAAGTATTTTTTCCAAAAAAAAGTTGAAAAAGTATTTTTTCCAAAAAAAAAGTTTTTTGTTTCAAATATATAGCAGCTTTTTTTTTTTTTGAAAAAAACGCAAAACAGCTTTTCAATTGTTTTGTTCAAAAACTTTTTTTGTCAAGTAACAGCTTTTTCCCAAAAAACGTTTTTCAAACAAAAAAATTTTGCTGTGATTAAAAAGTTAATATTTTTGAAGCTTTTTCTCTGACTTTTGTCAAGAAGAATCGTCAGAATAGAGAGTGCAGGAAAAGGAGCGCCTATAGGAAAAAGCCGAATAGTACCGATAATTGGCTGGAAAAGAATTGATGAGAGAGCATCATTGTGTACCAGCAAAAGCAATCCATTTTGAAGCACAAAATGAGTTTTAGTCAAATGCAAACTTCATTTTCAGGCTGATCTCGCCTGCATATCAAGAATTTATTAGGGGAAACCTGAACCAAAAGATAACTTAGTCATTTGTTTCACATGAATGTGTTGGATAAGGTTGTCTTTAACAGCTTGTAAAACTGATTCTGGGGTGCGGAACAATTGTAACTTGTGAGTACAATGATAGCAAATTTTAATAGCAGCAAATGCAGTGAGCATGATAAATTAAAACTATATAGCACTTGTATGAAAAATTTTACACCAAAAATTGTCGAAAATGGTTGTCGAGTCTGCAGCCACTTCTAATTCAACTCAAACTACAAAAAAAATTTGGAAGTAAAACAATAATTTGAAGCAACATACAATCCTGTACAACTTCAAAAGTTCTTGAAGCAATTCTGAAGAAGTTAACTGCAAGAATTTAACATTGTTTTACTTTAAATGTATTTACAACAAGGTGTAAAGATCATAAATAGAAATTTGCCAAGAAATGAATCCTTAGCTCCTGAAAAAGTTTGTATGTTATTGTACTGTTAGTTTGGTTGAGATAGACTCAAAATAACCATTAAACAGCACACGTCTTGCTGCATGTGCCAATATTACACAAGCAACTCATGCTCGTGTACCACAAAATTTGAGACCGCGAGCTGGAGATAGTATGTGTCCGAATCAGGTGAGAAAACTTTGCAAACATGTAGTGGAAAACAGTTTTTATCATTGAAAAAATACAATAAGAAATCAATTTTTTGTAAGTTTTCCACTCTCTATCTGCTTTTGAAGTTACTTTTATCAAAACTTCTAGCCCTGCCCTCTGGCCACAAAAAGAATTTGTGTACAGCTTAAAAAGGCATTCAGGTCAAAAAAAATTTTGCTCGATTTTTTTCTCAAAAAAATTTAACAGATCTGAAGACCAACTTCACCAAATTTGAGCTTTCTACAACCTTCCATTCCTGAGATATAACAGATTAGATTTCCCTTTAGAAAGACTTTTTCCCCTTAAAAATTTTGCCAGGGCTGCCAATTAGAAACGAAGTTTCAAAAATTGACGACATGTTCTTGCTTCTCCATAAAGATTTTGCGGCCGAGTTATTGTAAAACAAAGTACAAGTTTGAAATTGTAAACTTAGCTGCTTTTCATAAATCTAAGCAAGCTTTCCCAAAGTTGTTCTTCTGTCACAATACTGATAAAATGGCATAATTTTGAACAGCAATATATTGAAAACAGGAATACGTAGAAACTTCAAATTTGGTGAGAATGCATTTTAAGCATATCCCAACATTTTCGTCAAGAGTGAAAAACTTGACTTGAATGCTCTATTAAAGATAGTACACATATGATGCTCTCTCATTGATCCCTTTCGAGCCAATCACTGCTTGGCTTTTTCATGTAGCCGTTCCTTTTCTTACGCTCTCTATTCTGACGATTCTTCATGACAAGTGTCAGATGAAAAGCTTTGAAAGTATTAACATTTTAATCAAAGTAAAACTTTTTGTTTGAAAAACGTGTTTTGGGGAAAAAGCTTTTAATTGAAAAAAATGTTTTTCTCAAAAAAAGATTAAAAAAAACTTTAAAAAAATAGCCTACTTTTAAATAAAAGCTTTGTTTTGAAAAAAACTTTTTCTCAAAAAAAAAATTTTCAAAAAAAAAAAATTAAACGTCCCGGCACCTAATCGGCAGTGCAAAAACGTCCTACGCCTAAACACAGCCCCTAAAAGTCGTAGATTGAATGCTGTTATTGCTGTAAAATAAAAAAATTGACATCACCTTAAACCCAACCCTACACCTAAACTCTTAAACCTAGATCATTTTAATCTTAACCCAAACTCAAAATTAACCCAAACCTTAACGTTAATTACAAAAATAAAACAAAGTAAACAAGCAATTAAGCTTTCACTCTTTGCTAACACATTTTCCCACATGAGCAATTGAGTCAATACACATTACTTCTTGTTAGTTGCCCTTGAGAGTCTTAACGACAACTAAAAAAAGTAGTGTAGTACATTGACTCAATTGCTAATGTGGATCTTTCTACTTCAGACAAACCCGAAGAAATCTTGTAAACACCTGAAAGAACACCAATCAAGCCTCAACTCTGCAATCATCTCTAACCCTACTCACAAAGTTGATTTTCATAATCCACAAATACTTTCCAGCCCAGACAAACACAAAGTTTTGATCCTAGAATCACAATACATCCAACTGCTCAAACCTAATCTCAATCTCGACTCCTCATCTTCTTCACTCCCCATTTTTATGCATAAAAAATGGGCCTGTTCTTATTTTCATTTTAGTGATTGCTCAAATGTTGTTCGTGTAGTTTTAACTGTTTATTGATAATGGCACCAGCAGAGTACCGAAACATGCACAATAACCTAATCACAAACACATTGGTTGTAATTTTTATGATTAAGATAAGAGTATTATGCAAATTTAGTGTTGTTTTTTTGCAAAGAAATACATTGTACTGTTTTATGGCTTTTTCCAAAATTAAAACCATTCATATTTTATTGTGCATTTTTGTTTAGGGCAAAGAGATTTTCTCAGGCAAGTTAACATTTGGTATTACTTTGGTGATGGACAAGGTGCTGAAAAAGTTAATTTTGACTTTTAAGTATACGTATGCAAACAGAATTTTATCGTTGACCGATAGCACATTAATTCTTTAAGTACTTGACCAGTGCATGTCACTGACTGCTGTCAGATGCACTACATATGCAACTTAATAAGTTGTTACAATCAAAACTAAATTACATTACAATAATTACATTACAATAATTTGAGTCAAGCTGTCATCTGCCCACCTGTCTACCAAACACAGTGAAGGCTTCACCCTGTCTTTTATAATGCTGAACGTCAAGCAGGGAAGCTGTGAATACCAATTTTTATTGTCTTTGGTTCAACCCGAACGGGAATTGAACCAGAGTCTACCATTTCAGTAGCAGATGTTTTATCCACCCTACCACTGATTGCTATTGCTCCACATGACATGATATACCCAGTATAAGCTCCCATTCCAGCAAGCTACAAGAATATAGTACCGGTATTTTAACATAGTTTGAAATCTGATCACATTTGACTATAAGTTATATCACATGGCTACTCAGCTGGTGGACCGCGGCCCACATCCAGACCTCTGGAGTGCTAAATTCGGACCTCCACACTTTCTTGAACTTACTTTGGGGACTCCTTGGTGTGGGAATTCACTAAATTGACCTGAGGCTAAACCCGACCTAAGTTGGGGTGAAGATATATTATACATTTTTTTTTTTTTTTCTTTTGGTCTTCAACCAATCCCAGGGACTAAAAGTGCCCCAAATTGAGGTGAAAACCTTTTCTTTCTTTTTTTTTGTCTTAAACTATTGTTTCTGGACTGGACCCAATTAGTTTTCATCTTCTGTATCTGGACCTTTGCTAAACCTAGTTGAGTACCCCTGTCACATCATAAAAATACCCTGAGCTTTATTTACAGACCAAACACACAAATTTTTCACATTTTTTTTTCACATTTTAATGGTTATTTACACTTCACCAAATGCCCAAAAAACACAGTAAATTTTAATAGCACAAAGAAAGCAATTGGTCAATTGAAACAGGAAGCTGCGAAGGGACCTCTCGGTCATCGAGTCAAGCAGCTTTCCATTTTATTCAAAAATAGTGCTGTTTGGCGCAAGCTACTAATTTTGATAAAATAACTTTTAATTTTTTTATTTTTTAATTGTAAGTAGATAACAGATACTTTTTATATTTCATTTTAAATCGATTGAACGGCAATTTTTGTAAATTTTCTGGGACCAAGTTCCATATTTTGACTACTTGATATTTAAAACTATTTTGTAATCGTTTATTTCTAAATCTTGGAATGTACAAGCCATGTTCCTTTGATACCAGTCTCGTTGTTCATGTGTATACCACTTTTATAGGAGTAAAAAACAAGGAAACTTATGGTGGTAATTTATTACTTACAAGCTGGTGCATTAATTTGGCAATTTCAAATTTGTATAGATCATCCAATTTCAATACATTCAATTTTACATAATATTGAGTTGCATTGTCTAATTAATTACCTCCTGCTACAATTCTAACACTTTATTTTGCAATACCGACAATTTTCCGCGATATGTTTTAAAAGTAAAACCCAAATTACAATGCCATAGAGGAGATGAGGATGAATCATTGAGTAACACAAAGTTCATAACGCTGATGTAGGTAAGACTTGTTTTGGTTTCGAAATAACCCCAATAGATCTAGCTATTTTGGATTCCAACGCCTTAATGTGCAAATTAAATTTTAAACCTGAATCAAATGTAATGCCAAGGTATTTTACACTGTCTTTTAAAGCTATAGTTGAATTGTCAAAACTTATTTCTACGTCGCAAGTATTGTTTGTTGTTTTCGGAGGTATTACCAAAGATAATGATTTTTGAGGATTTACAGTAATTTTGTTTGCTTAAGTCCATTTATGTACATTAGCTAATTCTCCTTTTGTTTCTTCAGTTAATGCTGCCTGATTAGATTGATGGATTATTATGCATGTGTCCTTCGCAATTAACCTGGGCGTTGAATTTAGGGCATTGAAGATATCATTGATGCAAACCAAAACGAGCAAAGGCCCAAGGTTACTTTCCTGAGGTACTCCAAATTTATTAATTGCTACATCCAAAAAGTTATCCTGGTGGGCTACATACTGTTTTCGGTATGTCAAAAATGAGGTTAAAAGATTTTTGCAATCTATTAGCGATATTAAGTATTCCCGTAATTATTCGCAACTAGTCAGTCAGGCATGCGGACACTTTTTTTCTGCAACAGAGTAAAGCAGTTGAGCGCTGCAGCGGTGAGTGACTGCAACCAATTTGAAAAATGCCTCAGCGTCTTTCTATCGAAGAGAAGATTGACAATGTACTGAAAACTGTAAACAATATATCTAGTAGATTAGGACATTTGGAGGAAAAGTTTACTGGTTTTGATAAACAAATAATAGAAATTGATGCCAAGCTCAGCAAAAGATGCACCGATTTAAAAGAAAATTTAAAAGAGTTAGAGCTTGACGTAAAGTTTATCGATAACAGAACTTCTGACTTAGAGTCATCTACAACAGCGAAAATTAATGACTTGACAAAAGAAAATAAGATGAATCAAGAAATGAATCACGATTAGTCAATGAGAATATTAGGTACATGGCTTAAAAGAGCAGGGAAACAACGAAACAAAGGAACAAGCAAAAGCACTACCGTATATACTCGAGTATAGGTCGCAACTTTTTTCTTATATTTTTTTTTAAAAAATGTAGGTGCGACCTATCCGCTCGACATAAGTGCAAATCGCCACTAAGTCGGAACAAAATTGAAAGTTTTCGGTAATTGCAAGTACCGTATTTTCCGGCTAATAAGCTGGTATAGATACGAAATGTAGTGGAAATGTGCTATTGCCACTGTGGTTCTATCGAATACAGGTGCATGCGCTTGTGCTCGCACATACCAATGCGAGACAGTTTCATGTGCGCACACGCACATGCGACCGCTCAGCGTGAGTTGAATTTTCCCGCTTCGTTGAGAAAAAATGGTTTTACGATTTTAATTTTCGATTTCGAAGTTATTTGTTTTTAATTTATTTTAATTTTCGAAGTTTATTTTAATTTTCGCACAGATAACTTCGAAAATTTATTTTAATTTTTGAAGTTATCTGTGCAAAAAAGCTAGGGAAAGGGCCTTTTAAATCCCTAGATTTTCAGTGCAACTTATTATGTGCGAGTCAACTTTAAATTGAACTTTTTTAGCACAAAACTAATAGAGCAACCTATACGGTGGCGCGACCTATAGGCGAGTATATACGGTATTTGAAAATTTTTTGAATGAAGCGTTGGAGATTACTCTGAATTCTATCAAGATCGTCAATCTTCACCGCTTACCTCAACATACCATTCACAAAGCAGGTAAAGCTATCACGCGACCTATCATTGTAAAGCTTTTAACAAAATTTGACAAAGATAAAATTTTCAAAAACATCAATAGACTTAAAGGCCACCTAATGTCTGCAAACCAATGGACTTAAAATGCAATAAAAAAAGTATTACTAATTGAATGCTGAAAACCTGGTTTAAATGCACGTTCTCAGTTTCAAGCTTTTGCGCTTTTAAAAAGTGACATGACGTCATCAGACCCAGGCGTTTGGTGCCTTCGACTAATTTATCTTTGCAGAGGATAGGCGATTTTGGAAAGGCATGTTGATAGCAGCTTGCTACTCAAAAAGTGTTGTGCAAAAAAGGCGTAATTAGCTTAAAGTGAAGTCGAAGGCACCAAACTCCTGGGTCTGAAGACGTCATGTCATTTTTTGAAAACGCGAAAGCTTGAAACTGAGAACGTGCATCTAAACCAGGTTTTCAGCATTCGATTAGTAATACTTTTTTATTGCATTTTAAGTGCATTGGTTTGCAGACATTAGGTGGCCTTTAAGTAACATAATGATCAAAAAAAATCACGTATTTTCATTTCAAAACTATTTTACAACCAAAAAAAGCAACTAATGCCTGAATATGAGGCTGCTAAAGAAGATGGTCATTCGATCAGGTGGGCAGCAATACAATGGTGATTATTGTCTGTATGTTAACGAAAAGCAAATACGACCTCCACGTTAGTGTTATTGCATGCTATTATAATGTGCAGTATTTCTAATAAGCTTGTTAAAGTTTTAGTTCTTGCATAGTTTTGCATTATTTTATTTATTTTTATTGTTTGGCATCTATTAGCGGCATTATGTAATCCTGTAACTATCAAAAGAACAAATAACCAATAACAATGAATAAAATTTTAACAACCAACCTTTTTGATTGCGAATGATTCTTGGGTTTTCTTATTTATTGCTTTAAAAACTGTTCCAAAACTACCTTTGCCAATCTCCTTCTTTATGGCATACTTGTTCATATTCACAAATAAATACTACTCATTCTACAATTCACCGTATTATGTGACTACCAGTACAGTATTTACAAATTGGAGTGACTTGCAGCGACTACAACTCTCCAATATATCAAACAGTATATGAGCTACAAATATACATCCTACTGCACAGATTGAAAATTTATTCAGTATTTGCTTTCTAAACATAAATATATTCAGCATTGGAAAATTGGCATGTTGTGCCAAATTTATTCCAATGCATAGAGTCACAAAATCTTAAGCCAAGTTACAATGCAGAAAATGCAAATACCAGAATAGCTTTGGCGCAGTTGAAAACCACTTTCATCCACTAAGTACAGAGTAATTTACAAAAAGGCTGGTGGAATTTTTTTGAATTTAGGCAACCCATGGACTAGGGATGTGCTAATTAACTGGCATCAGCAATTTTTCTTTGGAAATCAGCATCAGTAAAATACACCGTAAAACGACTATAGACTTCGGACAACACATCTACATTTGGACAATTTCCCTAGTCGTTGGTTTTGAGTTTAAGTATTCAGTTTTTGGAATCTTGGGTTTTTGAAAATTTGCTGAACCAGTGGCACACATAGGGGGGGGTTTCAGGGGTCAACCCCCCCCCTTTTGAAACTCAAAAAAAAGATAATTTTGTTGATATAACAGTTTCTCAAACTTTACTTTATTTACTTTTCACTAAATAGTCATTTAAGTTGTTATTAATCACTTAAGCTGTTGTTCTAGGGTCCCAATTTGATCCAGCATGTATTTACCAATCAATTAAAATGTTTGCATTTGTGGCACATACAATATTGCCGACAGAAACATGGTGTAGCTAATGTGTATTTGAAATATCCATGGATATTGAATAATGAGATTTGTATAGATATTATACCCGATTATTAGATATTATACCCGATTATTAGATATTATACCCGATTATTAGATATTATACCCGATTATTAGATATTATACCCGATTATTAGATATTATACCCGATTATTGTATAGATATTATATAGTATACCCGATCATAAACTGATGAGCAGAACAGAGCTTGACACTACAAAGAGACAGACGACCATTAAGTGATAAAAGTCGCTTTTGTTTAAAAAAAAACTACTAAGCCAAATGCACTTTTGCAAAAAAAAATCAAACAAATCCGCTGTTTGATGATAAAAGCTGCAACAAAATTACATTCAAACGTCAAGATTTTTATTCTGCAACCATATTTAGGAATTTTAAAAGAGCTTTTAATAGCATCTGAGCTATCATTTGCAAATATTTTTTTCTATATTTTTGCCTTAACTTCGTAGTATTTCAAGCGGTTTTTGCAGGATCATCCATCACAATAACAACCTATTGTCTGTTTCAATGTAATCAACCTTTACATCAGGACTGCCCAACTTGTGGCCTGCAGGCCACATTTGGCCCACGAAGCTGTTTTGTGTGGAACGCAAGGTCTTTTTGCGTGGTTGATTTTCTCATGGAAAGGCTTACCATTTTGAGGCAAACAAAACGTTGGTCTAAACCAAACCCTTCTTCTGTTTGGTTTTCCCAAAATCAGTTCAGATTTGCAACAAGGATCTTTTTTTTTTGGTCTTCACCTGCTTTTGGGAACAGATTCCCAGAAAACTGGCTGAAATCAACTCCGATTTGCGACGTAGACCTTTTTTGGGTCTCCACCTACTTTTGGGAAAGATACCCAAAATAGTAGCCATAGTGAGCACTGATTTTGTGCAACAAATTTGCAATTATTTGGAGTTTAATCTTGGGAAAAATGCATGTGGCCCGCAATAACTTTTCTCCCGCAAATGTGACCCATACCAGTAAAAAGGTTGGGAGGCCTGCTCTACATACACCACCACACTTTAATTTTTCTTCATACCAGCCTAGATTCATGAAGATAGCTGGACGAAAACGTATATATAATTTAAAACAGCTTTTTTCAAGACTAACCCATTTGTCGAAGAGTGGAAAAGATCGATTTTACACTATTAAAAGCTATCCAGAAATTCTGTACCACTAACAAGCTTTTTGAATTTAAAAACATGTTCAGTTAAAAGATTCAAAGCAAATACGCAATTTTTTAGCATTTAGACGTATTTTGAACGTGATTAGTCAATGTGCGGGGCCTGATTAAGCTGAGCAAAATAAACTCTTTCAAACTCTTCCAGTTCTTAATAATTTTGCTTTTCCAATTGCTCTAAAAACGTGCAAAATGTCATCCAAACGGCGTTAAAATGGCTATTTTCTAAAAAAAACTGCAAGAATTACCTAGTGGCTGAATACTTTGCCCCCAGGCTCCCATAATGGTAATGCTTTCTCTCGTGCACAATGCTTTACAACCAACAACTTTAAAAATCGTTAGTAAGGGGTTTCTGAATTAACAAATGTTGTAACAAAATGCAACTACAGTATTACTGCGAAACCCTGTTTGGCTATAATAGCATGCATTTCCATTGATGAATAAAATAAATTAACCACAATTGGGTACTGGTTAGTTTCTGAAAAATCGAACCCCCCTCTCTTCAACTATCTGGGTGCACCCCTGTGCGGAACCCTTTCATAAACAAAAATAAATAAAAAGCTTAATACTAGCCACTAGAGGACTGTCCAAAGTTAGAACTAGTGTCCACAGTATAGTCACTATATGGTACCAATTTCTTAAACATAATCAAACAATCAAGCATTGCTAATTCAGAAATTTTTCAACTCAGATTGTTTTATATTTGTATCTTCCAGTCTTCTACCAACCAGAAACAATTTTCTTTTGACGAAAGCATTTTTGTATGCTAAAACAAGACAAAAATACAAAATACACATTGTGAGAGAAAGAAAAGGTCCTACAGTGCTTTATGAGGGGTAATACTTTTTTTAGGACGATTAGGATGCCTGTCTTAAACATCCTAACAAACCAATAGGGTAAGATCAGGTAATTCCGGACAAAAATCTGCTATTTTTGTTCTTTCTGCTTTCTTCTTCAATCAACTCCAAATCTATTGCCTTTGTTTGAGCATTTCAATACTGGACTTTAGTATTTTCACACTAGTTCAATAAAAATAATTTCGGAATGGATGAAAATATCGATCTGAACGGACATGTCCGAAATTACCCTTGAAAGGGTAATTCTGGACATCTACATATAAAAGCAAAAGTGCAAATTTGATACTCTTGATAGCATATTTATAAATTTTATAAACAGCAATAATATGCTAAGAAGCATAATTAGGTACTTTTTTGAAAATTTCAATGCACTCTGCAGGACATTTGCGCCAGTCTAGCTCCAAATTAGTCATTGCGCCATGTCGATTAAAATGGATAAACCTAAGCCATGTTGATCAAAATTTCCCTTTTAACACCTTCATTGTGGTTGAACTTCAAATAAAGATCTTTATTCTGCAAAATGCGCTTGAATTAGCAGCTGTTTTCAGTTAAAAACTACTCCGAAATTATCGTAGAGTCGGGGATTTGGTTTCCTTTGCGCCACACCAACTCCAGATTTACGAATTTATCTGTGATTTTCTGCTGCGAATTGCGGATTTATCGAGTGCAGCTTGTCACTTTTTAATGCATAGGCCTTTTTGTACCTACAGCAATTTTGGCTTTTTTATTTTTTACCCCCAAGCTATTTTCTAAATTGGTTTTTTCTTTTACAATCATTTCGAATCGCAAACTCATAGTCTTACGGATTTTTTTAAGTTAGAATTGGACACGAAGTAGGAATGGATTTAATTTTTTTCCGGAAAAATTCAAGTTATGAATGAATAAACCTACTAGGAATCTGGTTTGCTTGGAAAACAGGGTGTGAGAGCATGTTTGGGTACAATATAGGTCAAATTAATATCTAACCTAATCTGCAAATAAAAGGAGAGTGCATCTACGCGGAATAGTTTTATTGCACACAAAATGAACAGGCAATTATTTAATTACTGAAATGATAATCTACATTGATACAGGTAATACAAAAACGCACTAATTGCAATTTTACTTTTATGTCCGGAATTACCCTTGGCTGTCCGGAATTTTCCCCAACCAAAATTACCCGATCTTCCCTACTTTTTTTAGGACGCTATCAAAAATCAACTCAAATCTAGTTTATTAATTAATAATCAATTGGGGACTCAATTAAAACCAACTAAAATCTAGTTTTCAACAAAAAATTGGATGCGAATTTATGCTGTAATGATTACAGTTCCAATATGTACTAAAACATTTCTGTCCCTAAAAAAGTCTGAAACTTTTTTTAGGACGCTATTAAAATCATTCGAAATCTGATTTGTTATATAAAAGTCCTCAATCTTAACTGATGCAAAGTTTGAAGACAAATCATCAATCATCCTAAACCTGCCAACAAACAAAATTGAACGCAAATCCTTGGTAAATTCGTCCTAAAACATCTCCGTCCTAAAAAAAGTTTGAAACTTTTTTTGGACGCTGTACTTTTTTTAGGACGGAGACGTTTTAGGACGAATTTACCAAGGATTTGTGTTTAATTTTGTTAGTTGGCAGGTTTAGGATGATTGGTCATTCATCTTCAATCTTTGCATTACTTAAGGTTGATGATTTTCATAAAAGAAACCAGATTTCGAATGATTTTGATAGCGTCCTAAAAAAAGTTTCAGACTTTTTTTAGGACAGAGGTGTTTTACTTAGTACATACCAGAACTTCAATTATTACAGTTTGTAATTGTAATTGTAATATTACAGCATAAATTCGCATCCAATTTTTTATTAAAAACTAAATTTTGTTGATTTTAATTGCGTTCCCAATTAATTATTAATTAAATAAACTAAATTTCAGTTGATTTTTAAGAGCGTCCTCAGAAAAGTATTGGTTTGTTAGGACGTTTAGGATGCACGTCCTAATCATCCTAAAAAAAGTATTATATACCCCTTTGTGAGAGCATTACTATCACCAAACTCAGCTCTACTTAAATTGCTAACTTTGTTTAGCATATTTCTTTAACTTAATCAATGAAGCAGAATGGACATTTTAAAAAGAATGGAGCATCAAATTTGGCATTGCAAAAAGTTCGAAATTGGTACTGGTATTATTCTTAATGCAGAATGTGGACATATAGAAAATCTTCAGATATCCACAGTCTCGAGAAGTGAAAAGTTTCAACACAATATTGTAGCTACCCAGTACCACAAACATCACAATAACAGCTCAACTTAACTGGTAAAAATGAAAGTAATTGTGTATGGCAAAGGCTGCTATTACACAGTACCAGTAAATTACAAATTCAGAATTACCGTATTTATCGATAGGCCTAGGCCTACTGCAACAATATTCAGTACCAGTAACTGATAAGAATAATGGTAGGACTACCCTACTGATAATTACATACAGATTAGTAGGCTACCGGTACTTCCCAGCCCAAACCTCAATTCTAAACATAATAGCCTACCGGTAAAAACTGTGGTACTGGTATACAGTAATTCTAACTCTATGCCTATTTGGACCTACCAGTACCGTATGTAAAACTAACCACTACCAGTAACCTTAATCATAACTCAAACCTTGGTGTTAAAAAAATAAGAGCACAGTAGGCCTACAAATATCATATTTAAGTACTGGTACCGCTACCGCCTGTATCGATAAGCCAACCCATTCTTGACTATTTTTTTAGCTCTGAGCTTTTCTCTTTAGTGAACAATAACAATATCACTAGGCCTATCAAGTGAACGTGACGTACCGGTACATGTACAGGGTAGGCAGGTAGGCTTAGGCCAATGGCTACACTAACTGTCGCTTATCATCGGTACCAGCAGGTTTACGTGGTACAATAAACAAATCTAGCAAGACAAAAGTGGTCACAAATAAACTTCTCAAGCAGTACTTCAAGTACTTCAGTCCTCAACATCTGCTCCCCTAGTTACGTACGTTCTACCATACTACCATCTATTTTTTCGACACTTCCTGCTTAAGCTTTTCTTTTTTAGGGAACCATAATTATACTTGCCATTTTTACCAAATATACACCACAAGAGGCGACATAAACCAAAGACATACGGAGTAGGGACTAAATTCCAAGACGGGCTTCAAAAAAAAAAAAAAAAACAGCAATGAAAGACTAAATTAAATAAGATAATAGAAAACATGAAGAAATTTGCAAGTAGATTTTCATTGTCACTAAATAGACTATGTTGTTAATGAAAAATAGAAATACAAATAAACTTTAGAAACTTGCCAATCATGAGCTGAAAGTTATAGATGACTGGATGAAATATAAAAGACTTTCTTTAAATTACACTAGAATTAATTTTTATCTTAGTGCAAACAGCGTAATTCGAAATTGGTTAAAAGTTTTAATGAAGCAGTAGTATATTCATTCTGTCGAAAAAGTGAAGTATCTAGATGCATGATATTCAGTCTGTCGAAAAAGTGAAGTATCTATAGATGCTGTATTTGACGAGAACTTAACCTGGAATGCTTATATTGAAAACATAAAATAAAAAAAATGCATTTACATCAAGAATTTTTTCAACAATCCGGCATTATGCCAACAAGCAAACAATAATTAACCTATATTACAGCTTTGCCTATCCACATCTCAAATATGGAATTTTAGCATGGGGCAGTGCAAACAAAACCTCTATAAAAAAATTACAAATTATGCGGAACAAGAATATTCGCATAATAAACTTCAAACAGCTAAATGATAGGATAAACACATGGGCGCCGGCAAGGGAGGGCCATGGACCCTTCTGGATTTTCACACATTCTCTCTTTAACCTACCAAATTTCAAAAATTCTTCCATTTTTAGTTGTTAATACTGGCCCTATTCTTATTGGCCCGCCCCCCCCCCCTTAAAAATTTTCTGCCGACGCCCTTAGATATAAACATGTGCACTCTCTACAAATTTATGACTTTCTTATTAATAAATGACATTTATGAACTAGAAATTGCGAAATTTATGTATTCGTTTCATCATCGCATGCTTCCTAAAAATTTTGATAACTACTTCGAATCTGGAAATACTCAGCATTCACATAACACCATATCTATTCCATCAGATGGCTATTACTTGGAAAGAGCTATTATGAAGAGTGGGCAGTTGTCATGTATTTATGCTGGAGTAAAAATTTGTAACAAAATATCTTTGGATATAAAAAAATAATCAAAGCAATACCATTTGTCATAGGTGGGCACAAGTCCGTTAATCGTTAATCCGTAAATAACCAAACTAACTTTTTCATTAACTCGTTAATCCGTTAAAAAGTTTTTTCATGTTAACGGACTAAATTAACTTCCGTTAAGTTCTGATAACGGACTAAATTAACTTCCGTTAAGTTCTGTTAACTTCCGTTAAGGTTTTTATCGTTAATATCTTGCACCATTCATTCATCGGATCGGTACGAACCAGTTTGCACTGGTAACACCTATTTAGTATTAGCACGAGTTTTGTAGAAGAAAGCGAAGAAAGGAGCTTTTTTTGTGGCAAATAATAAGCTGCAGCTTCATAGGTCGATTAATTATCGCTGTTCACAAATTCCAAAGACTTTCCGATCGCAGCTTTGTTGTGCATTTGAACTTATTTTTGTCTTGAAATTAGATTAGACTGTAGGTGTAACTTCCAAAACACAAAAACACCACCATAGCAACAAATATTTCCTTACAATCAGCTCAACAGAGTCAATACGTGCTCTAAAAGCGAGTGAACATAAAAAAATGTATATTACACGCAAAATATTAACGGATTAACGGACTTTATTAACTTCCGTTAATTAAAGCTGAAAATAACGGATTAACGTTAACGGAAGTGTGAAGTTTGTTAACGGACTAGTGGTTAACGAAGCGAACGTTTTGCATTAACTTGCCCACCTATGCCTTTTGTAGACAAATCAAAAAATTATTGATTGGTAAGTACTAAAATATTACAGTCCCTGTTGTTGCTTTTCGTTAATAAAATAAGTTGTTTTTTTAACTTAATAACAGAGGTGGAGTCCTCGAGGACGTCCTTGGCCTCGAGGACGTCCTCGAGGACAGATTTTGAAGTCCTTGGCCTCGAAGGTCAAGTCCTTGGCCTCGAAGCCTCAAGTCCTCGAAAATTGGCCTGTCCTCGGCTCGAGGACAGCACTATCTTTTGAATTGTTAAAATTTTGTGGAGCGCTGGAAAAATTTTTTGGAAAACGTTTTTTTGTGGAGATCGCTTGAAAAATTTTTGTGAAGACCTTTTTTTTTTTGGAGATCGCCTGAAAAATTTTTGTAAAGACCTTTTTTTTTTGGAGAGCACTTGCGCTTGTGTCCTTGGTCTTTGGCCTTGGCCTCGAACATTCCTGTCCTTGGCCTCGGATTTTTTTTGTGTCCTTGGCCTTGGCCTCGAGCCTTGAGTCGTCGACTCCACCTCTGCTTAATAAGCATTATGGCAGCTTTGACATGATGACCAGACCTTGGTCTTTCGCTGTCCAGTTTGTCTGGACAACAACCAAGGTTTAACAACTTCAATATCTGTTACATATAATTAATTATATTCATAATGGTAACTTATGTTTTTATATGTGTTGTTTTGTGCGTTCTGTACTTACTGACTGTGCTTTGTATGAAGCACCGTTTGCGTACCCTAATTTGTGCATTGTGTTTTGCATATTTAATTAATTAGTCATTTTAATTAAATGTACAAAAATAAAGATACAAAAAAAACACGTGCAAAAATAAATACGCAAAGATTTTTGATTATTCATTGCACCATAATTTGTGCAACGTTTTTTTGCATATTTAATTAGATAGTCATCTTAATTAAATACACAAAAATATATGCCGCAGAATACACCGTAGTAAAAATAAATAGACAAAAAATTGTTACACAAAAATCTTTTGCGCAAAAATTTTTGACTCAAAAGTTGTTGTTGCAAAAATAAATCCACAAAAATTTTTGTGGTTTTATTTTCGCAACATCATTTTTTGCATCAAAATTTTTGCATTACAATTGTTTGTGTCGCAAATATTTGTACATGTTTTTTTGATAGCAAAGAAACAACACACGCCGAAATAAATGGGAAACATTTTGTGACGCAAAAAATGTTAATGCAAAATTTCTTGTCGCATAAAAAACGCGTGCAAAATAAATCGTCAAAAATATTTGGCTATTTAGTTCGTGTCCATGATGATAAAGCGTAGGAATTATGCGGGCAGGAAGGTACGGGTGAATGAACTTTCATTTCCCAGCCCAACGAGAGGTCTCATATTATTAAGCGGGCTAGTATTTTACTGTAGGCTGCTGTACATTCCGAAGCTTTCGTCTTGAAGTTCCAGTTTTATATCTTGTCGGTACCTTCCCGCCCGCATAACTGCGATGAGAGATGAATTTTCCATTACGACCCAGCAGACCCGGCGCCACGGGGGGCATACCGGGGCCGTGCCCCCCCAACTGACTGCTTGCGCACCCCCAAACGAAAATTGTGCCCCCCCCCCAAGCGAGGACTGTGCCCCGAAGAATTTAACAGGCTCGGGGCTTCTGGAGCGCAACTCGAGGTCGAAATTAGTGTTTTTTGTGGACTGACGCCAGATTTTGTGACGTTTTTGGAATGAAGACCTTTTTTTTTGTTTTGGAGATCATCTGTATTCGGCCGGAAAAACCGCTTGAAATCCTGATTTCGGCCGAAAAATCCCTTGAAATTTCAGTGAAGACCTTTTTTTTTTTTTTTTCTTGGAGATCACCTGTTTTTGGCCGGAAAAACCGCTTGAAATCCTGATTTCGGCCGGAAAATCTCTTTGAGTTTTTGCTCCTCACCTTGTTCATTTGATCCAGACTAGGATAAATTTTTTGTGCCCCCGTGCCCCTCTCGAATTCACCCAAAATAAACTTCTCGTGCCCCCCCAAAATTTATTTCTGCCCCCCCCCCCCCCCAGTCACGCTATCCTGGCGCCAGGCCTGCGACCCAGAGACAAAGAGGCAGTCCATGCATTGGAAAACTGCAAACTCACCACGAATCAAAAAAGTAAAATAAAGCAAAATCAAAATTCAAGGCAATGTTAATTGTTTTTTTTATGTTAAGGGTGCTGTCGAGTTCTTTTTTTTTTTTTTTTTTTTTTTGTGAAAATCCGAATGAAACGCTGTATTGATGCTAAGGGAGAATACATCAAAGGGGAAACAAAACAAAACGACCTTTTTTCCTTCAATAAAATTGCTTTATGTCACCAGTTTTGTTATTTAATAGCGACACCTCGTATACCGTATGCTTCTTTCAATCACTAATAAGCTTTCAAAGTCATCTACTCTAAACATGATTACCCACAACAATTTTTTGAGAGCTTTTGCGATTTAATGTTATATTCAATTAACATTTAATCATAGGTGGGCAAGTTAATGCCAAACGTTCGCTTCGTTAACCACTAGTCCGTTAACAAACTTCACACTTCCGTTAACGTTAATCCGTTATTTTCAGCTTTAATTAACGGAAGTTAATAAAGTCCGTTAATTCGTTAATATTTTGCATGTAATATACATTTTTTTATGTTCACTCGCTTTTAGAGCACGTATTGACTCTGTTGAGCTGATTGTAAGGAAATATTTGTTGCTATGGTGGTGTTTTTGTGTTTTGGAAGTTACACCTACAGTCTAATCTAATTTCAAGACAAAAATAAGTTCAAATGCACTAATGAAGCTGCGATTGGAAAATCTTTGGAAATTGCGAACAGCGATAATTAATCTACCGATGAGGCTGCAGCTTATTATTTGCCACAAAAAAGAGCTCCTTTCTTCGCTTTCTTCTATATAGCTCGTGTCAATACGCAACAAGTGTTACCAGTGCCAACTGGTTTGTACCATTATGATAATTGAATGGTGCAAGATATTAACGATAAAAACCTTAACGGAAGTTAACAGAACTTAACGGAAGTTAATTTAGTCCGTTAACATGAAAAAACTTTTTAACGGATTAACGATTTAATGAAAAAAGTAGCTTCGTAATTAACGGATTAACGATTAACGGACTTGTGCTCTCCTATGCATTTGATTAAAGACTATCTAAAACTTGTAACACTAAACTGCAAATGACGTAGTAGTAAATGTTCTCGAAATAATGCTGCATTTCAAAGGAGGTGACTAAGTAATGTGAGCATAAAATAACAGAGGTGGAGTCGAGGACACAAGGCTCGAGGCCAAGGCCAAGGACACAAAAAAAATCCGAGGCCCAGGACAGGAATGCTCGAGGCCAAGGACCAAGGACACAAATGCAAGTATTTTCCTAAGAAAAAAGGTCTTAAAAATTTTTTTCCGTCGATCTCCAAAAAAAACGGTCTAGAAAAACGTTTTTCAGCCGATCTACAAAATTTTAACCATTCAAAAAATAGTGCTGTCCTCGAGCCGAAGACAAGGCAATTTTCGAGGACTTGAGGCCAAGGACTTGAAAATGTGTCCTCGAGGACTCGGCCAGGGCCAAGGACGTCCTCGAGGACTCCACCTCTGTAAAATAATGCTGCCATTTAATATCAGCTACTAGCTACTACTGTAATTTATAGCGGTATTTTTATTCTGTATATTTACCTGTTTACAGTTCTATTATTTAATTTCAGATCTAACATCCATTTTTGTAAAATAATCCTAATTAGTGCTTAGTCATATTAATATTTCAAACGCATTTTACATGCGTTATCAAAAGATTTGACTTATTATTTTATCAATTTCTTCCAAAAAAAAGTAAAATTTTGCCTACAGCTGCAACTCAGCTACAGAATAACTATGCAACTAAACTATCTCTATCTGGCCTAAATTTAACACTGAAAATATTGCCTCCAAATCTAACTCGATGCTTTTTCGGATACCCCTTCCAATACCACAGTAAAACTATTATTTGGGATTGGGAGATTACGGTAATACATCTACTGTAGAAAATATTCTATCAACATTTGAGGTGAAACCGTAAAATGCTAACCCAGCTGATGCCGTCTTTGTTACACGCGTGGCTCGATTTCTGCGGTATGTAACTTTAATTGCTAAATAAATTAAAATTTGCGGCAACTTTCACACGTTTTCTGCAGCAGAAAGGCGTTTGTTGTCAAACAATACTATGAGCTGTCGACCAATCACTTTACCACATTCCAACGCTTGATTTCGCTCGTTTTCACCATTAAAAAGCTGTTTGTTCAGCTGCGGTCTGTCTCATTGCTATCGTGATATATCGTACAATCAGCTTGTTAACCAACCGCTTTATTTTCTTCTGGTTCTAACTAACTCCTTATAAATGAGTGGTAACAGTGTTTTTTTCACAAACACTAAACTTGTTTGATTAGATCTAATTGCACTCGCACAATTTTGAAACAATTGTACGACCTTGGCGTTTTGAAGCCACCCATTTTGAAAGGGCAAATGCAACATATGTTGCTGATCATAATATTATTAGTGCGATTGTATTGTACATTCAAAAAGCAACCTTTGAAGCCAACACAGCATTTGCCAATATTTGTGACTTGACTGTCAGCAATCAAAAAACACTATAAACTGTTAGGCAAAATTTTACTTATGATTGTTCTGCGTAATATCCTTGATAGCCTCATCTGAGAAGCACTACGGCCACTCTGCTATCCTGGATTGTTTGAAAAAGAAAACCACTAGAGGTTGGTTATCGGGCTGATTAAATGGGTTGTAAAAACATATATAAGGGTGACCCCAAAAAAAACGGGCTCCGTGTACACTTTATGAGATAACTCCTTTATTTATTCACCGATTGCCCTTATTTTACAGGACATGGCAGAATCAACGACCGTGAGTACACCAAGACCCCAGTGGGAGCTGGGACAAAGAATACACTGTGTTAAATTTTACTACAAGACAGGCTCGTTTAAGAAGACCCAGGACAGTTTCATGCGTCAGTTCGAATGTGAAAAGGCTCCATCCAAAAGCAGAATCCAGAACTGGGTGGACCACTTCGAGAAGTATGGGACCGTGGAGAACCTCAACGCTGCCAGTGAGAACCGTCCAAGCCACTCGGGACGTCTCAAGAAGCGAACAGCCGAGCTGGTCAAAAGTCTCTCCAGCAGAGTCCGAAACGCTCTGTGCGCAAGCGAAGTCAGTCCCTCGATATGTCGCGTGAGACTTGCAGGAGAGTGCTGGCGAACGATATCAGGGCTTACCCATACAGAATACAGACGCTGCAGACATACAAATTACAGCCTCAGGCAAGAAGAAGAGGAGCGCTATGCAGTCAAGATGCTCGATAAGATCGAGGAGACACCAAGCTTCCTTAACCTCCTTTGGACCTCAGATGAAGCCCACTTCCATCTTGACGGAAAGGCGAACTCCATGACAAATGTCTTCTGGGGGTCCTCCAGACCCAATGAAGTAGCCACCAAGCCCCTGCACTCTCCGAAGTGCACGGTGTGGGCTGCAATCTCGGCCAGAGGCATCATTGGACCAATCTTTATCGAAGAATCTGGCGCAGCAGTGACAGTCACCAAGGAGCGGTATGTCGAGGTCCTCAAAACCTTCAAGAGTGAGCTTCACACACTCTACCCGTCGCTCATGAGCAATTTCTGGTTCCAGCAAGACGGAGCAAGTTCTCGCACCTCAAACCTGTCCCGAGATTGGCTGAAAGAGAACTTTGGAGGCCGAGTGATCAGTCTCAAGACTGATTTTGAGTGGGCACCCCATAGCCCGGACCTAAGCCCCCCAAATTTTTTTCTTTGGGGCTATCTTAAGGTCAGAGTTTACGCAGGGAAACCCAGAAACATCACGGAACTCAAGGAAGCCATCAGGAAGGAGACGAGAGCCATTACCAATTCAGTCTGTAAGAACGTCATGGACAACTTCGTGCTGCTCCTCAAGAAAAGCACGGAGCTAAATGGAGGCAATCTAGAACACATGCTGTAGAACGGAGAAAAAAAGGCCAAAGACCCCAGTGTTTTGATGTGATGTTTTGAATGTAATAAACTAGTTATGACCAAAGTTTCATTTCATTTGGACTAAACACTAAAGACGGGGCCTAATTAGAGTTGGGACCCGTTTTTTTTGGGTCACCCTGTATATACTATATTACAGACAAAACATTGAAAACCCTTTCGTCTATTTCACCCTTAGCTGCAATCGTTTCGGGAATTAACTTCAACAAATCTCTCAGCGTTACAAGAGTGAAACCGTAGTGTTTTTTGTTAAAGTCATAAAACAAAAATAATCTGCTCTGCATTTCAACTCGTGACTGAAGATCCAATTTCAATCTCTGTGCATTATTTCGTGTCCGATTATTTATTGGTTTTTTCGTAATCCTTTGACTTTATAAAAGAGTTGTTTGTCAATGTCTAATCAGCACTAAAATCTAATTATTGTGTAATTACTATCCTTTGTTAGAAATATGCTTTTAATTAGCTCATCTACTAAGGCAGTCTTTTAAAAATCGTTTAATTGTGTAAAAAGACCTTTTGCATTATTTGTTTTTCGAAACGACTTCAGATTTCCAGCTGCCGACCTTTGTTTTTTAATTTCCGGCTGTAGGATGCTAGACAAGGGCAATTTACCAAGTTCTATCACTGCTTGGAACTATTTTAAATCGTGCTTGGAGCCACAGACTTGAGTAGTGACTAAAAAGAGTCAAGTGAACGGTGTCAGTTTTTGTGAAACGTATTAAAAGCTGATTAACTTGGGTAAATTGCGTTTTGCAATTCCCTTCCTTCACTATGGATTTGAGTATTGACTGTGAGGGAACAGTTCTACCAGAAGAAAGGCCCTGAATTGGTCTTTACATCGAATTTGAGAGTACTTCGTTTTTCTGTACTTTTGTTTATTCATCATAATAATAAACTTCCTCGGAAAATCCTTAAATCAAGTGTTTAGTTAGTACAAAGAGAGAGGGAGTGGGAGAGTCTGGCGTAGCTCTCCTACACGTTTTTGATTTTGGCTATAAAACTCCTCACCGCTGCCTAGCAGAAAGCACAAAACGGTTCTGATTGGCAAGTCGTAGCAGATCTTCAATTTAAGAATTCAGCAATTACGAAAAACTGTTTGAAAAATTGAAACATTTAGAATGTTTTATCTATGGTGTGCTAAATACAGAGTGGGCCATAACCCGTACACCAAAGCATTGAAAGCAGTTTTGATTAACTAACTAATGCTTTACTGCTCTAGAAAAGAACATGTATTTTATACCCCAAGAAAGTGCGCAAAATTCATGTTCTTTTAAAAATTTTATATTGCTTTACATCACATTCCACGTGATTCTTTGGTGTGCGACTTACGGCCAACCATGCATGTGAAGGGGCTCTAACTGTTATAGAGCTCGTCTCAAGCTTGATTGGTAGAGGAGGATGAATGCCCTAAACCAAAACAACACGTGTCGTGCATGCGTAATGGTTGGTCGATTCATCAAAAACATAGACGAGATGCATCGGGCCAGCTCTACTGGCGGAACAACCCAGGTTAGAGTTTAAGCATTAAAGAACGGTTAGCTTAGACACAAAACTTTGTAACATTTCGCTCTAAATCATTCAAACTTTCAACTTTTTACTTTTTCACAGGACCTTGAAAAACCAAAGAGTCAAAAAACGGTACAATCATGAAGCTGTTCTTGCTAAAAATTAGAACAACCAACACAGAAATGCGGGTTTGCGAGAAAATAATGTTTGAAACTTTATCAACTGTAGGTTGTTGACTCACGTTATAGCAGCTGTGATTGTAATGATAATAAAAATCAAGCTTCCTAATGATTGAACTTGCCAAACATAGTCAGTAGAAGCCTTAGGAATATGCAAATGCACAGGCCCCCCCCCACGTCTGGGGGCCCCCCATTTGGCCTATCGCACACAGAAAAAATTGGATTGTGAAAAACTATAGCAAATTATGATAAAAAGTTTATGAACTTGTTTTAAGTGTCATTACATATGCACCCTCTCCCTCAAGATGCACTTGTTTAAGTATTATTACACATATCCCACTTTCCAAGACAATATTATTGAATAGCAGCAATTTAAAAACATTGAAACGAATTGTACAGTGACCAGTCAACCTTACAACTTAAGTTTTTTGTGTTTCGACCAATAACTTGGGCCATCCTCACGGCTAGCATTCAGAAGCATAAGTTATTCACAGTTACAATTTTATTTACAGAGCGAGTGAGCTATCGCGCCGGGTTTTGACCTTACTCAAGGGTCTCATCAGGTGAAAAAACAAAAAAAATATTGTGCAAAACAAGAAAAAATTTAGTGTATATTATTGTGCGTTTTTTCTTGTTTTTTCGCCTGATGAGACCCTTGAGCAAGGTCAAAACCCGGCGCGATAGCTCACTCGCTCTGAAAATAAAATTGTAACTGTGAATAACTTAAGCTTCTGAATGCTAGCCGTGAGGATGGCCTAAGTTATTGGTCGAAACACGAAAACTTAAGTTGCAAGACAATATTAGTTTTAACTTTTAAGTCAGATTTAGCAAACAGATAATAAAAATTTACTGGTAAAGTCAACTTAGTTCCCTTTTTTTTTTCAATTGCTTTAAGCAACTGCCAGTAATAGGTTTTTGACTAACTTATGCAGTATATCATATGCTAAGCAGTATAAAGCATTCAAAAATTATTGTTAAGTGCTTAACCTTTAATATACCAAGCCTAATTCACTAACGTAACATACCAAAGGGGGTCCTTTGGGGACCTCATCGTTTTTCGTGCTTAAAGTACTGACTGAGTAGTAAAGTTCTCTTAACAAGTCGGGCGATCTTTTTTGAACCTAGTTTCAATAACATACTCAATTGGATATGACAAGAGTATTTGAAAAAATCAGCGTTTGTTTACTCAGTGCGCTTTGATAAAAAACGCAGTCAAGTCAATGCATATTGGTACAGCAGAAACGAATAATTCGATTAACATCAACGATCTTCAATCATTACCGATGTACTATCATACAAAGCCTCTACTGCACAGTATGGTCAATCAAAATATTAAGTTTTTGCAACTGAAAGTAAAACAGAGGTTTTCGTACTAATGTAACGTGGTGAAAATTCTAAACCCATTTGATCTTCGTTTGAGCATTTGATTTACGTAAGGTCAATGTACTGAGAACAAATTTTGCAAAATGGTTTCTGAATTCATAGCCACCAAGCCCACCATCATACAGTTCAGTCTCTGTCGCCTTCACAGTCTCTAATACACGCCACAGCAGAGATGGTGACTCTGTTGTGTTAGCAAAAGAAGCGTTAATTTGCATTTGGAACAGAAAGTGGTAACTTTTCGATCATCTTTTTGAGAGCATCGAAAACATCTTCCTCTTTTGCGTTTCTCATTGGACCTTCTCGTTGAGAATGAAGAACATTCAGGATTGCTAGTTTCAATAACTCCAGGACATGAAGCTTGAAGCCAATCGGATTGCATGCTCTGCGCATGATATTGGGTTTCGTCAATTCTTTGCCGAACTCCATCAAGAAATGATATCTGCGATTAGGTTTTCTACTGTTCCAGTTTACATTTTTAGGGCTCCAATATCAAGCATGTTCATGAAAAGTCGGAAAGACCATCTGGAGGTTTGTCTGGCACAATTGTACTCTCTCACTAACTTGTCTGCATTGTCCACTCGTCTTCTGTTTCCGATACACCTCTCTGCGGTATAAAATCTTCATCGGATTCTACTTGGTTAATTTTTTTTGTAGTAAAAGTTACAGTAGCTCAACAATTAGAATTACAAAATTTGTAGTTTGTAACATAACATACCAAGGTACCATAGAGATCCCAGGCAGTTATTTGTTTCATTTTGCTCACGTCAAATTTTTTTTCGAAGTTTAACTGCTTTATGATCAACTTGAGGTATTTTTTGACACATACCACAGAAACAAAAAAATTTCGTTCTTTTAAGTTATAAGGAAGACCCGCAAAATGACCTCTAGGGTCCCATAGTGACCCCCCTTGGTATGTTAAGGGTTAAACATTTTCTGCAATAACATTGGCATACTGAAAGCGATTGCTGAAAGTATACGTTAATTTGCTGCAATTAATTGAGTTGATATGCTAGATGAGAGGAACTTATGAACAAACATTTGATTTAATTAGGGCTGCAATAGTACTGGTCTTCTGGTCTCGTTATTTGTTGCAGTTAATTGCATGTGCAGATAAATTATCGAAAAGTAGTGTGTCAAAAAGTAGTGTGTCAAGAAGATAAATTATCGGGCCCCCCCTTCCCCCAATTGAAATGCTACCAATGATAAAAATGTCACAAAAAAGACTATTGTTTCTTCAGCTTGTTTTAGCTTCTTTGTGTAAAACAGTACACGCGTACAACAGTAATTAACAATTAAATTGGTTCAGGGGGCCTGGGCCCCTTCAATTTAATTTTTACCGACCAATTTAAATGTGCCTCCTACAGTATTATTTAAATGGGCCCCCAACAACAGTATTGATCCAGGGGGCCTGGGACTCCTCAATTTAATTTTTGCCAACCAATTTAAATGGGGCCCCTACAATAATATTTAAATGGGCCCCCAACAATAATATTGATCCAGGTGGCCTTGCCTCTTTGATTTAATTTTTGCCCAACAATTTAAATGGGCCTCTACAATGATATTTAAATGGCCCACAATTTAAATGGGCCCCCAACAATAATATTGATCCAGGTGGCCCGGGATCCCTCAATTTAATGTTTGCCAACCAATTTACACGTATAACCCTAGTGAAATTAAGGGTTTTTATTCTAAAAGTTGCTAACTCAGGCCCTCATGTTACCTTTTCATGAACGTAGTGCAATAACCAGGGATGGATTTAACACATGGCTCAGTGCCAGGGGCCCCGCGCTCAGATAAAACTTTTTTTGGTCTTCAC
The DNA here is from genome assembly GCA_963965965.1 of Trididemnum nubilum. Classification (NCBI taxonomy): domain Eukaryota; kingdom Metazoa; phylum Chordata; class Ascidiacea; order Aplousobranchia; family Didemnidae; genus Trididemnum; species Trididemnum nubilum. Next base: position 32,051,660 of record OZ014480.1, on the reverse strand, counting down.
CTGTATTTGGCAGGAAAATATTGGAAAAATACCAAAGTACCAGGAGCGCAACTGAATGTAAATCCAGCCCAAACAATAACATGGTTAGTAGGCGTAACCATTTATTGTAAGCCTACATTTTTCAATAACAATTTACCTCCACCTCGCCAGTTTTTATGCAACAAAATACTTTTGAAAAAAATTAGCTACAGTAATGGGAATGCTCATCGCACAAATTTTTGAATTGAGGGGACCTGGACCCCTGGCCGTATATGTATTCCTATAACTGGTTGTTTTCATGACAAAACAATAATCTCTAACAAAAAACTTCGAGTGGATTGTTATTTACAGCTAAAATATTGCAGGAGGTAATGTACTGTACTTTACTTTCCTCTACCTGGACCAAATCACAAAATTTAACCCCAAAATGCAAGATTTTAAACGTATTTTGAACTTAAATTGCAAACTAAAGAAGGACTGAACAACTTAATTTTTTCAATTGGGTTTTAAATGTTGAAAATCTAGTACAGTACTTTCATATGGCTCTGAATATACGCGAAATGTGATCCAATGGTGTGAAAACAGCTGTTTTTTACAAAAAATTACAAAAATGATTGTACAGACAAATCGTGAACAACGCATAATGCTTTTAAATTTGATTTTTGCGGCGCGCCTCGAACATGATGTCATGAGAAAAAGTCAAGCCGTTTTTTGTAGTCTTTCGTTCATTGCGAAAATGAACAAATTACTTTCTAGCGAAATAAACACAATTTATCACGAAGAAATGAACTATAATGGAAGAAAATTTAGTCTCACAGCTGAGAGACTTTTCCAAACTAAGTTTTTACGTATAAACTTGAAGTTATAGCTCGAAGAAAATCGATTTAAACAATTTGATCGAGACATTAATACGACAGAAGTCCTCATTTCGCAAAGAATAAAACCTTATTCAAGAAAAGATTGGTTGCGCCATAAAAATCATTTTTGCTTTCATATTTTTACTAAATAATAATGTTAGGAGTGAAACCTGGTTTTTGTGACTTAGCAAGCACCAAAGCTTTAATTATGTCCACATTCAAAGTCAAATAATAATTGGCTACCATGGCCTACTTAATTTGCACGGCCGTAAGTCTGCCTTTTCGAGAGAAAATTAACAGGCTCTCTTTTCGCTAATCGCGTCTTGTGATGCGGCTGTCTGTAAATAATTGCATAGTGCTTTGCATTGCGGCCTATGCATTTTACCGTTGCCAATTTCGCACAATATCATCCATTTAAAGCTGGATATGGTAAAATACTAATCAAACTAATTATTAAAGAAGAATACAGATTTCATCAACAGATGCAGTTTTGAATAATATCCATGGAATTACTAAACATATCTCTTGTGCTGTTGGTAGATCAATACAGTATAAAGTCAATCATTTAAACAATGTTGAAATGCAACTTGCAACAATTTAAAAACAAAAGTTGAATTTTCTTACGTTAATCATGTTATCGATATTTCCTGTTTAAAGGACTTCAATTTATTTGTCGGCCAGTTTTTGGTTTTGTCTACGCTTAAACTGCTGCACAGCATCTTTGCACACTTCATTCACTCATGTTTTTGCGCATTATTAACATACCGGTACACATTGCATACGATCAGGGGTGCCGAAACCTGGGGGGAATATATCCCCCCAATAATTTGACTGTATTCCCCCCAATAGCTTGAGTATGGCCTACATCTGTATCCCCCCTAATAATTTGACTCTAGGTGTAGGTAGGTGTCCACTTGAATTCGGGGAAAAAAAGTGTTCCATTTTTGGTAAAAATCTTTTTTTTTTTGGTCTTTATCTGAATTTGGGGAAAAGAGTGCTCCATTTTTGGTGAAGACCTTTTATTTTTTTGGTTCTTCTCTTAATTTGCTCACCTGAACAAAATCGTGGTCGAGACTCGAGGTTCATCCCCCCTAATGTTGAAAATAGAGCTCGACCGATATGACTTTTTCAGGCCGATACCGATAGCAATATGTTGGAAATTTTTTGGCCGATACCGATACCAATAACCGATATATTAAGGCATTAGCTTTGAAACTTTAGTCATTATTTTTCAACTAACTTGACACTAAAAGCTTCATTAATTCCCCTCCAAAAAAAGACTATTGCAAACATAAGTCACACTCCAGTATTATTCATCAAAAAAACAAACAAAAAATACAACAATTTCGCAATCAATAGTCAAGAGCGGTTGTGCTTGATCTCAAACATAAACAGTTTAAGGAAAATGTGCTAAGCCGATATTTTATCGGTGGTAGACACCGATACGATATATCAGCTTGGCCCTGATATCGGCTGACCGATATATCAGTCGAGCTCTAGTTGAAAATAGGGCAAAATTGGGGTAAAATTGTAGATTATCCCCCCCAATGCTCAACAAAGATCGGCACCCCTGGATACGATATCGTACAATCCAATATTGATGATCGTGATGTTGGTCGTATGTTGTTCACACAGGAATAACTGCGCAGAGTGCACAAGTGTTCATGGTGAGAACACTCTCACTCGCATATTCTATTTCAAGTAAAGTTGATTTCAAACAATTATTGTTAGCTGTGTCTAGCTTTGCAACAGGTTTCGACACATAATTTACCACGTCCACAAAAGGAAAAATGAGACCAACTCGGGATAATTTCAGAAGGTAATCGTTCGCTTGAGCTTTGTTGTGGGCAGTAGCGTAGCGCGGGGGCTAAATCCCTCCTTAGAGCTGGCAGACAAAAATACAGAATGAAAAACATACCATGTTTTTAGCACTTCTGAGACTTGTTTCTTGCAATGAAATGGACTAAAAAATGATTTAAAGCATATTTTAAAACGTTTATTCAAGGGGAGGGGACTAATTAGCAGAGGTGGAGTCGAGGACACAAGGCTCGACGCCAAGGCCAAGGACACAAAAAAAATTCGAGGCCAAGGACAGCCTTTCCGAGAACAAAACCTCTCGAGGCCAAGGGCAGGAATGCTCGAGGCCAAGGCCAAGGACCAAGGACACAGGCGCAAGCGTTCTCCTAAAAAAAAAAGATTTTTGATTAAGGAAGACCTAAACCACGAATCACGTGATATGACGTCATCAAAGTTTTTCCAAAGACGAAGTTTTTGCGGGACAAAGACATCGTAGGATGAAAGATCTGAAATCGTTGTTGCCTGTTTGCACGTAACCAGAATTTTGCAAAGGGAGAGGGCTTAAACTAATAGTAGAAAAATGCAAATACCTAACTTTGGGAACGTATTGAGAAAGGTAGTGTAACTCAAATGTATCACAAACGGGGGTTTGGGGGTCTGGGAGCGAAGCCCCCAGCCGTTGGGCGATTTTTTGTAATTTTTTGGAAAAAAACTATTTTAACGCATTGGATCACATTTCGCAAGTATTCAGAGCCATTTGAAAGCACTAGATATTTGACATTTGAAAGCCAATTGAAAAAATCAAATTGTTTATCCTCCTTTTACTTGCAATTTAAGTCCAAAACACGTTTAACATCTTGCATTTTGGAGTTAAATTTTAATTGTAAGTGATTTGGTCCATGTAGGGAAACGTAAGGTGCATTGTCTCTGGCTGCCTTTTTGCAGTAAATAATAATCCACTCGAAAATTTTCCTTAGAGATTTTTGTTTTGTCATGAAAATAACCAGTTATAGGAGTACACGTTCGCCAGGGGGCCCAGGACCCTCAATTGAAGTTCAATGATTCGTTTAATCAGCATTTTCCAGGGCTAATTTTTTTAAAAACTATTTTGTACGTAAAAGCCGGCGAGGTTGGAGGTGAAATACTGAATTGTTTTGGAAAAATGGTACAATAGATGGTTACGTCTACTAGCCATGTCATTGCCGGGCCGGATTTACATCGCCCTAGGCCCCTGGCACTTTGGAGATTTTCGTAGCATCTTTCTCGGAAATATAGGTGACGACCAAAAAAATCTTACGATTTTAGCTCGGGGCCCCTTGCTGGTACTGCGTCATATTATGGTAAATCCGGGCCTGATTAATGCATTACGTTCACAAAAAGGCTAGATGTGGGCCTGAGATAGCAACTTTTAAGACAAAAACTCTCCATTTTCTCTGGGTTATACGTTTAAATTGGCTGGCAAAAATTGAATTGAGTGGGACCCGGCGCCCCTGGTCTTCAATAGTGTAAATTAGTTATACTCTTGTCTGCGAAAAATGCTAGAAAGAAACTGAAACTGAAGAAACAATAGGCTTTTTTGTCACATTTTTGTCATTGGTAAAATTACAATTACGGGGGGGGGCTGCCTCCCTCCCCTTGCCTACGCCTATGCTCCAATTGAGGAAAACAAAAAAGGTGTTCGCAAATTTTCCGCGAGGTTTTTGGCGTTTTCCAACGAAATTTCAACTGTTCAAAAAATAGTGCTGTCCTCGAGGCGAGGACAGGGCAATTTTCGAGGACTTGAGGCTTCGAGGCCAAGGCCAAGGACTACAAAATGTGTCCTCGAGGCCAAGGACGTCCTCGAGGACTCCACCTCTGCTAATTAGTCAAAAATAAAACTAATAAATCACAAAAAAACTTGGAAAATGGTCAAAACTTGGAAATTAAATTTGATTGCTCACTGAAAAACGTTTAACATAAGTTTCGTCAAAAAACATATAGGCTCATGATTAAAGAGGGAAGGGGCTATTTATTATTGGTTGATTAGCAATCACTTCTCTCAAACTTCCTTCCATTATCTCCCCTAATATAAGCACCTTTTTTGTTTCGTGCACTCTTAAAATTGTTGCCGACACCTAGCGGTTGTTTGATGACTTGACTTCTCTATCTTGCGCAATGTGCTTTATCACTTTTTGTTTTGCGCAGGACAGAGGAGGTAAGTCTGTTAGTTTAACGTTAATTTATTCACCTTTGTTTGTAAAGAGCATGTAAGCTATTATACTAGTAGTCAGAATATTGTATCTTTAGTTTCCACCAGCTTAGTGTTTGTTTTTTATTTACAGATATACCAAAGTTTTCCTTTTGAATCGCTTTCATGCTCGCACAAACTTGATTCCCGCATTGTGTTGTGCCCGCATTAGTTGTTGCTCACGCTCTCATTTCCCATTTCTAGTTTAGGGTTATTTATTTACACTGGTAGATAATAGACATATTATATTTTATTTCACCACCTGTTGGGAACATCGCTTGGGCCATTTGGGTTAGTCTTTTTTTCTCTTAAAATTTGTCTGGTGGCGTTTGGCCCTTGTTTCCCTCCACGTATTTGACTGGGACTCGTTTTACTCCTTTCTTTGTGCATTAAATTTTCGCCTTTTTGGCAGTTTAAAGTTTTTATTAAAGATTGTTGGTACTTAAACAGTTTGTCATTGTTATTGTTAGCGTAATCAGGATTACATATTTCTCCTCTTTGCATTTACCGCGACACCTAATTATATCTTTCTCTATGAAATATAGCGGAAATAGACTACTCCTTGAGAGCTTTATTGAACTGCCGGTATAGGATTTAATGATTTAACAGCTTGCAAATGAGAGAATTGAAATTCTAGCAATAGCTACTTTCCACACGCAGCCCATGTGTGCCACCAGTATAGCCATGTTGTTGCACTGCTAATTTTAATGCCACGCTTTTATAGCACTATTTTTATCAAAATAGGCCTAAAATTAGTTATTTTTGCCAACAAAATTTTTGAGCGCTGCCCCCAGGGGCGTATTTAGGGGGGTCCATTGGGCCATGCCCCCCCTTTGGGTCGCCAGGATAGTATAATTAGCATAGAAAAGTATGCAATATTGCGGCATTTCCCCCCTTTGCAAGTTGGGCAGAAGCTTTGATCACACAAAAGGTATGATTTATACGTTTGCTTTAGGCCTGCACCGAACTTCGGGCAAATAATGGGACTAAATTATTTGAGTGAAGACCTTTTTTTTTGCTCTTCACCTAATTTTGGGCAAAATATCGGACTGATTTTGGGTGGAACAATTTCTTATTTTGATCTTTGTTCTTCTCAAATTTTCTGAAGTTTCTGCCCCCTCTTTTCAAAATCCTGCATAAGTTACTGGCTGCCCCCCATTACAGATTTCTGGCTACGCGCCTGGTTGTGGGCCAGTGGTAGTCAACGAGTTTTGACATTCAACTCACCGAGATCTGTTTATCAGTTTTCTAGCAATTTATCCAGCAGCTACTTCCTCAGCATTACTTTCCAAACAGCAGTATTCAAGGTCGCCCGCTATTTTGTTAAGCTGCTTTGTAAATAATCCAGCACAATGGCTTTGGTTTGATCAGGACAAACATCTTTTTTCAAAACTGAAGTTAACTCTTCGAAAAGACTTTTTGTGGTTAAGATTCGTTCGGATACTTCTACCTCTCGTAAACTGACCAAAAACCTTTGTCTCTTGTTTGGCGCTCCTTTAAACATCTCAGTTCTAAAAGGTCAGTTAAGAATCATGCCGTTAAAACGCACTTGTAGTCTTCGCTTAGCAAATCTTCTACTAAAGAAGTAATGCATTGAAGCGTTTCTACAAGGTCATCACAAGTCAGTTTCGACAACGAAAACTTTTCTGTTTTTTAACATTAGTCTTCTTTCAATTACTATTCTTACCATTGCTGCTGTGTCAAGCTGTTGTTAACAATAGTTCCAACTATAACCGCATCAACATAAAGCCGCATTTACACGGGCGACTTTTTAGCGTGCAATTTTTTGATAAAAATGGATCTGGCAAAGTTGCATTTACTCAACGGCGGCTTTGATCATGATAATTGGAACCTTACTCTTGGAAATAATTGTCTTAAGTTGGTTTCATACCAATATTATTATAATTGAAAACTTTAGAAGAGAATCGGTGTTGCGATAAAAAATCGCAGTGAGATCAGCTCCGATTTTGCTTTAAAAAAGTTTAGAATATCACTATCGGAATGGAAACAACTTGGGACAGTCATTTTTAGCAGTAAGGTAACTTTTATCACAATGAGAACCATTATTGAATATATGCAACTTTGCCACTTGCATTTGTATCAAAAAATCGCACGCAAAAAAGTCGCCCGTGTAAATGCGGCTTAAGATTTTCAAAACGTGGTTGAAATATCTGCAATATTAACTAATTTTCTTGAGATAAACCCCAATTCTTACCAAACTAAATTATCAAATTAAATCATTAAAAAACAGCCTTGCTGTTTATTGATCTGCATGCTCACAGCTGTAAAAGTACGACTGACACTGATGGCAAAGGTAATTAAACCCAATAGAAAGTAGGACGAACTGCTGTCACAGGCGCGAGCGAAACAAGACCCTGCTAATTTTTCCTCGAAAAGGCAGACTGTACTGAACTGAACTGAAATCTATTTTGTTACCTGCTATAGATAAACAGCACAAACCCACAAAGTACTGCAAAATGAAAATAAATTAAGCACATTCAACACAAATCAGTGCAAGGTAAAAATTATAGCAAAACAGGCACAAGGAGACTGCGAATGGACTGATTTGGTCTTTGTGTCTGCAGTCACCTATTGTTTTTGAAGCTTTACTTTTTGTTGAGTAATATGTAATCTTTTTCTTTCTTTTTTCTTTTTTTTGAGAACACACTAACAAACAAATGAACAATAGCAGCAGAGAGGGGAAGGGAAGAAGGAGGGAGAAGCAGGAACCTCATACTGTTTAAAAAAATATATAACTGAAAACTATAGTGGTTTAAGTTACATACGTATATATGGTCCAAACGCCACGAATATCTTTATAAATTTACTGCCAATTATTATATTTTGTGAGCACCGTGTTATACTTTTCCAGCTTTTAGCATTTTTATCGCAATTTCTCCGGGTCAACCAAGGACACACTTAAAAGCAAGCTATTTTCCTTTGAAATGTCAAAACTTGTTTAATGTGTCGCGAATTCTCCTAAAATCATATTGATACTGACCCACTGCTTAAGACAAATAGTAAATCGCCATCGCAACTAATGTTTATTGTCTGAACGGTTTTTCCCCCAAATTAGTGTGACGAATAATTCTTTGATGTGTGATTTGCAACCGCCTCTAACCCATGGAATAACCCTATCGATTTATATACTCCCGTCGGGTTCTTTCTGGCTCATTCTCAATTCAGAGCTCAGACCTGAAGTTTGTTCAAGCCGAGAGCAATCTCAGGCTTTTATTGGAATGGTTTTACTCAGTTATCCATGGGCGAGAGGTAGCATCTCAGCTTTCGCTTGTTTGGTTTGACTTTTAATAAAAGACAAGTCAGAAACAAAGACAGTCTGCAGCAAGGAGCAGAAGTCACTTCAATTTCCACTTCCCCTGTTTAGAGCCATACTGGTTGGTTTCTACTATTGTACAGCAGTTGCCGCCCACTACCCCCGAATTCCCGCCAGAGGCAACGACCGCTTTCGTGGTGACCTGACAGTCGCGTCAGGGCCATTTCCCTGAGTCCAGCCAAAGCAGGAGCCCTTGGTAGACCAACCTCTGTGGTGACCTGACAGCCACCGTCGCGTCAGGACCATAGAAAGAACAGCCTCTGTGGTGGCATGAGAGCCATCGTCGCATCAGGGCCATAGAAAGACCTCCCTCTGTGGTGACCTGAGAGCCATCGTCGCGTCAGGGCCAATATAAGTTTATGTTTCTTGATCATATTTTTGTAAGAGTAAGTTTTCAATTTTTGCTTTGAAAGATTGCAATCTTTTGCATGTTTTTAAATCGGCATCCAACGCGTTCCAAATCAGAGGACCTTGATATTTTATAGATCTTTGAGGTTTTAACGCATTCAAAAGAGGAATAAAATAATTGTTTTGATAGGATGCTCTTGTGAACTTTTCATATACCTTAATCGCTTCAGTAAGATAGATTCTAAATTGATCTGGCAGCATTTTTTTAAAATTTAAATACAAATAGTGCTTTTTCAAGAAAGACCATATCAACTAATTCAGGATACGCAATTTAATTTGCATAAAATTGTGTTGCTCGATCATAGTATTTACCTCCTCCAACAATTTTAACAGCTTTATTTTGTAAAGTACTTTTTTTAAATAACTTTTAAAAGTTGAGCTCCAAGTGATTAAACCATATTGCAGATGCCAGTGGAAAATAGCATAATATAAATTTAATAAAGCCTTAGTGTTTAAAAACGGTTTTACCTTTGCTAGAATTCCAACTGTTCGCGATAACCTTGTAACAAGTTTTTTTATAGGACAATCAAAAGAAAGAGATTTGTCAAAAGTAACACCCAAATATTTAGCATTTTTCACTATCGTGATCGGTAAAACATCATTATAACAGTTTTTAGACGACTTGCCATTTATGTTTGAGTTTATAATAATGACATTGGACTTAGACATGTTTAAAGTTAATTTATTGGCTATCATCCATTTGTTCACTGCATTAATTTCTCCTTTTATCTTGTATTTCAAGTTGGATATGCTCTCATCTTGTGAAATAAGACATGTGTCATCAGCATACAGTCTAGGAGCAGAATTAGTGGAACTACTTACGTCATTGATATTATAGCGTAAAGAGCAGAGGACCAAGAACTGAGCCTTGAGGAACCCCACAATTGAAGCACCTGTAGTTAGATTGGGTATGATTTAAAAATACATATTGTTTTCTGTTTGCTGAGTAAGAAGCATATAGCTTATTAGCAATTCCTCTGATACCGTAGTGATTCAGTTTGTTTAACAATATGTCATGATTCATAGTATCAAAAGCTTTCTTTACATCTAGCAGTAGTAGAGCTGTGTTTTTATTGACATTAATGTTATCCATGGTTGAAGTTAAAATGTCAATCATTGCATGTGAGGTAGAATAAGCTGGTCTAAAACTTTATTGTATTGGTAAGGTGATGGAGTGTTTTTCTAAAAATGATTAGGTTCTACTGTAGATTAATTTTTCTAAAATTTTTGAAAACGTAGAAAGAACGGCCTTTGGCACTCACCTAGCTTCAAGAAGTCCGGTATTTAGCAAAAATCGAAATAGGAGAAATTTACAAAACTGATTTATTGCGCAATCTACATGAAACTGAAGGGCCGAAATTTTGATTTTCATAGGAAATCATGAAATTTGTTCGCTTAGACTTTCTTAACCTGATGAGTAGTAAGAATTGCAATGGGTTCATGTTGGTGAACTTATTTTTTAAGATTTTTCCTTCGTTTTTCAAAAATAGGGTTGAATGCCCTGTTAAATTCAGTCTTTTAGTTTTAAGTATTTTCCGCCCAGCCGGGTAATTTTCGATAAATTTTTGCTGAACTGGGCTTTTTTTATTTGCTTTCTTTTAATGCAAGTTTGTTGTAAGATCTCCTTTGTTAACTTCTTGAGTGCAAGGACCAGACAATAAAGACCTAGGCACTCTGCGTTGGACACAGACATAACAACCTTTAACAACAAGAAAAACCGTTACAACGCTCTTCCAGAAGAATCTTCACGTAGAAAATTTAACCCACGCATTTAAATTTTTAGACTTAAGAACAGGAATAAAAACTAATAGGGATTAAAAGGGGTGAAGCATCACATTCAACTAGGATTATATTCAAAAAATAAAAAAATAATCTGAAGCATATTATCTTCACCAACTTTCTTCAACTTTCTACGACTTTATTTTTCTGTGGTATCTCACGGAGATGGAGTTCTCGAGAACTTCTTTGTCCTCGGGGACACATTTTGAAGTCCTTGTTGGCCTCGAAGCCTACAAGTCTCGAAAATGCCATGTCCTCGGCTCCAGCACAGTATTATTTTTTGATTCGTGAAAAAGGAAAATAACCAAAGAAAACTTAACCTTAAGTTTGGTTTCCCATTCGATTTTTTTTTTTGAGTCCTTGGCCTTGACCTCGAACGTTGGGTCCTCAACTCCACCTCTGATATCTCATTTCAAAGTTTGGAAAATCTCCCCAACGGTGTTGCCAGCAGTTGTAAAATGTAATTCATATTTTTTAAAATAATGTACGGTTCTCTGTCCTTCCCTTGTTGCTAATTATTTACTGTAATACGATTATGTGTTTTGTATCATTTAAGCGCTTAATGAGTTGGACGTAATTAATATTGAGCTTAGTTAAGGTATCTTTCACAACTGTTTTGAAAAGCATCTGAATGCAAGACTTCAGCATAAATATCATTGGTGTTACAGCGGAAATACTACTGCAAGTTAGATACGATATCCCAATTTCTAAAAAATAATATTTTGACTTGCAACATAATCCAGTTGGAGATATCTCCTGAACTTTGAAATGAAATATCTCAGAAACGATAAGTTGTAAAAAGCTTAAAGTTAGAGAAGCTATGTTATTCTTTGTTGTTTGCACATAAATCCTAGTTGGATTATTCATCTCCTTCAAGCATTAATACTTTAGCAACTTCAATTCTTTCAAATAGTTCTGAAAACGTTTGAATTTCTTTGCCCTGCCTACATACCCCTGTATGTGATCTAACTGAAAAGCCACGATTCGTCACGGCTCCCAAAAACTAATTAGCATACAACTTTTAGTATCGTTATAAGTGTAATTGAACATAAGAGCAATTAAGTATGTGTCCAGGGCCACCAATTCCCTAATATGAACTTAGATTAGATTACTACGGCTGAAAGATTATTTATCCTTAATAGCAAATACGTTTTATCTGTCTTGCTTCTAAGAAGTTAATGACGTACGGCCAGTCCTGGAATCGAAAAGCAAATTAGCAATTCTTTGACCACTACAAAAGAAGCTCATAGCTGTTGTTCGCTACGGTGTTAACCAGATATAGCTTGCCACCGCTCCTGAAATAAACCAAAAAGCGCTAGCAATCATGCACTTCCTTGTGATTACAAGAGTTAAACTTAACTCTTCGGCTTGCTAAATATTGCTCAGTAATTTTATGATGACATTATGCTTTTACAAAGAGAAACGAGAAGCTAAAATTTGCACAATACTACAAATCTTCACCATTCTGAGAGATATTTTTTGAAAAATTAAGAAAATGCGTTCGCCGGTCATAAAGAATTATTATTGTTTCAGTCCAGCAAGAGCATAATGTAAATTACTTCCTCTATTTAGCATAATCCGTCAGCAACAGCAAGGAGGCAACCTTTCCTACAATTTAAGCCTAACCCTAATAATACTTTAAATGGCTACGTAAAAAATTAGTTTTAAGACACTGCAGTTGCTCCTTTCTCCGAATTTTTTGTTGTGGCATTTACATGGATAGCCTGCATAGCATGAGTGTCCGAATTCGCCCCGCTGGCAATTTGCAGCATGCGATGAAATTTTATGCAGCCACCACCGTACTTCTTTTTTTAACAAATCAGCCTGCGAAATAGATTTGTCTTACGACCGAAAATAGGACAAAGGCATTTTTGTTTTAGCTTTGAATGGGTCTTGACTTTATTTTACGGACGGAACAGCGGCCTTGGACTGAATTGTTGGCCCGCGGACATCTTCAAGAACTCCCATTCGGTCTTTCATCAGAAAAGTTCTCATACCCCTGCTTTATAAACTCTCAAACGAAAATCACAAAACCACCATTGCTAGCACACAACCATAAAAGATTAAAGTATTTTATTTAAAGTACATTGCTTAAAGCACAGTTATAATATTTTGCACAGAAACGGACAAGCTTTTTAATTGAACGCTTATTTAATTACTGCGATACAATAACACTATTTTTACCCTGTCCATTTTTTAAACTTTTTTTTTTTTGAAGACATTAAAAAGATGCAAGTAAACTAGATGTTTATTTTCCAAGGATATATAATACGGAACTTCGAACAGTTCCTTTTTACTCGCATTCTCTCGTTCCTATTAGCCTACTTTGAAGTGCCGATATCTCTTTTGTGCGCATTATTACATTGCATGTATTATTGCATGTGCGTATTAAAGTTGTAGCAAGTTAGCGGAGTAAAACTGAATCTCAGTACAGTAAAATCTGATTTTACAATACAATCAAGGCTTTGCAGCAAAGATTTATCTTGTCAAGAAACTCAAAATTAGAGATTCACTTCGCAGTCGTTAAGAAGCATAAATTATCAAACAAAAATAATAATACTAATAACAATCATTATTGTAACGTCTTTTGGAATACTTTTTTTATTTTTTTATAGTTAATCAAACCCATTGGGGGAAAACGCTAAACTAAAAAAATAGTAATGAGGTTCATTCTTAATTGCTGTGTGTTTAAGCAAAGAAAGATGCCGCGGACGTTGCCTACATTCATAGTCGTAGGAAGCGGGGGGGTGGGGGGGCTGGGGGGCGGTCGCCCCCCCATTTGGTTCAAAACGTCGAAAATTCGAGCAAATAGTCTTTTTATTTGGGCACACCAGTGGCGAAAAATCGTCTCAATTTCAGTGAAGACCTTTTTTTTTGAGAACAGAGAAACCGATTGATTTTTCGTGCAAAACTCAATGCATCAAGTCACTTTTCGGGCAAAAGTTTGGTGCCCCCCAAATCATTTTGAGCTCCTACGCCCATGCCTACATTACACATCTAGTCAATCGAACGCTTAAAAACAGCAAGCTTGAGTTTGATTCCGCAGTATAAAAAAGTATGATTGAGCAGAATATTGCACAGAAATGTCATACGTTATTGCGATAGAATCATTCTGAAAAATTGAAACTAACGGTGTTTAACTGGAAGGATTTCTATTTGCAAAAAATTACGTGTGGCCAACTCAGTATTCGAACCCAGATCATGCTACTCAGTGCTCTAATTCCGAATCAAGCAGCAGTTGATGAAATAATTTTGAGAATAAAGAAGAACCTAAATTGGTGTGAATCGCATCAAAAAAGAATCGCAAAATATTCTTTACAGACAATGAAACCTGAAACCCTCTGATCACATGTAATGCCGAAATAAAAAGATGGAACGCGATTTTGTCTGATGAAATAAATGTTGATTTTAATTTATTTGTGGTTTGGGTAAAATCAAGTTCCGGCTTCCGGCTAGGTACTTAAACCCAGCCTCTGTTTATTCATCAGGATTTCAAACTTTAGTGCCTTTATTCACTACTGTCACCACACCAAAGGAATGCCCATGGGTAAAATCAAATTATTGAAGTTGTTTTACAAATAGAGAAATACTTTTGAGAATATCATGATATCCCAAAATGTAGCACCATAAAAGTTTGCAAACTACAGTAGCAGCTCTCATTAGGCCCAATAAATTCGTCAAGTTTTAACTGACAAGTTCAAGTTATTATGTAATAATATGCTTTATAAAATTATAAGTTTTAGGCCCTTCTCCCCAAACCACATAACCAAGCGCCGCCAAATGCAGCTGCACAATTTCATATACATAATTAACATATCTCCGAATTTCAAATTGTTAGCTTTAGTGGTTTCGGAGTTTTTTACATATCGCAAAAAGTTTAATAAAGCAGAAAAAAAGTTTCGGAATTCCAAAACCTTAAATGCGGGAGCTGAAACTGCATCACCAGGAGGTTTTGAAATCAATTTTTTTTCTCCTACCGCAATAAGTTTTTGAACTAGAGTGGTTTGAACCTCCAATTGGCTTTTCATTTTTTGGCTCAAAAACCCGAATCACGAGACCGATTTCCGCTAAAATTGGCACAAAAGTTGTTCCATACGTTGTCCATCTAGGTTTTGAAGTTCGAGCTTCTACTTTCAGCCGTTTAGAAGTTCTAACAATTTCGGTTCTCGGTTGTAGAAAAAACGCTAATTTCGCCACAAAAAAAAAACAAAAAACACGTAGGGACTTTCATCGCGAAGCGTCGCAGAAGTCGCGAAAACGAAAAACAATTTCAAAAAATTTACCTAAACAAAAAAGAAGATTAAAAAAAGAAACTATAAAAGGTACCCTTGAACTAAACATGATTCTGAATTGGTTATCATATACAGCCAGCGGTGCCGATCTTTGCTGAGCATTGGGGGGATAATTTGCAATTTTACCCCAATTTTCAACATTGGGGGGGATGAATCTCGATCACGATTTTGTTCAGGTGTGGAAATTTAGCGAAGACCAAAGAAAAAAAAAAAAAAGGTTTTCACCAAAAGTGGAACACTTGTTTTTCCCCGAATTCAGGTGAAGACCAAAAAAAAAGGTCTTCATCAAAAATAGAACACTTTTTCTCCCCGAATTCAGGTGAAGACCCCCCAAAAAAGTTCTTCATCAAAAATAGAACACTTTTTCCCCCAAATTTACGCTCAGATGTACACCCATTCAAATTATTGGGGGGGGGGGTGCAGGTGTGGACCATTCTCAAACTATGGGGGGGATACAGCCATATTATTGGGGGATATATCCCCCATCCCCCCCGGGTTTCGGCACCCCTGTATACAGCTAATGCGTTCTTAACTTGAAAATGCAATTGTGACATTACGTCATTTTTACGATTACATCATCATATAACTCCGAATTGCTACTAATGTTTTCATAACTGCGATGTACGTTTTTTTGAAAGAAAACTGGTCGACTTTTAGTAGGAGGCACCAATGCACTTTTGTGTCGATTTACTTGGGGAGTAGGAGCAGGATAAGATGGAATGGAATCAAACCTCCGATGCGCTGGAGAACTGCTGGTTTGTGCTTCACACGGCGGCACCGAGGCAGCATCACAATAGTTGTCTTGGATAGAATTCCGCTGGAACTTATCATTACAATAGTCTTCTTCTACAGAATGTCTTTGAAATTGTTGACCATAAGGCGTAGAACTTGCGTCACAATAATTTCCTTCTTGGTCCATAGAATCAATGGAATCTTGCAAATGCCTGCAAATCAATATCAAAACGCTCTTAAAAACAATATACTTCTAAAAAATAGTTTTAGTCTTACCTTTGAATCGTTCGAAACACTCCACAAGTTTATAGAAAAATTTGGTTTTGTGTTGATTTCGTCATGAGAGTGACGGAAAATTTTTGGCAAAAAATTATTGTTTTTTCAAAATGTGGTCATTGGCGGCTTTAACTTTACAGAACTAAGTTGTTTTTGAGGGTAAGACATAAAATGCCTAACTTAAAGCGATAATGCAACATAAAAATCTTGGAGTATGATTCAAGGTAAATAAGGGCCGAAAGTTGCTCTAAGTTTGTTGTAATTGCCCAACAGCTAATATTTTGAGACATTTTTCCCACCATCACCAACTTTAATTTTTTAAGGGTAATAAATAAAAAATTAGACTCAAGGGCAAGTGGTTCGATAATGAACTAAAAGACAATTTTTTTCCAAAACATAAATTGCGAAGAAATTTAAAGGGAACATTTTGCCTTTTCGCATAAAATAGGCAGCAGATATCAACAATAATAATTATTGCATACATCACGCGTATATTGATTGAAGTTGTTTTTATCTCCATGATTTTCATGAAAGCTTTCATTGCTACTCGTTGCCCAGTGAATACGTTCTAGTTTATTTGGCAACATTACCGAGAGCAAATGAGCGCTGTTTTTGCAAAAACCCCTACTAGATTATCTAGATAGGTTTGGAAAAAACAGTTTTAATTATCTGTGCTTGATGACTTGTTCAAACAAGCTGTTAGTCAATCAACTTATAATTACGACAGGGGATCAAAATGTTAAAATAATCTCCTCTCGTTTTTTATGTTTTTTGTTTGTGTTAAATCTCTTTATTCGCAAATTTAGTTAAAAGACTTCAAGTCAAGTTTATTCGCAAATACTGTAATAATAACCTCCCCCTGAATTGGAAAAATTGAAGTTTTTGAGGCAAAGGAACTTTCCTATTTGAGGTTTACCAAAGCCGTTTCATCAAAATTTCACTTCTGGCCGAAATTTAACTAAAATGACGAATTTTAACTATCAAAGAAAGCATTCATGAAAATTGTGGAAGAACAAACTACTGTATATATGTTTGCAGCAGCTTGTAGAAAAGGATTAGTAGTGAATACAACCGACACTCAATTTAATAAATTCCGGATTTAGTAGACATTGATTAGAGTCGCAAATTTTTTTAATTTTTGTATTTTTTGAAATAAATAGCAAACGATTTGGTAAAAACTTTTAATGTAACTTAGTTCCTGTAAACAGCAACAGTGAAACGGGAAACGTTTCTAGAAAAGTAGTGGCATATATTTAGTAGAACCAGAGTTGTAAGTAGCCTAGGCTTTCAAGTAGGGTTCGGGCCGGGTTTTATGGGTTGGGGTCAGATTTGTGCCGGGTTCGGGCTTAAGATTGATAAAATGTCCGGCTTAATTCGGACTTGATATACCAGTACGTGCCTCGTGTTTTAGCCTTTTTGGCGGCGTTTACTGAACACGCGCATTTGCGCGCAGAAACACGCGTGTTATTTGACTGCAAGCATTTTTCTTTTTTTTCGTTTGTTACAGTTACATCTAAAAAAGAATCACGCGTATTTTCGCTCGTAAATACGCGAAATCAGTAAAACCGCTTTAGGTGCTATAAAAGCGTAATTAAATTAACTTTGCAGATACGATTATTATTACACAATTATTAGTATTACATCGCAATTTAGGGCCGGGTTCGGGACTGCACTAGTTTTCGGCAGTTTACAACTCTAAGCAAAACTAATTTAAGGAAAAAACTAAAAACCCAATTTTGGCTTCTTCATAAGGCGCGCGCGCGGCTATACCATTAGTATGTGATTATAAATATTAATAAACATGATTATGAACACTCTTACCGGCCGGTAGGTCGAGCGACAACACGTTCGTCTCTGGAGCGGGAGGTCTGAGGTTCAAATCTCGGGCCGGTCAGATTGGACACAGTGTTGCCAACGGCTCGCCACCGTTGCGACATTTCTTCGAATGGAGGTGTGTTGTCCGGGCGCAATGACGCGGAGATGGGCCCCGCCAACTCTTTACAAGCTTAGGGTATTACAGTAGGTGTAATAAAAGATTTGATTTTGATTTGATACTACAATCTTGATTTATGCTGGCGTAACGCAGTCTTTACCTTTCAGTACTTTTTGGTCGCCATTGGCGAGTATTTCCGTTATTGTATGGATTGCGGAACGGAGATTGTCTCCCACTCCTGCAAAAAAAAACAAAAAAACGCAGTAAATTTACAAAAAGATGTTGGATTTGGCGGTTATGATTTAATCTATATGGCAGCAAGTGTTAAAAAAGCTGCAAAAACAAGCAAAAGTAACTGTTAGAGAATATCGCCTAATTGTCGACGTCGTATATATACGTGAATGCATTAAGTTTTGTTTTCTATTAGTGGAGTCCATTGCTTTATTATTTTGTTCTAGCTGGTATTAAGAGGGAAAATATTTGCAGGACTCTAGAAAGAAAGTATCAAGGTATGGATGCGTTTTGCAGTCTGAAGCAATGGCGCAAACGAGAAGGTTTAAGAGGGCTCCAGCCCTTCCCCCTTAGCCAAGTCGCTTGCGAAGACTGCTATCAGTTGCAACCTTTCGCATATTGTCGATGATGTCAAATTTTGGTTGCTTCGTGTCCGGTGTAAACGCATCTTTAGGTAAACTGTGCAAGCTATCATAACAAGTGTATATGGTGATTTCTGTCAATTCATAAGTTTTGCGTTTCCAGTTGCATCTCATGTATATAGTACAGTAGATCGTGTTCGGCAAAATTAACCGATCAATGGCCTATTAGTAACCTAATAACAAAGCTAACGTTCCACCAGTGTGATTATGAAATTCTCACTCTCGGTATTAATTTTTTCGGTGATAATTTATTTTTGTTTAAATTAACACTGGTGGAAACAAGATTTTTTTACAGAACAAATCCCTGCTCCACCAGTGAGAATTTGGAATTCTCACCACAAAACTCAGTTTAATTTCGCAAAAATTCGCGCTGGTGGAGACAACGCACGTTTTTCTAATTAATACTGAATGGGCAGTGGGAGTGATTGTTTGACTATAATGTGTTGTTCCTGAATGGTGAGATGTTATTCCTTCAAAAATCCTTTTTGAAAGTTCTCTCGTGAAGTAGCATGAGCTCATCAAGTACCGGTAGCGACGACGTATACTTAGCACTCATAGCCTTTGCTTTGAGCAAAAGCAAACGAAAGCACAAAAATGGGTAAGAAATTTTTTGAAGAAAAGAGACAAAGAAGGTAGCTACAGTATGGTACGAGATTTAGGGTGACAGAAAGATGTACTTTAGACATATGCGGATGACACCTGATCAAATAGAGCACTTCATTTCTTTGGTCGCTCCTTACATAACTAAGTTATCAACTAATTATAAAGAGCCCATTCCCCTTGAGTAGCGGCTTTCGCTTGGTTTACGCCATCTAGCTACAGGAGAATCTCAAATCTCCCTTAGTTCGCAATACCGCATTGGACGACTAACAATTTCAAAAATAATACCCGAAACATGCAACGGTATTTACGATGCACAGGTTGCTACGTGTGTGAACACACCACCGTCAAAGGAAGATTGCTTTTCAATTTCAAACCAGTTTGAAGATCGATGGAACTTACCTCACGTTGCAGGTGCTTTGGATGGTAAACACATTCGGATACGTAGCCCTAATAATACTGGCACTTTATCTTACGACTATAAAAGCTTTTTCAGCGTGGTTTTGCTCCCTGTAAGTGATGCAAAGTACTGCTTTACTATGTTTGACGTGGGCCAATACGGTAACAACAACAACCGCGGCGTGTTACTCAACAGTAAAATGGGCAAAAAATACTTGCTCAGGGCTCGCTAAACATTTCCAGAAGAACTACATTCAATGGATGCACTTTGAATCCTCTTCCTTATCTTTGATTGGGGACGAAACATTCGCACTTAATACCTATTTGATGCAACCGAATGCAGGATCATCAAGCTTAGATGAAAAAAAACATCCGTGTACAATTATTGTCATTCCAGAGCACGCCGTGTAATTGAAAACGTTTTTGGAATCCTTTTTGCGCGCTGGAGAATTTATAATACTTTTATTCAAGCAAAGCTCGAAAACGTTGAAAAGATTGTTTTAGATACTATTGTGCTACATAATTACTTGCGAGAAATTGACAATACTAGTGATTGTCTCAATGGTTTTATTGATTGCGAAAGATCAACTGGTGAAATTATTCCTGGACATTGGCGAAAGGACTCCACCGCTGCCAGTTTAAGTGATGAAAGTCCTCGTGGAGCGATCAATATTGGACCTGTCAAAGGATGTCGTTCCGGACCGATTGGACCTCAAAAAAACATCAAGTCACAAAAAATGCACTGTGGCAATGTAGCAGAAAATACTAATTTCGCATAGGGCAACTGCGAAGAGACCGTAGTTTTCAAGTCAAGCAGTAGCCAAGCCAGTATTGCATCTAACAAAATATATTAAGCAATTTTGTTATAGCTCAATTGAATTAATATGAAAATATACAATGAAAAGCTAAAAATTAACTCAGGACAAAACAAGGTGCCAATATAATGCACAGATATAAAAGAATAGGCAAAGCTCAGCATTTTCAATACTTGTAAACATACAGCAAAAAACAACTTAAATAAGGCAAAAATTGCAAGAATTGTCACCTACACCACTGTTAAAGAAGGATATCAATTAAGCTCATGTGTTAAAGAATGCACCAGGGACATTAACTGACGTAAAAATGTTTTGAGGATGCAAAACACAATCTGCCGAGGTTGCCTGAAGGAATTGTGAACGATGAGGTTATTCTTGTACTGGTAGACTTTCAGAAGTTCCTGAATATGTGCTTGTTTGGTGCCGATATAGTATGGTTGTTATTTCTTGCTTGATGACCCGTTTTCGTTCTTCTGGAATTTGCTTTAACTCAGTAGCAACCATTCTTCCGAACAAACTGTCAGCTGAATCAACTGGAGTCGATTTGTTTCGTTTAAATTTTAGAAAAGCTGTTATTTCCTTCAACACATCGATATTAGCCATTCGCTGGCTTCCGCTTCTACTCGATTGTTTTCCAGCATCACTTGGGCTCGACTTTTTCGACGAAGAATTGGCTCCTTTCAAAGAAATGTATTCCTTTCCGCAGTCTTTATCGTTTTCATCACTTGAACAGTTTTCCTCGTTTTCAAGTAGTTCAGGCTCAATATCTTCTGCAGGACCCGGCGCCTTAGGTATATTACTTTTTTTTGTTTTTTTTTGCCAATAAATGCGGTATACCATTGAAGAAAACGATACTCTTCTAAGCTTTTTTTCGCTTGAACAATTTTATCCCTACCAGTCCCGAATACGTTACGGAAATTACATCGCATTCGTTTTCTGCTAAATCGACTGAAAAAAATTTTTTGACTTCTTTTTTCCTCTTTTCATCTATTTTAGTCCATGCATTGTTCTTTCTAAGAGTATCTTTATCTTTATAATCGGAACTACTAATGTCATACAAGCAGGGGCAGGGATACTGTCTTACCTTTTCGGCCAAAATTTCGTTGTCTTTAATGCAGCATGGATTTGTTTTTCCAATGTTCAGTTTGTTTTTTTTTCCAATGTCCTTTCACAATATATTTCAATGGACTAACGGGCTTTTAGTAAGTGCTAGGATTAATACGCTGCCAGTAAAATATGCTGTTATGCAATATTGATGATCATATAATAGGCGTTGATGAGGTCTTTATGAACAAATTTCGGTAAGAATTTCAGTGTTAATTTTAGTGAAAAAATATGAAAACTTTTTCATATTTTCTAACTGAAATTATCACCCAAATTAATGGCAAAATTCAAATTAATACTGAAAATGAAATTAATACTGCCGTCTCCACAAAAATTAACACTCAGTGGGAATATCTGGCAGGTCAGCATTTTCAGTGTTAATTTTTTGACGCACGGTATTAATTTTCTTACACACGGTGATAATTTTAAAATTTTCACTGCAAAAATTAATGCATGTTGTCTCCACCAGTGTGAATTTCAAAATAATGCCAAATTTTGCCGTAAGAATTTCGAATTCTCACTGGTTTAACCTATGGCTGTTAATGCATGTTGTCTCCACCAATGTGAATTTCAAAATAATGCCGAATTTTGCCGTAAGAATTTCGAATTCTCTCTGGTGGAGCCATAGGTTTAACCTATGGCTCCACCAGTGAGAATTTCTTACCCCAAAATTCGGTATTATTTTGAAATTCACACTGGTGGAGACAACATGCATTAATTTTTGCAGTGAGAATTTTAAAATTATCACCGTGTGTAAGAAAATTAATACCGTGCGTTAAAAAATTAACACTGAAAATGCTCACCTGCCAGATATTCTCACTGAGTGTTAATTTTGGTGGAGACGGCAGTATTAATTTCATTTTCAGTATTAATTTGAATTTTGCCATTAATTTGGGTGATAATTTCAGTTAGAAAATATGAAAAAGTTTTCATATTTTTTCACTAAAATTAACACTGAAATTCTTACCGAAATTTGTTCATAAAGACCTCATCAACGCCAATTATACCCTCATAATCAATATTGCATAATATCACATTTTACTGGCAACGTGTTAATCCTAGCAAAAAATAGGATAGAAGATTCAATGCGCATCCATTGAGTATGGTTCCACTAGGAATGTTTAGCGAGCGCTGTGCAAGGTTTTTGCCCATTTTACTGCTGAGTAACACGAAGCTGTCGTTGTTGCTACCGTACTGGCCCACGTCAAATTGACATAGTGAAGCAGTACTTTACATCACATACAGCGAGCATATCCATGCTGAAAAAGCGTTTATAATTGTAAAATAAAGTGGCATCCGAATGTGTTTACAATGTGAAGCAAGTTCCATCGATCTTCAAACTGCTGTGAAATTGCAAGCCAATCTTCATATGACGATGGCATGTTCACATACTTAGCAACCTGTGCATCGTAAATACCGTTGCATGTTTCGGGTATTATTTTTGAAATTGTTAGTCGTCCAATGCGGTATTGCAAACTAAGGGAGATTTGAGATTCTCCTGTAGCATGATGGCGCAAAGTGAGCGAAAGCCGCTACTCAGGGGGATGGGCTCTCTATAATTAGTTGATAACTTAGTTATGAGAGGAGCGCCCAAAGACAGTTAGCGCTCCTTTCGGTCGGGTGTCATCCGCATATATCTAAAGTACATCTTTCTGTCACCCACGGCTAACTTCCGTATTATATTGTAGCTACCTTCTTCGTCTCTTTTCTTCAAAAAATCTGAAGAATTTTTTGTGCTTTCGTTTGCTTTTGCTCAAAGCAAAGGCCACGATTGCTAAGTATTCCTTGTCGGTACTTGAAGAGCTCAAGCTACTTCACGAGAGAACTTTGAAAAAGGATTTTCGAAGGAAGAATATCTCACCATTCAAGAGCAACGCATATAATCAAACAATAACTCTCACTGCCCATTCAGTATTGATTCGAAAAACGAGCGTTGTCTCCACCAGTGCGAATTTTTCCAAAATTAACACTGAGTTTTGTGGTGATAATTTTAAATTCTCACTGGTGGAGCAGGGGTACTCTGGTAAGATTTGTTCAGTAAAAAAATTTGTCTCCACCAGTGTTAATTTGAACAAAAATAAATTATCACCGAAAAAATTAATACGGTGAGTGAGAATTTCGTAATCACACTGGTGGAGCCGTAGCCTAAAGCTTCTGCTACAGATGCTATAGACTCTTGATCGATTCCCAGTCAGGTCAAAACAGATTGTAAAACTTGATGTAGGCAGCTTTGTATTTCTGCCTACGTGCAGTGTTAAAAGGAATATTGTGAAGCCTACACCCTGTGGGTAAGCCAGATGGGCAAATGTCAGCTTGACTTCAAGAACGCTTCGCTGCTTTATAGCCACTTAAGATAACTTGACTGAAGTGACTCTGTCTACAATAGTACAATTAGGGTATTCTATTTACAGAATAAGTAGCAAATAAAAACAAGCATAAACTAACTCGGCTGGCGGTGGTCTAATGGAAGGTTTTGGCATTTCAAGACGGGGAGCGTCGGTGTATAAAGCATTCGATGAAGCAGCGTCTAGAAAAAGAAACGAGAAAACTTATTCGCGGCAAAAGCTTGATAATGGTTTCAATGAATATGAATTGACTAAAACGTCATTGTCATTACGAAAAAATAACAAATCAATAATAATTTCCGTTGGTCTTTTCTTAAAATGAATAATGTCGTATCATAAATTGCGGCTTGTTGCAGTTTTTTTGATTTGAAGGGCAAAAAATATACACAGTATATGCAATGCTTAACCCTCTTTTACACGGGCTACATGAGCGCATTTTACACGGGGAGGGGTAAAATTGCCCCCTATATAACGTCTAAATCAAGAATCATGGGAACACCAAAATTGGCATCCGGGCTAGTGTTCACTAACATTTTTTTCAAAAACTGGTTCGGAGTTTATGGCATAATTCATAGTGACGACAGAACCATATTTTCCAAAAATGTTGTAATTTTTCCAATGACGTCGAAGGTGGTTCATATTTTGCGCGAAGATTTTTTTTTGCACTGAATTATAAAATGTCTCAGTCAAAGCACAGTATGGAAATATATCAGTAGGTTCACTCCAAGCAAAAACCATTGTGACGTGTGTACGCATTTTTTGAGAGCCAAGCAAAACTTTGGAGTCAGATGATGTCATAATACTAGTGACATCGGCAGCGGAATCGAATTATGCCAAATGATAGCAATATTGTTGTGAAATTCTATGAATTTTGTCTCCACCTTACTGAGCTAAGTCCTCCCCTTTTCCTTTGGCCCTAAACATTGAAGAGCTGCATTTTTCACGACTGTCTTGCTCCTGACGTAACTTGACGTAGCTTTCGCTGTGCTTTTCGTATCGAAATAAAATTGACACCGATAAATCCGTTCAAGCTCGGACGTTGAATGGCTCCATTTGTTACGTCCCTTGTGCATGACGTCACAAAGTCATAAGCTTAAAAATAACCTAAAATTGGAACTTTTTGTTCTTTCGGTGATATTAGTGATGGGGGTTTTGCTCGCGTTTGACACCCAACAGTTTTGTTTTACCCAAAACTTGCTCTGTATCGTCAACTAGCTTTCCGGCAATTTTCTTTTTAATTGCTCAAGGATTTACAAAAATATCGTTGGTTGTTTCATAACATGGTAAAGTTGTAAAGATAAATGCAGTATTTAAAGCTTTTGTGCTTTAACTGATATAATTTCATCGTCACGTCATTGTCATTAATCAGCGACTCGATTATTGTCTTATAGTCCAAAAGAGCATCTTTCGGCTGCATAGAAATAAGTATACAATTTTAATTATTTTATTTCTCAAATTTGAAGACTCCACCGCTTCTATTTTGCTGTTGCGTGTACCGGTAAAGTCTATAAAATTAAAAGAATACAATTAAAACCAACTTTGGAGTCAAAAATGCATTTCTTTAAGAAAAATTTCAACATGGCTGTACAAAAATCCACTATAACCTGTACGGTGTAGCGATACAACTGCAGTGCTCCGTAATATTTCGGACTAAAAGGCGATGTTGCTTCGGACCATATAATATCAATCACGTCGCTGATTAATGACAATGACGTGACGATGAAATTATATCAGTTGAAGTAAAAAGGCTTTAAATGCTGTATTTATCTTAATAACTTTACCATGTTATGAAACAACCAACGATATTTTCGTAAATCCTTGAGCAATTAAAAAGAAAATTGCAGGAAAGCTAGTTGACGATACAGAGCTAGTTTCGGAAAAAAAAACGCGAGCAAAACCCCCATCACTAATGTCACCGAAAGAACAAAAAGTTCCAATTTTAGGTTATTTTTAAGCTTATGACTTTGTGACGTCATGCACTAGGGACGTAACAAATGGAGCCATTCAACGTCCGAGCTTGAACGGATTTATCGGTGTCAATTTTATTTCGATACGAAAAGCACAGCGAAAGCTACGTCAAGTTACGTCAGGAGCAAGACAGTCGTGAAAAATGCAGCTCTTCAACGTTTAAGGCCAAAGGAAAAGGGAAGGACTTACCTACGTAAGGTGGAGACAAAATTCATAGAATTTCACAACAATATTGCTATCATTTGGCATAATTCGATTCCGCTGCCGATGTCACTATTATTATGACATCATCTGACTCCAAAGTTTTGCTTGGCTCTCAAAAAATGCGTACACACGTCACAATGGTTTTTGCTTGGAGTGAACCTACTGATAAATTTTTATACTGTGGTCAAAGTAGTTACGTCACAAAAATTTATTATTAGTCATTACGTTAAATATTGGCCATAAAATGCTTGAATTTTGAAAATTGGCTTCGAGAAAACTCAAAACTGGGAAACTTTCCATTGCTTTAGCAACTTCAAATTTTCAGAAGAAATTTGTCAACAAATTTTACTCAAAGTCAAGCTGGCTTGGAAAAAAGTTTTGCTGAAGGAAATTATCACAAAAAAAAAAACTACAGGAGACATTTTGCTTACATCCTTCCTGTACAAAATAGAGTCAACAGTTCGATTTAGGCTATATTACTTTAACAAACAAAACAAGTAACGTTGCATGATATGTATTGCAAAAAGTGGCCAAAGTCAATTTTTTTTGCTACATGGTTTTTAATACAGATTTTTTGAAAGGTTTTTTTTTTCGCTAGCCGTTTTCATTTTCTTGTAACCGTGATGCTTCCATTTTCACCAAAATAAAGCGGTCCTGAAAGCAAATGATCCACTAATACGGTCATCGGTATTGCCTCGCTATCCTTATATAGTTTTCTAAGGCACATATCAAAAATAAAATAAATTAAAATTTCCCAAAATAAGTATTTTGCCAGCTAGGAAGATCGACTCCTCTTCCAAATGCGTTGTTGAATAATAAGTTTCCTCCCAAATCCGACAATAAGTCACAATCATTATGTCTACCGTAATATGACGACATTACTTCCATTACACAAAAATTACGTCATTGTAAAAATTGGTAATTCAACACAGCAGAATTCAACAAACTGGAACCACAGGATGGTCACCATTTCTATTAAGATTTTTTTGCTTTTTTTGCTGTAAATATTATAAAACAGCGTTGATATGCAATGGAATTACAAAATTTTATGAAAATCTGCCCTGAAAAAAGTCCACTTTCTGTTTAGTTCTGCTTTGTTTTAAATTTTTTTCAATAAGTGCAATAAATTTGTCTCCATACCTGTATTGCAAGCAAAGTTGTTTAAAAAGTTTATGTATGTATACATTTCAGGACAATCATCTCACACCAATGCAAGCTCTACCTTTTCTTCCGAAAACCCATAGTATTTTTGTTTTTGAGATCGTCGAATGTCAGTAAATAGTGCTTGTTGTGTAGTTTAAGCAACTCAAACTGCTGTAAATCTTAAAGCTGTCAGGGCCCACTATCGTGCCGTCTAGGGAAGCTTACATCGTTTGCCAAGACATCCCAGCAGGTCTTCTTTGGTTGATACGACAATTTGGTCAGCGTTGATGACGTTGTATCTTAGTACTTCAAACGCATTGACCTTAGCATAGTAATCTATTTCCATTTTGATATGCGTGCTCATGCATCATTACATTTTGTGCAAAAAAAGGTAAAAAATCATAATTTTTCGCGCCTTCCTGCACCGAAAAAAAAATCCTCTTTAAACAGTTTTTCTAGTTGCAATACCTGTAGTAATGGCACTGAAAAAATAAAACTATGATTGCACTAAAAAATGATGAATAGACAAATCTGAAGTTAAAAGTTGCATTAAGTTGTGCTGTCAGCAGAATACAGACACGATTGTTTATCCCTTTTTAAAACATTTAGCTAAGTAAGTATGCAATGACGTCGCTACACTTTAATTCTGGGGGCTGACGACTTTATTCTCACAATAGCTAAAAAACGTAGGATTAATGAAACTTCCGGGTTTTTTTGTATCAAAAGATAGCTTGCGTTATCTAAGTTCCTTTTACACAGCACAATCTCTAACTACTATAGATCACAAGTCCAACGCAGCTGCGCACTCTATAGCCCGAATTCATATTGTGCAAAGTGTTTCAATTTACTGCGAAAAAATGTTTTTAGATTAGCTTTAACAAAAAATCTTGTCCTTATAGATACTGTAAAATGAAACATTCGGCTTTAGCATCGGAACCGCAGTGTGACTGTTCAAAACTTGTTGACCTACAAACATTTTCTATATCTTTCTCTTCAAAATATTGCTGATTTTAATTATGACACCAATCTACTTCGATTTTTTGCAAAAAATAGTCCATTGAGTCATTTTTTTTAAGTCGTCAACCTTTTGTAAAAAAAGTGTTTGATACGCATCTTAATTTGAATTTTGGAAATACTGTTTTGTTACGCTTGACTTTGCGCTTATCACAGTTCGAAATGCAAAATATTGATTACTTCCCAAAAGATTTATGTGAAACAATAGATGTTAATCATATTTGGAATAGTAATTTCTGTGCAAGGTTGAGTTGAGCTGGCATAGAGTGAACAGTGACATTTTTCATCGAATTGCTCGCTAATGGTTTTATGTATACGCTAGCTTTTTGATTTTTTCACCTGTGCTAGAGAGAGTAAGAGATTTCATACTTTGCATAGTACTGCATGTACATTAGCTTGTGGTTTTAGAATTCAAGTTAAGCGTTCCGTTTGGTTTTAAGACAGAGCGTTTGAGCTCTGTTTTCGTGTTTACTTTTTTTAAACTATACTGAATATTATTCATTCTCATATTTGTGGAATCTTCTTTTTCTAAAAACAAAAAATGAGACCTAGCGGAGTGCGTATTTCGAGGCTTAACAACACTAACTCTGTTAGCGCAGAAACAAACTGAATTAAGCGTGAGGCTTTTTGTTGGCTACGTTACAAATCAAAATGAACTTCTTTTTACTAAATTAAATTACCAATTTAAAAACTTTCGCTTTATATTTAAACTGAAAGCCAAACTTCGCCCGCCCTCTAGTTTAAAAACGTTGATGTGTTTCCAAATAAAAATACTGCAAAATATATCGTAAATTTAAAAATCTAAGCACAAACTATGACATAGTAGGTTTCTTATGGTGAGAGTTTGCTTATCCCCAATTAACGAGCACCAAATCAAATCAAATCTTTCATTATACCCGCTGTAATACGCCAAAGCATGTAACGAGTTGGCGGGGCCTATCTCCGCGTCATTGCGCCCGCTGTCACTATAGCAGCGGTGGCGACCCGTTGGCAACACTGTGTTTGATTTGAACGGCCCAAGATTTGAACCTCAGACCTTCCGCTCCAGAGACGAACGCGTAACCGCTCGACCAACCACGAGCATTTGTGTTAATAATTGAAAAATACATCAAGGAAAATAAAAAATATAGCTGTTTTTCTAACAAATTAATTTTGTAGATTATTACACCTGTAAAAAAAGCGAAACATTGATTTATAATGACGAAAAGTTAAACAAACATTAATTTGAAACAACTTCACCAACTTTTTTTTAATTCTTTATTTGTCGTAAACTGAATACAACAATAAACGCAGTTTGAATAAAAAATTTCGACCAGTAACTGTGAAGGGACCCATCAAGAGTTTTTGGGTCAAACAGCCATCGACTAAAGATTAAAACTTAATAATGAGCAAAAAAGTTAATTTCAGCATTGCACAACCAATCGTTTCCAAGTTATTATAAGTTCAAATTTAAAATTTAACCCTCTTGCCAACTAAAATCTAATGTTCTATTTATTTTGCTCTCGCCTAAACTTTTAAAGAATTACCAGTAAAATTTACTTAATGCCATAAATTATTTTAGCAGCTTAATTTTAATTGGCAACGTTGCAAAGAAGATGGTCTGTGAATTACAGTAAATTACCTACCACACTCTAAGTGGTTGCAAAAAGCTTAAATTATAGGTGAAGATATTATGCTTTATCATTTGAATGGAATCGCTGCGGCATGGAAGCTTCAACTCTTTAAAAAGACATTGCTTTATTGCAGATCGGTTATATTGAAATGAGAAAAATAAAAAATAAAATTTGTTAATGTATCCGTCGTTCGGACCACAAACATCGCATTGCTTATTGTGCAAGAAATTTAAAAAACTCATCCCTTTGACGTTTGCTGGCCAGAGTTTTAAAGTTTAATCGTTTTGCGTGCTTCTGGCTTAAAGGCTATCAGCGCCGAAACCTCGAGATGAGGCCAGGGCAGTCGCCAGAGAATATACAGCGGGGGGCACTATAGGCAAAAGTGAAGGGGCAACTAAAATAGGCTAATTTTTTGCGTATTAAAACTCATCTTCTACGGTTACAAATTACGCGCAATTTTAAAAATTCTATATTCATGTCTAAAAAAAAGACCTCTTAGGCTGGCAGCGTTTCTTAGCTCTTTTCGTCTGCGCCCCATATTTGCTAAATAAATCTATCTAAAGACGTGACTGCGATCTAAACAATCTTGAGTGGGCTCTAAAAGAACAAAAACAGCTGGTATTTTAACAAGAAAAAGTTGGATTTCACCAAAGGGGTGGGGAGAGCTTGAACCAAAAGTTAAAATACTTTTATTCGAAAATCTCTCAGTTAGGTGGCATGCTGAGTAAGCTGGTGCAACTTAATCAAATCTTAAACGGGGGTCTGGGGGCGAAACCCCCAGCCGTTTTATAATTTTCTTTTTTTGCAAGAAATAACCTTTTCAGCACCATTTTGATTACATTTCTAACGCTTTCAGAGCTAGTTGAAAGAACTACATTGATAAAATTCGAAAATCATTCTAAAGAATTAAATTTCCTATTTCTTCAGCCCCTTTACTTACAGATGAAGTCCAAAACATTCTTAGCGCTTGTATTTGGGGTTAATTTGCTCCCCGGGACCTTCTTGGCTTTACCACTGTTCACGTATTATTTATTTTATTCCATGTCATGATCACTAACCAAGAAGCGATTCTGTAGGCCTACATCTCTATTCCGCGACACAGCCGTAAACCCTTAGCGACCCAGATGTGTGTCGCGACCCACGGTTTGAGAAGCTCCCAATAAATATCGAAATAAGCAAAAACTGCAGTAGTGTACACCCCGTTAATAAAAGTAAGACGGATTATTGCATCAAAATTGTGTTCCAGCTATTGGTTTCCAGCAAAGTTGCAAAAGATTGAGTAAACATCTCAGAGAATAATGTTTGAGCGTTATTTTTCCCTTTTACATAATTGTTGTCTTGAAGCTATAGTACGTGATGTTCCAAAAAAGTGTTTTGAGTATACCGAAACGGGGGGTACAAGCAGCCGTTTGGGGTGGAACGGCCTCCTGCCCCCCGGAGCAACGGCACTGGAAGAGCCTCCAGAACATCAACTACTTAAAACAAGCAATGCGAAAAAGTTTCCAAAGGCTACAGGTTCGAATCCAGGGGAAGGATAACTTCTTTGCATTGCTTGTTTCAGAGATGGAACCGGTCAGGATTTTCTCGACCTGACCCGACCGGTAAATTTCAAAATCATCGCCGGTTGACCGCCCGGTCGACCGGTTTTTTACAGAAGGTTTTTCTTCACTGTTCAATGTATCTAACGAAAAATTTTCAAAATGGGGGGGCATGAGTGAGGTGTTAAAATTTGTGACTTTGGACGGGGGTCTCGAAAAAAATGACCCAAATTTAAGACCTTTTTAGGTTAAATTTCGGTTTGAAAAACCTGTTTTGAGCAGCGCAAAACGTGCACAAAATACTCATACAAAGAACTGAAGGGTACAAACTAAATTATTAGACGTTCTTTCTAGTGATATTATGCGAAATGCCAAAAAAAGAAGTTACAATTTTTTCGCTGTTGGTGACAGATTATTTGCAATTTGCCGAGCAGCTAACACTAAACCGTTATGACATTGGCTAGAAAATTTTCGAAATATAATGTGCCCCAGCAGTTTGTAGAAATGCTGCTACTTCAGAACAAGCCATGGCTAGTTAGATACACAAAAATAAGAGCTATGTCTTTCTTTCCCAGTGCAGAGTGTAGTAAATTTAAGTTTTGTGTAAAAAGCTTTTCAAAGCGGCAAGATTTTAGTATGTACAAAAAATCTGAAATCTGCGCCACTTCTACTCTTAAGCTGATTAAAATGATGCTAAAATGCCAGGTAGCGTAAGCCTCTTCCAATAGGTGGGCAAATGCAAACGTTAATGCAGAGCGTTAGCTACGTTAACCACCAGTCCGTTAACAACTTTACACCTCCGTTAACGTTAATCCGTTATTTTCAGCTTTAATTAACGGAAGTTAGTTAAGTTCGTTAATTCGCTAATATTTTGCGTGTAATGTACATTTCTTTTTATTCACTCGCTTCTAGAACACGTATTGACGCTGTTGAGCTGATTGCTGTGCCGTCGCTATGGGGGGGCCTGGGGGGGGGGGGCGTGCCCCCCCTAACGGCTGCTTGTGTTCCCCATTTTGGTTTACTCAAAATACATTTTTGGAACATCACATAACGACAAAACAACAGACAATGATGTAAAAAGGAATAATTACGTTTAAACATAATTCTCCTTTGACGTTTTCTCTATTCTTTGCGAAATTGCCGGCAACCAACTGCTGTACATAAATCTGAAGCAGTAACCCGTCTTATTAACACGCCTTTACGGATGTGTCGCGGAATAGAGATGTAAGCCTGCAGAATTGTTAGCGGTGCTTAGTTAGTGATTATGACATGAATCAATACGTAAAAACACTTTTCAAAGACCAGGGGCGGGATCACGACTTTTTTCTCGCTCGTTACAGCTTCTCGGTATGTGCAAGGACAAACAGCGAGGGAATTACGAGCGAGGGTGTTTTGATATCATGAGTATTTCTCTTAATCGCCTCTTAAGGTTTGACGCAAAAGTGAGAGTTTGCGTCAAAAAGTTGAGAAAAAAGCAATATGTGTCGTGGATTCTTCTGTACTTTGGACACGCTGCACGTGGACGCGGAAAGAAAAAAATAATCTTTGAGTTTCTTTGTTTTGATTTGGACTTGGTTTTGGTACCGTTAAGGAAACAAAAGATGGAAAAATTAAAAGCAGTAAAAAAAGAGCTCCCAAATAAATGGTCGGAAGCTGAGATAAATGCCCTAGTAAATGCTGTTGAATCGCAACGAAGGCAAATACTAGGGTCTTTTTCTTCAGACATTACCTCCAGAACCTAGTATACTGTTGCTCCACCGTCAAAACTCTTGAGCTACATAGCGCTGGTTTTAAATCCTCTCTTAACAGATCGCAAAGTTCCATAATAGCAGCTTTATTCAGTCGGTATTCATAAATAAGCTCGTTTTCAGGCCTCTGCAATGGATTTTCTTGTCTACATTGTTTTTGTTTTCTACGGACACTTCGCAGAGCTAAAAACGCAGCCATTTTCAGACTCGGTTTGCAATAAAAAGCTGCTGTACGAGTGCTCTGACTTCCTCTTGGCTTTCCGAGAGAAAAACACAAGTTTTACGAGCGAGAAAAATCTCGTGATCGCTCTCAGTTACCACGCCGAGATTATACGTCATGTGCGAGCGAGAATGCTTAACGAGATGAGCTCGTGATCTCCCCCCAGTTGTTTTGATATATAGAGAACACGTAAGGTTTTGAGGTCGCAGTCAGTGGCGCAACCAGGGTGAAGAGGCTTAAGCCCTCTTAGCCAAGTTACTTAGAAAATTTAACCTCAAAATACGAGCGTTTAAACATACTTTAAAATTGACCCGAAGTAAGGAAGGGAAGGGGCTACGCAATTTAATTCTTTAAAATGACTTCTAAATTTTAGCAAGTTAGTTATTCATATTTCATATGGCTTCAAAAAGTGTGAAATGTAATTAAAATGGCGTTAAAATCGCTATTTTTTGCTGCAAAATCACGAAAATTGTCCAGCGGCTGGGGGCTCTCCTCTCTGACCCCTGTCCATAGTCACTAAATATTCAGAGACCAGTACTTAAATTGTAAGGGGAACGCGGGGGGACGCGTTCCTTTGTCGAGAGTTGAGCGCTGGATGACCAGAGGAAAAATAACCATCCAGGACTAAAAAATCCTATTAATTTCCTGCGGAAAATGGTCGCAACCTGCGGCGAAGACCTTTTTTTTTGGTCTTCACCTGATTTAGGGGAAAAATGACTTCAATTCCCGGCGGAGACCTTTTTCTTGTTTTTGGTCTTCATTCAATTTCGGCGACGAAAACACATCATTTCCACTACACTTTTTGCAAAGTTGGTCAAGGCTGTAAAAGCGTCCCTTCATGTAAAATTTTACAATTTAAGTACTGTCAGAGACTATGCCCCGTCTGCGACACACTTGAGCTGCATCAATTCGTTCAGCACGGGGGATAAATCAGGCAATTTTGGGCCAAAAAAAAACTTTTGGTTCATACCTTCTTAGCAAAATCATGGTTGTACGTCTGGTAGCATTCACTGCTGCAGATAGGTTTTTCAACTTGATTATGGGCCGAAGACTAAACGAGCTAAGAAACGCTGCCGGCTTTGTTTTAAAATTGCGCATATTTGTAGCTGTACAAGTTCTGATTATCAGTTTTTATACGCAAAAAGTTCAGTTTATTTCAGTGCCCCCCCCTTTTGGCTAGTGCCTCCTCACTTCGTTTGCTCTGGCGACGGCACTGGCTGATTGTAAGAAAATATTTATTGCTATGCTGGTCTTTTTGTGTTTTGGAAGTTACATTTTACAGTCGAATATAATTTCAAGATAAAAATAGGTTCATATGCACTAAACAAGCTGCGATCGAAAAATCTCTGGAAATTGCTAAAAACGATAATTAATAGACTTATAAGGCTTATTATTTGCCACAAAAAAGAGCTCCTTTCTTCGCTTTCTTTTGTAAAACTCGTGCTAATATGCAACAAGTGTTACCAGTGGAAACTGATTTGTACCGGTACGATGAATGAATGATGCAAGATATTAACGATAAAAACCTTAACGGAAGTTAATAGAACTTAACGGAAGTTACTTTAGTCCGTTAACATGAAAAAACTTTTTAACGGATTAACGAGTGAATGAAAAAGTTAGCTTCGTTATTAACGGATTAACGGATTTGTGCCCACTTATGCCTCTTCCACATGCATGCTTTATTAGAATCTGATTAGCGATTTTAACTTATATCTTGCACTTTTTTGCTTTGTGCCGTGGCCCAAAAGGGCATGGCACAATGTCCCCTTCCCTAAACACGCCCCTGGATGTGCATGTCTTAATGGTCACAGCATATTAGTTAAGCTTGAAACCATTCAACAAGTGGATTCAAAAGGTGAAGTTTCTTAATACTGCTTTTTTATAAAAAGTTTTATTTTCATAAAATATTTAAGTGTATTTTAATTGGTGCTTAGATTTCTTTTAGTTGCAAGAAAGGACAATTTGACCGGTATTTCAACCGGCTTGACCGGCCGGTCGAAGAATCTCGACCTGACCGGCAACCCGACCGGCCGGTCGACCCGGCCGGTTTCCATCTCTGGCTTGTTTTAAGCAGATGCCGTTCTGAAGACTCTTCCCTAGGCTTCCCTGCTGGTAACCTTTAGGCCAGAAGCACGCAAAACGATTAAAAGTCAACCTTTTCCGATGTCACGAAAGTTCAAAACGCAGGGTTGCCAATGTTGCGCTGTTGAACTGTTCAAATCTGTTTTCGCAGATATGGGGAACAATGGAACAAGGCTCATGGCATCTTTTTCTTGCCTCAAGTAGTTCTCATTTCTTCAATATAACCGACTTCTAGCAGTATCTCTTTAAATGTGCTAGTTTAACGTTGTTTAACTCTATTTTACTCAGAGGCATCTCTCCTTTTTTTTAGTTTTTTTGTGATAAATCCCTTCAACAAAATTTTTTTTATTTCGAATCAACTTGACTTTTACTCAAATTTCATTACAAATAAATCTTTAAAGTTTAGAGTTGCTAAGATAACGGAAAGTTTCCCAGT
Organism: Trididemnum nubilum; assembly: GCA_963965965.1. Classification (NCBI taxonomy): domain Eukaryota; kingdom Metazoa; phylum Chordata; class Ascidiacea; order Aplousobranchia; family Didemnidae; genus Trididemnum; species Trididemnum nubilum. Next base: position 32,016,164 of record OZ014480.1, on the reverse strand, counting down.
TTGAGGTTTCCTGAAGTCACTTTCCCGAAACCGTTCATTAATTATTTGGCCAAAATTTAACTTAAATGACTTCAAAAGATGTTTTTGTGACGTAATTACTTCGACTTACGGATTTTCCGATTCAGTATTCAAAAAACAAACCTATGTGCAAAATTTGAACCGTTCATACTGTTTCCGTGATTTTTGGGAGATAGAGGTAGATAGAGGGACATTTTTGTCCTTCCTCCGTATAAAATGCGTAGGTCAAAATAGCATGTGTAAAATAGGGTTAGTAGCTGCTGTATGTTACGTCTGCAATTAACCTAAAAGAGAATTATTTTTTAAACAAGCATACATAAGATTGTTTGGATTGAACCAACTTTTCGTAACTTACTGATGACTTACCTTTTTCCGTTTGTTTGTTTATTTCAAACGAGCGAGTTCGTTTTCTGACCAGAACGCATGACGTCACTATTACAATGATGCACACAAGTAAGCTGGCGGCTGGAGATGCGTACATAACATACCAGTGCCAATCTGGAAGAGCGGAGTTAGAGCAATTAGAAGTAGTGACAGAGCTCGTTGTGATTGCAGAGATGGAGCTTGCTCTGTTTTCAGAAGCACCGTTTAATTGAAAATGAAACACGTCCTGAGGCATTGCACTGCTGTTTATGAAATAACGTCCAAGGTTGCTAACTTTAGCCTGCAAAATAAGGGACTTAATTAAATTTACTCCAACATTGTGCTATAAAAACAAAAAAAAACAGCAAAGCCACTCTAAAAATAACTCAAAAAAAGCAGAAAGGTGCAGCATGTTCTCTCTATCATCAATTCTTAATTCTAATGAAGCAAACCGGAAATTACATAATATTGTAATTGTTAGCTTGATTAGAAGCCGAGTAGCAGAAACTATACTCTTAATGCCATAGGTGGGCTAGTTAATGCAAAACGTTAGCTTCGTTAACCACTAGTCCGTTAACAAACTTCACACCTCTGTTAACGTTAATCTGTTATTTTCAGCTTTAATTAACGGAAGTTAATAAAGTCCGTTAATCCGTTAACATTTTGCGTGTAATTTACATTTCTTTTTATTCACTCGCTTCTAGAACACTCATTGACGCTGTTAAGCTGATTTAAAGAAAATATTTATTGCTATGCTGGTCTTTTTGTGTTTTGAAAGTTACATTTTACAGTCTAATCTAATTTCAAGATAAAAACAAGTTCAAATGCACAACGAAGCTGCAAGATATTAACGATAAAAACCTTTACGAAAGTTAACAGAACTTAACGGAAGTTACTTTAGTCCGTTAACATGAAAAAACTTTTTAACGGATTAACGAGTTAGTGAAAAAGTTAGCTTCGTTATTAACGGATTAACGATTAACGGACTTGTGCCCACCTATGCGTAATACTCCTTCAGGTCCGGTCAGCACTTGGCGAAAAATCGTGAGCGTACGAGCATATATATTTTAACCAACTGGCAGCTTGCCCTGTAAGCAGTTAAACCGGTTTCTATATAATACGCCAGGCGCACCGAATTTCTGTTTAAAATAAGCTAAAAATACGATCGTACGCTCGCAATTTTACCCCAATAGACTGGGTCTAACAGCAACAGCAGCAAATTTAAATTGAAGGACAAGGTATTGAAGTTAATTTTAATTGATTGTGCATTTCATCCAGGCTTATCTGTGCCGTGATATATTGCGAATAGAGGGTTGTGAAGTTGAAACTTCCAATAAAGTCCTTATCTAGCTTTCAAAAAATCCTAAATATGAGGTATTTCAATGAAAAAAAAATACCAGAATTTTTTAATCAGAACCATTGTTTCTAAAAATCTCGAAATGGAAATTTGCTTCTTAAAGTCCCGAACGCCAAAAAAAATTAAACATTTGTGAAAAATCCTAAAATTAACAACAGTGGTTTAGAAATACTAGATTAGTGTCAGCGCAAAGAGAAATATGCACATCATTAAATATCTTTAATAACAGATCAGATCTCAATTAATATTTTGCTGCTCTGATGTAGAGTTGTAAGTCGGGCCGGGCTTTTCGGGTAGAGTTCGGGCCTAAAGTTGACAAAAATTTCGGGCTTAATTTGGGCCTGAGACGTACTTTTTGTCTTAAGTGCACAAAAATCTAATCAAAACAACTTGGCAACATTGCTAAATTTTTCAGACCTAACTTAACTTTCGGGTTTTTTCGGGCATGATATGGGTTTCAAACTAGTTTTCGGGTTCGAGCCGGGTTCGGGCTTGAACTAGTCGGCCCGTTTACAACTCTGGGGACACATGACAGAAATTTCCTCGTTCGCTTTAATAACGAGTTTTTTTTAAGAGGCGCCAACAAACGAAATACTCGCTAAACGTAAGAGGTCATTTTTGCACGTGTATGTAAAGCCTTACGAAATCCGTTACGTCATTCTTTCTCGCTAAATTTCTTCGAGCGATTGCGGAAAGCAGTTCGAGTAAAAAAACGTCACATTTTCCTCGCCAACTTAAAGATAATCTTAAAGCACTCTTTAAGCGTGCGAGAAATCTTTTTGGTTTAGAAATTTAATGGCTAAATGTTGAAAACTTTTAACTCTTGCGAATTTTTGCTGAAAATTAATTCAAATCGTCGCCATGTTTGCTATTAGACTGCTAAAAAAAAGCGAATTGCATTGAAAACCATTTGCTGTGTCGATTGATAAAGAAATGCTAAGTAGTGCAAGTTGACAAAAATAGTAACACACTCCTTTTATAAGAACGATTTTCTAAAACACGAGGCTCATTTTTGCTCAAAATTTAAGAACAAATTAAAAACACTGCCAGCCTCGGCAGCAAAACAAACCAAAAAAAAATTCAAACTAAAATTCGTGCTCATTCAAAACGATAAAATTTCAGTGATTTTTTTGTTATTTGCAAGCAAAATTGCAACTATTCAAGATTATAAAGCTCTGTTGCTCTGCGCAAGCAATTGAGAAATTTTTTCGGCAGTTGTTCAACTTGAAAAAAGCTTGCTTTTTTGCTTTTGCAATTTTACGATGCTGCAAAAGCAAGAAAAAAAACCTTCACCGAAGTCTTAAGCAGACAGAGCTATAGGAATTAAACAGTGTTTCAAACATGCCTGCTGAAATTGACATTGATGCTCTTAAAATTTTTACAAAATCAAGAACAAATGAGACTAAATATTGGCAAAAAATTAAAAACAGCCAGTCTAAACTCAAGATTTACCAGTTTTAAAAAGGAAGAGTGTACTTTGACTTGCTCACTTTTGAAAAGTTTTAAAACCTTAAGACCTAAAGGTACTGTTAACATATGAGTTTACCCACCAACAACCTCAAGGGCGCTTTACTTCATTTAAAAAATTATAGTATGGAAAAAGTTGTTCTTATTTCACATTGATCCAAAAATATAATTAACTTCTATCGTTCATTACTAATTATTATCAGTTAAAGAATTTGCATGCGTAGAATAATCACGCATTGCTTAAAGCATCTTTTTCCACAACAATGTATTACATACAATACGCTTGAACGCATTATTTTGAAGTAGAAATGCAGCTGACGTCACAATGGGGTATTTATTACGTACTAACACAGGTTACAAACATCTCGCTAAGAAATTCGAACGAACTGTTTTAACGTGTGTTGGGCGAGACGGCTCAGAAATTGCAGTTCTATGAAGATTTTTTGTTCGTTGGCGCTTTTTAGGGAGCGAAAATGGCCTTTACGAGCTCGTTAGCACGTTCTGTCATGTCGCCCCTGATCTGCCAACGGTAAAACCAAAATCTCTAAAAAAAGATTATTAAATATGTACTCGATTTTGGCTGCGAGTAAGACATAGTTTGTTTTTTGTTTTTGAAAGTACTGACGATGGCTTCGCAGCCGAAATCAATTTTATATCAAATAACTTATGCTTTAAAAAGTGTTGGTTTTACCATTGGCAGATTCTACATCAAAGCAACGCAATATTATAATCTCTATTATAAGGGTGAAGAATCGCCAGCTCCTTGTTTTGATTTACTATGTTACCAAAGTGCCGCTGCGGGTGAATTTCAACTGCTAAAATCACGACAGATCTCAAACAAGAACGAATTCTTGTTCTATTTCAAATTTATTAATCCGGTCTTTTGGCAAATGAACTAACAAAATTATTCAAAATGATTTGAAACTGGATGAAAACTAGAAAATTTTTCAAAACTGAATATTAAGAAACCTCTATTGGTGCTGAAGCTCATATAAAGCATAAAGTACTACAAATTATTGTTTCCTTACAAGGTAAAAACTATTTGTTTTCGTCAGGGCTGTAATCTAAAATAATTTTCATTTTCTAAGAACGCTGATGTAAAACAATAATGAAATGTTACTTTCGATTAGCATTATGGTAATAGCACAAAGATATTTTATTCTAATAAAACTTTAGCAGGAATATTATCTGGTTTAAACGAATCTCAGCACCTAGTAGAGCGTCTCAATATGTACATGGAGACATACACTAATAATCATATTTGGGATTAAAACTGCCAATAAACTAAAACGTAATTACAATTTTATCTATCAAGTTACCAAGTTGTTATAACCACTAGGCAGCAACGATACCTTCCGGTCTTCGAATCAAGCTGCCAACTGCCCACCTGTCTGCCACACTCAATGGAGGCTTTACTCTTTCCAGTTTTGGGGCTGAACAGAAGATGAAATAATATGCAACAAAAAGAAGTATTGCTTCAAGTATACCCCGTTGAATCCAGCCAATAGTTAATCGTTAATTTTTTTCATAATCGTTAATTAATCGTTAATAATCCGTTCAATAGTTAATTTTTTGCAAAGAAATGTAACTATAAATGGGTTAAATTTTTATTTGGGTACAAAATTACCTCTGCAAAATGTAAAAGAATCTTTCCGTTAAATTCGGTCTTTTTGATAACGCAGAAGTTTCTCACATCATCGCCTGCACAAATTTATAAATTACGCAATGTTTCGATATGGGCACATTCAAACTACATTGTAAATGATATTATTCCACACGGTTTACCAACTTTCGAAAAAAGCACCGAGAATTGGAAAAAGTGGTAAAAGATAATACACTTTTTTGTAAGAGCAAATTTATAAAAAACACGAGGTTTATTTTTGTTTAAAATTTAAGAACAAATTAAGAACATTGCTAGCCTTGGCATGTTTGGCTTTTTTTACAGTGCATTGCCGTTGTTGATTAATGACCAAGAACTCTTTCAATAATCATGACCAATAACAGAAGACAACGCTTAACCAAGCAAGATAAAATCAAAAAATAACGCAAGATAAAGCAAGATAGTCTGACGCTACACGGTGACAAGAGAATAAATAAGTAATACGTACAACAACAAGCAGCAACAAAAACAACAAAATGCTGAAAACTTAATTATATTGCTTGTGCAATAATTGACCTCAAAACAATTTAAAAAAGCTAAAAAAACACTTTCAAAAAACAAAAATGCAAAACAACACTGTCAAAACATTTTAAACATTCTTAACTTTATAACTTGCAGTTTCTTTTTCTAATAATCTTAGCTTTACTTTCCCTTCAATATTTGTTTTTGCGCTTAAAAAGCAGAAATTTACAGGTACCTGAGCCAAGTTTTTTGATGGAAATTGTATTGGTTGCATTCTCTTTTACATTTGTGTAGTTGTAGTCGAAAACGATAGTTTGCTCTTTCCCCAATATGACAATATGGTTAGTGTTGTTTGTTAATTGTATATTGGCTAAAAAGAAACATCAATTAGAAATTATTGCAATAGCAATTTTATTTTTACTCACCAAGTAGTCTTGGTCAAGAGTCAGCGAAGGGACGCAATTTAGTCTTTGAGTCAAACTGGCACCTGCCCACCTGTTTACCAGTGGAGCTAGGCTTCACTCAGTCCCTTTAACGCTAAACGTCGAGCAGGCATGTTGTGAAAACCAAGTTTTGTAGTCTTGGCATTGATCCCGCCGAAAAGCGAACCAGAGTTTACTGTTTCAGTATCAAGCGCCTGATTCACTCGACCACTGATCGGTTCTTGGCACCAATCAGGAAAGATATTATGCTATCGTATTGGCTAATTCAGGCAAAATTATTGACCCTCCTTTAAATGTTTACGTATTTTTCGACCTTGATACAGATTTTTGGTTGAAAGATTTTTATTTTTTACTTTTTTCGTTTCAGGATTGTCGTAATTTGCAGTTACATATAATGTAAAACCTCTTAGTAATAGAAAATATAATGTTGTGAAGAACATTCAATCGTGACAGTATGGGCCAGGCGCGTAGCTAGGAATTCGCAATGGGGGTGGGGCTATTTCTGGGGTCTGGGGGGCAAAGCCCCTAGCGCTCGAAAATTTTGCATTTTTTTGCAAAAATAACTTAATTTTAGGTCTATTTTGATCAAAAATAATGCTTTTAAAACGTGGCCTAAAAATTGGTAGTGCAAACATGATTAAACTGGTTGCTTAAATTGGTTTATGTCCGAGGTGGCTTATGGTACAATTTCAGTTCTCTAAATTACACACTGGTAAATCATAAAACTCTACTGCAGGGTTTGAAATTAACGCTTGCCCGCTTGCCCGAGATAACCTAAAGTCGCCTCGGGCAAGTTGTTTTTCGGTTTAACTTGCCCGACGGGCAAGCTAACAAAATACATCGTATTAAACAACATCAAGCAAAATTATTTAGAGACGCATTTTAGGTCCGCTTTCGTTGCAATAAAATAAAACAAGTTAGTAGAAAAAGCTTTCTAGCAGGTGTAGTTTCCAAAATTTTCACAACAAAAATGCGATTTTAACAAACCGCACCGTTAATCAATATCATTGTAACGTAATGATTGAAATAATTACGATCAAAACAATCAATTTTTGCGTAATGTCGTGATTGGAATAATCTACTTATTGCATTACATTAAAACATAACATCATGCACAAAAACTTAATTCTCGAAATAAGATACGCCATTAAGCGAAATTTGCAAATATAGTGCTTTTTGCCAAGAAGTATTTCACAAATTTTTTTCAAAGTTACACAACCTCAGAACTTATTTCACCCATTTTCTTTTGAGCAAGTTGAAATTTCCTCGGGCAAGTAGACGTTTGATATCACTTGCCCGACAGGTAAGTTGTCACAAAAGTTATTTTCAACCCTAGCTCTACAGTTCAAACAGGCCCAGTGCCACGGGAGGCATTTCGGCGCCGTGCCCTCCCCAAAATACTGCTTGTGCTACCCCAAGCGTGAGTAAAGTTTCGTTCCAGGACGAAAAACATGAGTGAACACCAAGCCTGAACCTTAGATTTCGCGCCGAAGACATTTTTTTTTGTGGTCTTCACCCCTGTATTTGTGGGCAAGAAGCGAAATACGCACCATGATATTCCGCCGTGCCCCCCCCCCCCCCCCCAACGAGACTTGTGCCCCGAAAGAAGGTAAAATTTATAGGCCAGGACGACAACTTTTTTAGCGAGGTAAAAATTTATCTGTGCCCTCAAATTTTTTTCTCTCCCCCTCCCCCCGGGAAAGCTACTCTGGCGCCGGGCCCTGAGTTCAACAAAACTCGCACGTAGTCATCTATCTCATTTATAATTTATACAAAAAAACAATTCGGGAGGGGCGATAATGGAAAAAGAGTTCGGGCGGGTTCAGGCTTACATTTTCAGGTTCGGTTTGAGTTTGGGCCAGAACTACAGTAGTTGGCCAGTTCACAACTCTGTGATATCAGGTATTGGAAAGTACAGTACTTATTTGTTGTTTTATTTATTGTTTTCGTTTTTGTAATCGATTTACGTTTAGTTCAATAGGATTTTATTCTACAAAATAATCTCTAATCAATTTGATGGTCTTGCACTGAAGTGTGTTACAAGTTTATGGGGTCCATTTCCAGGTGGCACTATTGCAAAGTGTACCCTCTTTTATGTACTTCGATTTGCTATCTCTCAGGCTGGCATCGCTGCCGAACCCTAACTCTAAAGCAAGGTTCTGAAAAAAAAGAATCAAAGAACGCAGCGCGAATCGAACCCGAGCGCGTGACAAGGTACATGCGCACCCTAAACACCATACCACAGACGCAACGCTGTAGCTTTGTCAAAGTGCCGTATTTACTTCGAGTTACAGAGAAAAAAGCAGTAGATGGCAAATATATGGATACACTTTGCTCAAATGCCTCCGGGTGATTGTGTCTGCAAGCAACACCGCTTATTTCGAAGAAATGTTGCAAAGGTGTCAATAGCCGTTGTCAATAGTTCGCCTAGTTTCAACTCGAATCAAGAAACCGGATGACTGGTTTTACTTATAATAAAAGCAGTTAATGCACTTTTGTCGCTGAAAATTTGTCTTGCGCTGTCAAATAACTTTGGTGAAGCAATCTTGCCAGTACATTATAAGTCAACGTAATATTTGTGATTTTCCAAGATGCACCTCATTAAATGTCCCATTTTAGTTTAGACTTTGTGTTACAGTAATTTTTGTGCAAGCACTTCTGGTTAGTTGCTTTATTGTCTATAAAAACATTGTCAGTGATAGATCAGTGTTCCAATGGATAGACTGAAGTTAATACAATCTGCTACTGAAGCGGTAGACTGGGGTTCAATTCCTGGTCGGGTCACACCAAAGACTAAAAAGATTGGTATTCACAGCTTCCCTGCTTCTTGTTCAGCAATTAAAGGGACAGTGCGAAGCCTCCGTCGTGTGTGGTAGGCAGGTGGCAGCTTGACTCGAAGATCGAAAGGTCCCTTCCTAGTCTCCTGGCCAAGGCAACTTGGTAAAAAAATGTAATAACAATTACTATCGTTAATAAGAAAACATATTTTTAGCTTTAAAACCCGATTGACGAATTTAAAGATTGTACGATCCCCTGAACTACACAACGCAGTGCCTGAATCGAACAAAGAAATACACTGATTAGTGATGCAACACAATAACAAAGAGCAACATAAGATTGTCCAAAGTACGTCATTTATCAAAAGTGGTGTAACATGCTTTCCCTTTTCTATCTTTTTTTAATTGTTTCATTCATAAATTACGCTAAAATGAACGTACAAATCATTGACAAAAAGAAACAAATATTTTGAACTGCAGAACACTGTATTCTATTGTGTATGACGCATAACATGCTAGCGTGTTTAACCAAAAATCATACTGCAGTATGGTACTGGTAGTGGTGTAGTAATTATTCTAAAAATGTTTAAAATACTTACCACAAGCAAAGTTGGCAATCAGAGTAAATATTGTCCCAAATGTTAGTTCTAACATAGTTATTATCTCTGCCTACAAATGCGTAAACAATTTAGCATTATTTTTTTTTAATAAGAACAATTTTATAAAAACGCGAATCTCATTGTTGCTAAAATTTAAAAACAAATTGAGAACAACGCTAGCTCCGGCATGGAAAAAGAGCAATTACAAACACGAGCCAAACTTAAAAAAGAAGAGTATTCACGACCTTTTCTGCAGTACAAGTAAACGCCATTGTTGATTTATTTAAGGATTATCATCTGCGTGATGATAGTCCTTAAATCCAGGCTCTATCTCTGCTTGATGTCAGTGCGGCAACTAGAGCGTTGTTCTAGGGGATGGGGATTTCTTTCATGGGGGGCGCTTACAATACTTACCACTATTTTTTCCTATTGTCTCTTTGGGTTTGAGGGGGGAATTTATGTTTGTGGGCGCCGCCCCCCTGGCCCCCCCGTAGTCGCGGCCCTGCTTGATGAAAGGTTCATTGGAACGATTCAGTCTTTGCTTAAGCTTAAACATTCTAAATGTTCACTGTTTGGATGCAGCTTGAACTTGCATTTTGAGCTTGCAATGTTTCCGTGTTGTTCAGATCAACTACATACGCTCTTATTCCGGGATTCTTTTCTTTCGCGCTGTACTTCACAAAAGTGATTGATTGCGCTCTTGCAAATTGGCTAAGTTAATAAACAAAAATAACTTGTGCTCGCTGAGTAGAACTTTTATGACCTACGCAAAATGGATCTTTTCATCGTTTTGAATCGAATGACGTAAAAAACCGGAACTTACTGGCTGTTAATCGACAAGCACTCGCATGCCACAAAATTTTTTATGCCTATCCAACGGTAAATACTTAGGTATAACTCGCTGCATAAAGGCACCTATACTCCACACTCAACCTGTTTAAATAAGGCTTTGCAGTGGTGTTCATGAAAAGAAGCGAAACCATTTCGTCACAGTTGTAATGCACACTTTTATAAGGTAATACTATTCGTGATACAAGCTTCAGTGATGTAATAATCAATAGGTAGTGACTATTTCACCGAAAATTTTCAAGTTAGAGAGAATAAAACGAAAATGAAAAATATTCATCTGTGCTTTTTTCATTTGCTTTTTTAGGGGTTAAGATTAGGGTTTAGGTTAGGGTTCGATTTGGGAATAGTTTTAGAGTAAGCATTTAAGTTTGGGTTAGATTTGAGTCAGAATCAATAAAAAACTAGATAAAAATTTGCGGTGAAATAAAGCCTTCCTAATCAATATTTATGACGAAATGGTGTTGAAAATTTTCATAAACACCATTGAAAAACCTCATGTGAAAAGCTAAATTATTCTTGAAGTGAAATAGGCAGAACTAATTTAATAGTTCACAGAGACATCACGTCTTAAAATCCTATTTCATTTGACAACACCTTAATGCTGCCTCCACGTCGAAATGGGTAATCGTTTCAACCCCTCGTGACGCAGGTGAGGCGGAGCCCCCATCGCAGGAGCATTCTCGTATTTCGAAGTCAACTTACTTCATCATTAGTGTGAGGAGCACTCGATACAGAGCAAGAAATTTTGATTCCTGAATTAGCCTAACTCAACTGGTAAATTTCAATAACTAAGCTACCGGTATAGGCTATTGTTTTCGTCTCTTAACTTCAGCTATTAAAAAGCAAAACGAAACTTTTCCCATGTACTGCATTGGACTCGAGTTGCGCTTAATACCAAATCTCATAGGTAAGGTTGACGTTCAAACTGAAATTCAAAAAGCTAAGCTAAGCTGGCCAATAAACCGAAATTCAAAATTTGAATAAACCAGCTATTAAAAATTGAATCAAAATATGATTGTGAAACACAATTGCAATTGTAACTAAGGTAACTCAAGAAAAAAAATGGAATAAAATTAACTTGGACAAAGGACCAAATGGGCCGATAGACAGGGATGAAAAATCAATTAAATAAATTGGGCAAGGAAACCAATTGGGGTTAAGTGGACCAGTGACGTAAAAGACCGGAATAAACAATTCACCCTGTGCGACTACAATATTAATAAAGGCAGAACTAATTCAGTAGTTCACAATACAGCGCATCACATATCCTAAGTGACATAGTGTCCGTGCTGTTTATGCAGTGGACAATCTCTCAACCACAAACAACGATAATATAACAAGTTAAATTATTCCTGAGGCGAAAAAGGCAGAACTAATTTAATAGTTCACAGAGACATCACGTCTTAGAATCCTACTTCATTTGACAACACATTAATGTTGTCTCCGCGTCAAAATGGGTAATCGTTACATAGGCTTAACCAGGGGAGGCCCAGGAGACCCGCCCCCCCCAATTTAATGCCCCTAATGATAGAAATGTGACAAAAAAGCCTGCTTTTTTCTTTTAGCTCTTTGTATAAAACAGTACACGCGTACAACAGTAATTAATTGCTATATTGACAACTGGGGGTTCATTACATGCTCTTCGTTATTTATCGAATGCTCGTTATTCGAAAAATAGCGAAAAATGATATTACATGCTCCGAAAATAACGAATGACCGGTAGTAACCTTTCGGAAATGGTCACAAAAAATTCCATTAGTATCGGATGTTCGCTTATCGTTATTTCGTATTATTTGCTCTTCGTTTTTCGTTATTTGGTATTATTTGCTATTCGTTATGCGTTATTTGGTGTTACATGCCCAAATTATATGAATAACGAATAGCGAATATTCGATAACTACGTCATTTTTTTGAAAATATTTCGAATTCTATAAACCATTCGTTAACTTTATTTTTATTGGTCTTGACACAATATTTTACTGTCAATCAGTATAAAAAGTTGCAAAAAGGCAAATACCGGTACGTTTTTATCGTTTTGTATCTTTATATTGTCTTAGACAAGAAATTGATAGATCTTTTTGGAAAACCATGTCGCCAATAATATGGTTTACCAAAAATTTTAAGAAATAAAAATGGCTGATAACTACAAACGTTGAATTGGGCAAGTTTGTGTCCCTCGATAACACAAAGATTTTATCTGACAAGTATTTGCGACATAATAGCCTAGTAGCCTACCAAACACGCTAATTAACAATTTCATCAAACGTGGCTACGATTAATTAAAGCTAAATTATTTCTTGACTCAGACTGAACTTAGTAAGAATTCGATCAAATTTTACGATGTAAACTTTGGAACAGTATTCTTATAAATGCCTTTAAGAAAGAACACAAAACGACAAGAATACATACTGAAATTATGTTTACATACTGAAAGAATACATACTGAAATTATATTTACATACTGAAAGAATACATACTGAAAAGAATACATACTGAAAAAATATATACTGAAAAGAATACATACATACAGAAAAGAATACATACTGAACTAAGTAAGAATTCGATCAAATTTTACGATGTAAACTTTGGAACAGTATTCTTATAAATGCCTTTAAGAGAGAATACAAAACGCGTTTAATAAACAATTACAAAACTACTAAATAAAATTTGATCGCCGCTCAAAAAAAAAAGAACAAGAATACACAAAGTTTTTAAATCGCCAAAATTTCTTCAAGTTCCAGCTGCATTAATAGATTAAGTACCATCATTGCACAATATGCTATTAGTTTTTGCAAGATTAAAGTTCCAGTGAAAAAAAGTAGTTCTTGTCATCAAATCGATAATTATCTAAGTTTCCGTGCTCGACCCTTTCCCCTTTTCACTCATTTGTTTCGCGTTTATTTTTGAAGACTGCCTTCGGTTATTGAAAGTTATACCAATAATTTTTTTCTTGCGTACCAATAAATGACCGAGACTTACTAATTGACAGCAGTCGAAGAGATGCGATATTTGCAATGTATATTGCAAAGCAATTCCAACCAATTATACTGTAATTGATTGCAACCACTAGAACTAACGTGTACAATTATGACGTAACAGTCGGAACAGAGTTAACGAAGTAATTTTATTCTTTTTGAATACATTTTTCTGTTACGAACGGAGCATGCAATAGCATTCGATTCGTAATTCGTTACAGCACAAAAAAGTGTTACTCGAAAAAAAAACTTCGAATAACGCATATGAATAACGAATAACGCATATGAATGACGAATTACGAATACCGAATATGAATAACGAAATACCGCATATGAATAGCGAATTACGAATACGAATAACGAAATACCATCACGAATGTTCGGTAAATAACGAAGAGCATGTAATGACTCCCCTGGAGACTCCGGACCCCCTCAATTCAATTTTGTCCAATCAATTTAAATGTATAACCCGGTGAAGTCATCAGCGCAGCCAGGAGGGACAGGGGGCCTGCCGACCCCTCCCGCTCCCAATCGAAATGCCACCAATACTAAAAATATGACAAAAAAGCCTTGTTTTTTCAGTTTCAGTTTCTCTTATCATCTTCGCTTACTACAGTATACGCGTACAACCAATTTAAATGTATAACCCGTGTGAAATTAAGGATTTTTGTCTTAAACGTTGCTACCTCAGGCCCTCATCTAATTTTTTTGCGAACGTAATGCAGCACTATAGGGCCGGATTTACCACATGGCACAGTGCCAGGAGGCCAGCGCTCAAACGGTAAGACTTTTTTTGGTCTTCACCTACATTTGGCTTGGAGATGTTGCGATAACCCCCAAACTACCAGGTGACTCTCTAAATGCAAATCTGACCCGGGCAATATCATGGTTAGTATCAGAGGTGGAGTCCTTGAGGACGTCCTTGGCCTCGAGGACAGATTATGAAGTCTTTGGCCTTGGCCTCGAAGCCTCAAGTCCTCAAAAATTGCCCTGTTCTCGGCTCGAGGACAGCATTATTTTTTGAACCGTTGAAATTTTGTTGGAAAGCGCCAGAAACCTCACAGAAAATTTACGAAGACCTTTTTTTGTCTTCCTCAAGTGGAAATCGCCTGAAAAAAATTGAAGACCTGAGAGACAAAAGTTGTTAAGTCAGTTTTTTGGCAAATTGAGTTATGACCATATTCTGGTACTGTGGTGCAAAATACAACTTTTGGCGAAATTTTGAAGAAAAAACTCGTTTCCTTCCCTGAAAAATTAGCGATCAAAGATTTGTTTATAGGTCCCGTTGTCAGAGGAAAATGTTGATAAGTCAATTAATTTTTTTCAGGTTCATAACTATGATGTAACAGACACATGTGATTGTTAAGAAATTTAAAAAGCAATGGTTAGACGAATTCAATGTCAGTTGCGTCTTACCGGCAGTACCGACAAACCCACTTGGAAAAAAGGATTTATTAGGTTTATTGCTGTTGATATTCGACCTACGTTTCAAAAATTACCGGCCGACCAGTTTTAAGAAATGGAGAAAGGTTAAGTTACAGGTTAGAACTGGGCTATGGAAAACCGAAAACAGCAGACTGTAAGCAGCTAGGCTGAATGTTTCTAACAGTATACAGCAGTTTTCGCTTCCAAACCTCTTAGGCCCCAGACTTATCAAAAAGCATAGATCTAATTGTAGCCTATCGTAAAAAAAAACAACTATAGAATCAGCATTAGTATCTAGTTATGCCTAGTATAAAATTCAAGCAACATGTGAAAATCAATTTACTTTAATGCAAAACGTGGCATTTGTATTGGCAGTGGTCTGGCTAGGCAGAAAGAATTTTGGAGTCATGGGTTAAAGTCGGGCTAGATCACAAACTGGGTTATGGGTCTTGAAATATAAATCTCCAGTTAGTGACCAAACACCGTACAGTTCAGCCGGCGGAAACCAGGTTTGTTGGATAAAAGCTTTTAGTCAATTGAAAACCAAGAGCACTGTAATTTAATATACCGGTACCCTACTTGGTATTTTAAAATTGCCCCCTATTCGCTGCATTTCTGTTGGGCGAATGAACATGAAACAGTGAAAGGGGCAATGATAAGATGAATTATAGCCAACTTAATTGTTTCCAGTAATCCGCCTAAACCTGATGTAGTGCTGATGCTACCATATAGATACTGTAAAATTTAGTCTCTAGGCTGTAGTATAATATTCAGGAAATTCTCCTCTGGCAGCTCAGATATGGGCCATGATAAAATTTTACTGCTGCTACTCGTATCTTGCTAAGCTGATTTAAACTATAGTGCCTTTTCCGAGTGGTGATTTATAAGCAGCTTAGTCGGTTGGTTAATGCTGCAGTGCATGAATATGCATGAGCTTCTTGGAGTTACACAATATATCAGAGGTGGAGTCGAGCACCCAAAGTTTGAGGTCCAGGACTCAAAAAAGTCCGAGGACAAGGCCTTGGAGCGACTTTTTGAGGACAGCCGCTCTCAAAAGGCAAAGGGTGCCCAAGTGCCTAAGATATTGCATTTCGTTAAAGTTTTTGATGATAATTTGAAAAGAGTTGTACTGTTTTTGAAATGACTCCAGACGCCATTTTGAAGTTTCACGCGTCGGCAGCAGTTTCGATATATACTGTACTGCGAAGCAGTATCGTGGTAAAAACCGTAACAAAAGATGGCGGTAACTCGTGCAAGGGAATAACTTAGTTCTAAATGTGAAATGATATGTTTTTAGGCAATGAGGGTCCAGTGCAAACGTCCACTGATAAATGGAGTCCCACTTTTTCAATAGTTTTTCAAACGCAAACTTTATTTCTAGTTAATTTATTTTAACGAAATTTTTTTAAATTATACGATAATATCTCAAACTGTTACAAAGTAAATATTTTTTCTTAATTTGAATTAATCAATTGAGGTACCACCGTACCCGTAGTTGTGAGCGCAAGTCTTTATTGGACTCAGTAGCGTAGCCAGGGGGGGGGCGTTGGCTTGTGAAGTATGCAAAATCGCATGTTTTTTGTGCTTTTGAGGCCGATTTTCTGAGAAAAATGGAAAATAGCCCCCCCATTCGAAAACAGCCCCCCCTCAAACGACTGATTTTGCGAAATTGGACGAAAAATCAGTCTCGATATCGGTAAAGACCTTTTTTTTGGAGACCACCTAATTTTGGGCGGAAAAAAGCTTTGAATTTCCGAGCTATCCGAGAAATTTCGTCTCAGTTTTCGGACAAACCGTCTGAAACTGCTTCTAGATCAATGAAAATTTCAGTCAAGGTCGTTTGCACACTTCCCACTCTTTCAAAATAGCCCCCTCCCTTTTCCAAATCCTGGCTACGCGCCTGATTGGACTTAAAAACAAAAACGGAGCTCTGAGGGCGAAGTCCCATGCCCCGCTAAACAACGTTAGTAACTTTTGTAGGAAAAATAGCAATTTGGGAATTTTTTTTGCAATAATATGTTTTCAAAGCAATTATTTAAGAAGAGAAGATACCGTATAAGTAAAATTAGAAAAAACAGTTTTTTACATTTTTCCACATTCCAAATTTAGCATAAAATTGGCATTCCTACTGAACTTACGTTATTCCTGGGCAGTGCCCTACCAGGGAAGTTAAGATGGCTGCAGCCATCTCCCCGATCTTAAAAATTCAAGCGTTTAAATGTGTCTTGGACTTGACCGTAAGTAAAAGGGAACTTGAAGGAGTCGGGCAAGTTAGTTATATTAAATGGCTTCGGAATCGGAACAATTCAGTTCTTTCAAATAGCTCTAAAAACGAGTGAAATGTGATTCAGATGGATTTTTTTTTCGAAAACTTACAAAAATCGCCCAGTCGCTGGGGCTTCCGCGTATGATACGATTGAGTTGGGCCATTCTGCACAACAAATGGGGCCATTCTGCTCGACAAACGAAGCCTTTTTCAAACAAAAAAAATTTAACCTTTGGTTCAAACCCCTTCCCCTTGAAAAAATACTGCTTGCGTGCCTGCTCCTGCCACTACATGCTCAGATTTTTTTGGCGTCACTATGCGTATATTGTCACATACGCAGGTAACGATAGTAAGTAGGTTCTTTAGTCTAAGCTCGTATCACCTGGCTCGAGTCTATAGTTGCGCCACTGCTTCTTTACTATCCAAAAAATTGGTGCGCAGAGAAACTCCGGTGAGACACACCAGCCTGCTGGTCACAGCCTAAAATCTGGATCAGAGATCCGAGACAAAAAGGAAGAGCCAAAGACGTTTTTTTAAGACACTCAAAAGATGAACACTCAGAAGCAAATAATTGAGGTTCTGGAATTTAACCACACGCGCTGCAAAGATAATTTTTTGCAGCCTTCAGTATAAAAGAAAGCTGTATGCTGTGTTCGAGACGCGATACCTGCAGTCAAAGTCTGCGTTTGGTATGTTGCAGTCGTGCAAGGCTAGTTCTTCCAAAGAAACTGAATTATAGTTGTTTAAAATTTAGAAAGTGTTTACTCCAAAAGTTGCTGTTTTACAATATTATAATCCTTTACTTTGTTTGACAGCAACGCTGACACAATTACACTAATTGGGAATTAACGATATACATTTTTTGGATTTCAATTAAAACTTTTGGAAGTAAAACACTGACTGCAGCCTGCAGCATATCTTGAAAATAGAAAGATATCGAAAGGGTAGATTCAAACTTGGAAATTACAATTTCAAGAAATTTCTGTATCTTTTGACAGAAAACGGAAAAGAAAATTTTTGACTCGAATGTCGTTTAAAGTCAAGTATTGACAAGTTACAAAGAGCTACAAAATCGATCATAATTGATTTTTGTTTTATTATTAATAGCTTGAGTGAGTGAGGTTTGTTTTATGAACTTTTTGTTTTATTTGAATGGTTTATGACCTTTTGTTTTATTTGAAACTCCCTTGGATGATGCATTTGTTCATTCAAAATCGTTTCAAAATCTTCTTTTGAAATGTGAAATAGCAATGCAGTGCAGACTATAATGCAAGAAACTTGATTGACTAGGACAAGTACATATTTAATAATTCCACAGGCTAGCATCGACTCTGTTTTTGTGGTTTGAAATTGTATTGTTCGTTACCGCAACATGCAGCAGTACTGTTAATTATTCAAAAAGAATTTTGATCGCAAATTCAAGTGTTGTGGAAGAGTCGAGTAATCTTACTGCGTCAAGTTTGTTTGTGACGATGTTAATATGAAACAGCTGCGCTGCCCAGGAACAATCCAAAACAGGTATGTTTTAGCCTAGATTACTCAGCTTATTACTGCAGATTTTTTCAATAAATTATTATCTTTTTCAAATAGGTATATTTTTCAATTCCATTTGAATACTGGAACAATGCGTTTAGGAAAGTTTTTGATGGGAAAAGGGGCTATGCAAATTAAATGGAGAAAGCTCTGTTCTTCATGCACATCGCACCTGCAAAAGTTTGGAATAAGATTATTACAGTACTTCCTCGATTATCCGTACCTCGTTTATCCGGCATTCGATTATCCGTCCATTGGGTCAGATAATAATTTATGATATAACTAACACTTTTCCAGTTAATGTGGGGCAATAGATAGCCCTACTGTAATTTTAACGATCATGCAAATTTACATTGCTTTCAATAAAAAAGTACTGAGATCCCTCAATGCGGTACATTATTTGATGTTGAACCTCGTTTAAGTTTTGGTGCATTCGAATCTGCTTCTTGCTGCGTTGTTTTGGTTTAAATAAAGAAATTCAATTATGCGGTTTTTTTACTTATCCGTTCAGGTTTTGAAGAAATGCTGTCCCGACTAGACCGGATAATCGAGGAAGTACTGTATTATTATAAACTGTATATGAATTATATATGAATCACTTTACATGTAAGTTATAATCAAAGTAAGGCGCGTCTTTGATTATAATTTACAAACATATATAAACTGTTTTATCATAATTCACATATAGTTTGCAATGATTACAATCTATTGCAAATTTCTACGCTGTCCAGAAGGTCGAGCGGTATTGCATTCGTCTCTGGAGCGCTGGATTCAAATCTTGGGCCGCTTAAACCGGAAACAATTTTGGCAACAGCTTGCCACCGCTGTTGCGTTTCTTCCAAAGAACTTGTGTTTGCGCAGGCGCAATGAGGCGGAGATGGGCCCTTCCAACTAGATACACGCTTCGGCGAAAACAGCAAAAGTTTGATGAAAGATTTGTTTTGATTTGCAAATTTCTGCAAAAGCGTAAAAACCAGATTGAAAAATCTTTTCGATAACTTAAGTTTTTTCAGCCAATACCTACGTTATGCTTATGGTCAGAGGTGTAAAAAGTAGTCAGAAACAATAGTCAAGTAAAAGTGTTGTTACTGACGATCAAATGTAGTGCAAGTAGAGTAGAAAGTACTAAACCATTTAACTAAGCAAGTAAAAGTACAAAGTAAACAGGTTTTTAAGCTACTCAAGTAGCCGAGTAGAAAGTTTTCTTTCACAAGACCCTTGTATTTTCTGCATCCTGGTCTATGAATGTTGCTAAATACCACGTATAAATATGCGATATCGCGCTTTAAAATGAGAGCCCAAACCACTATAACTGCCCAAAAGTTAGCAATTTATGAATGCGGACGTATATCAGTAGTTCAGTACTATAAACGGCTCCATTGTTAATCGTACCAAAAGCATGAATGTGGTAAAGTATTTCAAATATAACACTTAATAGTAGTAACGCAACATGATTAGTTGGCTACTAATATTAATTACCAAGCTGTGTCCTTTCCTCGCCAGATTATTGTGATGAGTTGTGATGTCGTCATATATGAAACCTGTGCAATTTATTCAGTATTCACAAAAAAACAGTGAAACATCAAAATGACTTGAGCAATAGCCACACTGTTAATATCAAAATGTTACAGCTTTCATGGTGTTTACCCAACCGATATGCTTCAGGCTACAGTAACTGCACCAGCAGCCTATGTTCCTTACTACTAGGAACTAAGGTTTTGTGGGATAAACTAAGGCAACATGACCACTGACTACACTATCTACACTAACTTGCGATTTTTGCAATTTTTAGCCAAGTAAAATAATTTACCAAGCATGCAGGCCTTGACTATTGGCTACTGGTATCTAATAGCCTAGCCTAAAAACTAAGAAACTTTCAACCTCGTAATTAAATATCACGTCACTAGCGCCGAGCATCACAGCCACCCTTATGGTCAGTTTACTTTGTTACACAGTAGTCAGTAACTAACCTAATATTCCCGTGGCGCAGTAATCGCCAGTGCCGTACGCAAATCTCGTCTCTTTTCCAACAATACCTTAAGGTGAAGAAGCGCGTACTTGGACCTGTCTGTACTAGTCGAGCTCGCGCTCATTCACGATTTTCACCTCGGTTCGAATATTTTGCCCGACGTTGCAAAAAAAAGAAAAAAAATAGGTATGCCTTACTAAGCCTACCAACTACTTTTAATATAAAATGTACGTAAGTAGCGTTATGTTACGTTAATGTTACTCAAGTGAAAGTAGAAGGTATCCAAAAATATAATTACTTAAAAAGTGCTCGTTACCGACAAAATCTACTTGAGAAGGCTACTTAAGTAGAGCTACTTTCGTTACTTTACACCTCTGCTTATGGTGCTGCCTCACTCGCGATAATTTAGCTTGCAACAAGCTGGAAATATTTTTTTTGGCAAAACTGAACTCAAAAACATTATCAAAGCGAGCCAAATTATTCTAAATCGCTTCCATACATTTGATCCACGACCAAGCACAAACACATAAACACACAAAACTTACGGCCACGATATTGGAACAAAACAAAAACGAGGAAGTATAGTGACCCTAAATAACTTGTGTAACACAGTAGCATTTCAACCAGCTCTATAGCCTAAAACTTAGACCGAATATTTTTCAAATAATTTCTTCCCAATACCAAAAGTTATCATTCACATTGATCTTACCCGTGGTGAAGAACCTATGAGCAAATGAGGCTGTTGCAATAGCTTGCACTCCCTAGTTGTTTCATGCTTGTGAACCAGACACGTGCGTCAGTTTACAATCACAACCTAAAGTACTTTTTTATTGGGCTCTATTTGCCAGCGTTTCATGTGAATATTGTTCTTTTTCGGCGTATAGATTACACGGAAGCTCGCACGCCAACAATTTTATATGATTTTTGACAAATTTTAAACAATATTTTAAATGAATAGAAACTTCTTAACAAATTGGTATTCGGGAATCATATTTTTAGTGTCGTGAAAAGAATGAGTATACAATTTCTAGTGTTCACTGCCGGTGCGCAACTGGGATTTGTTCAGGCGGTTGGGGAGCTTAAACCCAAAGATCAAGTTATTCCTAAAAATGTCGCACTTGGGCGCCGTGCTAAGCAAAGGGGTTTAACTCATGCGCATCACAGACGGGGCCTGGCGGTGGAGCCCCAAGCTGCCGGGCAATTATCTTTTTTTTTTTTTATTAAAAAATTTGCTATTTGAACACCATTCGAATCAAGTTTGGTATCTTTTAGAGCCATCTGAAAAAAATAATGTGCTAAATTTTGAAAGCCAGTTGAAGAATTGAGTTGCCCAGCCCCTTCACGCCCCCGTTTCCCTTACATACAGACCAAGTACAAAACGAGAGAAAACGCAGTTTCAAAATTTTTTATCAAAGTATGGTGATATTTTTTGGTAAAATGCTCTGATAATATGAGAAACAACGTTTGGCAACAAAACAAAATTAATGTTTTGAAATTTTGATTTTTTTTAACCAAACTGAGTTGAAATCGATGTTTGTGGTTTTGCCAATAAAGGGTTATTTGACGGTGAAATAAAATTATTCATTTCTTGCCTCATTTTCGTTTATCACTATAAAAATGCATGTAGTAAAAGTTTTCATGTTCGCTGTGTTTCGTCATAATTCATCAACTAATAGATGTTCAATTAGAATTTAAAAATTGCCGATAATATTGCAAGTTAATTTTTCAGCAAATCCGCAATCGAATAAATGCCGAAATTGTGGATTTTTTTGCTTTGGAAATGTCACACTCGTAATAAACGGTCTCAATTTTTAACTAAACTGACTGTCACATCAAAATTATATAACCTAATGTGGGTAGGAAAAATTTCACGACGTCAATAAATGGATTAATTAATATTATGGCTTTGCTAAAACATTAGTGCGATTTTTTCAATAAAAAAATTTTAATTCTGGCCCCAATAGCTAAAATCTTGGGTAGCTATTTGGTGTAAAAATACGGCAAAATTAAAACTACATACCTAAGAATTGAAAACTGTAAGGCAGTACGCCGCAATGAATGCTATAACAAGAATAAAATAACAAGCCCTAGAAAAATTCCGGCCGTTAAACGAAGTTTAAATTTTTACAGTTTTTTTGTACTTTCAAGAGTAAAAAGAACCGATGGCTTCATCACAGTGGCTTGTATAAGAGGAGGGGAGGGGGAGCCATTGCAGCTAACCTCTTGAATAACGGCCTTCAGCAAAACAAAGTTTGGTTTTTGATAACCTTGTACTTACCAGTGGTACAGTATCTACAAGCAAATGAGGCTGTCGTCACAAACGTGCGCCTTAGTAGTTTTATGCTTGTAAACCAGGCACGTGCGTCAGTTTACAATCACAACAACCTAAAGTACTCTTTTGTTGGGCTCTATTTGCCAGCGTTTCATGTTGAATATTGTTCTTTTTCGGCGTATAGATTACACGGAAGCTCGCACGCCAACAATTTTATATGATTTTTGACAAATTTTAAACAATATTTTAAATGAATAGAAACTTCTTAACAAATTGGTATTCGGGAATCATATTTTTAGTGTCGTGAAAAGAATGAGTATACAATTTCTAGTGTTCACTGCCGGTGCGCAACTGGGATTTGTTCAGGCGGTTGGGGAGCTTAAACCCAAAGATCAAGTTATTCCTAAAAATGTCGCACTTGGGCGCCGTGCTAAGCAAAGGGGTTTAACTCATGTGCATCACAGACGGGGTCTGGAGGTGGAGCCCCAAGCTGCCGGGCAATTATCTTTTTTTTTTTTATTAAAAAATTTGCTATTTGAACACCATTCGAATCAAGTTTGGTATCTTTTAGAGCCATCTGAAAAAAATAATGTGCTAAATTTTGAAAGCCAGTTGAAGAATTGAGTTGCCCAGCCCCTTCACGCCCCCGTTTCCCTTACATACAGGCCAAGTACAAAACGAGAGAAAACGCAGTTTCAAAATTTTTTATCAAAGTATGGTGATATTTTTTGGTAAAATGCTCTGATAATATGAGAAACAACGTTTGGCAACAAAACGAAATTAATGTTTTGAAATTTTGATTTTTTTTAACCAAACTGAGTTGAAATCGATGTTTGTGGTTTTGCCAATAAAGGGTTATTTGACGGTGAAATAAAATTATTCATTTCTTGCCTTATTTTGGTTTATCACAATAAAAATGCATGTAGTAAAAGTTTTCATGTTCGCTGTGTTTCGTCATAATTCATCAACTAATAGATGTTCAATAGGAATTTAAAAATTGCTGATAATATTGCAAGTTAATTTTTTAGCAAATATGCGATTGAAAAAATGCCGAAATTGTGGATTTTTTTGCTTTGGAAATGTCACACTCGTAATAAACGGTCTCAATTTTTAACTAATTGACTGTCAGATAACGATTATATAACCTAATGTGGGTAGGAAAAATTTCACGCTTTCAATCAATGCATTAAATGAAACTATGGCTTTGCTAAAACATTAGTGCGAGTTTTTTAATAAAAAAATTTCAGTTTTGGCCCCAATAGCTAAAATCTTGGGTAGCTATTTGGTGTAAAAATCGGCAAAATTAAAACTACATACCTAAGAATTGAAAACTGTAAGGCAGTACGTCACACAGAATGCTATAACAAGAATAAAATAACAAGCCCTGGAAAAATTCCGGCCGTTAAACACAGTTTAAGTTTTCACAGTTTTTTTGTACTTTTAAGAGTAAAAAAAAGCTTCACAATGGCTTGTAAACGAGGAGGGGAGGGGAAGCCATTGCAGCTAACCTCTTGAATCACGGCCTTCAGCAAAGCAAAGTTTGGTTTTTGATAATGTTGTACTTACCAGTGGTACAGTATTTATATACGTACCAGTGCTACAGCAGTGGTGTCGCTAGGTGGGGCAGCCCGCCCCGGGTGTCACCATTTTGGGGTGACACCATATTATGAAGTGAAGCCATATCTCCACTGATTTCTGGTGAAGATTCTTTTTTCCATTGTAATTTGAACTGAAAACCAACACAAAAAGCTTCACAGTGGCTTGCTTGTAAAAAAAATTTGGTTTATCATTTTGGTTTCATCATCGAATCATCATTTTGGTTTTGTGAAAAGAATGAATAAAACAATTTCTAGTATTCACTGCAGGTGCGCAACTAGGATTTTGTTCAGGCCGTTGGGGGAGCTTGAACCCAAAGATCAATTTATTCCTAAAAATGTCGCACTTGAGCGCCGTGCTAAGCAAAGGGGTTTAACTCATGCGCATCACAGACAGGGTCTGGAGATAGAGCCAAAACCTTTATTTATGCTTTTTCTGAAAATAGAAATTGTTATTTGAACACCATTCGAATCAAGTTTGGTATCTTTTAGAGCCATCTGAAAAAAATAATGTCTGAAAATTTGGCAGCTAGTTGAAGAATTGAGTTGCCCAGCCCCTTCAGGCCCCCGTTTCCCTTACTTTTAAGCTAAGTCCAAAACGATAAAACACTATTTTTTTGATGAAATGCTGTGAACATATGAGAAACAACGTTTGGCAACAAAACAAAATTAATCTTTTGAAATTTGATTTTGATTTTTTTTAACCAAACTGAGTTGAAATCGATGTTTGTGCCTTTGCCAATAAAGGGTTATATGACGGTGAAATAAAATTATTCATTTCTTGCCTTATTTTCGTTTATCACAATAAAAATGCATGTTTGTGCGCCTTAGTAGTTTTGTGCTTGTGAACCAGGCACGTACGTCAGTTTACAATCACAACAACCTAAAGTACTCTTTATTGGGCTCTATTTGTCAGGGTCTCATGTAACAATTGTTCTTTTTCGTTGTATAGATTACATGGAAGCTCTCACGCCAACCATTTTACATGATTCATGACGATATTTGAACAATACTTAGTGACTATTTCACCGAAAATTTTCGAGTTAAAGAGAATAAAACGAAACTGAGAAATATTCAGCAGCGCTTTTTTTATTTGCTTTTTTAGGGGTTAAGATTAGGGTTTAGGTTAGGGTTTGGATTAGGGTTCGATTCGGGAATAGTTTTAGATCAAGCATATGAATTTGGATTAGATTTGAGTCAGAATTAATAAAAAAGTAGATAAAAATTTCGGGTGAAATAAAGCCTTTCATAGAAACTTCTTAACTATAGGCGTAGCTAATAATGGTCGCACACGGGGCGGGATTTCGTGGTGGCACCCTATATTGGCCGAAAAATAGATGAAGACCAAATAAAAAATAAAAAAAAGGTCTTCGCTTCAAAACGAGTTGGCTTTCGGTTTGAAAGTATGTAATGACAAGAAGAAAAAGGTTTTTGCCTACCAATCAGTGGGTTTTCGGTCTCAAAAGAAAACAAAAAAAAAAAAACAAATGGTGTCATCCCAAAATGGTGACACTCGGGGCGGGCCGCCAACCCCGCCCCTCTTGCAACGCCACTATTCTTGACGAATTTGTTTTCGGGAATCATATTTTTAGTTCTGTGAAAAGAATGAGTATACAATTTCTAGTGTTCACTGCAGGTGCGCAACTATGATTTTGTTCAGGCGGTTGAAGGGAGCTTAAACCCAAAGGTCGAGTTATTCCTAAAAATGTCGCAATTGGGGGCCGTGCCAAACAAACCGGTTTAACTCATGCACATCACAGACGGGGTCTGGAGGTGGAGCCCCAAGCTGCCGGGCAATTATCTTCTTTTTTTTTTTTTTAAAGCAATTTGCTATTTGAACACCATTCGAATCAAGTTTGGTATCTTTTAGAGCCATCTGAAAAAAAATAATGTGCTAAATTTTAAAGCCAGTTAAAGAATTGAGTTGCCCAGCCCCTTCACGCCCCCGTTTCCCTTACTTACAAGTTATGTCCAAAACGAGAAAACAATATGTTTTGATAAATTTATAGTCACTAAACATTTAGTGACTATGATAAAATGCTGTGAATATACGCGAAACAACGTTTGGCAACAAAACGAAATTAATGTTTTGAAATTTTGATTATCATTTGTTTTGACCTAAATTGGTTGAAATCGATATTTGTGCCTTTGCCAATAAAGGGTTATATGATGGTGAAATAAAATTATTCAATTTTTGCCTTATTTTGGTTTATCGCAATAAAATGCATGTAGTAAAAGTTTTCGTTTTCGCTGTGTTTCGTCATAATTCATCAACCAATAGATGTTCAATAGGAATTTAAAAATTGCCGATAATATTACGAGTTAATTTTTTAGCAAATACGCAATCGAATAAATGCCGAAATTGTGGATTTTTTTGCTTTGGAAATGTCACACTCGTAATAAACGGTCTCAATTTTTAACTAACTGACTGTCAGATAACGATTATATAACCTAATGTGGGAAGGAAAAATTTCACGACGTCAATCAATGCATTAAATGAAATTTATGGCTTTGTTAAAACATTAGTGCGAGTTTTTTAATAAAAAAAAAAATCAATTCTGGCCCCAATAGCTAAAATCTTCGGTAGTTATATTTGGTGTAAAAAAATCGGCAAAATTAAAACTACATACCTAAGAATTGAGAACTGTTAGGCACTATGTTGCACAGAATGCTATAACAAGAATAAAATAACAAGCCCTAGAAAAATTCCGGCCGTTAAACGAAGTTTAAATTTTTACAGTTTTTTTGTACTTTCAAGAGTAAAAAAAGCTTCACAGTGGCTTGTATATGAGGAGGGGAGGGGGAGGCGTTGTAGCTTATCTCTTGAATCACGGTCTTCAGCAAAACAAAGTTTGGTTTTTGATAACGTTGTACTTACCAGTGGTACAGTATCTATAAGCACGTGAGGCTGTTGTAATAGCCAGTGCCCCTTAGTTGTTTCATGCTTGTATTCCAGGCACGTGCGTCAGGTTACAACCTCACCTACCATAGAAAATGACCGGTCCGGGCTTTTAGTGTTAACAGTTCTGTAGGTTGGATAGTAACGATACCACAAGAATATTTGGTATTTTCTAGGACAAGTGTTGAAATTAAACTTTCTACGGAAGCATGTTTGAATAGTCTCAAAGATCTAGTCTCTATTTAAGCCTTAACGCAAAAAAAATTTTTTCTTCCGATTTCCAAGCCTAGGGAATTTTAACTAAAAATTGTTATTTGTAACTCCTATTGAATCTGAAAAGTAGCAAAAATAGGGTTTCAATAAATAAAGATATTTATTAGCAAGGTTATGGTTTTCATTTATTTTGGGACACCCTGTATATGGCCTCGCATTGCATCGTTAGCACATCTACATGATAAAGACTTGCGGTTTCCAGCGGTACTAACTTCAGCTTGTATATTTTTACTCTTTTTTTAGCGGTATCTTTCCATACTTATTTTTTGGAGTTTAACAATAAAAAGTTTTATTTTTTAGGTATGCACAAAACTTGATGAGCAGAACATCACAATTCCATGATTGCCAATTTTCATGAAAAATGAAAAAAATCAACCATGAAAAACCATGGTGACTTATTTTCCAAGCTCTTCTTCTAATTCTCATCCAATTTTTAATTAATTTACAGTATGATATCAATAAGTTCTGAATTTTTATATCAAGCACCTGAGCTTGCGCTATATGAAATGGAAATTATTGTAGATTAGAGATCACACATTAAAACTTGGAGAACTATTAGTGCCAAGCTATATATTAAGCTATACACCGACTTTTTCTTTCGTGTGCTTTTTATTTTAATGCTTCTTGTATTTAATGTAGTGTATTTCAACAATAAAGAAACACGAATTTCGTGTCGACCAAACATTTGTTTGCTGAATGAAGGTGGATCTACTTAGTTCGGAAATTCTTGTTGACCTCTATATCAACAAGGGACACTTTGCTCCAGCTTATCGCAAAATATCCCTATAATATACGATCTATTTTCTGACTTTATCTCAGAAGGAGTATAGCCTAGTTGTTCACAGTGTAGCAAAGCTATAAAGAAAAAAACCCTTGGTTAAGTTACTTTTGAGATTAGTTTTTGAAATTGCAATTACAGTTTATTCGTCAAATTGGCTTGGCTGAAAGACAGCGAAGGAGCCTTTCGGTCTCCGAATCAAGTTGCCACCTGCCCACCTGTTTATTACACACGGTGGAGGCTTCACACTCTTCCTTTTTATTGCTGAACGTCAATCAGAAAAGTTGTGAATACGTACCAGTTTTTATAACTTATATAGTCTTTGGTTTGACCACGCCGAGAAACGAACTCGAGTCTACTGTTTGAATAGCAGACGCTCTATCCATTCGACCACTGCTGATTGGTTAAAAAGTGTTTTTAGCGTCACTTTAAAAGACGACTTCAGACACGAAAAGAATCGCGAAAGTTTATAAGTAATTTGTGACGGGGAAGTTTACAAGACTGAAAAATCTGGAGAAGTATCTAAATTTCTCGTTATTTGAGGGATACAGTAATTTGGACAAAATTTTGTCCTAAAAGTCAACCTCTGACTCTTATCTAATCTTTTTATAGCTGAATCAATGCAATTAATCATCTATTGTACGAGCAACTTTAAATAACAATCCACCTCGTCAATTTTTACGCGACAAACTTAAAAAAAAAAAACTATTGGGGAATTCGTACTGCACATATTATTAAATTTGAATGGAGGGGACCCGGACCCCTGGTCGTAGCTGTACTTAACCTGTAAGTAAGAGGTGCTGAAGGGGCTGAAAATTTAACTCTTTTAAATGACTTCTGAATTTTAACAATTTAGATCTTTCAAATGGCAATAAAAATCTGCAAAAATTGATCAAAATGGCGCTTCAAAGCCTATTATTTGCCGAAATATCACTAAAATTGCCTTTATAGATGCTCCACCCTCATACTCACTCTATAAAACGCTTGAGTCGCACATATTTTCTCGGCCTCACGAACAAGTTTCTATCAATTAGTAAATTGCTCTGCTCCTTGAAAACATTTTATTTTAGCTATCTTTTATATTGATTACCTACTTTACATAAACTAGGACTAGAAGCAAAATCAATGGGGGTATCTAAAGTTGGGTCAATCGTATTAGATTAGATTAGTGCTGTCTCCATCCTTCTTGACTCAGCTTTTCCAGAAATATTTTACTTCAAACATGACGTAATTAAGGTCCTCCAAAAATACGACGTATGATCTACATAAACCTATACGGGAAAAATAATAAAAACACCTCTAACATCGTTAAAATAATGCCCCCGACAGACTGTTTCCTCGTTAGGCTCTTCAAGATCAACCTATAATGTATATTGGTTGAAAGGCTTATGCGGCTTATTCTAATTAATATAATGATTTGCGGCGTTGTCTTAGGATAAACTAAAATGGCGTCGCCGATATAATAAACGTCAGGGTTGCCAATAAAATTATGATTAAAGAAGCTTCTGTGTCGTGTTTGAAGTAAAATATCTCTAAACTGGCTGAGTCAAGAAGGTTAATGTCAACGCCAAGGCTATCAATTAGGATTCGTCTAACTCTGGATATCTCCACTTCTGTGCTCGTTTGATACTGTTCGATCCTTTCAATAACGTGAAAAAATTCTTTTGATTATTACAGGGACGCTAACTCTCAATGGGGGGACGCGTTCCCCCCAAAATTTAAGTACTGCAACTGTAATATGTTACAATTTATTGATATTGTGTACTTCAATATGCTAAAACAATCTATCTCACAAATATTTTGTCGCTAGGTGACAGCAGAGATTAACAAAAATCTTTTATTTTCGCGCTGAGCAAATTTTAGCTAAAGTAAGGTTGATAAAATATTCAGAATGGGTTTCCTAATCCCCAAATTACCTCGACAAAGCTTATTTGCAGTAAAGATTTGAATACTAACAGAAGTAGTTAGAATGAGTTACTTGCGGCTCTTATTAATTTTAAGCAACCAGGCATTTGCTATTACTGCATTTGGGATTTTGCTTCCGGATTTAAACGCTATTTTTGAGCACCTAATAAGGGTCCTTTTTTGGTTTCGTTGCTTGATCGCAATTGAAACGCACACATACGTAACATCTTTTTTTTAGTGTCCCACGATTAAAGAAACTAGAAAAAAAATCATCATCATAATTGGCAGCATACCTTCGACATGACATAGAGATGAAAAAAATAAATATTTTACGGTTAACCTAAAACAAAATCCGACTCGAAAGGGCTAAAAACGTTTAGAATGATTATTTTTTTAAAGTTTGTACTTTGTTAATGCAGTATTATGCACAAAATATTTGTATAATGCTAGAATATTACTACCACTTATAAATTTCGAGTAAATTAAGCTAACCAGAAAATAAAATAACAATAACTGAAAAAGCTTGTTCAGTTTGGCCGAGAGCTGGCTGGGGAATATTTTTTGGTTTAGACAGTTTAGATATTCTGAAGGCTGCTGATGAGAGGTAAAAGCTTGAGACAGCGCTGTCCATCTCTGTGCATAACAATAACTGCTACCAGTTTTCAAGATTGACAGGCACTTAATCCTGCTGTTTGATAAGGTAAAATTTTCTTGAAAGGAAGTCAAAAAATTAATGAACCACCCCATGACTCACACCATTTGTCATCTTAGCCTACCCGCAAAATGTAGCAGCCAAGTACAGCTGATGTTTCAAGGAATATTATGTCTAATCACTAGGCTATCTAAGTAGGCTAATCAACTCTAAAATGACTGCTGTGCTACACTGATCAGCTTGCAACAATCACCGGAATTCTTGCAACCCTAATAACAACCGAAACTAGAGAAGGCGGTGCTCATGAGGGACGCCCTGGAGATAATTTACTTGTAGGCTTCATTATCTGGTAATCTACAGTACTACCGGTACAACTAGTTGTAACTGATTTTGGATCGAAACACTTTCGTGCTTATATATGCGCGCAAAAATTTTTAATTTTTGATTGTAATTTTAATTTTTTATTACGTAACAACAGAAATATTATTCTCCTCCAAAATGTGACAGGTAAATGTTGTTAAGTCAAACCTTCTTGTGACAGGTTAATGTTGTTAAGTCAAATCGTTTTATGGCCATAATTCGGCCATTTGTGACGCAATTTGCACCAAACTTGACATGTACCATTGGACACCCCAAAGACACAAAATAATGCTAAAAAATTACGAAAAAAACGTTTCGTTTGACGTCTGTGACATTGCAAAACCTTTAAACTCAATTTACTCAAAACATCAAAAAGTGACTTAACAACATTTGCCTCTAAGGTCTTCAATTGTTCAAGGCCTTTTTCGCCTGAAAAAAATTTTTGAAGACCTTTTTTTTGAGATTGCTTGAAAAAAATTTTTGAAAACCTTTTTTTCAGAACACTTGCACCTGTGTCCTTGGTCCTTGGCCTTAGCATCGAGCGGGTCTGTCCTAGGCCTAGGCCTCGAAATTTTTTTGTGTCCTTGGCCTCGAGCCTTGTGTCCTCGACTCCATCTCTGGTTTGTATAGGCGTAACCATCTATTGCATCATTTTTCAACAGCAATTCATCTCCACCTCGCCAGCTTTTACGCGAAAAAATACTTTTGAAAAAAATTAGCTAGGGGAAATGCTCATTTAACTAATTATTGAATTTGAATTTAGAGGGCTTGGCCCCCTGTCCGCATTTGTAGGCCCACTCCTATAACTGGTTAATTTCTTGACAAAACAAAAATCTCTAACGAAATTTTTCGAGTGGATTATTGTTTACTGCTAAAATTGTGCAGGATGCAGTGCACCTTACTTCCTCCAATCTGGGCCAAATCACTTACAAAATTTAACACCAAAATGCAAGATTTTAAACGTGATTTGAACTTAAATTGCAAGTAGAAGGAGGATTGAACAATTTAATTTTTTCCAATTGGCTTTCAAATGTTAAAAATCTAAGTGGAAGTCGTTCTGACTTCCCAGGAGTGGAAGTCATTCTGAAGTGGAAATCGTTCTGACTTCCAAGGAGTCGACCACAAAGGACGTCAAGCTTGTTCAGTTAAAAATCTAGTTTTTTTAAATGGCTCTAAAAATGGGCGAAATGTGATCCAATGGCATTAAAATTGCTTTTTTTTTCAAAAAAGTTACAAAAAATTGCCCAAAATTGAAAAAAACCATAGCCTCCAGCGACTGGGGGCTTCGCCTCCAGACCCCCGTCTGTAATGCGTTTGAGTTACACTAGTTTATTCCACACGTCTCCCAAGTTACACATTCATTCATTTCATTCACTGTTTATTTTTGTATAGAAAGACGCAGAACACACTAAAGCAGGAAAAAAAAGGAAAAAAGAAAAAAAAAATTTACAAAAGAAACACAATGTTATGGTCTTTCCTGTGAGAGGCTGCGAAAGGACCAAGTGTCCATATACGGAAAGAAATGGCGCAGTCATCGAGTCTGCAGCCTCTCACAATCGGACGACGTAATAAATACAAGTGTGAGCGATAGTTAAGTAATTTACTTAGTGTAAGATACATTATTTAATAATTCAATAATAGTGCGAAAAAAATATAATTGGATGTAACGATATATGTCAGTGTATATACATTATAAAAGCAACCACACGATAAAAAGTAATCATTAAAATATGCAACAGAACATGGCGCAATAAATGATTTCGCATCGAATACCAGTAGAAAGTTGAGGACGTTATTTTAGTATAACTTTGATTTTTTTACAAAAAGATTTTAAACTAGATTCATTTATAGATTTAATCTCAGAAGGCAATTCATTCCATAGTTTACAACCAGTGAATTTTATAGATCTTTGTGCAATGGATTTAATACATCGCAAATTTACTGCCCAGTTATCATTACAAGCAAACCTGGTAGGATACTCGTGTATTTCCGAGGGAATAGTATAGTAATCGTTAAAACATTTTGGAAGAATTTTTTTTTTAAACTAAACATAAATTTCAAAACTTCTAATTTGTAAATGTCAATTAATCGTAACAAATCTAGTTGGTCATATAATGGAGCAATTTTTGTTTTAACAAAAGGCAATTTAGTGATGATTTTTACAATGTAGTTTTGTTCAATCTGACTACAGTGGGTATATTTTGTAGCAGCGCTGCCCCATGATGTGACACCGTAATATAAATATGGATATACAATGCTATAATAAACATTTAGTAGTACAGATTGAGGGGCGTGGTGTCTTAATTTACTAAGTATTCCTCTTGCGGTAGATAGTTTTTGTACATGTCGCGCGTGTTCCTTCCAGGTCAGCCTGTGATCAATTATAACACCCAAGTATTTAACAGCACTCTTATTTGGTTAAGGAACGTTTGGGGTATTGATACAAAAATCATAATTAGATAAATTTTTTAAATTAGAAAACAACACACAGTTAGTTTTAGAATAGTTTAGTGTAAGTCTATTCGAACAAATCCAATTTTCAAGTTGGAGAAATGATTTCTCGCATTTACTTTAGAGTTTTTCAGTACTAACATCGCTACAGAGCAATACCGAATCGTCAGCATATAAAATCGTTTTGGATTCACAAGAATTAGTCAGATCGTTTATATAAACAAGAAAAAGAAAAGGCCCAAGCACGCTACCTTGCGGCACTCCGATCGAGATAGGTTGCAGGCCAGATGAGATCCGTTCTTCTTTGTTAACTGTACACTGAGAGCGATTTGATAAGTATGAATTAAGCAGTTTGTATGCATTTCCTCTAACGCCTTGGTATTCTAATTTATCAAGCAATATTTGGTGGTTAACGCAGTCAAAGGCTTTAGCAAAATCTAAGAAAATTCCACAAACTGTTTTATTTTGGTCAAGTTCAGTTAATATCAATTCATTTAAGTATGTAATAGCATTATTTGTTGAGTGTTTCTTTCTAAAGCCAAATTGACAATTAGCAAATAAATTATATTTATCCCAGAATTTGGAAAAACGTTTATGCAGAATAGTTTCAAACACTTTGTTAATTGGGGACAAAATGGATATAGGCCTATAGTTACCTAAATCAAGTACGGATCCGCCTTTATGAAGGGGAATGACTTGTGCAATTTTCGAAATATCCGGGTAGTTTCCTGATTCTATACATTCATTGAAAGAATCCGCAAGGTATCCGGCTATTATACATTTAGATTCTTTGATTATACGAATCGGAATGTCCAAATAACCAGGCGATTTGTGATCGTAAGCTGGAGATAATTTCTACGATCTCGTATACATCTGTTGGTTGCAGAACAATAGATGGGATTACGTTTACCAAAAAATTTAAAGTGATTATAATTTTGGGCAGGATTGGTAGATTTAGCAGCAAGTTTTTCTCCAATTGTAGCAAAGTGTTGATTCATTTGATTACAGATTTTTTGAGGAGAACTAATTATTTGGCCGTCGACTTTAATAGTTTGTGGCAATGTAGTTTTCCTTTTAGTTTTTCTGAGTAGTAAGTTTATGTAATTCCAGGTGTCTGAGGAATTATTAGCATTGCTGAATAAATTTTCAAAATAATCTTTCTTTGCTTTATTTTAATGTGCGTCAGCTTATTTCTATACTTTTATATTCATTGAAAATGCTGCACTCCCTTTTTTTTAAATATTTTGAATAGAGTTTATTTTTGTATTTAATTAGTGCAAGGATGTCTGGCGTGATCCAAGGGCATTTTGCAGTTTTATATTGCCTTCGACTTTGGATTTTCGCGGGAAAAATGTTGGTTGGTGAGATCACCAATTAAATTACAGAGTTTTTCAAGATTGTTGCAATTGAACATTTCAGGTGAAAATAAAGCATCCTTTAGATCATTTAAAAAAGATTCAATGCTTTCTTGTTTAATACTTCGAGTATATGGTCGTTGGGATGTTTTAATAGTTGAGATAGATCGATATTTTACGCAGAGCGGAAGATGATCAGACATATCTTCTTGTAGAATTACAGTGGATACGTTACTAGCACATGTGGCATTAATATAAGCGTGATCAATAGTGGAACTACAAGTTGCACATATTCTTGTCGGTTTGTTAATAAGTTGCACGCAACCAACACTATTAATGTGATTAGCATAATCTTCAATAGTCATCGATGTATCAATTTTGTCATAGTGAATATTGAAATCGCCCATCACCAGGTACTTTTGGTAAGTTTTGAACGATTTAATGATACTTATGAAAGCATCTTCGAATGTTTTTATATCATTAGCAGTGTTGTTGGAGTGCTGTAAACGGAGCCTACTATCAACGTGTCACTATTTTTAAGTGCTAATTCAACCCAGACATCCTCACAATCTGTTATTTTAATTTTAGTCAAGGATAAAGGTTGGCATTTAATATTGTCAGACTCATAAATGGCGGATCCACCTGCACTAGTTTTAGAGTTGCAATAATATAAGTTGTATCCAGGCAATTCACAAAATTTTATTTTACTGTCAGTTAATCTGGTTTCACTAGTACATAATACTTCAACTTTTTTGGGAAATCGGTTTAAGAAAAGCTTCAAGTCATTAAAATGTTTGTCAAGGCTGACAATATTCAGGTGAACAATTAAAGCAGAGTGTTTTATCGGGCCTGCAACCGTATCAGTGGTAAATTCTGCCAAACTTTTATATTCACAAATAACTTTATCGAAAATCTGAATGTCGCAATCCATTTTATCAAAGAAGCATTAAACATGAAATTGCAAAACTACATGCAAACTTACTGCAATTTATCCAAGTCACTTTCAGTCCTTATTAAAACCTTTTCAGTCTCTTCATTTTTCCGAACAAAAATTTGCTCGTTTTGAGTCCAAAAGTATTTGAATTCCAGTTCCTTCGCTTTCTGCTTGCTAAGCCAAAATAGGCGTTTGCGTCTTTGTGTTAAATTTTCGTTTATAAACAGATTTTCCATTCCCTCGACTGGGAAGTCTTCGATCATTTTGGCGCTGAAGCGTTTATCATAAATTTCGTTTCGCATTTGGCGGCTAACCAACCGCACGATGATGGTCGGGTGGTTTACAGGCTTGTTAAGTCTTGTTCGACCATATCTCTGTTTGACCGGAAGTCGATGTGCCATCGAAATGTCTTCCTCCTTAGTATCTACGTCCAATTTGCTTATTAAATCAAGTGTGATTTGTGTCACATCTTCATCTTTTCTAACTGGTACCCCCTGCAATTCCAAATTTTGCCTCCTGTTGTATTGCTCTATTTCGTCGATTCTGAGTTGATCTTCAAATTTAGATTTTTGTAACGTATCAGTTGTTTTGGTCAATTGTCGCAGGTCTTTTGTTTGCGACTTATTAGAGCGCTTTAAACTATCACAATCTTCAGTTAGATCATCGTGTTTTTTTGATATAAAATTTTGACTTTCACGCAACTGAACTGCTTCAAGTTCAAGTTTCTTAATTCTTTCTTCTAGTGGTTTGGTAGCTTTCGAGATCATAGTTTCGATTAAGTTTTTTAGCTGACTTTGAGAGAACTGTACAATTTTTTCCGAAGAATTGGCCTTGCTGCCTTTGTTTTTGTTCGATGTTTCTGGCATTTCATCAGAAATAACTAGCTCACAATAAAATGCACGTGCGTTGTTGCTAAAAAAAAGCTCGTCTGCACTACTCGACTGTAAAACTAAGAATGATGAAATACACATTTGCACTTTTTAACCATTGGTTTAAGCTATCTTCCTTAAACCAAATTCAGCTTAGGTACAAAACCAGGCCACGGCTTGTTATTTTCCATTCTTCGTTATCTTTGCCCCATAAAAAGTTCCTCTTTAAAAATATTTTGATGACGTCATTCTAGGTAATTGTGGTTTGCCCCCTCACCCAATCAAAAATTCTGATTACGCCTATGAATTGCTTCAACCCCTCGTGACGCAGGTGAGGCGGAGCCCCCATCGCAGGAGCATTCTCGTATTTCGAAGTCAACTTACTTCATCATTAGTGTGAAGAGGAGTCGATATAGAGCAAGAAATTTTGATTCCTGAATTAGCCTAACTCAACTGGTAAATTTCAATAACTAAGCTACCGGTATAGGCTATTGTTTTCGTCTCTTAACTTCAGCTATTAAAAAGCAAAACGAAACTTTTCCCACGTACTGCAGTGGACTCGAGTTTCATGCAAAAAGGTTAACTGTAAATCGCTGCAAATAATTTTTGGTTGAAATATGCATTGCTATTTTCCAAAATCGATAAATTTTTTGTTGAAGTGTTTGGTCAAGTTGAGGAGCTATAGATTAAACTTTTTCTAAAATCGCGGACCGTGCTATGAGCCCTGCTGAAAGGATGCAAATTGGGTTGGCTCTAACTTAGGTACTGACAATATTCGGTGTTTAGTTAGTCAAGTTGTAACGCATTCGTCTATGGATTGGGAGGAATAAGGTTAAAATCTTGGGCCGGTTAAATCGCACGCAGAGTTGCCAGCGCCTCGCCATTGATGCGACATTGTTTTTTTTTCGAAAAAAGCTGTTTGCTTAGGTGCAATGACGCGGAGATGCTGGGTCTCGCAAACTAGTTACATGTTTCGGCGTAATACAGCGATTAAAACGAAAAAATTGGCAAATGCTTTTAAGACAGAACAAGCATAAATTTAAAAAGCACTAGATAAACATGATGATTTTTCTCCGAAAAAAAAACAAACACTTACGAGTTTTCCGGCATCCATTTTCACCGACATTCTCTTATTCCTGCTTAACTTTCCCTACTAATCATTTTGCATCTCACATGAAATCAATAAGAAACAAGGAGTTTAGTGCAGTAATTTGCTTGACACCGTAGAAAAAAGTAGTTGGCAGTAGCATAACCAGCATATGCACTATGAAGCTATGTTGATTATAGAGTCGCCTAAAATTAGTATTTACCGAATCTCTTTCTGTTTACTGGTGGCAGATCTTTCAAAATAAGTATCACTCATTGGGTTATTGCAATGTTTAAGCAGCGTACTGACATAGGCAGGGTGATGTAATTGAGGAGTTCTTTTTTCCGGAATTAATGTGAAGACCAAAAATAAAAATAAAAGAAATGTCTTCACCGCAGAGAAATCTCACAATCTTCATCGGGAATGAGGTGAAGATCAAAAAAAGGTCTGCTGGACTGCAGTTTATGTCACAATATTGTACGATTATGCCATGTTACTGATGTTATCGTTCGTTTGTGTTTCGTTTATTGCGTTTCTGTTGTTGCTAACAGTTGCTTCAGTTTACTCTTCAGTCTTTACCGTGTTCAGTTTGGTGCAGCTTTGAGTTTCAGTTTGCTTACTGACTGTATTGCTTTCAGATGATTCGATTATTTTTGAGCAAAATAATTGTACATCGAAAACAAGTGATTCGATCATTTTTGAGCAAAATAATTGTACATCGAAAACAAGTCATATTTCTTCGTGATCGAATCATAAGTTACCGTAGTTGGGATAAGCATAATTCAGCAGTACAGAAGATGGTACGTGATAGTATCCTGCGCCTTCCTAGGGTGCGAATTCAAGTCAGAAGATGCAACAAAGGCAATCGCATGCGCTCTCCTGTAGAGTCACCCATTCATTCATGCTAGCGCTTCTGC
Source organism: Trididemnum nubilum (assembly GCA_963965965.1). Classification (NCBI taxonomy): domain Eukaryota; kingdom Metazoa; phylum Chordata; class Ascidiacea; order Aplousobranchia; family Didemnidae; genus Trididemnum; species Trididemnum nubilum. Next base: position 31,977,654 of record OZ014480.1, on the reverse strand, counting down.
TATCCACCAACCTAACGAGCCTGTACAAGCTCGCGAGCCAGGCCCGGCGCCACGGGAGGCAATTCGGGGGCCGTGCCCCCCCAAATCACTGCTTGTGCCCTCCCAAAAGAGAATTGTGCCCCCCAAGCGAGAATTGTGCCCAAAAAAAATTAACAGGCTTGGTGCTACTGGTGAGCAATTCGAGGCCTGAGACTCCCAAAATACAAGTTATCACTCCAGAATTTGTGAGCAAGAACTGTTTTTTTCTAGATTATGCGATAAAGACCAGAGGTGGAGTCGAGAACACAAGGCTTGAGGCCAAGACCAAGGCCAAGGACAGACCGTTTCGAGGCCAAGGACAGGAATGCTCGAGGCCAAGAACCAAGGACACAGGCGAAAGTGTTTTAAAAAAAGATAGGTCTTCAAAAATATTTTTTAGGCGATCTCCCAAAAAAAAGCCGAGGACAGAGCAATTTTCGAGGACTTGAAGCATCGTTGCCAAGGCCAAGGACTTATGTTTCAAGGCCAAGGACTTCAAATTGTGTTCTCAAGGACCACCTCTGACAAAGACCTTTGTTTTTGTGTCTTAACCCCAGAATTCATAAAAGTTCGCATATATTGCGGGATGAAGACCTTTTTTGTTTGGTCTTCATCTCAGAATTCGTGAAAATTCGCACGTTTTTCGCGATGAAGACCAGAATTTGTGGAACTTCGCGTATTTTTTGAGATGAAGACCGTTTGTTTTGGTTTTTTTGTTTTGGTTTTTACCCCAGATTTCGTCCAATCAATCAGTCAATCAATTAATCAATCAGCATTTATTTTTGTTTAGAAAGATATTCTGCAAAATAAATACGCGTACGAAGTAAAGCAGCAAAATGAGGCAAAAAAATAAATTACAGAATAATCATTTCTGATGAGAGGTTGCGAAAAGACCATTGACCATTTTCTGGGAAAAGCTCGAGGCTCTTTACGGGCAAGGTGAGGTAGTCGAGTCTGCAACCTCTCATTTTCAGTATAAAATATCGATAGCACACAAACAAGATCCACTCAGTATACACTAATAAAAAATAGTGCAGCAAATTTAGAAGAAATGCCAATAATTAGACAGGTTTAAAAATACTCGTCGCTCTATACACACGTAGACAAAAATTTAATCACACAGCTATGGCAATAATCTGTCCGAAGACAGAAAGAGTTCGCCGAGGACAACTGAGTCTGTGTAAAACCAATATCACAAATTATTCAGCCAGGAAAACCATCTAATCAAAATAAGTCTGAATGGTAAGTACGAAAAAACTATAGTTAGGCTACTCATTTTCCAATATGAAATTTTTTACTCTTTTTAAAAAGATAAAATAACTTTTTCTATGCAACCCTTTAATTTCTAATGGTAATTCATTCCATATTTTATAACCATTATATTGAATCGAACATTTTGAAGTTGACTTTTTATGTTGGAATGCAGCAGCCCAGTTGTCATCACAAGCAAACCTTGTAGGATAATTATGGGTTTCTGATGGAGATAACAATTCTGCGTTGAACGCCTATTTCTTTTGGTCCACACTCTCGAATTCAAAGAAATGAAGTTTATGTGCCCTCCAAATTTTGTTTATGCACCCCCCCCCCCCCCCCCCCCAGTCACGCTATTCTGGCGCCAGGCCTGTCGCGAGTGTCACGGGCCTAAACTGTAGAGACCCTGCATTGATATTGGTGTCTCAATAGAAGATTGGAACGTATTTTTGGGAGATATCGCGTCTTTAAGGAGAACTCGGGCATTAGCGACACAGCAGCCCCGTTGCAGCACTTTCAATGCACCAGCAAAGCATTCCGTGACCACTAGCTAAAGTTTGATGCAGATATTACCACCAAGCCAATCGACGAAATTACGAAATCAATCCGGCGTTTAGCCGCCGTCCACATAACCATCGACTTTCTAAGAACAGAACTGCTAAGCCAGATGCGAGACAAATTGTTGAGGTCGTTCTCGGTACAAGTACGAGGCAAAGTGGGTACCTGTGCCTTCTTCGCGGAGTGCTCGTGCGGTCTAAAAGGCAAGTACACGGACCACATGCTATGGGACACATTACTCAATGGCATCTCCGACTTCGACACTCGCAGGAAGGTACTTTGAACGGCAGATATTCTTACCACGACAATCAACAATGTTATTGCTCAGGTTGAGAGCAAGGAAATGGCACAAAATGCTGTGCCTATCCCCGATATATCTGCTGTCTACGCTTTTAGGCTCCACCAAGCGACTCCTCCAAACAAAGACTGTTGCTCCCTGTCTTCATCCTTTCCTGGTTGAGACCAGCCCATCGGAGAAATCCCATTGCCCAACATGCAAGCAACCATTTAAAGTGTATAGTAAGGCCCTCGTGGGTGGAATACCAAACCATCTACGTTATGCATCGACTGCTTCGCACACGTCGGCACAATAAGCGGAGAAATCCCCAGCCATTCACGTCGTTTGCTGTCACAGATTCTAGCGGAACACTTGATGATACAAGTCATTTAGAAGCAATAACGACAACTCCTCCATTGCCATAGGTAGAAGAAGCAGAAATCTCCCTCCAGGAATCGAGAATATCAAACAATATTCAATATTCATTTTCAATATTCATTTATTGTTTCGCAAGATTGTTAATACAATAATGCTCAATACGTCCTCCAGGATGGACATTGGACGAAAGCAGCTATAAGAGAACTGTGTTTCTATGAATAATTCATAGTGCCGCACCAGGCATGGCCCTATCGTTGCCAGGAATGTGCCTGTAATTGCAGATGCTGGTGCTCAAACTATTGTGTGGTTGCTGCACCATTTCCTAGCAGCAGGCTTTGACTGTAGCATCCTGATCCCCGCATTAGACCTCGTCGCTGCAAACCACTCGAAAATCAACATCAAATAATCTTTCTTCGCCGTCATTAAGGGGTTGGACGCTAACAAAGCAGATGTGCAATGTCATGCCATGATCTATGTCAACGCTGATGTTAGTAATCTGTACCTATCTCAGGCTACATTAGCGGACCTAGGTGCGCTGTCTCGTCAGTTTCCTCTAGTAGGTGAACACTCACCTCCTGACATATGCACCCTGTACCGTTCCCATTCACTCGAGGACGGGCGGCTTCACTTCCCTCAGTCCACCTACCGACACTTGTAACTGCCTCCAGCGTACCGCTGTGGAGCAGCCCTCCTCATCATTACCATTTTCATGCACACTAGAGAACAGTGCCAAAATGTGAGTATGGCGTTGGGATAGGTTCGCAGCCTCGACGTTCAACACTTACCCACATCGCATCTACATTGCATGGCAGGACCCCAACTGAAATTCACTTTGATTGCATAAATAAATTAGTGGCATGCCACACCCCAGCCACCATCCCCTTTACTGGAAACAGAAGGTCTTGGACGACCTGCTTCGTGATAAGGCTATGAGAATAATGAAAAAAATTAGCGCCTCGTAGCGAACTTACTGAGGATTGCAATCGCATGGTCATTACCGGGAAACATGATGGATATCCTCGCCGCTTTGAGGATCGTCGCCATTAAACTAGTTTTGTAAGGGTGAACTCATGCTTGTGAAACACCATTTCATCTTGCTCGTCGAGTGCCAAAAAACATATGAAAAACCGTTACAGATGCATGGATTGGATATCACCAGGTCACTCTACAAGATTCCAATCGACACCTCACCGCATTCATTACACCATTTGGTACATGTCGATATACAAGAGCCTGCAAGGTTTCCTTTTATCCGGAGACGGGTATAACCACCGATTCAGTGCTATTACCGTATTTACTCGTTTTACCGCCCGATCTTGATTAAGGGCCCGTTTGAATAGCCGCCCGTGTGAGCAGAACAAAAAAATAAATAAGGGCCCGTGCTTTAATACCCGCCCGGTGCAAAAGCTGATTTTTCAGTGGTAGAGAACAATAGAAAATAAGAAGCTGCTAAGAAACGCTTGTGTCACAACGCTGTTGAATTTTAAGCGCTAGTAGACAACAGTCACGCCTTAGACGTCCAATTGCATAACAGATAGCATTGATTACGTTTTGGCAGACAACACTAACGCCTTAGACGTCCAATTGCATAACAAATAGCATTGATTACGTAACAGGTAGTATTGATTACGGCTCCCATTTGTCTACTGCTCATTCATTCAGAATATTGAACCCTATGTGATGATTAAATCATATGGAGAAAGATTAAATGTCGTGAAATATTTGTCTTCAACGATAATTTTTGTGGTAATTTTACTTTGAAAATAACAAGCGCCCGTGCTTAAATAAACGCCCGTTTGAATAGGGGCCCGGCAGTGAGTAAGGTTGAAAAAAATAAGGGCCCGGGTTACAAAACGAGTAAATACGGTATATCCGACTTTGCGCGTAAAGAACGCTGTATTGTTGATACGATTTTTTTTGGTGATACTATGCGACAGCATTAATAGCGTACCATTGAATTCCTGACCGTAATTGAACGGGCGGGAATCGTTCTAAACCCTGACAAGTTCCAGTTTGCTGAACGTTCTGTTGACTTTGCTGTTTTCCGTATCTCCAAATCGGCCGTGGAGTCACTGCCCAAGTACTTGAACGCTATTCAGAACTTTCCAACCCCCAAGAACATAACGGATGTGCGGAGTTGGTTAGGTCTGGTTAACCAACTAGCAAACTACGCGCAACTTCGTGACGTTTTGGCACTGTTCAAACCATTGTTGAGTACCAAACCCAAATTCAGGGTATGATGAGCTCGACACGGAATTTATCGATTCTAAAACCGCTATAACTGACGCTATTCGGCATGGCGTAGAAATCTTCGACCCCAACCGACGTACATGCTTGCGGCCGGACTGGTCAAGTAGAACGTGCAGTAGGCTATATCCTACTCCAGAAGCATTGCTTGAGCGACTTTAATATTCCCAATTGCTGCAACTCCGGTTGGCAAGTAACCTTAGCTGGATTTACGTTTTTATCGTCGGCTGAGCAAAGATAAGCTCCGATTGAGGGCAAGGCGTTGGGGTCGCGCGGGGTTTAGAGCAAACCAAGTATTTTACCTAGGCGGCGACAACCTTGTCGTAATAACACACCTCAAATCTCTAGTTAAAATTTTTGTTGACCGGACTCGAATGAAATCACTAACACCACTCTTAATGAAATCATGAATTGAAACAGCGTACTTTATTGTAGCGTTTTGAGATTTTTCATTTGTCAGGGGTGTCTAACTGTGCCGCTGACGCAGCATCGCGTCATTCAGTGTCGTATAATTTTATAAGTACTGTATTGCCGCTTGAGCATGGCTCTCTGACATCGTCGAACAAGCACTCGTTGCCGCTGTTCAACGCGAAACCTCTGATATTGCATGTTTGCAATGGCGTAATATTAGAAAACAGACAAGTGGCGACTGGCGACCCCGCATTGAGCAAGCTTTGGCTTGCTATAGAGTCTAATTTCACTGCAGATGTATCTAATTCTCATTTAATACGTCTGTATCTCCCCTTTTGTGACGGCTTTTATACAGTACATGGTGTTATTTTATATCGCAACCTTGTTGTTGTACCGTCATCGCTTAAAAGCATTGTCCTTAAAGCCTTACATCCAGCTCATCAAGGCGTGTCGGCCATGGAGGCATGTAAAGACGTGCAAGGGCTACAAGATTTTTGGCCCGGCATGACTCAGGACATTAACACTGTTCGTAATTCTTGTGTTCACTACAGCCGTATTGCGCCTTCTCAAGCAGCTGTCCCACAGATGCTCAACAATCCGCTCACAACGCCCTTCGAGCACATTTTTGTCGACTTTTTCGATTACGGTTGGCACCACTTTTTGTAAATGGGCACAAATTCTCATGCTGGGCAGATACGTTTGGCACATCGTCAGGGTCAAACATTGAGGTTGCAGCTGATTTGATTCGCCTTCTACGGACTTGCTTTGCTACTTTCGGAGTGCCTGAAGAAGTATCGACAGATGGCAATCCTGAACTTACTACTTTTGCCACGCAGCAATTTTTTACAGCTTGGGGTGTCAAGCATAGTGTGTCATCAGGTTATTTACCTCAATCTAATGGTCGTGCTAATTAAGGTGGGTGTAAAGGCCGCAAGACACCTGCTGATGGCCAACGTGAGTCCCAGTGGTGATTTAAATAATGATTCGTTTATTCGAACGCTGCTACAATTGAGTAACATCTCTGACCCCAATTGAGATACGTCTCCTGTTGAAATTGTGTTTGGTCGCCCCCTGCGAGACGCCTTCTCTTTCGTTAACTGCTTATCCAAATTTACTGATCGTTCGATACAACACGCATGGCGAGAAGCATGGAAACGGAGAGTTAAAGAAGATGCCTTTCGTCTGCGTGCCGTACGCAACAACGCTGAACTACGCAGAAACAGTCGCCCCTTAGGCGTCTTGCTTTGTGGTGACCGCGTGTTCTTTCAGAAACAAACGGGCAATCATCCCCGCAAATGGGATAAAGTAGGCACGGAAGTTGAGGCCCTGGGTTTTGATCAATATGCCATCAAGGTGGGTGGATCGGGACGCATAACCAAACGTAATAGACGCTTCCTCCGGCCAATCCCACCCACAGCTCGTAATACCACACATTTTGTCCCAAAGGCTTCCTCGATCCCCACTGCATTTTCCTCTCCAGACGTACTATCACGTGGTTCAGCAGTCCGTCAAGATCCACGGAGCCCCCATTACCACACTAAACCATCATGACCAGCAGGACCCTTCCAATAGCGATGTGGACCCCGAGTCATGCTCCATACCCTCAATTGCTTCAGGACTACATCAAAGTCTTCCCGACGTCTCTGAGCCCCAGCCAGGGTGGGCCCTTAGCATGTCCCGCAGTACGCCGCTCTAGTCGCATTAGCCATCTCGCGCTGGAAATAAACCCAACCAGTGGGCTTTGGGTCAAGAAAGGATCCACATCATAACCCTGAAGCGGGGAAACAAACTGGGGGGATTAAGATTATGCCATGTTTCTTGAGTTATCGTTCATTTGTGTTTCGTTTATTGCATCACTGTTATTGCTTAAAGTTGCTTTAGTTTACTCTTCGCCGTTTTAGTTCCTAGGCTAGCGGTGAGACACATTAAGTCAGTTTTGAGCTTGTATTCAATTCTGTGCATCTTTGAGTTTCGGTTTACTTGCTGTCTGTATTAGTTTCAGACAATAATTCAATCATTTTCGAGTAATATAACTGTAAATCGAAAGTAAGTCGTATTTCTTCAGCAATCAGGTTCCATCAGAGAGTCGTTTGCGGCTCTGCTTCCTAAAATGTGGGGAAGAGGAGGAGGGCATTGCTAATTTTTAGTGACAAAATACATACAATATAGGGTTTACAAAATACTACAGTGAATACTGAACAACTGATGGACAAACGTCGCTACCTCAAAACCTTAGGTGCATTACTAACTTAATGTTCTAGCGATAGGGTTCATAATCCTGATGTAGCTTATGCAAATAACTTATTTCATTGGCAAAAACCAATGAAATAAGTTATTTGTATAAGTTACTGCTTTATGGATGTATTGCCGCTATGTGGATGACACTTTCGTAGTATTTAACAACGAAGATAAGTGTGTTCATTTCTTGGAAAGCCTCAACTCGCATCACCCTTCTCTTCGTTACTTCTTAACAAAAATCGAACAGGTAAAAACCAATGAAATAATTTATTTGATTAAGCTACTGCCTTGTGGAAGAATCACTAAAACCACTGTTCACAATGTGGTAACGAAATCAAGAATGGCAGTGCGGTACGTGCGTAAGTACGGTATAAGGTACGCCTTAATTTTAGCTAAAAAGTACGGTACGCTTGTACGGTACGCGCTTGTTGTGAAGGTACGGGTACGGTACGTTGGTACACTGTTTGAATGTGGGTACTAAACGTACTAACGTACCGTGCCATGCAAGTACGTTACGTAACAAAGTTTGCAACTCGCTGACGACGCCACGTACTGTATTTGTGTTAGTATAATGCATTTTCTTGTGATTATCATATCAAAAACTTGATAAAAAGGTTATCGCGATCAGTTGAATTTCTAGCAAGGTAAAGCCGTTTTTAAACACCAAGGCTTAATGAAATATATATTGTGCTATTTTCCACTCGCATCTGCAATATGGTTTAATTACTTAAACCTCAACTTTTAAAACTTATTAAAAAAATTAAGTACTTTACAAAATAAAGCTGTCGAAATTGTTGGATGGGGTAAATACTATATAATCGAGCAACACAATTTTATGCAAAATTGTGTATCCCTAAATTAATTGATATGATCTTTTTTGAAAAAGCATTATTTGTATTTAAATTAAAAATGAAAATGCTGCCAGAACAATTTAGTAACTCCCTTGCTGAAGCGAGTCAGGTATATGAAAAGTTTTCGAGAGCATCCTATCAAAGCAATTATTTCATTCCTTTTTTGAATACGTCAAAACCTCAAAGATCTATAAAATAGGTCCTCTGATTTGGAACGCGTTGGATGCCAATTTAAAAACATGCAAAGCATTGCAATCTTTTAGAGCAAAACTCAAAAACTTCTTCACGTAAAATGTGATCAGGAAATATAAAGTGATATATGTAACTTACATATTTTTGTTATTACTACTATTTTTATTACTACCGTTATTTTTTTTTAAATTTTTTCCAATATAACGACTATGTTTTTTATTTCTTTATTTTTAAAATTTTTTATCTATTTTAACAATATGAGGTTTCTGCTTCTTTCCTTCTCCTTCTTTCTTCCCTTACCCTATCTGCTGCTATTGTTTGTTGGTTTGAAGTGCGTTAAAAAAAAAGATTGGATATTACCGAACAAAAACTAAGCTTTATAAGGTGGATGCAGACGCGAAAACAAAATCAGTCCCTTCGCTGTCTACTTGAGCCTGTTTTGTTATAATTTTCACCTTGCATTGATTTATGCTGAACGTGTTTAATTCATTTCCATTTTGCATTACTTTGTGCTGTTTATCTATAACAGGTAACAAAATAAATTTCATTTCAGTTTGTTGTTACGAGTCTGTATATTATTTTTGACCTCGTGTTCTGATTTCTGAGTACTGATTATTTGCTCTGCTTCTCTTTCTTCCCCAAAAATTAAAGCCAAAATGCATCACATGAGTCGAAAAGTTCGAAACCTGGCAAAACTGATTTTCATGAATTCTATTTCAGAATATATAGGCAGTTAAACCTTTCTTTATAGCGCGGAAAACGAGAACTTCAAAAAAATTATAGCAATTTTTTATCTACGTATCGTACCTTACAAGTGCAGTACCTACCGAACCTTGATTGACCTACATACCGAGGTCAAGCTTTGATTGACCTACCTACCGAACCTTTTAAGTACGGTACGTTTAGAGCGCATCATCCAATGAAAAGTACGTAGGTACGGTACCCATGCAAAATTTTCTTTGGTACGTTACGTTAGGGCCGAAATAGACGAGCAAGTTTTTTTTGCAATTTTACTACTCCAACAATTATCACTCCATTTACAGGTGAAGCTGTTTTTCTGCAAATTTACTTGCAGCAATGAAAAATTTTGGCGCCGGAAGTAATCATCTGCAAGAAATTAAAAGTTCCGTTTACACCTGCGTGCAACAATTTTTTTTTTTTTTTTCCGTAAAAATGTTTCTGCAATTGTGTTGTGGATTTGGTTTGCAAGACCTTGAAAATCCATTTACAGGTTGCGATTTTAACACTCTTGCAGAAAGAGTCGGACTACTTGGCTATAACAATCTGAACTATCAGTAGATATGTTTCGAAAAAGAAAAGCGGTAACAGCAATTGGAGTTTAAAATGCTTTTAAAGCGGAAAAAAATCTAAAAAACTTAGATTGTATGTACGATCTTAGTTTGCTCGAAATGACTCCGTCATAAGACAGGCGATTTTTAGCGAGGAGGGTTTAGCAGTTATCTTTTGCATTCTTGCCATAGATAAGAAAATATCAAGCACAACTTTTGCAATATATTGTGAAAGTTGCGTTTTGCTTGAAATTTTTATTTTGAGACAATGCAGAAGTAGCGTGCGGACCAATGCTATTCAAATGTGTTGCGGATTAATTGCGCTGCGCTTTCAAATTTTTTTATAATACCGCTATTTTATACTTTTGACTTAATTTAGTTTGTTTTGATTGTAATATTGTCAAATGCCGACATTCTATTGCAAATTACTTACTCCTTTTCCGTCTAAAATCACTAAAATGCAAAAGTAGGTGCAGGCCTAGGCCTAAATCTTTTTAGGCCAAAAGTAATAAATTGTTCAAATGGTGAATCTTTTCCTGTAGTTTATCGTTCTTTACTCTACTATTCTGATGCTTTAATATCATTTTAGTTTATACTGTAGTTTTTGTGACCAAAGATTTAACATTATCCGCTTTTCTACAAGTTTGTTTTTATTGTTGTGATGTAATAATTAACTTTCAGATTTGGAAGTTAAAAAAAAATCTTACAGTTCATATTGATGCTACGTAGCTTCAGTCGTAGCTCTTTATCGTATGCTCGTATTCTGATGATGTTGGTCGTCATGACCAGCGAAACATCAATAAAAGCAACAAGGCTTTTGAGATCAAGCTTGCTGTGAGTATTAGAGGTGGAGTCTTCGAGGACACATTTTGAAGTCCTTGGCCTTGAAGTCTGCAAATCTTCGAAAATTGCCCTGTCCTCGGCCAAAGACAGCGCTATTTTTTGAATCATAAAAATTTTGTAGGAAAACGCCAGAAACCTTGCGGAAAATTTGCCAAGACCTTTTTCTTAGAGATCGCCTGAAAAAAATTTTTGATGACTTTTTTTTGGAGAACACTTGCGCCTGTGTCCTTGGTCCTTGGCCTCGAGCATTTCTGTCTTTGGCCTTAGCCTCGAAAAAAATTTTTGTGTCCTTGGCCTCGAACCTGGTGTCCTCAACTCCACTTCTAGTGACTATGACTTTACCGGAAGAACGCCAGAATCAGGTTTATCACTAAAATGCGTAATTTACATTGTTTGTTTTACACTTGCAGAACTTTGGTTGTGCTTTGACTTGGCATGAAAATCTCGTTCCACAATTTATTGCGGAATTGCGTTACGCTTCTACTGAATCAAAAAGCTTGTTGCGGAAGTTGCGCTGCGCTTCTAAAAATATGATATTTAAAGTGCGCCTCTTGTTCTGCGCTTTTAATGGTTTAAATAGTTGTGTTTTGTTGCGCTGCGCATTTTGTAAAACTTTATTTGTGCCCGCTTTAGGAAAATAAAATCTTTTTATCTGCAGTATGTTCATTGAAAAGAAAAACGTTTTGGGTTTTTGGTAAGGTTGACAATAAAATTCAGGCGGAATCTAACATAATTATCCACATTTCCATATGCATTTACAGTAATACTATGTAAAAATTTTGCGATGGAAACCAGCCCTGCCTGGCCTCTTTTTCTCTGGCTACTGCCCAGTATAACACACAAACAGTAATAGTCGCAAACAGGTTAATAACGAAAAGTCACGTTCACGTAAGCATTGTCACCTAAAAAAAAAACAGCATTCATAGCATCACAAAAAAGTTGCTATTGAAGAGCGAACCGCGGTATTATAAAAATGTAGACGAATAGAATTTATAGCATTTAAAAGGAACTGCTTTACACAAAATCGTTAAAATATTATTAACATCCTGTAATTTATTTATATACTGTAGACAATGTAATACCGAACTTACATCTTTTCGCTCTTCAGCATCGCTTTTTTTTACTCGGTCTCTATATTCAGGTGTTAATACGCTCCAAACTGCAGGGCTAACTTCAAATTCACTTATCAACGCTAATATTTCTTAATGTTGTCCAAATATAGGGATGCTGGTAATGTACAGTGATTGTGCAGTATGTTACATTGTCTTGTAGCAAGACAATGCGATAAAGTCTAAAAGTGTCCGAGTAGATAGGCATTACAGTGTTAATAGCATTGTGGCGTGGGCACGAGAAGTCAAAAAACTTGAAGCAAGTTGAAACGCGGCCGAAGTTATTTTAATGTTGCGGAAAGTTTTCCGAAATCTTGCAGGAAGCCATTTACACGTTGCAAGAAAATCCTTCTGCAACGTTTCTGCAATCGTTGCACAGTACTCTTGCTAGGCCATTTACACACAGAAAAAAGTTGCACCAACGCTTTTGCAGGTGTTCTTGCCGAAAAAACTTGATCGTCTATTTCGGCCCTTAGTGCGGTAGGGTAAATTTTTGAAGTACGCTGTGTTCAAATTTTGAACGTACCGTACCGTAATAACATCTTTGAACGAAATGTAACATTAATAAACTGGCCACGTACTTAAAGGAAGCTGGAAGGCTTTCTGAGTTCGACCAGTAGCCAAACAAAACTACAACAATATAGCAGCTACAGTTGCAATGTGCCCAAATGAGGCCTACGCAATGTATAAGTGGACTTTACCTAACGGCAGCAGATTCGCTTGCGCCGTAGCCCATTAATAATAACTTAATAATAATAATACTGCCTTATGGATGCATTACCACTATGTGAAGAACAGTTAGCAGTATTTAGCGACGAAGATAAGTACGATCTTTTACAAAGCCTCAACTCGCTTCACCCTTCTCTTCTTTACTTTTGAAAAAGAATCTAACCAGGCTCTCCCTTTTCCGGACTTGCTGGTTGAAAGATCTTCTTCCAAGTTCATCACCTCCATCTACCGGAAACCCACATTCGCCGGTCAACAACCACGCTGGAATTCCTTCAGTTCACGAAAACGCAAAACTAACTTACTGTAATCCTGACCTTAACGAATTCGTTCTGCTCTCCACTATCCTTCGATTGTCAGGGAACTTCAAGCCTTTATTCGTCCAAAACAGTGGCAGTTGAAAATGTCTATTCGTCACCTACACAGAATCCTTCAATTCCTGGTAAGCTAAGCGATCTTTTAAAGAATTAAGCTCTTGTAGTTCGCTTGGCTAAACACACTTCAGAGGCAATCCAAGATCTTCATCTTTTTTTGTCAAGACGGCGTGCCTATTGGCGCAAGTTGGCGCATCCGTCACTTCAGCGATGAAGTTTATTGCAGATCCAAATAACGTCCAGCCCAAAACCGTTTTAAAAGCGTCGGGCGAACCGGACGGCCCAAACTGAGTGTTCAGGGGAGGGAAAGCACTAGCATCCTCCAGCCCGATCAGCAACCTAACTTTCTTATCTGGCAACTCTGACAAAATCACTCCTTGCTAATGAATAAATCTACCCAAATCTTTTTGACATGGCACAGCTGTCGTTCGAAGAGGGTTGTCTTTCACCGTCAATACTTCGGGTAGTTCAACAGATCTGCCACCATTGGGTTCCAGAACGGCAAAATTTACCTCTCGACATTCAATCAAATCAGCCGATGATGCATTCGACTGGGTACAAAGGAGAACCTTCTTCAAGGGTTCTTGGACTCCTCGTTTCGTGGCCAATTGGTAGCAGGAAGATTGCTGGGAACCAGTATATAGCAAGGCGTAAGTTAATACCAGTAGCGTAGCGTGACATTTTAGATACTGCATGCAATTATGATGACGTTATCAGTTTTGACGATGTCGTTGGTTATAAGGTAGTAAAATAAAAGCAACAATTTACTCTGCTAAATGTCTGGTATTGCAACTACTGTAGGTCTCCTCTACCCAGTTCATATAGTGTGTACAACTGTACATGTACAAGTGTATCTTGCGCTACTACAGACAGTGACAGGTGTAGCAGTTTATATGTGCCAGGAGTCAATACCATACTAGGCTAACACTAAAGTACGCCTAATAATATTGAGATAAAAACATAATTGCAGAACTAAGCTGAGCCAACATGCTGAATAGTGAATGCATATCGTACTTTCATATCCTCTTTTCATTATCGGTACTTTCATAACATTAAAACCCAAAATAATATTAAAGCCGAAGCTCCATTCTCCACCAGTTGAAATGAACCTTAGCCGTGCGCAAGGCATGGTATGAAATGAAATGGAAAATGAGTATAGAAGCTAGTTATGCAAAAGTCACGTAGAGAGCCGCATTTAAGCGTAACCCTCTATTGCCTTTTTCTCATACATTTCAGGTCGAAATCCACAAGAGCCCGGCGGAGAGTCCAAGCCTTGCTACGCTTTCTAGAACTACGATCCCTGGTAAACTAGATTCAAAACTGTCGTCAAGGATGTAGTCTCTTTTTATTAAGTATTGTAAGTTTCAGTAGTAGTTTTAAGTACAAATAAAATCCTGCCAACTCCACATTCTAAGTAATAAAAAGCAATCGCAAAATTAACCGAGGTTTCTCCTTCTTGTGAAAATTAGAAGCTCCTTCTTCCAACGCAAAAACCAAAAACTGATTAAGAACGAAACAGTTCTAAAAGGAAACGAATAATTTGTGCGGAAAACGGCTGCTGAAAAGAAAAAAAAAGGCTGTTTGTAATTTATGCCTTTAGCAGCTGCAATAGAAACAAAGCAAGCAATAATAAACGTGAACGAAGGATAAGAGATCGCTTCCAGCATACGACAAAATAAATAGCGATTTAATCTGAAACTCAAAGAAAGACTTTTTAAGCCGATGCTGGAACAATTTCGTTTAAGAACATTTTGCAACTGCATTGCTGCGAGCTGCGTAGTGTAGTGGGTAACGCGTTCGCCTTCCAACCATCGCACCCGGATTTGATTCGCGCTTGGGTTATGAACGTGTGGAATGGAAGTACATGGAGTATGGATGCAGTACGCAGAAGCGGGAAAGCGAATGCACGGAGCAATCTTTTTTTTTCTTGAAAACCTTGCATTACAGTTAGAGTTGGGGCAGCAATGCCAGCCTGAGGGATAGCAATTACGTGGCAGCAGCTTTTTCGCTTACGAAAGCGACGTACCCTTACGCTTTAGTGCGGCTCCCTGCGTAAGTTTTGAATGACTAGCTTCTCATTGGAAAATGGAATGAAATGGAACGGAAATTTCGGTATGGAATATGGAAGATGCCGGAATGGAAAGAAAGATTTCAAGAATGGAATGGAAGGCAATCTTCCATTCTTCCATACCAATTCCATACTAGACTTCGCTCATGGCATTTACAGAAAAATATATACGGGTAGTGATAACTAAAAATATTAGGAAGCGTTTAGCAGCTAATCATCTGTCGACAAATTAATAGAAAAATTCGGTCATGAACATTGCGCAAACAGTGTAGGCATTACATCATCAGATCATACAATATGCTCATCACAATTCGCAGCTGCATTGATGCTGACTGGCTTAATTTTTATTTTGAGAATGACAATTTGTCTTGTGCCGTTGCCAGACCAAACGAAGTGAGGGGCACAAAAATAGACCGAACTTTTGCATATTAAAACTGATCTTGTACGGCAGCTAATTATGCGCAATTTCAAAATTCTGTGATCATGTCTAAAAAAAGAATGTAAGTCCGGTAGCGTTTCTTGGTTCCTTTCGTTTCCGGCCAATAATCACTTGAAAAGTTTATCTGCAGCCATGACTGCGACCAGGGCCTGCAAGAGGGGAGGGTTCAGGGGGTACATCGTACCCGGCCCGGGCCTAGGGGGGCCCGGGCTCAAGGGGCCCGTAAAAGTTCAGGTTTCCGCTTTAAGTTTTGGTATCGCACCATAACACCGTAATCAACCTTGCCTACAGCAAAAACATCAGTCAGCCTATTCAGTACTGGTGATTGGTCGCTATTTTTACTACACAGCCATTAGGGCATCCAATAGTGGCCGATTTGATTAAAAAAAGAGGAAAATGTACTAAAAGCCTTACATTGCATCAAAATTAACGTTTTGTTACATTTCTCTAACTTGAGAGCCCTAATTCTACGCTGTAACAATGTATAAGGGCCACTACTTAAATTGTAGGGTAGACGCGTCCCCCCCATCGAGAGTTAGCGTCCCCCATCAAAATTTAGCGTCCCCTATCCAAATTTAAACGTCCATCCATCAAGATTTGAGCGCTGGAGGACGAAACGATCAAGAGCCAGCCAGCACGAATAAATCCAACAAATTACGGCCGAATATAGTCCCAAATTGCGGTGAAGACCTTTTTTTTTTTTTGGTCTTCACCTGATTTCGGCGAAAAAACACTTCAATTTTGGGCGAAAACCTTTGTTTTTTGTTCTTCATTCAATTGCGGGGACGGAATGACATAATTTCCACTGAAGCTTGGTCAAGGCTGCAAAAGCGTCCCCCCAAGCAAAATTTTACAATTTAAGTACTGATAAGGGCCCACATTTCCAAAGATCCAGAAGCATTTCAACCTCAGAGAGCGAAGTCAAAGTTGACGTACTATACTACTATCATTAAGTAACTCACTCTATCTGTTGAGTTTAATAGGTATTTGGGTTTGTGAAGTCTATGATTGCAGTTGACTTCTTAAAACTTTAATCAGTAAAATATTTGGATTTGCAGTATTAAAGTCTCTATATTGTACAATATTGAGTCAATGTCATCATCTCCCGCTTCACATACTTTCTTTCATATATATCACATTTTCTGCTTATCAATTTAAGCAAGTTTGGTGCTGGGATGTTGATTAAACGCTGTATTTTACCCTCGAGAAACATAAAATGTGCTAAAGCTTCCGGGGCTCCGCCCCGGTCCCCGCTGGGGGAGCTCACAGCGCTCCCCCAAACCCCCTAGTTGGATTTAAACCAATTTTATGTCTAGTTGTGTTTTTCATAGGTCCTAACTGTATGCGAATATCGCTATTCCCTCGTTTAAATGAAGATCTACACCCAGCAGGCAAAAAATGATTTAAAGCCATGAGCCCCGATAAAGCTTGGGGGGCCCAATAAGATTTGGGGGCCCGGTATCGACCTTCGTACCCCCTGGAAAAATTTTCTCTCTGAGGCGCTGACTGCGACCCAAACAACCTTGAGCGTGCTCTAAAAAAAACAAAAACAGCTGGTCTTTAAAAAAACGAAATAAACAATTTTGTTGGTCTGCATTTCTACTCTCCGACACACCCATAAACAGGCGTGTAACCAAGAATTTGCTTAAGGATGGGGCTTGGAAGTTAAAGTTCTTTGTTTGAAAAATGCCTCGATTGGGTGGCGAGCTTAGCAAAGTGCTGCAACTCAATTATCTTCTTTAAGCGGAGGTCTGGGGGTGAAGCCCCTGTCGCTGGGCGATTTTTTGATTTTTCGAGAAAAAAAAACTATATCAACGCCATTTGAATCATATTTCGCACGTTTTTAGAAGCCAGTAGAAAAGTTAAATTGCTCAGCCCATTCAGCTCATACTTTACTCACAAGTCAATTTAAAAACACGCTTAAACACTTGGCTTTTAGGGCTAAATTTTTTTGCTGAATGGCTGGGGGGGAGGCTGAAGCCCCATTTGCCCTCGTAGTTCCGCCACTAAATCCGTAGACGCTTAGCGGCCCGTTGTGCATCCCGACTCATAGTTTGAGAAACACTGGCTTCAGGCTTAGAATACCGTGAATTGAATACGATGCAAACGCTCCTGGCTTTGAAATTGATATGACTAGCGTAATTGGTACTTGATAACCTCTTACTGATTAGGTTCAAAGGTGTAAACTTTGGATGTTAAATTTGGTGTTTGAAACTTGAACCACTAAACTTTCGGTATTTCAAAACTTTAATACACTGCTAAGTTGGTAAATTTAATCAAGTAGATAGGATTGAATGTTATTATTACTTTTTGCATCATTGTCGGTTTTCTAGACCTTACATGATGTTCCAAAAAAAACGTATTTTAGTAAACCAAGATGGAAGGTAAGGCCTCCTGGCCCCCCGTAACAATGGCATTGAACTTGCCAAGTGACAAAATTTTTTCTTCCACTATAACAAAAACTTGTATTTTTGTTTCTATCGTAGAATGAGCTTAATTCTTCTTTGTTGGTGTTGTTTTTTGCGTTTAAACTTTTTTTCGGTATTTTTGTAAAGTGTTTTTGGCAGTTTGGCTAGGCCGAATTTCATAGTTTGTGTGATTACAAACTTGCAATCATTAAACCCATTGTCTGTTGATTAAGTGGTTGATATTTTCATGCTCAGTGAAGTTTTATGGCAGCTCATTGTTGCGGTAGTGCTTCAAATATGGGATGAGATGCATCGTTCCATGCTTACCTTCGCAAGCGACTGGTGGCAAAAGCATGCTTAACGTTGCAAAAGTACAATACAAATTACCCGTAGCTTCAAGTCTAAACTTATCTTGGTATGGAAGTATGAAATGGAATATGGAAGAAAATTTTAGTATGGAATGGAATATGGAATGAAAGATTTTTAGTATGGAATGAAAATGAAATTGAAGAAAATTGCCAGTCAGGGGTGCAAATCCTTGTTGAGCATTGATGGGATAATTTGCAATTTTACTCCAATTTTGCCCTATTTTCAACATTGGGGGGATGAACCTCGACCACGAATTTTTTCAGGTGAGCAAATTAAGTGAAGACCAAAAAAAAAGGTCTTCACCAAAAATGGAACACTTATTTTCCTTGAACTCAAGTGGAGACATGCGCTCAGATGCACACCAGAGTCAAATTATTGGAAGTGATGCAGATATAGACCATACTCAAATTATTGGGGGGGGGGGGGCTTCGGCACCCCTGGCCAGTATGGAATATGGAAAAATCGTCTTCCATTCCATTCCATACCATGCTCTGGCTGTGCAGCAGAATCAATTAAAGTAGTAAGCAGCGCTAAATATCTTGGTGCTTTGATTGACGACAAACTAATTTTTCAAGAACACATTAAACATTTAAAGAAAAAATCTCTCGCACAGTGAGAATTCTAAGTAAACTGAAAAATTATCTACCTGAGCTTGCATTGTTTAAACTGTATCATACGTTAGCACATACGCATTTGATTTATGGGCTTATAGTTAGGAGAAACACTTACCCATCCTATCTCTCCGAATTAATTACTCTTCAAAAGAAAGCTCTACGTATCGTTACAGGAAGTCGATAATATCAAAATGCTTTACCTCTTTACCAAAAGTCTAACTTGTTGAATGTACTAAATTTTCTTAAATTTGAGACTACCAGCAAATTCATACATTATCAAATCAATCAGCGTCTGTCTCCAAATTTTAATAGTTTTTTCACGTTGGCCAAATTCTCGCACAGTCGGCAAACTCCTACTACTGCATCCTAATTTAATAATTCCTCTTTACAAAACAAAAAGAACGCAACAATTCATAAAATATTCCTGTGCGATAATCTGGAATTCCATTCCCAATGATATTTAGAGATCTCTCATTTAAAACATAGTTGAAAGAAAGCAAACAAGTTCTATTGGACTCCTTGACATAATTTTTTTGTCTCTACAAATAATAAAGTAGCCATATATAAGTTTCTAAATGTAAATAACTTTTTTAATGTTCTAATTATCTAAATTATTAGCTAAAAATACTAAATTTTAGTATCTTTTAACCAACATATAACTATGTTGCAGCTCTTACCCCTCCTATACTTCATGTCAAGTCCAAAACATGTTTAATCGTTTGTATTTTTGGGATAAATCTTCAAAACGACTTGGCAAACAGTGTTGAAGCTTACTTAGCCCCTTCCCCGTGGTTGCTCCCCCCTGATAGCGATCTAAAAAAATCTTGAGTGTGCTCTAAAAAATAAAAACAGCTGGTTTTTCATAGAATGTTTGAAAAGATTTATTTCACCAAAAACTTTTATGTAGTTTTTTATTAATTTGACTCAAATCTAACCTCAACTCAAATGCTTACTCTAAAACTATTCCCAAATCGAACCCTAACCCAAACCCTAATATTAACCCCTAAGAAAGCAACATGAAAACAGCGCGGATGAATATTTTTCATTTTTGTTTTAATCTCTTTAAGTTGAATATTTTCTGTGAAATAGTCCCTACCAAAACGTTTTCACGTATTGTTTCAGGTCATAATTATTAACGAAGTACCAGTAACAATTCTGCAGACTTACATCTCTTTTTCGCGGCGTATCCGTAACGGCGTGTTAATCAGACGGATTATTGCGTCATATTTATGCACAGCAGTTGAGTTGCCAGCAATTTCGCAATGAATTGAGAAAACTTCAAACGAGAATTATGTTTGAACGTTATTATTCCATTTTCGATTATTGTCTGTTGCATTGTCTTGTACCGTACGTGATGTTTCAAAAGCTATTCTGAGTAAACCGAAATAGGGGGCACAAGCAGTCGTTAGAGGGGGCACGGCCCCCTTGCCCCCCCTCTGGCGACGGCACTGCCGCTACCGCTACTTATTTCACGTATTATTGTAATATGTTTAATAAAATCAAAAATAGATACATTAGTAAATTGTTATATTTAGTTCACAAAATTGTTAGTTCGAGGGAGAATCTAGAAATAACTTTGTTTGTGACGTTGTAATGATGAATTTATTACGTTTTGTAATTTCAACAAGAGATTTGTACGGGTGATCACTGATCACTGTCCTCTAAAGTCCAAACTAAACTATGGCTACATGGCCGTGGTTCGGTAGCAGCTGTATCTGCGTAGGAGTAGCATTTACTATACAGCTATAGGTTAGTTGTTATAAACTGATTGTAGGTCTATTAAGTAGGCAAAAAGTGAACTAAAAAAAATGCAAAGAGCAATTAGGCACCAGAGTGGAGACTTGCGCTTGCTTAGGCTACATTAACCAGTTAGAAGCTGGCCCGGCGCCAGAGTAGTGTGTTTGTGGGGAGGGGGCACAAAAAAGTTTTTTGGGGTGGTGCTGTTTGAAAACAAAAAACTGCAGTAACTTTTTTTCGTTAATTTTAAGTAAAAAAAAAAGGTCTTCATCGAAATGCGGAAGCTTTTTCAGTTAATTTTAGTTTAAGACCAAAAAAATAAACAAGGTCTAATTTAGTTGAAGATCAAAATAAAATAACCAAAAAAATTAACCCAAAAAAAATAAACTTTAAAAAAATCTTGGCAGAGTTCTGTTGCTGTGATTTGTAGTTGCTGTCAAACAATTTTATTTTGTTTGTTTGTTTGTTTGTTTGTTTGTTTGTTTGCATAGCAATGTTCAGGGTTGAAGTAGTATTTGTTTTTGTTTCAACAATAAATAAATCTAATGAACGAAAAATACGAAGCATTGCTTTAATTTGAGCAATCTAAATAATATAGGCGTTCGTTTTTTTTTATCGCAAAAACGTTGTAAATAATTTATTATATGCATTTTTTTTGACTGAAGTATACTAATTTTATAAGAACACGGAACTCGGTTTTGCTGAAAATTTAAAAACCAAATTTGACCAAAGCTAGTCTTAGCAGGAAAAAATATTTAAAGAGCACTATCTGATTCGCACTTGTAGGTAATCAATGGAGTTCTCTTGATCTTTTATACATTGCCCTTGTTGATTTTAACGATTTGTCTAACAGTATAGGCTTAAAAAGGATCTAATTTAAAACAAACGTTAACTTTTAACTAATCAAAAATAGATATGCCACTTTATACTTAATGAAATCTATGTTACTTTATACTTCAACTATAGTCAAGAACTAATGAGGTTAAAAATACTGTACGTGAAAATTAAAAAACAGTCAGCCCAGGCCCGGCGCCAGGATAGCGTGACTGGGGGGGCATAAATAGATTTTGAGGGGGCACAAAAAGTTTATTTATTTGAGTTTGAGAGTGTGGACCAACCGAAGAAAGTGTTCAACGCGAATTTCTACGAATTCTGAGGTGAAGACCACAAAAAAAAGATCTTCGTTTCAAGCAGTACGCGAATTTCCACAACTTCTGCTCTTCAACCCGAAAAACGTGCGAATTTCCACAATTTCTGAGGTGAAGACCACAAAAAAAAAATCTTCCTCCCAAAACATACGTAAATTTTCATAAATCCTGGGGTGAGGCCACAAAGCAAATTGGTGTTTGTTGCAAAATCAACAAAAAAACAGTTTTTTCGGGGCACAAGCCTCGCTTGGGGGGGCAAAATTTTCGTTTGGGGGGCACAAGCAGTCATTTGGGGGGCACGGTCCCAGAATGCCCCACTGTGGCGCCGGGCCTGAATCAGCTCCAATCCAAAGTATAGGCTACTTGTTTCAAAAAATGTAGGCTATAGTTTTTTTAGCTATGCTATTCACAAGACAGTCGATGATAATCTAATTTATTAAAACAAAAATTGAAAAGGGAACACCATTTAAGAGGAGCATTACAAAATCAATCGAACAAACATCAAAATTCACAGAAGCCAATGCTGAAAGCAGAACAAAAATACGAAGCATTGCTTTAATTTTGAAATCTTCGTTCCTTTAATTTTAATTTAATCTTCTTTAATTTAATCTTCTTTAATTTTAATTTTGAAATCTTCGAGAACGATATTTTTGTTCTGCTTTCAGGATTGGCTTCTTTGAATTTTGATGTTTGTTCGATTGATTTCGTAATGCTCCTCTTAAATGGTGTTCCCTTTTCAATTTTTGTTGTAATACGCGATTACTGCACCCACTTGGCTTGGATGGATTTCCTAATGCCACAATTTTGTTGTCCCTTTTCTTTTAAATCTAATTTATCATCTCAATTATTCCAGTATATACTCAATTACTCATAAGTCACTGCAAAAAAAAATTACTTGTAGTTCAAAGCAGCGAGTAGCGCCGCTACTTTTGTGATAAATTAGCGGTAGCGCGCTCCTTTTGAAGACGAGTAGCGGTAGCTACGCTCCTTTTTAGGGCAAGTAGCGGGAGCGGCGCTTCTTTTGAAGTAGCGCGTGCCCAACTCTGAATGCGACCAAAAGCGCAACGACAATTTTTTATTAAGAAGGAGGCTTGAACCAAAAGTAAATTTTTTTGCACAAAATTAGTTTAATCTAGGCCCCGTGCTGAACTATCCGATGCAACCCATGCGTATCACAACGGGAGCCCGGCGGCAGGGCCCCAGCCGCTGGGTGATTTTTGTGATTTTGCCGCTAAAAAATAGCAATTTTAACGCCATTTCAATCACATATCGCATGTTTTTGAAGTCATATGAATAACTACCGGTAGGCCTACAGTAAATTGCTAAAATTCAGAAGTAATTGAAAGAATTAAATAGCTTACCTCTTTCAGCCCCCCATATACTTTACGTCAAATCCAAAACACGTCTAAACGTTGGTATTTTGGGTTATATTTTCTAAATGAGTGGTAAAAGGGGGCTGAAGTCCCATTAGCCCCTTATTCCTGGTTAGACAACTGACTGCGACCTAACAAAATCTTGAGTGTGCTCTGAAAAAACAAAAACAACTGGTCTTTAAAAAAAAAAAGTTTTTACATATTGTTTCAGTCATAATCATTTACGAAGTAGGCCTATACCTACTGCTAACGATTCTAGAGGCTTACATCCCTATTCCGCGACACATCTGTTAAGATTCCTTTTTTTATTATTGCTTGTTTTCTTATAGTTACCTGATGTTCCAACCCAGTGAACATGCCCATATGGCTTACCACATGGGTTTTCGGTGGGCAACTGGGCTTTACGTGGGCCATTTTGATGGGGCCCAAATGGGCTTAGCCTGGGCCTAATTGGATTCCTTTAAAATCTTTTTTAGCGTTTAGTATAAAAACTTTGGTTGTTACAAGCCTAAAAATAACTATTATTTATTGCCGCAACAAAATAAACAAAAAAAGATTGAAATTTTTTTAATTAGGGGTGCCCACGGTGTTCCCACTCTTAGCCCAGTCGTGGGCCATTTTTATGGGGCCCAAATGGGCTTAGCATGGGCCTAATTGGGCTCCTTCGAAATCTTTTTAGCGTTTAGTATATGCTTCGTTGATTGTTTTAAATCCTAAAAACAACTAGGATATTTAGTTATTGTCGCAAGAAAATAAACGAATAAAATTGAAACTTTTTTGAATTTGGGATGCCCACGCTATATCCATTCTTAGTCCAGTTGTGGGCCATTTTGATGGGGCCCAAATGGGCTTAGCATGGCATGGGCCTAAACGGGCTCCTAGAAAATCTTTTTTAGCGCTTAGTATATGCTCCGTTGGTTGTAAAAAGCCTAAAAATATTTTCTAAGTTTTATTTCAACAAAATAAAACGAAGAAACCGAATTTTTATGATTTTGGAGTGCCCACGGTATTCCCATTCTTAGCCCAGTCGTGGGCCATTTTGATGGGGCTCAAATCAGTGGCGGATTTAGGGGGGGGATGCATCCCCCCCCACCAGCCTAAAAGTAACGATTTTGGCCGAAAAATCAGCCTCTGTTTCGAATAATTTGGCTCCATTTCGGGATGCATCCCCCCCCACCGACCTAAACGTAACTAATCCGGCGAAAAATCAGTCTCAATTTCGGTGAAGACCTTTTTTTTTTTTTTTTTTGGAGACCACCTGAATATGGGCGAAAAAAACGTTTGAATTTCCGATTTCGGCCGAAAAATCACTCTCAATTTTGGTGAAGACATCCGAATTTTTTGGGTTTTGTGCTTCAAATCCCCCCCCACCAAAATTTTCTGGATCCGCCACTGGCTCAAATGGCAATGGGCTTAGCATGGGCCTAATTGGGCTCCTTTGAAATCTTTTTTAGCGTTTAATATATGCCCCGTTGGTTGTTACAAGCCTAAAAATAACTATTATTTATTGCCGCAACAAAATAAAGGAAGAAAATCGAAACTTTGTTGAATCAGGGGTGCCCACGGTATTCCCACTCTTAGCCCAGTCGTGGGCCATTTTGATGGGGGCCAAATGGGCTTAGTATGGCCTTAAATAGGCTACTTTAAAATCTTTTTTAGCGTTTGGTATGAACGCTATTGGTTGTTAAAATCCTAAAAATGAGTATTTAGTTATTACCGCAACAAAATAAACAAAAAAAATCGAAACTTTCTTGAATTTGGGGTGCCCACACTATTTCCATTCTTAGTTCAGTTGTGGGCCAGTTTGATGGGGCTCGAATGGGCTTAGCATGGCCCTAAATAGGCTACTTTAAAATCTTTTTTAGCGTTTGGTATGAACGCTATTGGTTGTTAAAATCCTAAAAATGAGTTTTTAGTTATTGCCGCAACAAAATAAACAAAAAAAAATCAAAACTTTCTTGAATTTGGGATGCCCACACTATTTCCATTCTTAGTTCAGTCGTGGGCCAGTTTGATGGGGCCCAAATGGGCTTAGCATGGGTCCAATTGGGCTCCTTTGAAATCTTTTTTAGCGTTTAGTTTGAACGCCATTGGTAGTTAAAAACGTAAAAACAACTCTTTAGTTATTGCCGCAACAAAATAAACGAAAAAAATCGAAACTTTTTTGAATTTGGGGTGCCCACGATATTCCCATTCTTAGCCCAGTCGTGGGCCATTTTGATGGGGCCCAAATGGGCTTAGCTTGGGTCCAATTGGGCTCCTTCAAAATCTTTTTTAGGGTTTAGAATAAAAACCATTGATTGTTGAAAGCCTCAAAATAACCATTTAGTTTTAGTCGTAACATAATAAAACAAAGAAAGTTGAACCGTTTTGAATTTGGGGTGCCCACGTTATTCACAGTCTCAGCTCAGTCAAAACTTTATGTTTTCTGTCACCGTGGTAGTCGTATGGCGTAAAATTTCAATTCTTAAAACGTGTATTAACTTTTGTGAACTGAATTTTAATTTGAAGAGTTGGTTGGTGGTACAGAACTTGAGAATTGCCTAGATTAAAATGTTCATATCTTCGAAGCTTTTCGTCTGACACTTGTCAAAAAGATTCAGAATGGAGAGCGCAGAAAAATAGAGCGGCTATTTATAGGAAAAAAGCCTAGCCGTGATTGGCTGAAAAAAGACCGATGAGAAAGCGTCATTAGTGTACGATCTTTAAGCGGTGTACGAATTCTTTTTGTCGGTAAAAGGCGGGGTTAGAAGCTTTGATGAAAGTGGTTTCAAGAGCAAATAGATGAAAAGGTGAGCGGCCTTAGGCAAGAATAGAAAATCTGCTGTCATCGTAATGTTGAGCGCAGGTAGGATTTTGTAAGATGAAGTCTAATGGCTGAATCAGAAGCAAGAGACTTGGTATTAGTCTGGGTGGAAGATTTGCACCGACGAGCAAGAACAAGAAGCAAGCATTTTTGGGAAGAAGAGCAAGAAGGGATAGATTTGGGGACATGTAGTTTGATTCTGTCCTGCAGCCTTTGGGAAGTACCGCCTACATACCGACTGTCACAGTGGCATGAGAATAGATAAATCACGCTGCTTTTCTGTAAAGCAGGCAGTACATCCTTGTTGGTAGCGGAGAGATGCTCGTTGGTAGAGTAAACAACACGTGGTTCCACAGCGGAAAAGCACTGTTTGACAGCAGATTTAACTTGCTTTTTAAACCGGGTAGAAACAGAACCGAGCCATGGTAGACGTGAATAGACGGGGCATTTTTCGGGTCCAAATTTGGGCAGAGCGTGAAATTTGAGCGTGAAAATGCGTGAAATTTCACCCTCTGCCCAAATTTGGACCCGAAAAATGCCCCGTTTGACGTCCAAATGATTTCCCAGGAGTCGACCACGAAGGACGTCAAACTTATCGGTTATGATTTCCGTGGTCACACAAGGGGAACCCTTGTAGTAGGGATGGCTTATGGCTATCCTTACTACAAGGGTTCAGCGATTATTTCACATGTTATTTTAAGTACCACAAGTGAAAAATCGTTTATTCCGTACAAACCCTGTGCCGCTGTGCAAGCCCTCAAGGTTTGTCCAGTTTGGCAAAGAGTCTTTTTCAGCTTGGGAATAACTTTGTTAAAGAAGCTGAGGGCTGCCGATGAGAGCTAATAGCTCGAAACAGCGCTGTCCAGCTCTATGCATATTATGACTCGAAATGCAGCAAAGTCAATTTGGAAACCGAAGTGGTCAAATGGTTAACCATTGCGCGAGATCGAGGCGGAAATCGATCCAAAAAAAAGAGATTCGAAAGCGTTCCCGCGCCAGCTCTAAATTTAAATGATCTGTAATGTGTTAGCTTTTTCGTGTGCTGTTGTTGTGCGTGAATTCGGTAATCACTGTAAGTTGGTAAAAATAAACCCCTTAAGTGTTGATGATTGTAGAGTTTTTCTATTTTTGTGATTCTCGTTGCACCAGTTTTACACCACTTGGGATGTCGAGTATTAAAGCATGGGATGCGGGTGGGTCTTCCCACTGAATTAATGGGCTGCCAAGTTAAATCCCAGTAGTATGAGCATGGGATGTGAGTGGGTTTGCCCATTATATTAATGGGCTACCCAGTTGAATCCCAGTGATAAAAGCATGAGATGTTGGTGGGTTTGCCCACTGAATCAATGGGCTACCCAGTTGAATCCGAGTAGTAAAAGCATGGGATGTGGATGGGTTTGCCCACTGAATTAATGGGCTGCCCAGTTAAATCTCAGTAGTAAAAGCTTGGGATGTGGCGAGTTTGCCCACTGAATTAATGGGCTGCTCCGATGGGGCCCAGTTTTATCCTCCGGACAAAATCAAGTGAGCCCCATGTGGTTAGCCCACATGTTGGCCCACTATGGCCCCAATTGAGCCCCACATGCAATTGTTCATTGGGAAAAACCAAAGCGGGGGGCACAAGCAGTCGTTAGCGGGGTCATGGTCCCTCTGGTTCCCTCGTAGCGAAGACACTGGTTACGGAACGTAATTAAAATCCTGCTAACTTGTAAAAGTTCCCTCGCTAGGTCGATGCTACGGACAAATATTTTCTTGATTGATTTTTTTAAATTTTGCGTGTTCTTCTCGAACAAACAACACCAATATGACTGCATGAAATTGCTGAAAAAATGGTTGAATGGTGCAGCGGAAATAAAGCGAAAACAGAGTTGTACAGAGTGAGAAAGTTTAGCGAATTACATAAATTTATGAATTTTTCGTGTGAAAGTTTTCGCTGTCAACGACAGTTCAAAACAACATTTGTTAATTTTTAGATACAAGAATTTTCGAATTAGCATGAAAAAAATAACAAAATGTAATATCTTTTGCACTGTTAATTATAGAAAATGCGACCATAATTTAGAAAAGTTGAGTCCTTAATCCTTGACCTTAGCCTCGGATTTTTTCGAGTCCTTGGCTTCGAACGTTGGTTCTTAACTTCATCTATGCGGATTTTATTAGCTTGGCGTTTTAATTCAAGACAATCCACATTTAAAAGTTAGCATGATGCGCCGGCGTTGGATATCTCTGGCGCACAGCATCACGATGTCTCGGGCGCACAGCATCAAAATAAAGCAACGTAGATTATAGATTGGCCGATGACAAAGCCTTTAAAATTTGCTCTTCCCGAGCTGTAAAGACCTTTTTTTTTTTTTTTTTTAACAAAGCAAGTCGCTGAGCAAGGAAAACGAGAAAATTTTGGCGACAAATTGTATCCGTCTAAATCGGAGGGCTTCTCGCTCTTTGGTTGGCTCAGCGCAAATACCGTATATTTTTGTTTATCTGCCCGGAAACAATTTCATTTCAACGTGCATGCGATTTTGGCTGTAAAAGCATCCCCCATCCAATATTTTATATTTACAAGCTGACTGTCTAGGTAGAACAATTCAGCATTAATATACCAGTAATCTAATAGGCTACATAAACTGAACAAGCTTATTACTAATATTAGGCAGCGGTTATTTTACCTCCAGAAGCAAAATAGCCCCTTGTTGTTCTACCATTGGAGGCAAAATAGCCTAGTCCTAAATTTTCCTCCAGTAGCCTACCAAAATGGCCCTAAACTTAACTCAAATCTTATCCCTTACCCTTATTTTATCCCCAAACCAAACTCCAACTCTAGGCTACCCAAACAGAGGTAAAATAGCCACTTCAAATACCGGTAGTACAGTATGTCTGATGTAGTAGGGGTACTGGTATAGAGCCTTTCTAGTCGTACTACAATATGCCTGTTTACAACAACTTGTTTCACAACATTACCATTAGGCTTATTCAAGTCAAATCAAGTTTATTTCACCATATACAGTATCGGTACTAGTAGGCAAGAAGCAGCGAAAAGACCATTGGGTCAGAGGTCATCTAAAGTCAGCTGCACTCAGGCACTCACTGTACAAAAGCAAATCTTAAACAATATGGGCCTAAACTTAGCTTGGCATAAAAGGAAGTACCCTGCAAGACAGTACTAACTGGTCTAATCTTAACTGGGACTACGTGAAAAAAATCAACAACAACATACCGGTAAAACTAAAAATTAAACAGTTTTAAATATCATGGCTATTTCTGTAATCTGTGCTGTGCCTATTGGCCAGTCTGGAAAGAATGCTCATTGCAAAGGTAGGATTTATCCCCTGCACCAACTTCGGCAATTGTCTCCAATCCGTGCAGTTTTCAACAAATTTTTGTAATAATTCGTGCAAAATTTCAAAACAACTCAACTAACAAAAAACCTTTCAGTTGATTTTTAATTACAAAAGCTGCATTGCCAGATTGCTTATTGGTGGTCTTGCCAGCAGTAAATATGAGCCTGCTACGTGTATTGTGCATTACAGTACTGATTAAACTGTTACAGTAGAAAGGCACTTAAAGGTTCTGTCCTGCGCCGAAAAAGGCTTGGAAACACATTGCAGTGCTTGCACTTTGCACTGCGTGGTTAATGGCCCAGTCAAAATATTGCACGGCCCAACCTCCCAACAGCAACTATGTTCCAATATAAACTACTGACTATCGCATGTGCACTGCGCAGTTTTTGGCATCACAATTACATAGGCCTACCGGTATTTAGTTTAGAGAGTTGATGACAAATTGAATGTAAACCTATGAAACCTTGTTACGTAGGTTGTCAGTGATTTTGTCACAAAGTGATTTCGTCACAGTGATTTCATCACAAATGATTATGTGGCAGACGGCATTTTCTGTTTTGAACACAGAAAAGACAGAATAGGCCTATCTGTTAATTGTATTGTACTACCATTGTATTGAAATTTAAGCATTGACTAATAACAGCAGTCATTGAACTTTTCTACTATCCCCAGAGCTGTCTTGCCCTAACCTGCTAACCCTCCCTTTGTGGCGAAATCACTGTGATAAAATCACCGTGTGACGAGATCACTGGTAACCGTTACATAGCACTACCACTAGCACAGCATGGTGGAAGTCAGGAAGTGGATAATGTTGGTAAGCTTATTAAATGAGGTTATTGAGATAAAAATAATCAAAAGGTATGGAAGGAAACTAATAAGCTTAGCCTGTACAGTGTAGCTAGGGATGTTCATTTCAGATTTCATAGTATCTGCATATTCTAGAATGATTTTGGATCTTTTTTTTGAATTCCAGAATCTTTCCAGAATATCGAATCCTAGTGCAAAATATCATTTTCAGACGATTACAATCGATTTGACAATGCAGTGGTGTCGCAAGGGGGGGGGGGGGGGGGGGGGAGGGGGTGGCCTACCCCGGGTGTCACCATTTTGGGGTGACACTATCTTATGATGTGAAACCTTAACTCCACCAATTTGGGGTGAATTTTGGTCTCTATCCTCATTTGGACTGAAAGCTCACTGATTATGCAGCGAAGACCTTTTTTTTTGGTCTTCACCTATTTTTGGACCGAAAAAGGGTGCTACCACAAAATCCTGTCCTGGGTGCCACCATTCTTAACAACACCACTGCAGCAATGTCTATATTGTTTTAATCAATGGCTACCTATATCAAAAACGGGATAATTGCATTGTTATGGTCACTTGTTGATCACCATTTTAGGCTTTTTCTCTATGATAAAAAAGATATACCGTACTTGCCTATTGCTGCCACTAGAAAGAACCCATGAGTTTTCAATCTCCCTTTTTCCCAGTAAAAACGAACGAGAAAAGAAACGCCAGAATTTTAAGAGAAATGCCGGATGCAATTTAGCATTGTCATGCATTCCTCGCATGTGCACATACTATGTATAGTCGTACACATCCGCTATTACTCATGATTGCATGATGTTTGCTGTGTGCACTTGGTGTTGAGTGAGCAGTGCGCGATCAATTACATTCATTCAAAAACAACGTGATAGCAGCACATCTAAACAAATCTTTACTATCTGACTATCCCAATTCCATAATTTGGGACCGGTTCCATTGGATTCAATGTTCTGGAATGAACATCCCTACCTGTAGCAGTTGATAAGCTTACAGTAGTGGCTTCACTGATCTGAAGTGTTACTGGCCAGGGCAGTTCGTCTATGGATCTTGGATACTGCAGGACTGAGGCCCCCTCCTCTTAAATTGTGTTTTCTGTCATTGACATTGCAACAAAAATTTGAAAAAGACATTTACTTTTGTATTCAATTTTTGTATTGAGCCAGTTAAACACTTTGCTTTTGTAATGCCAAAGAAATTCAAAATTATTAGGCTTTGCCTACCAGTAGGCTATAGAATACTGTAAAGTTTAGGCAGAGGCCGCTGTTACATTAGGTAAGAATGGGAAAATTCTTACTGTAGCCCAAATTGTCTAGGCTACCTAATCCAAACTCTAACCCTAAAGTTAATCCTAACTCAAACTCTAAATCTCACCCAAATCCTAATAATACAGTACATAGGCTACTTGAAAAAATAAAAAAAAGTAAATCAGCACTCACTTTTTGCTCTCTTATTTTGTCTAAAGGCATTACGGGTTCGTAATGCAACACTAGTCACTTCCTAAATTTTAATTGCTCCACTCAGAACTGGTGGGTAGAAAGGTACTTTTTGCCTTTGAAAACTTGTCCAGCAGTGTAGTCTACTCGAACACTTTCTGGCTTATGCACTCATGATTGGAAGTACAAATAACAAATGGCTACATCTGACATTCGCTCGCTACGCATTGTGCCAAGTTGATGTACTTTCTTACTTTTCTAAGTGCACTAAAACCAAACTGTTGTTTCCGAATCTTGAATATCTTGATTGCTGTCACCAGGAATATAAATTAAATTGAAGTTTAATTACAGATTAACTCAACTGTTGGGCAGAAACTTTTCTTGGTGCTTGGTGACAGCCATCAAGATGTACCAATACCACAGTGGTGCTAGGCTGTATGCCTAGTGTTTTTAACACCATTTGTATAATACTAAGTAAACTTACCAAAAACTAATAAAAACATTGTTTCCTTGTACAGTAGGCTTAGATTAAATAGGCTACTGAATACCACCAGTGATCTTGTCACAAAGGGATTTGGTCACAGTGATTTCGCCGCAAAGTGAGGGTTAGGGCAAGACAGTCCTTGGGCTAGTAGAATAGTTTGATGACCACTGTTCTCAGTTAATCAATCAATTAATGGTTTATTTACAATTTACCAAATGCCCAAAAACAGTGTAAATTTCAATAGCGCAAACCAAGGAAGCAATTGGTCAATTGAAACAGGAAGCTGCAAAGGGACCTCCCAATCATCAAGTCAAGCAGCCTCCTATTTTATTCAAAAAATAATGCTGTTTTGCACAAGTTACTAATTTTGATGAAATAACTTTTAGTTTTTTCTATTTTGTGATTGTAAATAGAAAACACATACTTTTTATATTTCATTTTAGATCTGTTGAACGGCAATTTTTGTAAGGTTTCTTGGGCCAAGTTCCATATTTTGACTCCTTGATATTTAAAACTATTTTGTAATTGTTTGGTTCTAAATCTTAGAATGTTCAAACCATGTTCCATTGATGCCAGTCTCATTGTTTACATGTGTACCACTTCCGTAGTAGTAGAAAACAAAGAAAATTGTGGTGGTAATTTATTATTTACAAGCTGGTGCATTAATTTGGCAATTTCACATTTGTGTAGATCATCCAATTTCAGTACATTCAATTTTGCAAAGTACTGAGTGGCATTGTCTAACCAATACCTCCTATTATTCTTAACACTTTATTTTGCAATTCTGTCAATTTCCCTAGATAGATATGTTTTATTTCCTAGATAATGCTTTAATTTCAATAATACAATACTGGTAGTGCAAGAAGGTTGGCAGATAGGCCCTTTTTGTCTTCACAATGCAGTCTGTCGCTTAATCACTTTGTTACGAAATCAGTGGAAACCCTAAACACAGATAAACAAGAGACACATCACTTTACAAATAAGAGAGGATTGGTAGCCAGGGGTCAGACCGTGATGTTTATGCGCCGCCGATCAGGCATCAAGATTTTTAAGCATTTGGACGTTTAGGTGCCAGAGGTAAAAGAAAATGAAAAAAGATTTTTTTCAAAAAAAATTGTTTTTCAAAAAAAAGTTTTTTTGTTTCAAAGTTTTTTTTTTCGGAAACAAAAAAGTTTTTTTTAATGTTTTTTTTTCCGAAACGTAGTTTTTTCAGATAAATCTTTTTCCAAAAATAAATTCAAACAATGGAGTTTTTCTTTAACTGAAGAAGAAAATATTAATATATTTGAAGCTTTTCATCTGACACTTGTCAAGAAGAATCTGCAGAAAAGAAAGTACTGGAAAAGAAGAGGCTATAGAAAAAAGCTGAGCAGTGATTGGTGGGAAAAGGAGCGATGAGAGAGCATCATTTGTGTACAATATTTAAGATGTACATGAATTCTTTTTGTCGGCAGAGGGCGCGGTTAGAAGTTTTGGCAACAGGACTTCCAAAGCAGATTGATGGAAAGAGAGCAGAAAATGTACAAAAAATTGATTTATTGTATTTTTTTCAATAATGAAAACTTTTCCACTACATATTCACAAAGTTTTCTTACCTAATCCAGAAACGTGCAATCTCTAGCACACGATTTTAAATTTTGCGGTGCATGAGTTGCTTGTATAATATTGGCACATGCAGCAAGCTGCATGACATTTCTGGGTTATTTTGAGTCTACCTCTACCAAACAATATAGTTCAAAAGTTTTTCAGGAGCTAAGGATTCATCTCTCAGCAGATTCCTATTTATTATAGTGAAAGCAATGTTTAAATGGATATTTTTAAGTATAATTACTACATCTTGTTGTAGATACACTTGTAGTAAAAACAATGTTAAATTCTTGCAGTTAGCTTCGTTTAGAATTGCTTCAAAAACTTTTGAAGTAGAACAGCATTGTGTGCTCCTTCAAATTATTGTTTTACTTTCAAATTATTTTTGTAGTATGAGTTGAATTAGAAGTGGCTGCAGACTCGACAACCATTTCGACAATTTTTCAAGTACATTTTTTCATACAAGTGCTATATAAAATATAGTTTAAATTTATCACGCTTGCTGCATTCCCTGCAATTAAAATTTGTTATCGTTTTGCTCATGACAATTGTTCAGCACCCCAGAATCTAATTTGTGAGCTGTTAAAGACAACTTTATCCAGCATAAGTCATGCAAGTGAAACAAACAATTAAGTTTTGTTTTGGTTTGGTTTTCCCCTAATAAATTCTGGATACGCAGATGAGATCAGCCCAAAAGCGAAGTTTGCATTTGACTAAAACTCATTTTATTTGTACTTCAAAATCGATTGCTTTTGCTAGTTTTTTGAGCCGGACAGATCAGCTCAAATTTTGTCCCGGGTTACAGCACAATGACGAGGGTAATTTGTCGACACTCAAGCAGCTACTTTTACGTTTTGTATGCATATTTTTCTCTTGAATGTAAGGTAAAGACCAAAAAGCAATCAAAAAGAAAAGTTTTAGTTGTTCTAATTCATTCCCTTATGCCATAAGCAACTCGTGCTCGTTAACCAAAAAATTTGAGATTGCATGAATCTGGATACGGTAAGAAAACTTTGCAAACATGTAGTGGAAAACATTTTCAGTTATTGAAAAAATACAAAAAATCAATTTTTGTGTAAAACATTTTCCACTCTCCTTCCATCTATCTGCTTTTAAAGTCTCCTATCAAAACTTCTAACCCTGCCCTCTGCTGACAGAAAGAATTCATGTGCAGCTTAAAGATTATACACAAATGACTCTCTCTTTTGATCCTTTTCCTGCCAATCGCTGCTAGGCTTTTTTCTATAGCCGCTCTTTTTCCTACGCTCTCTATTTTGATGATTTTTCTTGACAAGTGTCAGATGAAAAGCTTCAAAGATATTAACATTTTAATCAAAATAAAACTTTTTAGTTAGAAAAACTTTTTGGAAAAAATACTGTTGTTTGAAAAACAATTTTTTTTTGAAAAAAAAATTTGGGAAAAGAATTGTTTTCACCTCTGGTGCCTAAATGTTCCGGCGCCTAATTGTGGTATCTGCCAGAGGTTGCCAGTGACTTCATCGCAAAGTAATTTTGTCACAGTGATATTGTTACAAAGTCATTCCTTGACAGATGGTATTCTTTGTTCTGAAGACAGAATAGGCTTAGGCTATTTGCCAACTGTATTGTACTATTGCATGATTAAAATTAAAGCATTGACTGAATACAGCTGTCAGTCATTAAACTATTCTTCTACCCCTGCAGCTGTCTTGTCCTAACCCTCACTTTGTGGCAAAATTACCGTGACTAAATCACTTCAGAGTTTGTGATGAAATCAGTGGTAATATACCAGTATCTTGGTAGCATTCACAAGATCCAATCAAAACATCTGTGGTGAATAATGAACAAACCTGTGAAATCATTTTGGGTAAATTTTGGTCTTTGATGGTGCTAATTTTTGTTTTTGCGCCAATTCATGATTCAACACAGCCAAGTTGTGTGTCTTGGTATCGTACTAAATGTAAGGGTCCATGGCTTTTCGGCGCCAATATTCCGTGCTTTTTACTAACACTAACCCAAAGCCCTAACCCTAAATAAGTGAACTGTCAAAGAGCACCGAATTGGCGCCGAAATGATCTGTGCAGAAAACATCTGGCAATGAAATAGGTGGCACCGAACTGGTCGCACCGAAAAGACGTGATCCCAAATTTAAATGGTATATTGCAGTGTCCATTCAGTACTCAGTAGGCTCAGGTTTGCTGGCGTAGCATGCTGACTTTTTATTTTTGCAAAATAGTAATTTATCGACATTATCAACCTCCTGCAGTCTGGCAGTGACTGCACACATATTTTAAATTTTAGGCGATAGAGACGGCCAGGCCTGAAATTAATTCTATATAACTGTGTAGTTTGTATCTGGTTTGATCAAAGGCAAATTAATTGAAATTACATGGCCGCAAAGCAGTCAGTGCTCTTATTACGAAAACAACTTGCTGGTAAGTGGTTGCTTTTTGCTAGTCGCTCATGTTATTGTTTTTTTTAACAAAAAAGAAAACTTTTAGAAAATGGTATTGTTATCAGACTTTGTGATGTGCAAAAGCAAATTGAAAATCATAGCTGTAAAAGGGTATTCAGGTTAAATTTTTCACTCTTGACCAAAATGTTGGGATGAGCTTAAAATGCATTCTCAGGAAATTTGAACTGTTTACGTCTTCTTGTTTTCAAGATATTGCAGTTCAAAGTTACCAATTTTCCCCTTACTTCAGTGTTGCCATTTTGCCAGTATTATGACAGAAGGTTAACCTTTGGAAAGTTGGCTTGAATTTACTTGAAAAGCAGCTAATTTGAAATTCTGACCCTTTACTTTGTTTCAACCACAGCGCTGCCGAAAACATTTTTTGGAAGTTACAAACATGCGGCAACTTTTTGATACTTTGTTTGTAGTTGGCAACCCTGGCAAAATTTCTATGGGGAAAAAGCCTTTCTAAGGGGAAATATAAAATTTTATATCATGGGAACGGAAGGTAGTAGAAAGCTCAAATTTGGTGAAGTTAATCTTTCGATTTGTCAAAAGTTTTTGTGAGAAAACCCAGCAAAATTTTTTTTGCCTCAATGCCCTTTTAAGAGAATATGTTTGAAAAGTGTATGGACTATAGATTTATACATGTACTTATTGTGTTTTGTTGTTTTTTTTTGTTTTCTTGTTTTGCATTATCTCTGATCTGGACATGATTCCTCTTTCTCTTGCTTGCTTTTAGTAAAGACTGTGAGGACAGTAAGCCCCACTTCATGCTCTTCCGTTGCTTCTATTTTATTTCGTTTGGTAAAAGTCCTGATTCTCAATGCATTTTAAAAAGTTTCTCAATGCATTATAATTGGTCCATTTTGTTTGGGGGTTGTTCAAGAAGCCTTTCCCTATTTTCTTTTTGTTTTTAAGATGACAAATTTTGTGAAAGAATGTAGAACTAAATTTTGTGAAAGAAAGCAAATACAGAAATAGCAGGTAATTGATGTGATTACCAATCATGACACACTTATCAGTTTGGCTTCATTTGTTGATCTAATGTATAGAATGGTAGATAATGAAGAGAAAAGGTGACAAACTACACTCTTTCTAGAGTCCTACATTCAGTGTTTCCTTGAATGTTTTAGCTAAAAATTAGCAAGTGTTCAAATTTTTTAAAAACGATTGTACCAAAAGCTTTCAAAATGCCTTAAATTTTGCACCAATCCAGTACTGGTATTGAATTATACTAAAAGTCACATTTTCACAAATTAGTCGACTTTCCTAAAGCTAGGTGTATCATGCTGCCAAAAATTATTAGTCCTTGATCTAACAAATCACTGATTCGCCGACAATCATCAGACCTTAGCAGGAACACTGCCAACATCAGACATTTACGTCAAATGACTTTGATAACTTACGCATAAATTTACGTGAATGCAAAGTTGCGATACTGGAGGTTTGCAATTCTAGAAAGGCATGAAGACATACAACCAGCTACAACTAACCAATGACCATCACAGATCAATGCCATACCATACTTAACACAAAATCTTTTTTAAGTTTATCCATAGAAACTTGATCATGTACTTGGCCAAGATTGACAGAGCATGGAATGCCTGATGAAACCTCGTCCATGTTTCCAAAATTTCTCATAGATTTGCTTTAGAGTGAAGATCTTGTAAACAGTACGTTGTTATAACTCTAACAAAAAACACACTGAAGCAACATTCTCTAATAAAAAACATTGTTTCAAATATGTTTTAACTCGATGATTGCACTCCAAGCATGATTTTCAAAAAAAAAAAAAACATAACCTACTGGTCATTTTCCTTATTTGATTCCACTATTTTTGGTATTTCTTTTATTTGGCATATAATTCTCCGGGGCCCCTATGTGGTTTGCAATTTTTTTAATTTTCATCATTATTTAGTACAATACAGGATTTTTGTTTTTTATCAACGTTGGTTTATGTCATATACCGGTAATATTTTTTATTGTTTTTAGAATTGCAGAAAAAGCCATTAGATTGGTTTAGTGCTGGTCTGGTTGATGAAGATAACATTTTCAAGTGGGAGATTTTAATTATAGGTCCCACTGACTCTCTTTAGTAAGTAGCACTTACCTAATTACCTAACCATATTTGAATTATTTGCTAAATCAGAAAAAGTTAGATTAAATCATCTTTGCAAAAAAAACTGAAATATGAGCAAGTTATTATATGCGGGTCTACAACAACTGACTGTCACTAACTGACTACAAACCAACTGATTGCCCACTAACCCTAATGTTGGCAGTCAGTTTGCGGCCATCAGTTGACTTGGTTTGTTATATTTAGCAATTGTGTTAGTTAATGTGCTTATTACAAACTCGGTCCGCGACATCCTGACACGACCGACCTGACGCGAGACAACTCACCCCGGGAATCCTGACGCCAGGAACATCCTGACGCTAGGGACATCCTGACGCTCGGGACATCCTGACGCCAAAAGCTCCAAACTTTTGTGCTCTGCTTTTTTTCTTTTTCTTCTTTTCGCTTTTCCGCGCTACGCCACAGCTACGCTTTTAACGATTAACGTTCGATTATTGTGACGTAAGTATAATATTTTCCGTTAATTGCAAACTTCATTCGAATCTCTGTTTTGCAGAAACAACTCAAAAACGAGGTGTATTTTTGCGACAAAAATCGTGATGAAATCAAAGTCGAGTTAGCGAATATGTAAAATCGCTGGCGATAAGTTTCAAACGATGACCAAATGCCGCGATTGAAAGTAATACATGTTTTGCTGTTATTAAACGACCACGTAGATATTTCATAAACAATAATATGCGTCATTCATTTACAAAGAAAAATGCTCTGAAAGGAATTGTATGTTAAAAGAAAATAGTAAAAATATAATTCAAAGTCAAGTACTGCAAATCGAAATTAATTAATACGACGATTAAAATTTAGTATTTTTGCCTATTATTATTGGATGACCACCTAGCAATTTTACACGCATTTTCATAAAAAAACTGTTGGTTTTTGGTCAGCAATAATTTGTCGATAGACAACGTTTGAAAGCAAAGTTGCAATTACGGCCAAGAAGGAAAATAGATTAAAAATATTGTGCAATAGTTTGTAATTATCCAACTAATTACTTTCCCAATGGGTGGTTTATTTGGTTTTAACCTTAATAAATGGAGCCATTAGTTTTTGCAATCGCAGTTTTTAACTTTGAAAGAACAAAACAACACGGTCGCACGCTTCACATCAGTATGCCAAATTATCGTAATTTCTCCGCTTGCAAAATCAAAGCATTTAGACAATAACAAGTTACTAATTTGGATAAGCTCCAAAATTTTCAGTTCATTAAAGAGTAAGATCACAAAAATGTCAACAAGCTGCTAATCGAAATGCTATCGATAAATTATTGCTAACCAAAAACTAACAATTTTTTTTATGAAAATGCGTGTAAAATTGCTAGGTGGTCATCCAATAATAATAGGCAAAAATACTAAATTTTAATCGCCGTATTAATTAATTTCGATTTGCAGTACTTGACTTTGAATTATATTTTTACTATTTTCTTTTAACATACAATTCCTTTCAGAGCATTTTTCTTTGTAAATGAATGACGCATATTATTGTTTATGAAATATCTACGTGGTCATTTAATAACAGCAAAACATATATTACTTTCAATCGCGGCATTCGGTCATCGTTTGAAACTTATCGCCAGCGATTTTACATATTCGCTAACTCGACTTTGATTTCATCACGATTTTTGTCGCAAAAATACACCTCGTTTTTGAGTTGTTTCTGCAAAACAGAGATTCGAATGAAGTTTGCAATTAACGGAAAATATTATACTTACGTCACAATAATCGAACGTTAATCGTTAAAAGCGTAGCTGTGGCGTAGCGCAGAAAAGCGAAAAGAAGAAAAAGAAAAAAAGCAGAGCGCAAAAGTTTGGAGCTTTTGGCGTCAGGATGTCCCAAGCGTCAGGATGTCCCTAGCGTCAGGATGTCCCAGGCGTCAGGATTCCCGGGGTGAGTTGTCTCACGTCAGGTCGGTCGCGTCAGGATGTCCTGCTTCGTTACAAACTGTACCGGTAATTTAGAAGGAGCCAATTTTGTCTTTTTTTACTTAAGTTCTCAAGGTTTCTTTGGGTTTTATGTTCTGCTAGCACAGTTTATAGTTTTATTTTGTAGGATTGTGCTGTTCCACTTCCAAAAACTGTGCTTGATAGCACTTTTAAAACCGAAAATGGTTTCAAATGTAGGATTGTTAGTGCTTCATGATATTATATTCATGCAATTTTGCTGTTAGTGCTTACTGTGTTCAGTGAAAAAAGTTCTGAGTACTCTAAAATATTTACTCTTGCATAAAATTATTTCAGGTTTGGTTTTGGAATGTCTTTATATTGGGAAATTATACCTTGTAAATTAAAAAAAAAGGATCGGTCTACAACTTTTAGTTGCAGGACATTTAACCACCGCTGATTAGGTAACAGAGGTTAAAAAATCGTTTTTCCAAAATTTTTTTTCAAAAAAGTTGTTTTTAAAAAAAAAGTATTTTTTCCAAAAAAAAGTTTTTGGTTTCAAATAACAGTTTTTTTCAAAAAAAACAAACAATTTTTTTAATTTATTTTTTAACCAACGTATTTTTCTTTCCAATAAAAGCTTTTTTCAAAACAAAAAAAAAGTTTTTCGCACAAAAAAATTTTACTTTGATTAAAATATTAATATATTTGAAGCTTTTCATCTGACACTTGTCAAAAGGAATCGTCAGAATAGAAAGTGCAGGAAAAGGAACTGCTATGGGAAAAAGCCAAGGAGTGATTGGCTGGAAAAGGATCAATGAGAGAGTGTCATTTGTGTACAACCTTTAAGTTGAGAACAAATTTTTTTTGTCGATAGAGGTTGGGGTTAGAAGTTAGGATAAAAGTGACATTATTGAAAAAAATACAAGAAATCAATTTTTTGTAAAACTTTTTTCGCTCTCCTTCCATCTATCTGCTTTTGAAGTCACTTTTATCAAAACTTTAATCCTGCCCTTTTCCGACAAAAAGAATTCGTTTTCAACTTAAATGTTGTACACAAATGACGCTCTCTCATCGATCCTTTTCCAGCCAATCACTGCTCAGCTTTTTCTTATACGATTCCTTTTTACAATTGTCATATGAAATGCTTCGAAAATATTGAAACCTTTTATTTGAAAGAAAAATACGTTTTTGAAAAAAAGATTAAAAAGATTTTTTTGAAAAGACACTTAGTTAAAACAAAAATTTTTTTTTTTTTTCGGAAAAGAAAATTTTTTTGGAAAAAAATTGTTTTCACCTCTGGTGTCTAAAAGTCCCTGCACCTAATCGGCAGTGCCTAAACATCCTGCACATGAAAGTCACGGTCCGAAAAAAGATTAGGAACTTGGAAGTGAGTATTTCATCAAAAATTTTTAAGTTAAAGCTAGAATAAAACAAAAATGAGCAATATTCATTCGCACATTTTTATTTTTTATTTTTAAGGGTTAAGATTATGGCTTGGGTTTAGTTGGAATCAAAATTAATAAAATTTTTTGATATACGTAGGCTCTTTCACAAATTATTGTGTTGGCTGTAAAACCTTGAGATTGATAAAATCAAGTCAAAGTCATATCAGTTAGAAAACTGAAAGTAGAGATTAGGGTGTTGCAGGTGCCCCGAGGTGTGCAAAAACAGCTCACCTTTTTTTTCTGTGGTGATTTTGAGCAAAAACCCCTCAAAAAAATTTTCAGGCAAATCTGATAAG
Organism: Trididemnum nubilum; assembly: GCA_963965965.1. NCBI lineage: Eukaryota > Metazoa > Chordata > Ascidiacea > Aplousobranchia > Didemnidae > Trididemnum > Trididemnum nubilum. The sequence continues at coordinate 31,936,072 of OZ014480.1, read as the reverse complement.
GTTTACCTCTAGCAGCGCAACATGAGCATTTTTGATTCTAAAAATGCCCATGTGTCTAAAAGTTTTGAAGAAACGATTAGTAAAACATTCAATTTTAAATGAATACTTTATTTCAGTTTGGCCCATTGCAAAATACAAGAAATGAGTAAAATAAAAATGCAATTGAACCAAAAAAATAATTCAAAATACTCTTTTTATCTTCATTTATACCTTATTTTGTCCTATTTGGACAATATGTTTAGTATTAATAATGTTTTATTCATTACACTGCATATTTATCAATTTTAGTTTTCAACTTGTTGAAATAGGAAAATCCTTTTAAATACATATTGATTACTCAATTGATTATAAGAACCAGGCCGAAAAACCTCAAACATCTTTCCACCTGAAGCTTAAATATGATAAATTCAACATTTATATACATGGTTAAAAAGTAAAAATTTTTAAAGTCCTCTCCCGCTTCTATTATACTGAACTATTCAGCTCCAAAACACCTTCATAATCTACAAATTTAACGCTGGTCTTAGCCGCTAGTCGGCTACGAATAGTACTGTAGCTGAGCAGCCATTAAAGTGCTCGGAAAAATCACTTTTGATGCAATAATTTAGTTTTGTTGAGGTTAAGCCAATCAGAAAGCAAATTTTCAACACCTACCTTACTTTCGGTGGTCTTATACCCTTGCAACCTCTCTCTGGAATGTTTGGTCTCATGCTCCCTCACTTGTCCATACTGCCATTTTAAAATTTCAATGGGTCCCTGGTCATGCTGGTATACTGGAAATAATGAGCATGCTGATTCCCTTGTTAGCTTGCGCCTACCTGCCCAGTACCCACTGCAATGGTTCCTAATTCTACCCAACCATTGCTAAAACCAATTACACCCAGTACCACAAATAAAAACGTCACATTTCCCACTCCCATCTTAATTGTCAAACTCCTCCAGGTTCTCCAGTGAAATTGGTCCTGCCATGCCCTTTATGCAGTGAGCTTTCTTGCTTTGGCTGCCATGGTTACAGCCTCTTACTATTATCATACCTTACCTATGCTGGATCAGTCATATGAACTCTTCCTGCAGCACCTGTTGACAACATCTACACGGTTTCCATCATCGCCTTCTTGACTGTCCTGCCTCAGAGCCTTCACGCAAATCTATCTTTGGCTCTAGTCTACATTTTCTGTTTTCAATTTTTTGGTCCAGACCTTGAGGTGTGGCCCAACTGTTGGGACTCAGCAAAGTTCCTCCACTCCCCCATCCACCATCTCTCATAAAAAAGTTTGTAGCACCGCTATCTTCCATGACCCACACTTTAGAACCACTGGGTTAGAGGCATTTTCAAAGTCACCGAACAAAGAATTATTTGTTACATTAATTTGACAAGAAAATGTTTAGGCAATAAACGCGAGTCTTTGCTACTGATTTCCTAATTGTACAAAATAGTGTGATAAGTACCTGAAGTTCAACATGTTTTTAAAGAGAAGTTCGGCACATGAATCAAGTTCTGGTTCTACTAAGGGAAATAGCTTGCTTTGGTTACGTCCTCAGTTACCCTTGAAAAATTGCAATAAAAAATGCCAGTGTCTAATAGGTTACAAGATATTACTATAAAATTTGGCTATAATTTCAGATTTTATGAGAATATTGGTGGCATTCGGACCAATGTATACCTAACAGGCTAACAGTATACATATAGTAATTATTCCTTAATTTAGAATTCACTAAAAACTGTATCTATTGTTTTGATTGTTAAAAATTCTTGCATATGTGTTAATGCGTCAAAGATCACACCCTTCAATCAATTTAGGCGTCGAAAATAACCACAACCTGATTTTCTCCAGGTAAAATTTAGGGCGAAAGGTGTTTAGCCAACTTGTTAGAATCCATACTGCAACCACAGTATAAATATCATACAGTACCGATACTCTCACTCCATGCAAAAACTATTGTGACGTGTGTCCACATTTTTTGAGAGGTAAAAGCAGAGCTGTTTTTTTTTTGACGTCATAATAGTGACATGGTGAGCGAACGAGGATAGCGCCAAAAAATAGGAATTGTTTTGAAATTTTACGTGTGTTTTCTTGGCTTGACGACGTTACCGTCTTCATCCTTTTTTGCACCCCTAAACGTTAGAGGGCAGCATTTCCCCCTCTGCATTAGTCCAGATATATCGCGGTCTAGCTCCTTTTGTAGAGTTCGCACGGGATCAGAATTTGTCTCGATGGAACCGCCAAAGCTTGGGCTTCGACTGGCTATAATTTTGACGTCACTTTCTTGTGACGTCACACAGTAGTACGTTTAAGAAAAAAAATCGGAAATTTTCTTACATAAACAATCTTTAGTTACTTGGGGTTTTGCTCGCAGCCGTAGCCCAACATTAAAAGTTTGTCCACACTTGGTTCGTATCGTTAACTAACTATCCTGCAAGTTTCGTTTCAATAGCTTAACGTTTAACGAAAATATCCTTGATTGTTTGCTTTGTCGTTGTAAAATTCGTCTTGAATTGCAGTTACATGCAGTGATTGTGTTATTGCTTAGGCCGATCACCAAATAAACTGTGACATCATTATGAAAGTTTTTAGTTAGCCGTATGACTGACCTGCTTAAAAAATATTCATGACAACAAGCGATCTAAAAAAAGTTCCATGGACGTAAAGAGTTAATTACTGCATGGTAGCAGAGTTGTAAGTCGAGCCGTGCTTTTCAGGTCGGGTTTGGGCCTCAAGTTGACAAAATTTTGGGCTTAATTCGGGTCTAAGACGTGCTTTTTGTCTTAATTGCACAAAAATATAATCTAAATAACTTGACAACTTTGCTAAATTTTTCAGATCAACCTTAACTTTCGAGATTTTTCGAGCATGAATTGGGCTTCAAATTAGTTTTCGGGTTGGGGCTTATATTTTCGGGTTTGGGCCAGGTTTGGGCCTGAACTAGTCGGCCCGTTTACAACTCTGCTTGGTAGTTAATTATATCTCCCTTAACGTGAGTTTTAATTTTCCGCATTGACTTCCAAGGGTTTTAATGAGCTAGTCTCTCTGATCGTGCGATAATCATTATTATCTCTGATATCGGTTCAACACTCCATTGTGAATTCTTGACTATGCCTGCACCTGTTGCTAACTATTTCGTTGAACAGGGCAGGGGCATATTTAGGGGGGGGGGCATTGGGCCAAAGCCTCTCTTTGGGTCGCCAGTAATGTTTGAATACCTCATAATAGTACGCAAAATTGAGCCATGCCCCCCCTCTTAGGAATTTGGGTAGAAAATCTGGGCAGAAAAACTGACTGAATCTGACTATGACCTGAGTGAAGACCTTTTTCTTTTTTTTTTGGTCTTCACCTAAATCTGGACAGAAGAACGGGCTGAATCTGAATGAAAACCTTTGTTTTTTATTTTCATCTTTTTGGTCTTCATGTTTCTTATCTGGTTTTTATCTACCTTTTCAAATTTCTGGCTACGCGCCTGGCCCTTCCTTTCGAAAATCCTGCATAAGCCACCAGAACAGGGGTCGGCAACTTATATTCCTTGGGCTGTATCCGGCCCGCGATCTCAAACATCCATCCGAAACCCCTTATGTGACTTACGGAAGTCGTTGGCTACGCAACCAAATCCTGCTTTGAAACTACCCCAACATTTGACGAAACCTTTTTTTTCTTAGGGTCCTCAACTACAAATCGGTCAAAAACTACCGTAAAATTTGGCGAATAATTTTTTTTTTTTTAATTTTCTTTCAAATGATTCCAAAACGTGCAAATTTGTATTCAAATGGCGTTAAAATAGCTATTTTTTTGGGAAAAATCACTAACTTCTCGCAAAATGACCCCATGGCCATGGGCGGCAGCTGCCTACCCGCAGACCCTTGTATGTGACATGCTTAGTTGCACCAGTTTACTCAGGGCGTCGCTTAAATGACATGTTTTTAATCAAATTTTTTTAAAACTTGGGTTCTATCCCCCGTTTTCCGCAGCAAGATTCTCGCTGCGCAACTCCATTTTTGCTCAAATGAACGGTTGCCATATTTTTGAAGTAGAAACGCAAAACAGAATTATTAGAGAACGGCATTTTCTCCTAAATTTGAGTAAAAAAAAAAAATCAGAAAAAACGATGTTTATTCACTTCACAAAAATTGCAATTTTGTTCGAGTATGAGGTGAAATTAAATAAAAAAATTTAACAAAAGGTCAACATCTTCATCATAGGTAAAATGCAAATCACAATTTTTTGCGGATTTGAGATGATGACCAACTACTATTCAAGCGGAACAAGACTTCAAAAAACTGACTAATTCCAAACCCATTTAAACATGCAATTAATAAATGATTTTGTTCATTACCTCTACAACTAGAAGAAAGTAACTAGGATTGGGCAAAATTATTGCAGCTAAATTACAGTTTTATTATGAATTACACTGAACGTCTGCATCAATAAACGATAACTCATACAGTCTATGAAAGCTTTTTTTCGATCAAAAGTTCTAGAGGTTCACTATTACTACTTCATAATGATGTCACAGTTTATTTGGTGATCGGCCTAAGCAATAACACAATCACTGCATGTAACTGCAATTCAAGACGAATTTTACAACGACAAAGCAAACAATCAAGGATATTTTCGTTAAACGTTAAGCTATTGAAACGAAATTTGCAGGATAGTTAGTTAACGATACGAACCAAGTGTGGACAAACTTTTAATGTTGGGCTACGGCTGCGAGCAAAACCCCAAGTAACTAAAGATTGTTTATGTAAGAAAATTTCCGATTTTTTTTCTTAAACGTACTACTGTGTGACGTCACAAGAAAGTGACGTCAAAATTATAGCCAGTCGAAGCCCAAGCTTTGGCGGTTCCATCGAGACAAATTCTGATCCCGTGCGAACTCTACAAAAGGAGCTAGACCGCGATATATCTGGACTAATGCAGAGGGGGAAATGCTGCCCTCTAACGTTTAGGGGCGCAAAAAAGGATGAAGACGGTAACGTCGTCAAGCCAAGAAAACACACGTAAAATTTCAAAACAATTCCTATTTTTTGGCGCTATCCTCGTTCGCTCACCATGTCACTATTATGACGTCAAAAAAAACAGCTCTGCTTTTACCTCTCAAAAAATGCGGACACACGTCACAATTGAGTAAGATTACTGTATGATATTTATACTGTGCTGCAACCTTATTACTTTCATTGCTTGTAGTTTAGAGCCTGACATGTTCTGACCAAGTTGCAACCAAACGCAAATGTAATTTTGGACTGTTTACGTATGTTTTCTTTAAAACGGTTAGACGCGATGGATATGAGATATAATCATACGGTTGTGCTAGGGGTAAATTTGATCCAAATGATCTCAAATTTGAACTGTGGTGTTTTTACACAAAATCACCACAGGAAAAAAAGGTAGGTGTGATTGGACCAAGTTGAATTGTTAGGAGGCGCCTGCAACACCCTAGTAGAGATGCCACCTGTTCACTGCCTATGTTTAAGAAGGAGGGCAAAGACTTCACACTATCTTTTTTAAAGGCTATTCATCTAGCGGGAAGCTGTAAATATCTTAGTTCGTGATTTGATATTACAGTCGACATTAAACCAAATCCCAGTGTTAACGTTAAGATACTGGCCTGCTCTACATTAAGCCACTGCTAAGTTTATTGCTTATTTTGATTTTAATACTTTTAGCGATGGAGGATACTTCAAAGCTCACTTGACATTTCCTGAAGATTATCCACAGAAACCTCCAAAAATGAAATTTATATCCGACATATGGCATCCTAATGGTATGTTTTTTGTTACTTGCTGATTTATAGACGTTGATGTTGTGCATATGCAAGAATTTTGGCTGACAGTTTTAAAGCATTGAAGGTTAACTGGTACCGGTAGTTTGTAGTTCCAAATAACCTTAGGTCGTTTCTTTGAATAGCAAAAGTTGTTTTGGAGATCTAACATAGCTTGTGTTTTGAAACTTTTATCTGGAGTGTAGATAGATTTGCGCGATTCATTGTACCATTATATCGATATTTTGAGCTGCCACTTGCCCACTTGCCCAACTGTCTCTCATTGCTCAATAGTTTAGCATGAAAGCAGTGATACCAATTTTTGTTGTCTTTGCACTGACCCGACCGTGAATTGAACCGTAGTAGCAGTAGTTGCAGACACTCGACCACTGATCAGTTATTTGGTAGTTACACTTTTATTGTTGCAGTCCTCAATTGATGTGTAGTTACAGTCTAATGGTACTGGTAGCAAATTACATTTTTCATATTGTTGCTTTTAGTCGGAAGGGACGGTTATGTGTGTATATCGATTTTGCACGAGCCTGGCGATGATAAATATGGTTATGAAACTGCAGCTGAGAGATGGGTGCCAGTTCATACTGTTGAAACAATCATGGTAAGCAGAAATTGGTACCGGTACCAGGCCGGCTACTGAACCCTTGAATTTATGCTGATCTCACGTCTTGGTATAGTTTTTTGTCCATAGCATTTTGTCAAGTGCCATAATTTTAAAATATCTTTCTGTTCACGTCAAAAGTTTTTTTGGCATTTTTGTTGCTGACACAATTTTGGATTCCACAACAACTGATCACCGCAAACTGACTGCAAACCAACAGACTGCCGACCGACTACTAATCCTAATGTTGACAATCATTTGGTTCACGTTCGGTTTGTTTGTGGTCGGCTTATGGCACTCAGTCGTGGCCACCGAAGCAACAAGGCCTCTTGCGTTGTTTTGAAAAAGCCGATGACGTCATAGCGAGTAGTCCGTCTGGCGAAGCTTTTTGCTTGCTAGTGGTAGGTGGCTGCGGTGAAAAATGCATTAGTCAACACTTAAATTTAAGTACTGTACTGTAATTAAAAATATTGTGAACACAATACATGACAAAAAAATATGGGAGGATATAATGAATAATGATACACCATATTCTTGTAATATCGAAAAATTCAAATAAACAAACATTCTGTTTTTGATCTTTGCACAGTAAAACACGTAATAATTTGTGCAGTTGTAATGTATAAGTTAATCATATTTCAACTAGTAATACAAATAAGAGTACGGATATCACAAATCAAGCAATTATTGTGTAACAAATACTGCTTTTGTACTAAATAAATGTTACAGTACAAATACAGTAATATAATATTGTGATTAGCAAAATTAGACATTGCAACAATAAACCAAGTATTTAACAGCACAAACCTTGATCTCAGCGACAAACCTTTAATGCAGAGTTACTATTTTAGCTTAAAATTTATGTTGAAAATGGTCCCAGACTTTTAACTAATATGTATAGCTGATCACAACATTAAAAACAAAATTACACGTTCATTTCCAGTAACTCCTGCTCGAAAACAAAAACATATTACACGTTATTTTGTACAATACTACAGTTAGTACACTCATACCATTTCCAATTTAGCTACTAGATTTTCAACGCAACGCATCGACAGAAGTTGATGGTAGCTATTACACATAAAATCGAATAAGAGAAAACAAATTTAATAAAAGAGAAAAACATTACTGTACCGCGTAACAATTAATACCGAACGATTGTAAGGTATTATACAGTAAATAAACTATCGAAGAGTTGCCAATTTTCTTCTTTTTGCCAACTTTGCTGCCCTTAATACATCGGTTTTTATAAAGCAATGATTGTTTAATAATATATTAACACAAATTGACTCAATTTTAATCAATTGGAATGACTCATGATTGGATGAACGGAGAGCAAAAAAATCGAGCAACTGCACTTCACTTCATCATCTATTGCGGCTAAAATGAATTTAAGGAAAGAGCACGTTGTGAATTTAACCGGAGAAATTCCTCAAAGCATGCAATCTTTTGGATTACGATATAGCTAATGAGTCTTATGTGCATAATGTCAGCATTAGGATATAGAAGATTACCTCCACTTATGCCTTTGATCAAAGAATGATTGAAGGTGGTTTCATCCTCATCGCTGGATGGACACTGTGTGAAGTTTACATCCTCGCAATTTAATTTCTTATTGATGTTATAACAACAATTCCTGCCAATATAAGCAATCACGGAAATGGTGTCGTCAGCAGAGCTAATGTCTTCCTTAAATGCATTTTTCCATCGGCAAGCTGTCTGTACTGTCCAAATCGGATTCCAATTAATCGGTTTAGAATTTGCCAAGTAAAACTTATTTTGCTCAGAGTTTGTAAATGCGATACTCAGATATTTCTTGAAGACCATAGTGTGGTAAACAAAGCACCAAAAGTTTCTTTTGTCAGCTTTCCTCCAGCAGTTTGAAAATAAACCCATTTGAAGTTGAAAATTAGCCCATAATTAACGTATACACAGTAGCGTAGGCGGGGGGGGCTCGTGAAGTATGCAAAATCGCACGATTTTGGTGCTTTTGAGACCGATTTGTGATGAAAAATTAAAAATAGCCCCCCCCATCGGAAAACAGCCCCCCTCAAACGTTTGAATTTCCGATTTTGGCCGAAAAATCAGTCTCAAAATCGGTGAAAACCTTTTTTTTTTTTGGAGATCACCTGAATTTGGCAGAAAAAATGTTTGAAATTCCGAGATTTTTGAGGAATGCCGCCTTGATTTTTGGAGAAACCGTGTGACACTGATTCAAGGACGATGAAAATTCGGGTCAAGGTCGTTTGCACTTTTCTCACTCTTTCAAAATAGCCCCCCCCCCCCCCTTTTCCAAATCCTGGCTACGCGCCTGCGTATACACTACATCTATAAGGCATCACTACGAAAAGTAAATTCACAGTGAGAGTACGTTGACAGATTTTAACTGGATAAATTGAAGTTCTGTCCTGTAACAACAACAGGAGTAAACTGAAAACAAAGGCAGTATTACATCTACACAAAACTTAGTTCGGCAACATTTGCTAACTACGGTATTCTTGTCTTAACTCATACATTCAATGTTTTGCGTGCATGCTGATGCAAGCAAAGATGGTAGACGTTCTTGTTGCAAGCGATCTCATACAACACAATAATGAATGTGATCTAATTAATTGAAAACTTTTACACTACCATGGTTTCACAATTTCTGGCGGTTCTGCTTACTCGAATCCTTTCAGTGTGATTCTAATTATGTTTAAAACTATCGCACGCTGCCAATTATATTGTATTTTTAGTCGCTGCTAAGGATTCACACTAAATTGAAACGGCATGCTCTGCAAATAATTTATACACTGGTTCCATGGCGATGACTGGTTCTAATCAAGTTAGTTTGTGGTAATAATTGGGTAATTTCTAGACATACCAACCACTAAACCACATTGCTAAACCCACGCTAAACACGGTAAACGTTAACAACCGGCAGTATTTCTTAACTTAGAACTATAAGCTGAGTAAAAACACTTTGCTAAACTGCTACTCTATTACTGCAACTGCTTCTAACTGCCTGCTACAAAACCAATGCAAATCCAGGCGATTTCGCACTTTAGTCAGCAAACAAAACAAACAGCGCAGAAAAGTAGGACAATCAATCGGACTACTGTTGATGACGTCAAAAACCATGCGTGAGGCCTTGTTGTTTCGGTGGCAACGACTCAGTTGACTTGGTTCGACAATTTCGATCATGCATATATGAATATGGAAAGCCTTTTCTTTTTTTTTGGCTGTTTTCTCCAAAACAGCTTAACTTTTTTCGGTCATGTAGTAAAAAGTTATGTCAATGACCGAAAAACTAACCTAGTCTCGCATCTAGGGTAGATGTTTGAGAAGAAATGTTTATCTGGCCAAAACTTATTTCAAGAAACGCGGTGAATAAGCTTAGATCTTTTTCTATTGATAAGTTGTTCAAAGTTTGTCTATTTAATCAGCTGTAAAGCGCTAATACTGTCTGTATTTTGCTGTTTTAAATTTTATTGTATTTGCTGCCGTACCTAGAAATTTCACTCCTGGGTTTTACTTTTTTACTCAAGAATTTTCAATCAAATGTCCGAATTCGTAAATTTATTTTCAGCCATTTCAAACATTTTCGATCAGTTTTACGAGTGCAAACACAACTTGATGACTTTTATTGCAGATTTGCAGAACCGTTTAAATTTTTACGGTCATTGTGAGTTGTGACCGAAATCGGTCATTCACTGAAAATTTAGGTCAATGACCGAAAAAAATCTAGCTGCTTTCTGGTGTCATATCATAATAAATTATTCACAGCATACTATATTACTTTTTAGAATAACGTTGTAGTGGTAAGTTATGAAATTGCTGGATAATAATGTTACGTTCATTGCACTAATCTGAGCAGAATATATTCATGAGGATTGACTTCGACCTTAACTTACTTCCAGCAACAAAGAAAGGATAACAATTATGCGTTAAGGCTATACATTAGCATGTCTATTATTTGCAATGTGTAGTTATGTACCCGGATTTGAAAAAGCGTCTCAAAAACGACTTTGGTTGAAATACTACCAATTATGCTTCAAAATTTGTTGATTTTCAGGTCAGTGTGATCAGTATGCTTTGTGACCCCAATCCCGAATCTCCTGCCAACGTTGATGCTGCTGTAAGTTGATAATATTTAAATGACTTCAAGTGTTTCATTGCTAGATTCTAAATACCCATTTTGAATTATTTGTTCGTCTACTGCCGAACGTGCATGTCGATGTAGAGCATAATGCAATTGATCATCGCATCACTAAAACCCAGCTATGTTTACAATTAATGTTAAAGAAATTGAGAAGTGTTAAAGAAATTACTTTCCCCAAATCAAATTCTTAAATTTCTTGAAATTTCTAACGAAATTGACTTACGCAATTTATGGGTGCCTTATCACCCAAAAAGTGCACCCCCCAGTTTAAGAACCTCTGTGCTAGAGAACCTGGGAGAATAAAGGCTTTTTCACTCCCAGAGGTTAATGGGTAGTTAGATACTCTTTGCCGTAAAGTCGTCCTTTGGTGCTTGTACCACCAATTGTTCTAGTACGATAAGTCAGGTGGGTTGTTTACTATTTTTCCGAAGGATGCTTTGTTTGGACATGGAGTAACTCCTTTGTGCTCAATGTTTTGCTGTATCCGAACTCGTTTACTTCCAACCTTTAAAATTGTTCTGACAATCTTAGTTCTAAGTACAAGTTTAACTCTGGGTTTATGATTTGCGTAGCAATGGTTTATACCGCATCAGGCCAGTTTTACCAATCACACGAAATACGCGTGCCATATAATTGTGCTTGATCGCTTTTTTTGGATTTGCATTACTGAATTCAACCAATACTACAGGAATTGTAGTTTGTTTGCCTAGTTGCCTTGTACAAGAAACAGCGAAGGACCTTGCGACCTTCGAGCCAAGTTGCCTCCTCTCCACTGCACACGGTGGTTGCTTCACAATGTCTTTTTTTTTATTGCTGAACGTGAAGTAGGGAAGCTATGAATACCAATTTTATAGTCTTTGGTTTAATCCAACCGGGAATCGAACCTGTGTCTACCGTTTCAGCAGCAGACGCTCTATCCATTTGACCAATTCCAATGATAATTGCGTGGGATGAATTTTTTGCAGAAAGAATTTCGTGAAGACAAGCAAAAGTTCAAGCGCAACGTTGCTCGCTGTGTGCGGAGATCTCAAGAAGATCTTAACTGAGCGAATTTTTTCCAATTTCCATTGCAACTCTTGCTACGATCCGGCACCTTATCAAACTTTAAGTGTTGGGACTTGTCAATATTTATATTAGGCCTTAATGTCAATATCTTTATATTTATACTAGGCCGTTGTGTCCATAGAGATTTTCTCCTCCGAACTTCACCTGCTTACTGCTTGCTTTCGCCTTTTGCCTTAAATTGTGACAAATGGGAGAAGGCAGGTTTTACCAAAATCTATCAAGTTTTCGTGATAGCGTATTAAGTGGGTGAAGTTTCTCTCTCGTTTTTAGTTGTTCATTTTCCTGTCCGCTGTCCAACAAAGACTGAGGGTTTTTTGGTTTTAAACCACACTGAACATTTTGCATCTGAAAGACTGTCGCCTTTCGCTGGATAAGAGAACAGGATAAATGACTGTTTCTGCAAAATGGCTTTTATGGACAAAATCAATGTGGCATTGCTTTCGCAAATTTGTCAATCATTTGGGCGAAGTTGATATTCTGATTTAGCTTGCTAGGTTCATGTGAATGAATTTGCAAATGTGTATAAATGAAAACAGTTCTAAGCTGACATTACTCGGACAGTAGAAGCGGATAAGCTCTAAAAATTTAAGACAAAATTAGTGAACAACAGAGCTGTACTATTAAAAATATAACCTAATATTACGAACGTATTAGTCTGGTGGATTAGTCTTAAAGCACCGCAAATAAAGTTTGGTTGGAATTGTACGACTTTTTTTGTGTGCATAAAAACATGGTGCAAAGGAAAAATCCCACCATGAACGCTACCGATGCCCTGGAGAACCCGTTCACCATTTTTACATCACCCCGTCAGCGCGATAAACCTTATTTCGAAATACTGTATATTTGCTGTGTTTAATCAAGTGGCACCACCAGACTAATCCGATCTTAATCTTGCGTTGTAATTGTCACATTTGGGAGTATTTGCTAAGCAGGTCGATTGGTGTTGCCCTGCTGTTTTATGTTGGTGAAATATGGCGAATGTGATCCCGTTAAACCCCAGCGATAATCTGGAGAACCCTGGAAAGAAGTAGACATTTCCACACTACTCGGTCGCTGGGTTGTGGGTACCTGTCATCGTACTGGCTACGACGGTTCCAGGAGCCCATTATTGCCTCTTACAGACCCGCTGAGTAGGCGGCTTCACTATTTTACCCAGGAGTAAGCAACGATCGGGCATCGACTTTTCTGGCATGAAGGACTTGATGTCATTGGTAGTATGTTTGTCCCAGCTGGCCTAATTTTTTTGTCCTGGTCACATCGTAGCCGTGTTTCAAACATAAGTGAAGTACTGAACTCTTTAGTTGCGTCTGGTCATCAATTTCAAAGAGAAGAGCAGACAAAATCAATGTTTGTTTTTAATTAGTGCAGAAATAGAAAGATTATTTTTATCGACCCCATCTTTCGCGGCGTAACTATTCCGAAGATATTCGACTTCCAACAAATCGTCAGTTTCCACGTCTTTAATGGCGCAATTTTGACGTCTTTGGTTGGCAGCATTAAAATGTTAGTGCTAAGCGACTTGGATGTAGCAATCAGCTATGTGTTACAACGTCAGTGTTGCCAAATAAAATTGTGAGTATCTCTGCAGTAGTTGTGTCTAGAAAGATTGAATCAACTACAATCGAGTTTGAACTTTCCGTTGACTATGCCTACTGTCCTCCTTTGAGAATATTTGAAAAATATTTTGGTGGTCCGAAATAATCCAAAACAAAGTGTATTACTGTGTGTTGTTTTACATTTTAGCGTACACGGCCGTAGATGCTTGCAGAGTTAAGCAGGGGGGTGTCCCGTTTGAATGTCTTTTTTTGTGCTGATTTCCGATAAGCGTTATGTGTTAACGTACAGGATTTTCAGCAGTGGTTTAGTTGGCTGGGAACGCGGTGTGCGTATTGTCTCACATTTATCAGCCTTTCTGCTACTAGAGTCTTCAGCTACTTTTTTCTGAAAACATTGCACATAGCAACGAAAAATGAAAAAGGCAGTGAAAATTTTTTCGTAATAATTATCTGCGCTTTTTTTTGTTTTTTTAAGGGTCAAGATAAGGGTTCGTTTTAGAGTAAGGATTTGCGTTTGTTCAAGATTTAAGACAGAATTAGTAAAAAGGCAGGTAGAGATTTCCATTGAAATAGAGCTTTCTAATCAAATATTGCACAACTTTTTCCTCGATAACCTGTTTTGAAATAACGAGCTTTGAGGTATGTTTAGCGCATTAACACGACTTAAGGAAGGTGGTACAATCTCGGCCAGAGCACTGGACGCCCCCTTCTCGTGACGATATTTTGGTTATCGCTTATCGTATTTTGATCCGAATGGTATTGACTCGTTAAAAGTGCTGCACTGATCTTAAGAGGTGTTAAACTTTCACAACATTGACAGGTTATTTATGCATTTGGTAAGCAATATTTTTGAAAAGACGGTGAAAAAATAGCAATTTTGAAAAGAAATAGTATGGCACCCTCAAAATGGGTACGTGTTATATAGGTGTGTGTATGGGATTTTTTGTTTAACTTAATTTTGCCGCGCCAAAATGGAAACTAAGTCGAGGATAACATTTCAGTGAAAAGCTGTAAGCTGGTATCTAATTCGTTTATGTTGTGAAGTAGCACTATGCCCTAAATGCGTTTGTCGGATTTAAGATTTCTATTCAGATTGCTCATCCACATTCAACAAATTATCATCAAGTAGAGATAAAAAATGTGATACTCAGGGGTTCTCGACCGGGGGGCCACGAGCGCAAGATTTGTTAGCGGTAATGAACCACTTACGTCCAGTGGACGTCTGGCGCTTTTAAGCGTTTTTAGGCTCTTGCAGAAAAACTAGCTACCAATTTCAAGCGCTTGTAGTATCGTTGTCTTTTGTATGTGACGTCACAAAGCGCCGTGAAGTATTGCTGCATACCTGTAGCCACTACGAATGAAATGCAAACGGAAAATTTTATTGCTGAGCAGGGGGCCACTGGTGTTGAGAGTCTCTAAGAAGGGGGCCACAAACCATAAAAGGTTAAGAACCATTGGTTTAAGGGCTTAATCATTTTTCCTGTAAAAGTGGCGGTGGCGCTATTCCTCGGACGAATCCACACCCGCGTGGATGTCGAACATTTTTTAAAGTTTTCTTGATGAATTCCTAATTTTTTCTGTTAAATTTAGCAAATGCTATTCTGTAAGCCCATCTTTCGTGTCTTGTCAGCAGAATGTGATAGCTCTGCAGCTTTTAATCTCTTATACAGGGTGTCCCAAAAGTAGCCGAACTGCAAACTTTATTAAAAAAATATTAGCGGTTCAGTTACTTTTGGGACACCCTGTACAATTGCTTTGTGTGATATATTTGGCTGGGTGCCTATTACTTTAAATTTCTGAGCAGATAAATAAAATTCAAATATAGAGATGTACTTGAAGAAACGTTGCGGTATATTATCTTAAACTATTGTCAAGTTTAAACTATCAGTCGAGATTGACTTGAATAAGGCTGACAATAGTCTGTGGTTGATATCAAGTTTGAAAAAGTACTCGACAACGAAGACTTGAGCAAATACCACAATAGATTACCATGGTATTAAAACCTTTAAAACCCCACAGTCGGTTTCACCTGTAAGTGGGATCATCAGAGGTATATCTTAGCTTTTAATGTTTTAATACTGTGGTATTCTACTGTAAGACTGACAATAGGTTAGAAACCCTAACGCCTTCAAGTATGTTGAAGTACCGGTGCAGTATTTCAAAATTAAAGTTTTCAACTATTGTTTGATCTTATCGTTACTTAAGTTTTTTACAAGAGCGCAACAACTTTTGGACTACTATGGGTAATAAATCAATGAAACAGCTGTCTATTAAACATTAATTAATCATAATTTTCTGAAGTTTTGTGTCTTTTGTCATGATGATGAACCCAATATGGAAACTGCATTTTCGTTTTTGGTTGTGTTACAACGTACATTCGTAGGTTATATGACAAATTATTGAGCTTTTCTCGTATTTATTTGCGCCACTTCTTGTTCTTGAACTGCTGTACAGTGTAGAATCTCTGTGTGTTGTGTAATATCAAGCTCGCTACTTGGCAGAAAAACTTCGTTCGAAATTTCCTGGAATTGAAATGGATTTGAGAGTCGAAGATATTTTTCACCTCACTGCAGAAGCAAAGCAAGTTTACTTAAAACAAAGCCCCTTGAAAATGAACAATTTTTTATTTGAAATTAGTAAAATTCTCTGGGCACTTCAAATTTTATTTCAACTTAAGTTTACGGACTTTTTCAATTGTAATTAAGCCTGTTGAGTATTGCTGCACATTTAGATAAGTTGGGCTCTTTTTTGACATTTACAATTTTTGATTTGTCGTGGGTTTCACGTTTAGTTCTCATTACCCTGTGATAAAATATTGCATACTACCTTAATTGTAACTTTATGAACAGCTCAGAAATTTGACGGAGATTGAAATACGTTTGATTCAATTTCCTCTCTTGTTGCTAGTTAAGCGATGTAAGGGCCCGCTTTTTCCCATAGTACCGAACAGTAAACCAAAGCACTGCAGGTTGAAACTTTCCTTTCAATAGAGGACTGAAGGTAAAATCAATAGGGGTATCTAAAGTTAAAGCATTCGTATCTGCTTAGTTTCGCGGTGACTCCAGCTGCCCCGAAGATATTCTACTTAAAAGATGACATAAAGGCTACTTATATTTTTTATTGGCTACCCTGAAGTTGATAACTTTGGAAACGCCTCTTCTATTCTGAGGCAACGCCGAAATTGGCTATCACTAATGTCTTTTAACTAGGCTTTTGTGGGCTAAATTACTGCATTAAAACGTCAGGTTTGCTAGTAACAATTATTAAGTAAGACCCTGCGTGGTTAGTGAAGTAAAACATCTCCGGAACGACTGGATCAAGAAAGACAGAGTCAACATCTACTTGAACTTAAGATACTCCCATTGATTTTGCGTACAGTCCTCTTTTTAAGCAAGTCAATTCGAAATTTTTGAATATCTTGGAAATTTAATTTCAGTGGCTGGAAAATCCTGCACAAGTTTTTAATGCCGTTAAATACAGTTGTTTTTTCCTAGCAAATCACAAAAGAAAATAGCCCAACGGATAGAAACTTTTTGATCAATTGTCTTCACCTGAAAATTTTCAGCCAGAAGCATCTTGCACCCATGACAAAATCTTCGTTACTTTCCTGGTTCTTGATATAATTGGTACGTTTAAAAGTAATGTTTAAAGGATTCTTCGTAAGATTTGGCTTTTATGGGATGGTCACAATGCATTGAAAATAAGCGAAATTTTTCTGAGCTGAACCCAGTCTGCTGGTCTTCATCAGACTGCGTCCCTGCTGTGTAGAACAGATCGACAAGATATTTGGTTCGTGGCTGCAATGGCGATCATATTTTCAAGGAGAATGTGTCGTAGCATTATATATGTTTGATCAACGTGAGTTTGAGAGGGTTTGTTTCAACTAAAATATCAGTGAAGACATTTAAGATTTTAATGACAGATTTATTGAAGTAACATACGCCGCAAGTTTCGTTTTTAGAATGATGCAGGATTATAATGCCAGTTTGACTGATTTTAACTAAAGAACTGACTCTATACATTCCGTCTTGATATTATGCAATTTCAAGGCTTGTATTTGTCTGCCATTCTTGTTCAAGGCTTTAAAAACCGTGATTGTTCTCTGTAAACATCAAGACAATGATTTTTTCTGCTATTCACTCACGATACGAGCAAAATATACCGTTTCGATGGAGATTTGGTGGAAAAAACTTGAGCTAACTTTTCACATTGCCACGCGCTAAACATTGATAGCAATTATCTCTATAGGGTGGAAACTAATGAATTTGCATTGCAGTGATTGCTTGCGTTTTTGTTTTTTTTTTGATGCCATGTGTCATGAGAATTAAAAGCACACTTTGAGATCCTCTTGCAAGTTTGAAAATGAATTTTTTTTGCAGTTGCAAATTTTGAGGTGCAAACTTGAGTGAAAATTGCTTTGTGTCCATGCTTTCTTCTACAATACAACTTGGTCTTGCCTTGTGTTTACTTGGAAAATAACAGAGATGGGCAAAGCGCAACTTCCATAATTTCGAAAGTTTCGTTGCGCTTTAAATTTTTATTTTGATACATTGCGAAAGTTGCGTTGCAGACTCAAGTCTTTAAAATTTGTAGCGGATGAAATGCGCAGTGCTTTCAATTTTTTTTTCTTGTAACGCAATTTTTGTACTTTCAACTTGATTTTGTTTCATTTGTAATGCAGTATTTTCAAATGTCGACCTTATATCGAAAACTATTTACTTTTTTTTTGTCTAGAATCACAAAAATGCGGAATTTGCATTATCTTTTGTCAACTAAATTGCTGGAATTAGGTTGCCTTTTGACTTGGTAAGCAAGGGCGTCGGCAGAAAATTTTTTAGGGGGGGCCAACAAGAATAGAGCCAGTATTAACTACTAAAAATGGAAGAATTTTTGAAGTTTGGGAGGTTTAAACGAGAGTAAGTAAAAATTAAGGGGAGGCCATGGCCCTCCCCTGCCCCCGCTTGCCGATGCCCATGTTGGTAAGTACGAAAATCCCGTTTCGGAATTGCATTGCGCTTCAACTGAATCAAAAAGTTGGTTACGGAAGCTGCGCTTCAGAAAATAAAAAATTAAATTGCGCTGCGCTTTTAGTGGTTTTAAAAATTATTGCCCTTCGCTTTTCGTCCAATGTTATTCACGCCCGCTTCTGGAAAATAAAGCTTGCAATGGCACTGTCTTACTAACGAGAATTTGCTCGCAAGAAGAAGTAACAAATAAACTGCAATTTTGCTTGTTTGTTAAATTTCCAGATGGTAATGTCTCACTATAAAATCGTACTTTTGCAAAACTTGTCAACCATTGTGGTGAATTGCTTGATTAATTAAATTTTGAAAATTATAACCAACTAGATAATCGCTCACTCTCTCAACCGTGATTACCAGTTTGTGGAATTAGAGAAAACAACTAGATAATCGCACACTCTCTCAACCGTGATTACCGGTTTGTGGAATTAGAGAAAAAGTTTCGTTCGTTAATAAATAAGTACATTTTGTTGGCACATGAAATATTTTGCTATCAATTGTTTAGCAGGTATTAGATTAAAAATGACAATGTCATGAACACAAGATTAAAGAGGGTGTGGAATAACAAGTTAAAAGAATACAACTGTCGAATTTTATTGCTCATGGCTTTGTATTTTCACGACCAAAAACGTTGAAAGTAACCCACTAACCCTATTATGTTGAAATATTTGATAGTGTTTTTTAAAATAGCAAAAACCGCGATAATGTTTGACTTATGTTCGACAAAATGTACACAACGCACGATTAAAAAATTGTACCCTGTCACTGGCATATCGCCATTGGGACAGCACTAAGTTATTGGCATTATCACGAACCACTGCTAGCTTATCCTGCGTTATCAATATTACCAGTGCTAGTAGTTTTCAAGGATGATTTTACAACTAAGGGGATTGCGGCATAAATGAAAACTATTTTTTGTCGCGGCAAATTAGAGCATGCCATTTTCAATACAGAATAGCCTTTTAAAATGTAGCAAAGTAGTCAGTTTCGCGTCGAGTATTCAACAAATTCACGTGCTCGTCGTTCGCATCGGAACCAAAATGTGGGTGTTGGATTCTCAGCACTACCAGTCAGGCGCGTCGATTCCCGGGGGGGTCGGGGGGGTCCTGACCCCCCCAAAGATATGCATTGGGGGGTCCAAAGAGTAAAGGACCCCCCCAATAAAAACGAACGTGTTTGCTATTTGTCATGAATACTAACAAAATAACATTTCTGTCTTGACAGATTTTTCTTGCTCAAAATCTTGAAAACTGTATATCACAGCGCTAGGCCAAGATTTTATAATAATATTCACAATAATACGAATATGTTTATAATCTAGCCGAAATTTTGCACAATTTTTGTTTGGGAACGTCACAAACTGATTATTGTGCCTGTGTGTTTTGTCAGTGAAGTCTAGATGAGGAAAGTCCCCACCGTTACAGCAGGGCACTGAGGGTAGAGGGCTGACTGAGACTCGCAGCGTCAGAGGAAAGTAGGCTAAAGCTCGTTGTTTCGTTGCTGTTTTGCCCGTAGTAAAAGTTAGTAGTAGTAGTAATCTTTTAATGCTGAGCAAAAACAAATAATATACATAAATCGCAAATTCAGCAAACATTTAAAGACAAGATTTAGCAGGACGAGAAGGAGCGACAGACCAAAGAAAGGACGTCGCTTAATCAAGCGACTCGGTCGCCGAGCCTGCTCCTCCTCTTAGAAATAGTACAAAACTCGGCTGTAGGATTTCGACACCAACGAAAAGTTTTGTTTTGATTTTGGTAATTAGAAAAAAATTGGTAAAAAAAGAAGAGGAAAAACAGGAAAAAAAAACACACGCCCACAGATAGGCTTGCATTTTAATATCCAGACAAGTAAATAATGGTTTCACTTATAAACAGGCATGGGATCTCAAAAAGTAAAACTTTAATATCTTTGATGATATTTTGTCTTTATTTCTTGTATGTCTGGGTAAACTATTCCAAATTTTAACCCCAGAAATTTCAAGCGATTGGTTAGTATTTTCCAACGATGTTATTTGCACATAAAAATTTTTGGAAGAAGCACTTCGGGTCAAGTACGTATGAGTAGAGGACAAAGTTCTAAAAATCGTTAATTGATTGCCACAAAATAGAGGCAATTTATTTAACTTGACTTTGGCCATAAATTTGCAACTTCTAATTTGTAAATTCCATAGATATTTAGGACTTGCAGTTGTTAATATGATGATTTTAATCTAGTTTTTGTACCAAATTAGTTGAATAATGTTTTTATGATACGATTTTGTTTGACTTGTAGTTTGCGTTTAATGATTTTGGAAGAATTTCCACTGCAACTAATTGCATATTGGAGATGAGAATATACCAAACTATGATAAACCGACATTAAAGCTCTTTGCGTTATATACTTTCGTAATTTATAGATGGCACTAGAAACAACCGATAATTTGGTTTCAATGTGTTCAATATGCTTGTTTATAGCATAGCTCAGAGTGAGTTTGTCGTCAAAAAATACTCCTAGATATTTTACGCAATTGACTTGTTTTGTTTTACAATCTTTTATTTGCGGAAAGATTTTTTCTTGCTTTTAGTAAAACTGTTGTACCAAAACGAAGCAGCTCTTTGATTGACGAAAATAATTTATGCTCCATTGGGTCATTGATGAAAAAATAGGCTACCGGTATTTCCTGGAAAAAAAATTAGTGCCTGTTTGCCAGGTTGGTTATCTAGTTCAATTGTGGAAGTCACAAAGCTAACAACTACGGAACGGCAGTGGCGTCGATAGAAATGGTGCCATCCGGGCGGGGACTTAGTGGACGGTGCCATCATTGGCGAGTCAGGATTTTTGGTTGGGGGGGGACTAAATCACATGCAATGACGCCATCAAACAATTTCGAAATGAGAAACTTTTTACGAGACAAAGTTATCGCAAAATGGAAGATAAGAAGCCGTGGCCTAATTTGGCACGCAACCAGGATTTTTGTTGAAGGGGGAGGACTTGAACTAAATGTTGAAAAGTAAAAACGTCTAAATTGGGAGACATAATGAGCAAACTAGTGTAACTCAAATGCATCACAAACGGGGATCTGGAGGCGAAGTCCCCAGTCGCTGGGCAATTTTTTGTAATTTTTTGAAAAAAAAAATTGCTATTTTAATGCTATTAGATCACATTTTGCGCGTGTTGTTTTGCTGGCTTAGCATTTGATGTAGATTTTGGCTGCTTCGTACTGCAGCGGCAGTTTCAATTTTTGTCGCGAAAACAAGACGAATTACTCTATTTTTTTTATAACAATGATTATTCATAAAAACCCGAGGGGCATTTTTACTTTCTGGAAGTACCGACCAGCACAACTGTTTCATACGATTATATTTCTCAAAATACACTTTCATCCCCACCAACCCACTTTTGGCCTCCATGAGTTTTTGTTTTTTCCTTTTTCTTCCAAAATACCGTACGCTCATTTCTTACACGACTTAATACTGAAAAAAAAAAAAACTGCATCAAATGTGCTATTGCGACGCACAAGCAATGCATACGAAATTCGCAAGATTTCGCCAAAAAAGTTTTGGTTATTACAAGTTGGACCCCCCCAAAGATTTTGAGAAATCGACGCGCCTGCTACCAGTCAAGCAAGCAGTAATTTGATAAGTCAATCTCTGCTTCCGAAAAAATGACGGCAAATAAGATTCCATTTAGAACCCACTGGTAGGATTTTCACATCAAGAAAAACGCAGCGATTTGAAATCAGTTTAATTTTCTAACTTCAAGATAGAGCGCATATAAACCAGACAATAAAAATATATGCGTAAGTGTCAACACACAAACGTTATAATCAAAATCAAACAAAAATATTACCGAGACCCATGGTCACTTGCCGAAATTTAAGAAAAAGTAGTTGAAAAAGTTACTAACTGGATCATAGACTTTTTATTTAGTAGACTCGATACAGACGCGCGGAGAAAAACAGAAAAGCATTGAAGAAAACTGATTTGATTGTGGACATAATTATTAGGGTGGAGTGAAAAAAATTTCTTTTGGAAATTCAAAAAAGTGTAGTTTGAAAATCCTGACAAATGGTCTAAAAATAGAAAAAAAATCGACTTGAGCCAGTGGCCACCTACCATGGGCTGGCTACCCCCCAAAAATTGGTCGCGGGGGTAAAATGGCCATAAAATCATGTTACTTGATAACCGCTAGTCGTAGAGACCTGATTTATAGCTCAAAAGGTGCAGAATCATCATGTTTCTATGAGTGCTAAGAGGACTTTTTTGTCTATTTCAATCATAAAAAAAGTTACAGTCAAGAAACCGGTTTTTCATGCTAAAATTGCATCATAGAGAAATGTGATTCACTACTAGTTAACATGAACTCTTGCAATTCGTAACTTGCTAAGAAATTTGATTTTAGGGGTATGTCGTACAACATATTACTGTAGTAATGCGAAGTGCACAACAAAAGTGAGTGCGAGGCTGGCAAACATAGATGTGTTATCAACAGTCAACACAACATAAAAACAATTTACGAAAATTGCATTTTAGTGTCAAACTTTTTTAACAATTTGCGAGATCTAATTTTTTGGCGAATAAGTCCGTCTCTTTTTTCAAATCCAGTGACTTGTGCTGATGCTTCCGTTACCAATTTGACATGTCTTTCGACAGTTTGATTGTGGCATGGATGGTGTAAAATTAAGGGTTTCATTCGACAGTCTTCAATTTCAGAATCGGACAAATGTCTAATAGCTGGAGGTTGTTGCTGACAAATTTCCAAATCAGCCAACTCATAGTATGTGTCTGCTTCCAAGTTTAAAGTAGGAAGGTGAAATAAACGAACTGAGGTGTCGTTCTTGCGAAGTGAAAGAACGTGATTCACGCCCTTGTCTCGAACAGCTTGATCGTCATCTCCTAACATTGCGATCAAAATGCTTTCTGGATGGCCAAAATATCCATTTCTTTGAACAACATTTTGAGCTACTTGTCGAAGATCTTGATTTGTCAGACTGTTAATTCTTTTGATCAAGTTGAAAAAAACTTTAGAACCATGTGTTAGTTGGTTGTATAACTTGATTTCAAACCAAGTGGGAAAATAAACAGTTAAACAAAAGTTAACTAAAATTTCCAAGTTCTGAGGTGGTTCATCAAGTGACACGTAATACCGCAAAATTCTACAACCCAAAGTCAACCATCTTGAATGCACCACTGGGCCAACTTCCAAATATTGTAGATCATCATCACAATTACCAGTTATAATTGCCAAACAGATTTTGTAAGCGTAGTATTGATCTGTACTCAGGTCATCAATGACATGAGGTGGAAGTTTTGGAAAAGAAGAAATAGGGACGAACACTTGCTTAAACTGAGTAACTGGCCAACTTGATACAGGACCCTGTATTTTTTACCTATTGGTCCGGCAAATGTATCTGGACCACTTGTTGCCCCATCCAAAGCAGCAAACACATGTCGCAAGGGAAGTTCATTTGTGTGTAGTAAACACACAACCCACTGAAGAGGTCTGTGTAATAATTCTTCTAAACTTCGAATGCATCCATTGTGTTTGCCGGTCATAGAAGCAGTACCGTCAGTGCCAACTATTGCAAGCTTGCCTTCCGTACCACTGAAAGAATCAAACAACTTTTGGGCAATTGTTCTACCTTTGCCATCTTCAGGAGAAAAGTGAGTAAGGTAATAACTTCCTGGCTCACCAACTACTGTACAATGTTCTTCCAGTTGAACAGACCGATAATGCTTCTCATTTGGACCTTGTGCAACAATTTGGGTTGCATCTTTGCGGCCATCCAAATACTTTGCGTTCACCAATCCAAAGTTTTGTTGCTCTTCGCTCCGGATTTTGTTTCGGCATCTTTCACGCTCTCTTCGTAGTTTACTACGATCAATGATGCGTGTTTTATCATCTTCAGTAACTAAACCAACATCCACTAGGACACTGTTAGCAACTGCAGCAGCTGCTCTATCCGATAGCTGGTAGCGTTCACAAATTCTGGCAAGGTTTGGCCATTTTTTGCGATTTTGAATGGATGGATTTGGCATTTCCGCTAAGAACTGAGAAACTGCAGATGATTGTGATGTGTCTGAGCTGGTTGATGCCAAAGATTCGGACTCCGAGACATAATCAGTAGTTGACAGAGTAATAATTTCATTTTGGCATTGTGAACTTGGGGCATTGACATGTGATTCTGAACGTCGTATAAATTTTTGGTCAGATGAGGTCAAAGGCAAAGCTACATCTAAACTTTTTCCAATACGCCGACTCTTTTGATCTTCATAAAATATAAAATCTTCATCAGTCATTCGCAACTTGTGGTCTTTTTCCAAACGTCTTCGTTGTTCATTGTCATTGCAAAACACGTCGAACAACTTATCTATATCTGACAAGAACTCCGCTTCTTTTTCCAAAAAAGATGCTCCACGTTTTTTCTTGGGATACCGATCAAGTTTGCTGAAAGCTACCACCAGTGCCTGTACTTTTTTAGATATAGTTAAGTAATGAAATGGATAAACATTACACCACACCCATCTGTCATGTATTTCTTTAGCAACATCATTTGCAACGTCCACAGTTCTAAAATTTTTGAATTGGATGATCCTCTCTAACACTTGACATTTGGTGGGTAGTATACCGGATGGAAAGCTTTTACTTCCAGTGAAAGTGTATCCACTATGTAAAACTTTAACGTTGCTTGCACTTCGCCTGGTTGTCATAGCTATAAACTACGGTGGTTATCAAGTTATTTCATTAATAGTACTAAGCACCTAATTACTTATCTACAAAGAAAAAAATCTTTAAAAATTTGTAAGGATTAAGTAGACGTAAGCCTACGTCTACCTAACCCTTAAAAAAAGCTATGTTACACCTGCCAAAACTAGTTTTTTGACTGTAATTTTTTTTATGATTGAAATAGACAAAAAAGTCCTCTTAGCACTCATAGAAACATGATGATTCTGCAACTTTTGAGCTGTAAATCAGGTCTCTACGACTAGCGGTTATCAAGTAACATGATTTTATGGCCATTTTACCCCCGCGACCAATTTTTGAGGGGGTAGCCAGCCCATGGTAGGTGGCCACTGGCTCAAGTCGATTTTTTTTCTATTTTTAGACCATTTGCCAGGATTTCCAAACTACACTTTTTTGAATTTCCAAAAGAAATTTTTTTCACTCCACCCTAATAATTATTCCTAGAATAAGTGAAACTTGAAGAAAAAAAGTCACGCTGAATAGACCAATCCGCATATTTTAGAACAAGTTGAGCGAGAAAAAACGACAAAGCTGTTTATTTCCAGTCTACCCACTAAAGAGTCTGATTAAAGCGCCATTACCATTAGGATTGAGTAGTTAGTAGTAATCCATTAAAGCACAATGGCAACATTTGTTGCCAGTTGTTTAATTGCACGTTTGTTCTTGTTCCTTATTGCGTAAACAATACGACTATAATTATGCCCAAACAGTACTTGCATACATTTAGCTTGTGTGTAAGTTTCATTGCAATCGAATTTGTCTGTTAAGGTTTTTTTGAAGTTGAAAGTTCGAGAAGCACAGGAGTTCAATTTTTTGGTAGTTTGCTGAGATGCCAAGGTGTGTTAAGTGTATTTCTAATAATCTTAATTTAACTAAATTCGCTTTTGGTAAACGTTAGAAAGTCAATTTTGACATCTCAACATTTGTTGCCACCTGGCTTCAATAAAGTCAAAATAACGTAATTTTGAAGAACAGATTAAGTATTATCCAAATGCATATATTGCGTAACAACCTTACTTTGTAGCAAAGCAAATGTGATATGAGTGTAAAGAGAGTGGGAGGATGGTTGAGAATACGATAGAAGGCGCGTGGGGAGTGACCTTTTATCTTCATAGAATCTATATTTTAAAAGCCATACACCACATGTTTGTTTTCAAAACGTCAACTGTGTTTGATGTTCATATCAATTGCAATAAATAATATAAATTTCTTAACCGCTGCACGGCCCGCCGTTTCGGGGTTTGTACTGTACGGCCTGCGTTCTATAACTAATTTTTGGGCTTAACCTCCATGCTGCGGCTTGTTTGAAAGAAATATCACGAGCCACAATAACCAAACTTAGTACCTTTCCTGTTGAACTGCTCCAACAATCTTTGATATGAATAGATCGTAAATCGAGCATTGCCACTCAAATAATTGTAGTACTCAAGACTTGGGCCTATTGTACCCGCAAATTTTTAGAGCACACATACCTTCACTCACTAAGCCGTCTCGTGAAATGATGAATACTGTATAAGTAATCTCGAAATTCCATTTGATTAGTGATCCTACTTCAGAACATCACATATTATTGACAATGAAAAGCCTAACTATCGAATATGTATCACGCAAACAATGTTTTGATGTAATAATTATTAGGAAGTGACTATTTCACCGAAAATTTTCAAGTTAAAGAGAATAAAACGAAAATGAGAAATATTCATCCGCGCTATCTTCATTTGCTTTTTTAGGGGTTAAGATTAGGGTTTAGGTTAAGGTTTGGGTTAGGGTTCGATTTGGGAATAGTTTTAGAGTAAGCATTTGAGTTTGGGTTAGATTTGAGTCACAATTAATAAAAAACTAGATAAAAATTTCCGGTGAAATAAAGCCTTCCTAATTATTATTACTATGACGTAACAGAAAATATCTCGCTTTAGAAAAGACAATGAGATCAAAAGTTTTTACCACTGAGGTTATATATTAGACTAACAGTTCGTACTTTATCAGCAGTACTTTTATTTGAGTTGTAAAATAGATTTGATTTTTACAAAATTTTGCTGCAAAATGATTTCATTAAGGATCAGGAGCAACAAATGTTGCCAGTTAATTTTAACCAAAAAATTTTTTTTCATAAAAATTTCAAAATGTTTTTTCAATACGAAACAACCTAGAAATAGTAAATTCATAAAAATTTGACAAACAAAATCGGTCTTCAATTGGGCTAAAAGTAGCGCGTTTGGATATATCAGCGGTAGGCAACATAAAATACACTTTTCAAATATACTCGAGTACATGACCCTGACCAATTGTCCATAAAACGTAGCTTTTTCTCGTTTCATGCAGGCAGTTTCAGAGAATATTTTTCGCAATTTTCGATTGGGTTTCTGCGATGTGATCACAGGTTACAAATCAAACGTACAGAGTACAGACGCATAAAACGAAAAGCATAACACCACCGCAGTTGCTTATGATAGGGCGCTATGCTTCTTAATTATCTTAGCTGAAGTGTATAACAACAATAGATTAGACAACAAAAACATATATATTGAAACTACTAAGAAAGAACAAATCAATATCATCCTAGAAAGAATTTGACGAACTTGAATTATTAGGTGACAACATTACAACGTAAAGAAGAAACACAATATGTTTTTCTAAGCATTGGGGACAGAGCAAGCTTTAGTGCTTTTACCATTGAATAGGGATAAACGCTAGCATATTAAACAATCAACAAAGTTCTACATTTCAAAATAAAATGGTTGACGTACAATCGAAGCTATGCGGAGTCAGTTAAATTATTCATAATCTTGACTTCTCCAAATCCTCCAAAATTCTTTAAAATTTAACTTCTACCCTTTCCACAGGTCCATTTTCTGGTCCCATTTTTTTAATTCGTTTCCAAAAAAAAAAAAAAAAAATGAAAAAAAGCAACCGGGAACAAAGGACAGGCACATAAGTTACCAGTATTTTTTCAGTTATTCAAAGGTCATTGGCATAAATTCTCAGTAAACACTGAAATTAGTTGAGCCATTTCACTCGACACTGAAAAACAAATGAAAACTAAGCAAATTAAGTCTCAAAAATTGTGAAAATCTCTGAAAAAGTTTTGAAATAACGGGAATTCTTCCTATTAGGTCACTTGACCGAAACTTTTAGGTGAAAAATAAACAAAACAAAAAACCATCCTGAGCTCAATATTTACAGGGGTCGACTACAATCGTAAAATAGCAGCACATACCATCGGTTTCATATCGCATTTTACCACAGCTTTACCCATCAAAGCAGGTAGTAAACTCATGAGTCGGAACTAATTCTTTGTTTAAATCTTGGACTAAATTCAACAATCAGAAGTTTGAACAGCGCAGCACCCAACAGCATTAAAAAAAAAAACAATTTGCAACAACACCACACGGATGAAGCAATCATCACAGCAAACCGGAATAGGAACAAACATAGCGAGAAAACAGAAACTGTCTAACGTAAGTCAATATATCATCACTGTTGTCAAAACTATTATATGGATAATCCGATCTATGCCTCAATTTGTGGTATATCTAAACGAGTCTCAAGCAGCAGCTAGCGATGGGCGATCGGTGTCTTGGCAGAAGTTTCTTACAACTTTATTTTTGCCGACTACAATTAATAGCCTAAGCATAACTGAAAAAAAGCACAAAATACATAAGTCGTACACGGTAAGACTAATATTAACTTTGAACAGGAGTAAAATATTCTTCTGGGCCTAGCAAGAAATTGTTTCATTCGTCACGCTAAAACTTAACGTAATCTAAATGTCTCGCTATAATCATGAATAAGCCATGCAAGTAATTAAGATTAAGTACAAGCAATAAACTACTGTATTTTGTCAATACCACAAATCATTGCAACAGGCTCTCATCCACTTATAAACACTACCGGTACACCTAAACAAGAAACTGGAAAGTGTTAAGAGCTATGAGCGTAACTGGATTGCACACAAATTGTCAATGGTAAAAAGTTCTAATATTCTAATACTTCTTTTGATGACCGGTATCGCCAGAGACATAAATATTTTTCACAAACATTTACTGGCTCCACACGTACTTAAAGAAAACCTGAAGGTAAAATAAATGAGAGTTTCTAAAATTAGTGCAATATCAGTACTACATTGAACTATATTTGCTTTAATTCGATTCTTCTCGTCCCAACTGTTTCAGAGATATTCTATTTCAAGCAAGTCATCGTGTCCACAACATTAGCCCAAGATAAACGATTTTAGTGGGCAACACTGTTAGTTTCCGTCTGTGCCATCGTAACGCACCGCTGATTACTGCTACAGTAAGTAACCACTTTCGAAGTAATCAGCGATGCGTTACAATGCCACAAACGGTAATTAACGCCAGTATGACCCAATAAATTGTCAATGTTGGTTAAAGTATGAGGACATAACATTCTGCAAAAAGGAGAATATCACTTGAATGGAGTAAATACAAATGCTGTCTAATGATATTGCACTAATTTTAATAGCTCCAATGATTTTCTCTGCGCCATCTTCTTTTAAATTAAGCCACATGACGTTTTTTTTTGTCTTGCATTCGTTCCAAGGAAACTGTGCACAGTTCGCAAAATGCATTGCGTTCACTTGCACTCACCTCGGGGGAGAGGAGGGCTGCTAAATCACCCCATTTTTCTCTTTGAGTCATGAGGCATTTGAAGATGTCCTAACAAAAACAACATTGAATACAGGTTATTGCTGATAAGGCAATAAGTATGCTTTAATTGTAGTCGCAACATTTAAAACACTCCACGTAAGTAAACGAATCAAATGTTAGAGCGGTGAAACACATGAAAGATTGCAGCAAAAACAGATAAAAGAAAAGTTATCATCAACAAAAAAACACAAACCCATAATAAATACATTACGTACAGCAATGAAGTTTTTGTCTACGGTATATTATTCTGTAGCTGAGATTGAGATATAGCATAGTCAAACATCATTAATACTTTGATTTGTCGCCTACTTGGTTGTGTGCTATTGTCTTAGTACATGTTAACAATAATGTTCAGTCTGTAGTTTTATCGCTACTTCCCTCATTTGCTTCTTTTTTGCTCTCGTTTGCACTTTCGGTTCCAGCGATCTTCTCTTTCTTACTCTCTCCTTTCCGCTTGTTTTCCTCATTCTGGCTTTTCTTTTTTTGCCTCCGCTCATCGGCTTGGACAATCAGCTGCTTAATCAGCCGAGTTGCATCGCCAGCGTTGGGAATAAGGTATCGATCCGCTGCTACAATCGCAACGTCATCGGTCTCGCCAATTTGAGTGACGTCACCAAATTTGAAGGTGATCAGTTCAGGCAAGGAGCGGCGAGAAGTGATCTTGACTACAGTGTACAGGAGTCGTTCTTGTTTCAGTTTCACCCAGGTCTGTTTAAAGCCGCGTTTGCTCCGGCGACCTCTAACCTCAACCAAGCAGTACATGTGGTCGGAAGTGACCAGTAGGTGAGCCGCCACCAGTCTTGAGTCTGGTGTCACAGCCTGACACTCGAAGCAGTGTTTGACGTCAGGTTTCGCCTTCCAGGTATCGAGAGCTTCGATGTCTTGATGTTTCACACCACGACTCTTCTCCTCCTCATCCGAATTCTCGTTCTCATCTCCAATTGTGAATACAGAATGATCGCCTTTGTTACCGGATTTTACTGGTCTAGAAAATCAAGTTTGTTTTATTTTTACCACAGTAATTTTTTAATGTTTTAGCATTTTTTGTTTCTACAAGAGTATTAATTACATCAGCGCACAAATCATTCGATCAAATATTATGTACAGAAATTTACTTGTACAAAAGTAAAAAAAGATTATTTTCAAAACTAATGAGGGTAGTACAAAGTCTGCAATCTCCTTCGAAGTACAGTACTTCAAAGCCAATATCCTCTTTCCTTCACAATTTGCTGTTTCACCAAACTTACCAATAATTGTAAAATCGTCTAATAACTGGCCTTCACTGATAAACTCTGGGGTAGAGTACGCAGCATGAACCCAAAATTTAAGTAGTAATTCGAAAAAAAAGGAAGGGCATTTGGCCAAATGAAGGGATTAGCAAAGATAGCATGGATCACGTGTCAAGCATTGGATTGCTAATATCCCATCGAAATCTTGGTCCACACAGAACCGGTATTAAGTAACATCAACCAACCTCTCCTCTTCTTCCCACTCTTCATCACTGAGTTCCATAAACTTGACAACTTTCTCCTTCAAATTACTCGTCTTCTCGAGCACATTCTCAGCCACCTTCTTCATCAACATCTCCATCTTGGCTTTCGTTCTTCCTTCACTTTTACCAGCTTTGTGTTTCGAATCTAAATAAGGAATTCAGTTGTTCAATAAGGAATATTGTTCAATGCTGGAAAGATTGCTTTGTTCCAATACTTTTAGTCAACTTAGTTTTAGTTACTTAATTGCATGAGTTTGGTTATATAATGTAGTTAATTCAAGTAAAATTTTAGTATGATTCTGGTTTAAACTTACTTAATTTTTGACTTTTGAACCATTATTTTTCATTAAAATACATGAACTGGTATCATTTTAGGCCAGTATCTCATCGGGAATTTACTTGAATTAACCACATTACTTCAAAAATAAACCCAAATAACCAACGAACAAAAAGAAAAATAAAGATTGTGGTTATTAGATTGATCAAGTTAGCACTGCAAGATGAAAGCAAAAATGGTACGACCGTAAAGGAATGAGTCGTCTGCCGAGAACTAGTCAGTCTTCAATTTAGTTTCAAAGGCAGTCGACATGTCAGGATGAAACAATGCTGTGTAACGAGAATAACAAAAGTTGTTCGATTAAGCAAGCAATTGGTTGGTTGAAGCCAGGGCTACGAACTCAATCGATTTCTTTCGAATTTAAGTTCGAGTTCTCTAATTTAATGTATATTCTCTAATTAATAAAGTTCTAACTAACTAATCTCTAATTCATAAAGTTCTCTAACTTAATTTTTAATTTTCTCTTAATTCAAGTTCAGCAAAATATCAAGTTTTTCGAGTGCGAGTTCAAGCTGACAAAAATACTAAGTTTACATTTCGCCTTATTCGCTCTCTTTTAGGAGACATGCTGTTTTATCTTGGACGCCACGACATACAAGTGAACGACAATCTCAATTTACATGGCGCGATCAACAAAAAATATTGCTGTCCGGCAATTTTTTAGTCTCTAAATTTTATTTTGATGAACTCGAACAATTTTTATTGAGTTCAAGTTCCAGTTTACAAAAATTATTTTTTCAAGTCGAAGATTGAGTTCGGCAAAACAACTGAGTTTTTTCGAGTTCAAAGTCCTGGTTGAAACTATCCGACACTTTCCCGTGAATAATAAACAGAATGTGGTACAACAAAATGCCAAATCTTAGATGTGCTGAAGAATTGAGAACCAAATGGTCATTCCAAACCACGCAAAGGAAATTCCATCACTACACATTACACTAGCGGCGACTGCAGACAGGTGCCCAACCCGATGGTTGCCTATTGCTATTTGCTGCGTAGACGATTTCATTATTCTACGACACTCAGAAGTAGCGATTAACGCATTGATACAGTTCACTATTGACTTAGAGACCGAAATGCTCAGACAGTTTGTTATTACATTAAATACAAGCCAAGAAAAACAATGAGTTTTTCAGCAGCGGTAACGTTTCTGTTCTGTTATGTTTACATTGTTAAAAACTGAATCTTATTGAAGACTTTGAGCAGTCAACACTAATTAGGTAGTAGCTGAAAAGCATAAGTCAATTTCACAAATACGAAACAATATATATCATACAATACACAGCTGTTAATAACAGTTGCATTCTAGATGATACACATTTTAGATATGTATTGGTTTTCAATCTGCAAGTGATATCAGGGTTTCTAAAAAGGGCAATTGCGTTTAGTTTAAGCGGATACAACCGCGGTACTGTAACATAAAATTCAAATACCTATTAAAACCCAACAACTTGTTAAAACAATTAAAATTTGCAGAAAGTTATCAAAAACCCAACAGTTCTATCCAAAAAGAAATCATCAGGGATGTCTTAAAATATCAAAAGCCTTTGCGTATACAAAAATGCTAAGTTTACATTTCGCCTTATTCGCTCTCTTTTAGGAGACATGCTGTTTTATCTTGGACGCCACGACATACAAGTGAACGACAATCTCAGTGCTGACAGATCCAGCTAAGCTGTTTTACTGGAGAAAATTCGAACCAACAAGGGATCAAGGTTCACCACAAAGCAAACGGATGATGTAAGTAATATAAAAAAAATTGCGCAATTAAACAAAAAAGCGTGAGTAGGTAAATGGTTCGAAACCGACGCAAATCGGCCTATAAATTGATTATTAGAACACGGAAGGGATCTTACGATCTGAACATGATTTCTAACGAGGACCAAAAATAACAACAAATAAAGGAGGAAAACACAACACCAGTTTAAAAAATTAAACAAACCTGCGATTTGCAACTTTTTAGTTTATTTTTATGACGACATTTTATGAAGTTTAGTTACATTGTTTACTTGTTTAGCGTAACGTAAGCCGTGAGTTTTTAACTTTTGAGATGCCCCTTATGATCCCTTCAGTTTAAATTTAAATTATTTTTGATTAGATGACTTTTGCAATGGGTAGCCAGCAAACAATGATGAAAAATTAATTTATTCACATTTGTAGTTTCGCTCTTCAAAAAGTAGCTGCTACGCCAGAAAACACGATAGCTCTAGCAGGACTGTTACCTATAAAGACTGTTATTAAACCTTACTTAGTCACGTAAATAACTTTGTTTACCAGAGGTATTGGCAGCGTTTGCTGAGGATCTCTCGGTGCCTACAATCCATTCTGTGAGGTCGATACCAACGTCAGTCAGATATTCAAGAAGTGAATTGAACCCACCACGCGCCATGCTCACGTAAGCCTGATGCTTCTGAAGCAGATTGGCAACTACCATATGCATGTACTGATCCTCTTCTTCATTGCCACTGCCTAAAAAGCAAAAGATATTTTCATCAAACTTGCATTCACTTTCTCTCGCTTTATAGCTCGCTTTTTCCTGAGAACTGCCGCAGTAGCAGCTCGAGATTAAGCCGCCATACTTCACTGCCTTTA
This sequence comes from Trididemnum nubilum, assembly GCA_963965965.1. Lineage (NCBI taxonomy): Eukaryota > Metazoa > Chordata > Ascidiacea > Aplousobranchia > Didemnidae > Trididemnum > Trididemnum nubilum. The sequence continues at coordinate 31,902,114 of OZ014480.1, read as the reverse complement.
TCACCTCCATCATTTTGCTTGGGAGAAGTCCCATGCATTTTTATTCAATATCCTCAATGTAATTGATCTATTTCGTTCGGAGTCGTCCTACTAGTCTTTCCATTTGCTTTGGCAAGTAAAGATTGTTAGAAAAGACTTTTCTGAGGCATTCTGCTTGCACGGCAAAAATATGAAACATAGCGGATGCATCATGACAGATAATGAAAAAGATTAGACAACAAAAATTATCTGAAGCTTTTCCTACCAAGCCATTTTGGGCCATCAGGGTGGTAAATATGTCACCAATAGATCGAAGAGTAATGAAACGACTCAATTTATTACATAATAATCAATTCACAATCTTAGAGACACATAAGTTGTGAAATTTGTTGCAGATTTATTAATTAATCAAAGATCTTGAAAGCATGCCATACCGTTTATACGCTATATTTAACCAAACTTTACGTAGCTTCTTACCTATAAAACACAGATGCTCCCCAGCTGCAGCAGAGCCAGCTTGCATGGCCTGCTCTTGAGCAGTGAAGAGAGATTTCAGTGCTGCATCAAACTCGGTGGGTTCACTCAGCATTAGCGTTGCATCAAGATGGAAAGCAGTTAGCAGATGACCTTGGTTGTATCTGTAAAATCACACTAAATTTAGCATAACTCTATGCCGTGGAAACCACACATTTAGTTTGACTCAAACATTTGCAAAATATTGGTAACTGTTGGTGATTTTAAGGCAAAATCTAGAATGAATATAAAAATCCATGATCGGCAAACCTTCAATTGTTTCTTTATTTAAATGAGGATGCTGTATAACTTAATACAAAAGCAGGGGCTTAGGACTGCAAATGACTCAAAAGAAAGTTCTTACAATGATGAATGTATTCATCTACTGTAAGATGAATCCTATAACACTTTGTATTTAGTATTGTACAGTGTGACCAAAAAAAAGTGCCACAATAAAAAATGGCTGTCATTCTGCGAGCTTCTATCTAATTTCCTTTATTTTTACAGATGTTATAGATCTATGATAAAGTTTCAGACTACCGGAACTATCTGAACAAAAGAGTCAGAACTCAAGAGAACAATGTTGATCGGCTTGGTTTGCACAAGTCTGGCCTGAAATTTCACAAACAGCTTACAAATCAGCAGGTCGACAATCAACAACAAAGAATCGGATTTTGGGGCCATTTTCATCAGCACTTTGATCATCTGATGGAGAAGGCTGACTTGATAAAAGTAGTTCTGGGATTGAAACCTGAAATACATTGAGCTGTGTTAAAATGATAGTGTTTCAAACTTGACTAATGCACATTTTACACTGCTAAAGCAAACATAATATGCCTAAACACTTGGTAAAAAAGAAAAAAATTCACTGGAACCAGTTGTCTGCATTTCTTGGATTTTGCTATGTATTAAGCATTATGATTATTATTTAACCTTTCAAAACCCTACCTTCAAACAAAAGGACTGTGCCAGGTCCGCAGCTACACTGTCCAGTCTGGAGCCTGTGAAAGCCATTGAACCAAGATAGAAGCAACCACCAATGTCGCGTCGAAAGGAAGATGGTGTTCGGTCACAGTAGTAAAGAGCTAGCTGACAAAAGTCATCAATATCATCAATTGAAAGAACAGATGGAGAATTAGAAAGGGTTTCAATAGCTTCTTCTTTGTTAAATGAATCACCAACATTTGCCATCACCTAAATAACCAGCTCAATTAAATGTCGAGTCAACATTTTGTTGACTGAGGCACATTTAGCTTTTCATGTAAGTCTTTGAGATTCTAAGGTCAAAAAAGTTTACAACGTGGATTATAGTGGAATAGGCCTAAAAATGCAAAATACCACAATTAACCAATTGCAAACTGTGAAACAATGGTGTGCAAAAAAGCAACTGCCTTCAAAAATAAAATAACAAGTTTGGAAAATTAAAAATGAAAATACTTTTAGTCGCTTTGTGAAGAATATTCAGTTACAATGAAGTTCTTTAGAGGAAAGACTATGACTCTGGTTGGCGAGAGCATTTATAAGCATGAATTATATTTATTAATTTTTTCGATGACATATAAGCAGATGCAAGCTATATGTTTTGACCACTGACTAGTGTTTCCTCTTAGATTTTGTTTAGTCAGCGTGCACCCAATAAAAATGCTAATTCGCCGATAAAAATCGGATCAAGGTTACATAGGTTTTCGCTTAATTTTTTATTATTATTTAATTAATCATGGATACTTACAGAACAAACATTTTAGCTCTCAATCTGCAAACAATTTGCTTTTGCTCGAATATCTAAACCCAAGCTTCCTAAAATACTAGTATTTGATAATCACCAGTTAGTGGGATGGTTCAGCTACAAGTGCATAGAAATGCAAACCTCAAGTTTACACATACAATGCTGACATATAGCTTTTGGTACATACTCTTTAGAAATTTAGCTATTTGCACATATTTAATTAGCTCACTTGCTCTTTTGCATTGACCAAAATCACCAATGCCAGAAAAAATACAAAAAAAGAATCAGCTTGTTGTAAGTATATGTCCCAGATTGCTGACACAACTGGTGTTGAACAGTGTGAGGAAAACAAAGTTGAAAACCAATTTTTCGTAAAAGATTCTGTTGTGATTTTACAAGTGTCCAAGAAGTTGCACAATTCTGGATCATGATAGAGCAACAACAAACGAAGAAGATGATATGGGGCAAAAGAAACTTGTGGAGAGAGATCTTTTCGAGGTATAAAACGACTTTGCATTGCATAAAAACAATTATACAACTCTCCGCAATTGAATCTAAGTTCAAGAAGGGGGCGTAATATATCAACCCATCCATTTGAAGTGTGGTATTTTACAGCGCGGCATTTGCAATAATAAGTAAGCACTGCCATTGAATTTTCAATTGTTTTTTCTTTGTCAGTTATTGCACTTGATCCACTATCAATAATTCTTTCAACCAGATTTGTACAATCCTTGCGCATTTCCTTCTCAGTGCTTGAATCATATTTTCTGTCCCAAGAAGTCATCGGATCTCCTCGATTGGCAACATTCAAGCAAATCTTCCACACTTGACCTCTAAATTTACGAATAAAACTCAATAAACGCTGGTACAATTCTACACCATACATAGGCAATGAGAACTTCCCAGTAGTGAGTATCGAGGAGTGATGCAAAAAAAATAAAATAAGACATTTAGAGTCAGACAGTAAGTACGGTATATAACAGTATGGTTTTAACAAAATGCTAACTTTACAAAAAATAGATGATTGAATATTATTTAGTAAGGCAAGGAATAGAGATTAGTTGCAGCCACACTGACAGAGTAATACTTTATGGCTATTGTCTCTTAAACTGCACGAAAATTCTTTAATCTTGCATTGCAGAAAATTTAAAGATTTAAAAAACAAGACTAACATCACACAGTAAAAAAACACAACCACAAATAAGGAAGTGTCTATTTTGTAACTAGTGGCAAAATAGTATTTCCCTCTGTTAGGGTTAGGGCTATTTTGGCACTCGAGAACATAGCATTTAGGACTATTTTACCTCCAGTGGCAAAGTATCATGGTGCTATTTTGTCACTAGTGCAGAGTGGCAAAATAGCCACTGTCTACAAATACCAATAAGTAAATACCGTATTTTCCGGCTAATAAGCCGACCCGGAAAATAAGCTGAGGCCAGTTTTTAGCTCTGAAAATGAGGGTTTTTCCATATTACGTCTAATAAGCCGAATCAGAAAATTTTGATAACTACCGCTACCTTTTTTGCAACAAAGTTTGTCAGGTATGCATTACATTCATTACGCACCAACGCATGTCCTTTATAACTACCATAAAATTGATCCTACTTGCTCTTTTAATTGCTGTGGCAGTGATTCTCTTCGCTCTTTTGTCATCTTTCATACGCCAGTGCATTTACTGTAATGGCGCACGTGCAGAAGACAAAGTGGTTTGTTCGCGTAAGCAGTAATCACTGATGCTAGACTTTGTGGAATTGGTTGTTTTTTTAGCAGTAATGATCAGTGAATGACTTCATGCAGTTAGTTTTTTTTGGACCAAAGCTATATCTGCCCAATAAGCCGACCCCAGAAAATTAGGTTGAAAAAGTAGGTCCAGAAAATAGGCTTTTTAGCGGAAAAATACAGTTACAAAAAATAGCAGATGCACAAACAAATTATTAAACAACATTAGATGAAGAAGGTGGTGTACCGGTATACATCCACAAATTTTAAGCTAAAGAGAATGAAACAAAAATAAGAAATAATCATTAACGCACTTTTCATATAATTTTAGGAAAAGGCTTGGCGCACGTTCCGTGCATGCAGACATTTCATAATAAAGCCTAAAAAACTAACCCTAAGCCGTAACCCTAATCTGAACCCTAATCCTAGCCCTAACCTAAACCCTAACCTAAAGCTATATCTGTAATAACCAAAATAAAAATTTCCAAAAACGAGTGACGTCACCAGAATCTTTGTCTATTTAATTGTGCATGTTCTGTGAGCCAAGTCACTTCGATAATTTTATGGGCTGGGTCAAGATATGCGTTGGATATGGGTAAGAATTAATAAAAAAGTATGTAAAGATTTTAATCCATGGTCAGTAGATGCAGACACTGAACTCTGAAGTAACAAAAACATAAGTTGCTCCACAAATAACCCCAGACCCAGGTACGATACACTGATACCAAGGTCATTACATTTATTTTCATTAAGCATACAATTCAAAATTGTCAAATTCAAGTAGCATCCCACTAAATGCTCACAAATTTGCACAACAGCACTGAGCAATAAAAGTACTTTAGTCTCTGAGCTTACATACCGGTATGGTACAGTAAACCATACAGTTTAACCATCACCATGTCAGATGTAATAGGCTACTGTATATTGATCAATGACTCAAGGCCCAATCAGTTGGGTCCAAGACAACTGACCGCAACAAACTGACTGTGAACAAACTGACCGCAAACAAATTGACCGCAAACAACTCCGATTGGCTGAGTAGGACGATCCTAAAAATATTTTACTATCCCCAGAGGCATCTTGCCCAAACCCTCACTTAGTGACGAAATCACTAAGACAAAATCAGTGACGAAACCATTGGTTCGCGGTCAGTTGACTTGGCTCGCAATCAGTTATAGTACAAAAATACCAATAACGGTAAAGCCTATCTTATTGGGTCTTTGTCATTGTTTGTGTAATTACTTCTAAACACCTACCTGAATTTATCTGGAACATTTCTGCTTTTGCATACATTTTTAATCATTCCTTGGTCAACAAAAGGTTCATTCAACATCGTTTCAAGCTCATAATGCCAGTCATTATCAATAATTTCACCATCACTATAGTTACTTCCTTCAATTGCCGAAGTTCCAACTTCCTCAAACTCACTGTGAGCAGAATCACTCCCAACATTGATGTCAGCCATATCTGATTTCCGTGCTAGTATGTGCTCTGCTGATTTATTGGCCTTAAACTCAAACAATCAAAGCCTAATCAAAAGCAATTTATTCAGAATTGCTTTTGCAGCTTGACTAAACAATAAAGAACATTTAACACTCAGCATTAACGAAAAACATTAAACAATAGCCCAGAGCCTAGCTAAACATTATAGTACTCAGTATTGACCTTGAAACAAGAGCAGAAAATCTGAAACTAAAATTATATTTAGGCTCTATAGTAGGGTGCTTTTAAAGCCTTACCATTTTTTGAAATTTATCATATTACTTTTTACCTATTTCCAAACTGTTCATTTTAGAAAAAAATAGGACATAACAAAATTTTTGTCATCCAACAAGGTTTAGGGGGTCCTCCGAGCACTTTACATGAATCATTGTGAAAATACGCAAAAACTGCTTTCATTTTTTTTGTTTTTAATGTTAGAAAAATAATTTCTAATGCTATTCACATGAAATTAATTATGTTCACTTTGCACAATAATATTTAAAGTGTCTCTTTAGAAAAACCATCACATGCATTTAATTTTCACAGCAATTTCTAAAATATAACAAAATACCAGCACTACCAATGTTTATAATGTGCATGATTCTAGATTGCACGGACCATGAATATGATATTTAGTTTTTTAATTGCCAATCAGCAATCCAACCTATAATTTAACCATGTAATATACAGCTTTATCTATTACTTATTGTCTAATATCACAAACATGTATTAAATGCTTAATTCTATCACCAGTATTACCCTGCTAACATTCCATACTAAAAAAATCAACCCATATGACATATAAAAAAATAAAACAAGTATAGTTTATTCCTTTTTAAAAATTAAGCTTCTTTTTAGGCCTTTATGTCAGCAGCTTTGGGGTGGCAGCAGACTCGAAGACCGTATGGTCATTTTTGCTGTCTCCTGGTTTGGTTGCATGCTTATATTGTTCAGTTGTATTTTATTTGCATACCAGTACCAATGTTTGCACGTTTTTTGGTAGTTTGCATTTATGTTGCATTGTACCTTTCCAAATAAAAAACTTTGAACTTTAGCTGCAAAAGCCAGAGATGTTATCTTTTAAAATGTTACTGCCATCAGATTATCGGGCACATATGAAATCAGTCATAGTTAATACTACACTACTAAAATCCATTATATACTGTATTATACTACATAAAGCCAATTTCACCCCTTGGGGCATTATCAATTAAATCTTATTTAAATAACATATTATTATCAAAAAACATGGCCTCAATCAAGTCTGGAGCAATGTAGATATATAATCCGACACTATTTATATCATTCCAATATGGATGTTTTGGGCTGATTTTTTAAAAAGATGTTAGCTTGTCAAGTTTCCAAATTCAGTTTTAGGTAGGCATCTAAAGTTGCTTCAACTTGAGGTTATATCCAGCATGTGTGAATACTAAACATTTTAAATCTCATCTCTAGGACTATTTTCACATTATGCATAACGTTTTGAAATATTTTGAAAAAATTTATGGGCTCCTGAGTTTAACTCATTTTTAGCTTATCAGCACAGCTACTAAAACATTTTAGACATTAACATCTTTAACAGGCATCTGCTAAAAAATCAATATTTTTAACAGGAAGTTAGGGCCACTTTTCAGGGATCACTTCTTTTTGGCACCACCATTTCGGCGCCACCTATTTCGTTGCCAGTCCTATTCGGCACAGATCATTTTGTCGCCAATTCGGTGCTCTTTGACAGTTTAGTTATTTACGGTTAGGGTCAGGGTTACTCAAAAAGCACCAAATTGGCGCCAATTAGGTCCATGCCAAAAAGTCGCGGACCCCACTTTTCAAAACTAAAAATTTATTTTGTATCAAAATGTTAAATTTTACAAAGTGTGCTTTATCATACCCAAACTTTGATGCAGCTATTTACCAACAACTGAGATGAGTTTGAGATGACAATCCTGCTACCTTTCATAAATCATTTCCTAACCAAGAGAATTTTGTTGGTATGAGCTACCTATTTGGCATCATAAACTTTTTTTTGCATTGTTTGGTAAGACCATTAATATTGACTTTAATGACTTATTTATCAAAGTATCAACACAGCAGAAATGAATGAAAGCAAAGACCATGCAACATTAAACAAAACCCTTTAAATTTTGACATTTGATGCATAGATGCAAGTACATAGTTTGGTAAGAATAGCATACCACTACTTTAGGTTTAAAGCGCAACTACTTTTGAAGAATACATTATATAACACACTAACAACATTCAAAAGTATAACACTCAAGATCATCACCAGTATTAAAGTTTCACTAACATTTTTTAAAAACTTTCATATCTTAATTACGGCCTTCACATCTTGATGAATTTGGAAGTGATTAAATAGTGCATAATCATACACTATGCTGCATGCAGCCATACAAAGAGAGAAACTACCAATTTTTAGAACTTAGGAAGAAAGACAGCTTTGCGATATCAAATAAAAGTTAAACACAGTAAAATCTGACAAAATATTAGACATTTATTTCCGTTAAAATACTTTGACATATTTATGTTGTTTTGACAATGACAAATATGAAATGCTGCATGAAAGTGGCTCGTTTTTGCTTTACTGCTAGTAAATAAACCAACTGTCAAACAAAGATGCCTAGTGAGTATAAATTCAAAGTAATCAAAGTCATTTGTTAAACTACACAAAAAAATTTCATATCAGCCTGAGAAGACTGAAATATATTATATAATTTAGTATATACAGAAACATTTTGAAATGATGGTCAATATAGCTTGAATATACTAGGTTTGCTAGCTCAAAATTGAAGTATTCTTACAAAAGTTTACCTGTAACCTGCTACCACCTGCAGTGATCTTTTTATGCTTTCAATAACTAATAAAATAGTACGAAGAACGAGGCTACCATACAACCATATTAACAAGCCACCATAACTAGATTCACAGTTAATAAAATTATGTTACAAGAAAGCAATAAAACCTCTAATTTCACTAGTGTGGCCTCAAACTAAAAATTTTACCTAAAATTGATTTGGTAACATACTACTGTAAAGTACTATATTGTATAATTTGAAAAATTGTCGCAATACAGTAATTTTGGTGCTCTGTTGTGAAATTATGCCAGAATCAAAGTAAGCCTAATTTTGATCATAATTTCATCTACTCCAAAAGCATCCTCAGGTTTGAATTAGTGGGTATGGAGCCCAAAATGAAGTTTCTAAAATGAACGATTAAGAAGTTATAGGCGTTTTTGTTCATTTTCACAATGGTTCATGAAATTCTGCTGGAAGACCCCCTAGAAATTGACTGTTCTTTAAAATATTTTACAAAGGTTTCCTATACAAATTACACCTTTTAAACACAGGTAAAAAGAAAATAAAAATTTTGAGGCAAAATAAGCACCCTACTCTACAGGCTACTGGTGATAGACACTGCCACACTGGACAGTTTTCACAACAAATTTAAGTCCTGACTGAGCAGTGAGTACCCTAGCAAAACGTCCTAAACAGAAATTTCAGCACGGATGGTAAAAATCTTTTCGAAACTTGCGGTACCTAAGAAGTGAAAACCTTTTTTCAAAAACCAAGTGGAAGAGCTAGGATATCGCCGAAATTTTTGAAGCAAAATTTTTTTTGCCGCTGAGGGCGCACTTCTCGCAGAGACACAAACTAGAGATGGCGCGGATGACAAAAAATGCATCCGCATGCTGCACTGTGTCCGCAAACCTTGTCCGCATGCTGCACTGTACTGCATCCAAACACAACTAAGTTGATGCTACACCGCAACTTATCTATTCTTTACATTTCCACTAACATCAGAAAAAAATAGCTCTCTAGCTTACGGCATACAAAAAAAAATTTTGGGGATATCATTTTGGGGGTTTTCAGAGGGGTGGCCGTCTCAAACCATGCCAAAATACAGTATTTGTCTTTTAAACATCTGCCAATATAAAAAAAACAACTAAGTAATGCCCTAGCTAGAACCGTTCAAAAAATTGATTTTTGGGGGATCCATTTGGGGTCCCTGGGGGATGGTACTCCCAAACTATATCAAAATATTTGTCGCTAAGATACCAAATGATGTATAAAAAAACTATCGCCCAAGCTTGAGCAATTAAAAAAATTAATTTTGGGGGGCCTATACAGCCATATTGTGGGGCTTCCGAGGAGTGGCCTCCAAAAATTTCGGGAGACAAAATTGTGTTTGCAGCTTAATAACTTGTTACCAACAGGCAACATTTACCGGTAACCCCGGAGGAGCTCGCGGGTCTTCACTTCCTTTCCACTAACGTTTCTGAACTGAACACCAAACACCAAGCTTATAAGTATTGTAAAAGTATAACATTATTGGTTTCAGCCAGATTAAATATGACAAATTCAAACAAAAGGAAGCAAAAATTTGACCGAGGCTTTCCACACTTCAAAACAAATTAGCAACAGAATTCAACTAAAACGACATAAAATAAGTGCAGTGTTTCCTGCACTGCCGTTAACTAAAAAATGAGAACTACCAATGCTTCATGCGTTCAATGTGGAAAAAAGGTGTGACGTGAAACATGACGTAAAGTTGCTTCAAACCAATTTAACAGAATTCAGCGATAGGTGGTGATTTGTGAATTGCAAAGGAAGTGGTCAAGTACGATAACTAAACGATTGAACTCACAAACGCAAATTCTGAGCAAAATGCAAATTAAGTTAGGAATCACATTGAGACAAAGTAACGTGATGCTGAAACATTGCGACCCTTTTGAAACGTAAATAAATCATGAAGTTTCAAACAAACAAAAATAAAGGTGAAAGCATCACAAACAAACAACAAAATCTTGTATATTTAAATCACACAACGGTTTTAGTGCCAATATTGGTAAACCTTTTAAAAAAATGGTGTAGAAAAACGGTTCCGGTATAACAAATGTTAACCTTTCATAAATTTTAAAAACACGATTAAATTTTTGCAGAAATAATCACAGTAAAACAACATGATGCAAATAAACAGCACAGACTGTATCCAATAATATATTTCATGAATAGGAAACACGAACACTTAAACCGGGGCAATTTTAAAAACATCTCTGAGGATATATTGGATCTTTCCTGCTTCACTCCCCGAGTAATTTGCCAGCACTGCCACAGTGGCCGGTCGCACAATTTCTTTACCTTCCTAATCTGTGGGCGAAGGCAATGGATGCAACCAAGATGGTACAACCCCCGTTTTGCAATATCCTCAGCGTCTCCCACCAACACCAATTGGCCCGGGTAAAGATTTTCCTTCACCGCTCTCCATTTTTTACAACCTTGTAAACTTGTCAAGTATATAACCTTTTATCCAAATTAACCAAAACTGGTGAGCAAGAGTGGAATTATACACGTAATCTCGGCGAAGATCCCCTTTTTCATGAAAGGTTGCCACCTGAGTACTTGGGGCAAGTTTCTGCCCATGAAAACATGATGGATTTATTACTAAAAAATCATTTCGTTGGTCGCTAAGCGTGGTAAGTGGGCGATCATTTACGATGCGCATGGCGTCCAATGCGTAAGTTTGCAGTTTGATTAATGTTGGTTTGCAACGAGTATGGCCAATGACTTGGCGCAAAGCAGTTTTAAAGAGCTTAACCATAGCTTCTCAGGAGCCACCCTGAGAAGGAGCATATGGAGGAATCCTCACCCAATTTATTCCACGTTTACGAGCCGCATTATTAAATTCAGTTGGGCTGAGTAACTTCGGTAGTACATCCGCTGCTGCACAAAATGTACTTCCATTATCTGAGTATATGGTGTCCACACTACCGCAAAGGTTAGTGAACCGCAAAAAGGCAAGCAAAAATTCATTTGAATCAAGTCTGGTTACAATTTCCACATGCAAGCAAGAAGTGCTTAAACAAGTAAAGAGCAAACCCCAGGCTTTGCAATCACTTCGATTATGCCGATACAAAATAGGTCCAAGAAAATCAGTTCCACAAATTTAAAACGGTTTGTTTGCCGTGGTAACTCGAAATGAAGGCAAATCTGCCATTAATTGATGTATTGGTTTAGCCTTTCGTGGAGCGAATTCTGCACATTCTGAAATAGAGAATTTTATGCTTCCATTGCCAAAGATGACCCAAAAACCGCTGGCGAGTTTGCATTAAAGTATACGAGGGGCCCGCATGGCCAGCCAACGTATGTTCATTCAATATTATTAAACGGGTTAAAGCATGCCTACTCGGCAAAATAAACAGGTGTCTTGTATCAATAGGTAACTCAGCATTTTCCAAGCGTCCATCAACACTTAGCATAAATTCAGCATCAATGCAAGGACGAAGGTTATGCAAGGTTTTCAGTTCGGTAATTTTACGCATTTGTTCAGCACTGTTCACGTTAGACTGTAGTTTTTTCAACATTTGATCAAAATTGTCTGGAGATCCTTCTTTCAAAAGTGTTATAGCGGCCGCAAAACTCCGAAATTGCACGTATTTAACGATATCCATAAAGCCACGATCAAGGTATGAAGTATTCAGTTCAGGTCTTTGAAAAGGTATGTCTTTACTTTTAGCAATGAGAAATTGTTTAAACGCATTTAGATACGCAAAGCGTTTTTTAAGCGTATACAGGTCAGGTGCACTTTTAATCAGATTATGAAGAGAGTCATCATTATTTTCAGATATTTTAAGTTGAGCAGGTACAGTACAGAGATTGCTCGCACAGCCGACACAGAGGCAACCGCTGATGGGTCCTCAACTTCCTGCAAGAGAAACTCTGGCCCTTTCAACCATAAGTTAAAAGCATCTTTACTTTTAAAACTTTTTTTCCAGTGCCGACATCAGCCAGATTTTGCAATGTGCCGATGTAGCCCCAAGATTCTGGTGACGAGACAACGTGGATTTTGTCAATATGCCGTTTTATAAAACGCGAAAGATGCAGGTCTGGATTAGTTAACCATTTTAAAAGAACTTCCGAGTCCGTCCAAAATTTAACAGCGCAAGAAAGATGTTGCAATGCAGCAAGTGCAAGCAGCATTAAATCACTACATAGCTTAGCCGCTTCTAACTCTTTTCTTGAAATTACCCAATTTTGTTGTTGGCTTAAAACCACTCGCGATTTTCCAAAGACAAAGCTCACATCAAAGCGACCATTAACAATGCGGCGAAGATAAATTACACAAGAAAATGTCATATTAGATGCGTCGCAGAAGCCATGAAGTTGGTAGATAACATTATCATTTTCATCAGGAATTTTTGTGTTCATGAAACAGCAATGGTCTAGAGAAAAAATTGACAGGGTCCCCAAAGAAGCGACCCAAGAATTCCATTCATTCACAATGTCACTGGGAAGTTCATCATCCCAGTCAAGTTTAGCCATGGCAGCCTTCTGCAAGATCAATTTACCACCCAACAAGCAAAGTGAGGCTATGCCAAGCGGGTCAAAATTACTCACAAGTTGGCTTGCCATTTGTCTACGTGTGGTAACATCGGTTAACTTTTTATCAAAGCAAATTTTGAACTGATCGTTTTCAACGTTCCAAACTATTCCCAGCGCTTTAGAATCAGGCATGGGTTGCGAACCGATGGCGATTTCACTTATATTGGATGCGAGATCAGATTTAGGAATCTATGAAAGAATTGATTTGGCATTAGAATTAGCGACCCATTTATGCAATTTAAATCCACGGCTTTTAAAAAGCTCAGTGGATTCGTGCGACATAGTTTCAAGATCTAACAAAGAATCGCTGGTAAATAAAATATCATCAATGTACCGATTTTTGTCAATTACATTTAAAGTTCTGTCACTAGCTTTAGTGGGGTTTTCCGTAATTAAATGTTTAATGGCCAGGAGCGCAACGTAAGGGCTCGAGTTCATTCCCCACACATGCCTCAAGAAACGAAACACCTGTGGTTCTCCTCCATCTAAGTCATTATTCTTGAACCAAATGATTCTAAACAGATGCCTTTGCTTCTCGGGCATCGCGACCTGGAACAAACACTAGCTTAAATCTGCCATTGCTGCAAATTTGCCTAGACGAAAACGAGTTAGAATCTCAACAAGATTGTTCAGAAGATTAGTGCCAGCGAGCATGGCCTGATTAAGTGAAATGCCCGCAACTGTTGCAGCACCATCATAAACAACTCTAGGCTTGTCTTGTTTAGCTACGAAAAAGGTAGGTACCACACAGGATGGTCAGAGTCAACCTCACCCACATTCTCTATCCATCCTTCATTAATCAACTCCACAAAAGTATTGGTTAAAGTGTCCTTCAAACCAGGGTTCTTCAGACCACTCGTTCTAAGCATTTTAGCTCCTTTTAAAGCGTAGTCATAATTACTCAATAAAGTTTCCACGACGTCTTGTTCAAAAGGGACCGGAACTTCATAGCGATTCTCTACAACTTTTGTTTGATTCAACTAGGGCTTGCACAATTTCATCGTTCTTAGAAGGTTGTAATTCCTCCTCTTGAAGCTCAAGTTGCCGCAAATTTTCTTTTAACATGGCATTTTCCAATTTTAATTCATCCCAATTGTGGACACCACAGTGGCAAGACACGACTTCCATTCTCCTGTTCTGAATTGAAGCAGAACAGGCATCCATGCGACCAGCACTAGCCACAGGTCCCAAACGGGTCAACACTAAATTTGGTTCATCAAAGTTCAGGCTTTCACGTTCTTCTAACACAGTTAAAAATGCCTTAGCAGATTGTCCAATGAGAATATCAATATTTTTACGATGAGGCAAAGTGGGTATTTCAACTCCATTAAAGTGCTTTAAATCTGAAGCATTGATGCAAAGTGGCAAAGTATCTTCATTATCAACGAACTCAGGGACAACCAGTGCATCTTTTATCGCAAAGTTTTCGCCAGAGGACAGGGATTCAAGATTAAACTTAGTGAGTCCCTTACAAGACATTGTTCCCTCTCCAAAAGTGCGAATCGATTTTATCGAGTTGACGTTTCATTCAAGTCCTAATTCGGTACACAGGGTTGCCACAGAAACTGCAAAATCAAATTCCAGGACTTTCCAGGACTTTTTAGGTCATTTTCCAGGACTTTTCCAGGACTGTTGAAGCTTTTTTTTTTAAGCACTTAAAATTTGATTTTGACTATTATTCTTTCATGCACCTACTTTTTTGAACTTGTGATAGACGAAAAATTTTGATGTAACGCATTTGCATTCCTAGTATTGACCACTAACCAGGTGCAAAGCTAGAAATTTGCAACGGGAGGGTTAAGCTTTTTGGTAAGGGGGCGGAACCCTCAGACGCCAGAAGCCATTGGGGGTCTGGGGGCAAAGCCCCCAGTGTTCAAAGATTTTGCAATTTTTTTGCAATAATAACTTAATTTTAGGCCTAATTTGATCAAGATTATCGCTTTTAAAACGTGGCATAGAAATTAGCACTGCAAAAACATGATTAAACTGAATGCATAAATGGGCTACAGTATGTGGGTGATAGCTAGAGCTCAATCGATATGACTTTTTTAGGCCGATACGGATATATAACTCATAAACTACCTAATTTGGTCTATATTTTTCACTTAACTTGACACTAAAAGCTTCAGTAATTCTCCTCCAACAAAAGACTATTGCAAACGCAAGTCATACCAAGCAAATTGAACGCAAGAATACTCGTGCTTGCTCTTGAAAATAAACAGTTTAAGGTAATTTCGATAATCCGATATTTTATCGGCGGTAGATAGCCGATACAATATGCCGGCTTGGCCCTGATATCGGCCAAAACATATCAGCTGACGCTAGATATATTGGTCGAGCTCTAGTGATAATGGGTAATGGTAAAACTTCAGTCCTAGCTTTATTTTCAGCCAGTTAACTATAAAATCCTATTATTTGAAACAACAGAGCTTATTTGCACGCCAGGGTGCAAACGAAAAACTCTATCCTAGCCCTAACCCCAACCTTAAACTTAACCCAAACTGTAACCCTAACCTTAACCCAAACTCAAAATCTAAACTCCAACAAACCACTAACGATAATAATTTAAAAAATAAAAGAGTATTTGAGCAAATGAGCACCCACTTTTTCTTATACGCAGAGCTCATTTGCACGCTAGAGTGCAAATAGGCACCTCCTTTGAAAAAACTCGTAAGTATTAATCCAAATCGTCTGTATTTTATAACGCTAGATAAAGATATAATTTGGGAGTAGGGGCTAATGAAATGAGATTTGAGAGAGTTGATTGGTAATTAACAGAATTAAATACTGAGTTACACTTTTTTACAAAGCCTACGTTAAGCATTTTGCATAAAGCGATCAAATTGTTTATTTTTAGCCATTTTTAGTTAGTAAGTTGTTACTGGTTTTATTTTTGACCAATATTAGCCCTTCCCCAAAATCATGTTCCAAAAGTGGCTTTAAATTACTTTACTATCCATATTACTGCAAAAAACTGCCTTAGAAGTATACTGCGATAAACATAGTACTTTTCTAGTTGTGCATTTTGGTCTACGGGTCAATGGAGGGCTTATAGTCCGCTATGCTACTGCTACTAGCAGTAATACTGCTACTGGAGTATCGCATTGCAATAAATTACTGTCCATGAATTCACTCTTCTTAATAATATTCAATAATTTATACATACTGTAATGCAAAGTGCAAATTTTGGCATTTTAACGAGGAAGTGCTTATTTGCACTCTAGTGTACTAGTAAAAACTGCTTAAAAAGAACAAGAGAGCAAAGAGCAGAAGAATGGGCGCTCATATTAATATTGAAGTAAGAGCTAGGGTTGCAGTTTGGGTTAATCCAAACAGCAATCCTAGCTCTAACCCACGTTAGGGCTAGCATAGCAATTTTTTGTTTGTGCGCCAGCATACAAATGAGCTCTGTCTTTTTACAATACAATAAAGCATTTTGAACGAACTTCACAATGCAAGTTATTTTAACAACAGCTTTGCACAATTACAAGGTACCAGTTATTATAAAAAAACTAAAAAACTTCACATTCTGTCAGGGTAAATCACGGGAAAACTTTATAAACATTTTCCAGGACTTTCCAGGACTCACAAACAAAATTCAAGGACTTTCAAGGACTTTCCAGGACAGCAAAAAAAATCCAGGACTTTCCAGGACTTTTCCAGGATGTGGCAACCCTGGGTACACAAATTATCAGAAATTATGGTCGCCTGCAAGGCGGTATCAAGCTGAGCATATGGTAAAGAAGACTTTTTAGTGTCTGGATTTATGACCTGTACAGCAGTAGTTCTTAACAGGACCACTCGCTGATCTGGATCATTTACTTTTCTAACAGCAGAAATGATATTACTGTCACTTTCAGAGTTACTGCTAGATTCCGAAACTGTAGGTGTTTTGTCTGCGGCCCTGACATTTCGAGGGGTAGCGTAGCAATCATGTAAAGCAGTGGCATGTTTAGTTTTAGAATCAGGGTGACATTTTCGACATTTCGATTGATGCGTGCAGTTGCGAACAGGATGTCCTAAAGATAAACAATTCAAGCATCTGCCCGAATCAATTACGGTTTGTCGTTTAAGATGATTGGACAAAGCTTTAAACTTAGCACAATCAGTGAGATAGTGTCTTTCAGCGCACAAAAAACATTCTGGTGGCGATTTAGTAGGGGCGCGTTGATTACGAGATGCAGGACGATTATTAGCTCCAAGCAGATCTCCGTTCAAATTTTTTGCCAAGTCTGGTGCAGTGGAGAACGCTGTGTGACGAACCCTTACAGTATTACACTCACCACCAGAATCACGTGATTTAACTTTATCCTCATTAGTTTTGAACAAAGCTTGTGCATAGTCTGAGGTCATTACATTTATTTCATGCACTACAAAATTACGCAGTGCTTCAAACCCTTCAAAACCCGGTTGATCTAAATCAGAACGCCTATCAAGAAAATCAATATAACGGCGTTTTAAATTACCAGGTAAACGATTAGCCAAGTCTCAAGCAAGAACTGCTCAGAAAGTTTTGTGCATAGTCTGAGGTCATTACATTTATTTCATGCACTACAAAATTACGCAGTGCTTCAAATCCTTCAAAACCCGGTTGATCTAAATTAGAACGCCTATCAAGATAATCAATATAACGGCATTTTAAATTACCAGGTAAACGATTAGCCAAGTCAAGCAAGAGCTGCTCAGAAAGTTTATCGATTTTGTCATGGGCATAAGCGAAAACTTCTAATGTATTAAGATCTTCGTTAAAAGATTTAAGCGATGAAACCGTATGAGTTACTTTAGCACCATTTTGGATTTCCAGTACTTTCAGCTCGGACAAAAAATCAGAGACACCATAAAGCTGACGCAGCCGATCTAGAGCCTGTTCAATTTGTTCACTAGTGCTCATGCTTTCAAACGGCGCAAAAAATAGATTTACCATCTCACTAGGTTGCCCTACACAAGAAGCACGAAGTACCTCTAGGCGGCGTTCCTCGTGAGGGGATTTAACCATTAACTTCCGAATTTGATTTTCCAAAAATAAAAACACCAAGTTATTTCCGTTGTATGCAATTTGAGATGCTAAATTTATGTATTCATTTCTTCCCTGACGTTCAAGGTAACTATGCACAGCTGAAATAGTGTGATCCACTGGTGATGGGCCAGGTACACGTAGATTTGTTTCAATAGACGTTTTAGGAATGGTATTAGCCGTTTGAACAGTACGTTTTGTAACGTCATGTACCCATGATCTGGTATGATCGGAACGAGCATCCTCCGTGGGAATTTCGCGTTGAATAAGTAAAGTTTTTTTAATAGTTTGCGACTTCGTAGCACTAACGGATGCAACATGCAGTTTTAACGTTTTTTTTAAAGCTTCATTGAAACCATTATTGAGGCCCAGCTTGGCTTTACTCGCCCGCGTGACAATGCCTGTCTAATCTCTCAGTGTGTTATGTGTAGCACAAGATCTTCTAGAAGCAGCAACAGACGAGCCCCGCTCAGAACAGGAAATAAGCTTTTGCTCTGCCTCAACTCTGGCTTCTTCCAAACGCAATTTTGCTAACATTTCAGTTTTCTCCGCGCGAGCTGCGCGAGCCTCAGCTTTGGCTAACATCTTAGTCTCTCTTGCTTCAGCCAACTCGGTGGCCACTTTTAATTCTGCTAGTTTTTGATCTAGATCAATATGACGCGCAAGTTTACTAGAAGTACTGGTGCTCTCCATAGTTTGAGACACGCTGTCAGGGGCCTCGACTTCATCATGAAATCGTTTGTTTAGTCGCATGTAGCATTTGTTGTAAGAGAAACAACAATTTTCGTACACTTCTACAATGCAATCAGCTAATTGATCTAATGTACTAAATTCCGTAAGTTGTTGTAAATTGGCGTAATATTTATTGTATGCCATTCTTAGAGCGTCAAATTTAAAAGAAAGTTCCTAAAATTTCTGCTGCGAATTACAGCGCTCGAATTGTTTAGATACCATAGTAAGGTCAACAATCAAAGTTCAGTGCGTGGTGAGGAGCTTTTGAGGGATATTTCCCTTGTCTGAAATTAAACCATCGGCGCCCCCAGTACCACCACCCACAGCCAAGTCCACAGGATCTCCCACCAGGGTGTCACTAGCATCACAAGCGAGTAAAGCAGGTTTCGTTTCCTTAGGCGACTTAATTTCGTTATCCCAGCTACAGACGGCATCATTATTCTCTACAGTAGGTTCACATTGTGTATCCTAACTGCTGTTGGCAACTTTTCCCACTGAACTAATTTTATGTTAGGGGATGAAATAAAAAGATAATAAATACAATAATACAGTAAAGTTAAATAAAAATAAATAAACGTTCTTTCCTGTTATTAAGTTCTGGATGTTGCTGGTTATTGAATTGATTGAATCTTTAACATAAATGGAATTCTTGACAATGAAAAATAAACTTGTTGGTTGATGGTAAATTCAACAGAAAGATGGACCAAAATCGACAGAATCAACGGAAAGACCAAAAGATGGAACCACATGGGCTAGACAAAAGCAAAGTTCCTGCAATTGCTATAGATATGGACAGGGTGAGAAGGAAGAGGCTATTTTGCCTCGAGAGGCAAAATAGTGTTTTTCCTCTGTTTGGGTTAGAGTTAGGGTTGGGATTGGGTTAGGATTAGGATTAGAGTCTGGGTTAGGGTTTGGGTTAGGATTAGGCTTAGGGCTATTTTGGCACTAGCGGCAAAATAGCTGTTAGAATTATTTTGTCTCCAAATAGCAAAATAACATGGGGCTATTTGGACTCTACAGGCAAAATAGCCACTGCCGGACAACTAAGATGAACTGCAATTATGGGTTCCAGAAAACTGTCAAAGCCAAACTATCTTCTCTACTGCCAAGAGCAAAAATGAGGTCAAATTTTTTTATGTTACCAACAGGCAACATTTACCGGTAACCCCGGAGGAGCTCGCGGGTCTTTACTTCCTTTCCACTAACGTTTCTGAACTGAACAACAAACACCAAGCTTACAGATATTGTAAAAGTACAACATATGGTTTCAGCCAGATTAAATATGACAAATTCAAACAAAAGGAAGCAAAAATTTGACCGAGGCTTTCCACACTTCAAAACAAATTAGCGACAGAATTCAACTAAAACGACATAAAATAAGTGCAGTGTTTCCTGCACTGCCGTTAACTAAAAAATGAGAACTACCAATGCTTCACGCGTTCAATGTGGAAAAAAGGTGTGACGTGAAACATGATGTAAAGTTGCTTCAAACCAATTTAACAGAATTTGGCGATAGGTGGTGATTTGTAAATTGCAAAGGAAGTGGTCAAGTATGATAATTAAACGATTGAACTCACAAACGCAAATTCTGAGCAAAATGCAAATTAAGTTAGGAACCACATTGAGACAAAGTAACGTGATGTTGAAACACAACTTTACTTAAAAATTAGATTTCGATGTTTAGTGGTTTAGGAGAAAAAGGGCGCACTAGATTTAGAAAGAAAAAAAAACTCTTTGTGGCCAAAAGTGGTTGGTACTGGTAGGGATGAAAGGGCATCTTACTGCTTAAGACATACAGACATATAACCCAGGAAATATTGTTTGACATATTTAAGCCATTTTTGAATGAGACCACTTTCTACACCAAACTTTCAAAATGGCTTTCGGGTTCTAAAACCAAAGTCACGCCACTCATTGCCTTGAAATTTGGCATAAACATACAACTTACCGTACTAATCTCAAACTGCTGTTAAAATTTCATGAAGCTAGATCAAACTGTTCTCAAGTTATAACAAATAAAAGTCTGAAACTTCACACTCGTGAACTTTGAAAATGGCTGAGTAAAAACAAAGGAATACGTGATGTGAGGTCAGTCTTTCTAATTACACTGGTTTTATCTGCCTTGTGTGTGTTTTCTATCAGTTTTTCTGCACCGTGTTTTGGCAATCAAAAATAATCTATTGTCCCAGTCTACCTGATAATTCCATGCAACTACCAGCTGTACTAATCCTGAACCAATAGCCCAAATACAGGTACTGTACAGTATATCACATGCTCTGCATGCTGTCACAGTGTCACAAGCTTCTAGGCCTACACTCATTTTGATATCTAACTCAATAAGAACAACTTTGCTGCCTCCCAACGCAAGCCTATAGGAAGGCTATAAGGCCATTCAAAACCACTGGTAGCTTACGGTACTTGTCCATGAACCTGGAACCCTCTAATCATCTGCTACTCTGAAGGCTATTCTGTCATTGGAACTTTGTGTAGCCTGATAGCCTAGTCTTTTTAGGCTACTCCACCACATATAGGCTACAAACATGCATACCTATAATGCTTGATGCCATGAACTGTTGACGAATAGGCTACACTGAACTAACTCGATCACTCTGAAATGCAAGCGCATGTGTAGTAGAAACTGTTATCTAATCTCAGCCTTGGGCTTGTACCATACCAATACCATAGGCCTACTGCATACAGGGTGGGTAGGTATGTGGCTAGTGGCTAGGCTATGTGCCTCTGCTATGATGATTGTTTTCCAAACACCTGTTTCATCTACATTTTTTCGTCTGCCTTTGTTTCATCTACTCATCAAACGCCTTAAACTTTTCCTAGTCTAGTCTACCAACACCAAAATCTTTTTGTTGGTGTCAAGAAACATGTTCAGCCTATCAAAACTAAGGTTGTTGCGGCAAAAATAGCCTATTTTAGGATGCTCCGAATTCTGAAAAAACGAACTTGAACCGAAGGCACTTTTTACTGTTTTAGAAGCCCAACCCTATCTATTGTCACAATATGGTATTGTCATTGTCTTCAATTCATATTATCGGCAGTTACTGGTATATCATGACTAGGCCTAACCATTGTTGGACATAAAGAAATAATTCACCAGCAATAATAATTTGTAAAAAAATCTAAACAATTACAGTACGCAGCGCTGCGCTGACGCTGTTACGTGAAGCAGATTTTAGTCGCCACGCTGCGCAGTGCACCAACATTCCAACAAGTGCAACAACACCGCGCGGCCTCGTAGCCTCGTACGCTGCTGCGCTGTTGCCTTGCTATCTCGAACGCTGACTCGCACTATGTTTGGCGCGGCGCAAAAACTTGAGTGCGTTTTACGTTTGAGTTTGAGCGAAAATCCGGCGCAAAACTTTTTAACCTGGCTGCAAGTCAGAGGTGGAGTACAGGACACAAGACTCGGGCCAAGGCCAAGGACACAAAAAAATCCGAGGCCAATGCCAAGAACCGACTTACCAAGGACAGGCCCTCTCAAGGCCAAGTACCAAGGATACACCGCGCAAGTGTTCTCCAAAAAAAGTCTACATGCAAAAAAATCGTAAATTTTTGCAAACATTCAGGCGTTCTCCAAAAGAAAAACAAAAAAAAGGTCTTTGCCCTCTAGAGTCACACTCCAACATATTCAGAAGTAGAAGTTTTTATGGATCAACTTGTTATAAAGTCAACCCGGAAAGTAGCTCAATCGATATAGGGTGTTCAGTTGAGCTGGTCGACCGCTTTGGGACACATTCATTTGACTCGAATGTAACATTGGCGAGCACGTCAGGACGTTGGAATGGTGTACGCTCTCCCTTGTGCTGGTTGGAGACGTTGAAGTGCAATCGCCAGGGTAAAAGGAGGGGGATAGATGTAGCGTGACGATATAACGAAGCCTCGAGTGGATGTTTAATCGGATCAGTTGGTTATTAGGTCAATCTGGAGAGTAACTCAATAGGTTGTTCAACCGAGCCGATCAGCGGCATTGGGACGCGCCCTTTTGACATGGATGTTACAAAAACAATATTGCAAATTTTCGGGAAAATTCAGGCGTTCTCCAAAAATAAAAATAAATAAGGTTTTCATAAAGTTTCCGCGAGGTCTCTGGCGTGCTCCACGATGAAAAACAAAAATGGTCATGACCTTGGCCCATTTTTAACAAATCAAAAAATAGTGCTGTCCTCGAGCCGAGGACAGGGTAATTTTTGAGGACTTGCAGGCTTCGAGCCAAGGCTAAGGACTTCAAATTGTGTCCTCGAGAACGTCATCTAGGTCAAGGACCTTCTCGAGGACTCCACCTCTGCTGCTGGTAACCCTTATATCGGATCGCAGGCAAAATCAATAGAGTTTCTAATCCCTTCGGTAACAAGACGTTCAAAATTTTTTGGCGTTGTCTTTTCGTTTAGGTGTAATAGCAGGGCATTCAAGTCATTAAACGTACACTTGTACTGATAGCACCATCACGTGACAGCAGTTCTGGCTTCAAGCGTTCAGCGTAAAAACAATAGTCAACTGTCGAATAAGTAGGCCTATAGAAAAAGGCAAAGTCAAAAATCGTTCACTTCCGGAATAAAATGTGAAATTTGGCTCAAACCTTCCCCAGGGTGAGTGGAACAATTTCTTAAGGCGAGCCAAAAAATCGGGTTTAGGTAACTCCTTCAAACTGCACCTTAAGTTATGTTTTAGTTCAACCTAGTGGTTAAAGAAAGTTTCTTTGTTGCAAACAAGCTAACATGACCAACTGATAATTTTACGATGTCATTTTATTGTTTTTGCAAACTAGAATATTTTGGAATGCAATGACGTAGATATGACGTTATTTTTGCCAAAAATGTAGGCCTATGATGACAAGCAAAATATTGCTCAAATTGATGGAGTCCCTTATTGATATCAAACTCTGTTGATAAACATCTCGCGTAGCCTAATTTACGTCACATAGAGACGTAATTATGACGTCGTGTTTGCCAAAAATTCCAACAAACGATAGCAATAAATTTCTAATTAAAAATATCAGTTTAATGATGACATTTTGCAACCAGCGTATTCCTTCAAGATACAATAGCTGCATGTAGCAGATGACGTTATTATGACGTTATGTTTCCCAAAAATTGCAACAAAACAACAGCAATAAATTGTTTGTTAAAAGCATTAGTTTAATGACTACATTTAGTAATCAGCGTATTAATTCAAGATTCAGTGCAATAGCTGCATATAGCAGATGGTGTCATTTGGTGATGTCATTGTGCCTGGCGATTCATTTGGTGATGGTGATGTCATTTGGTGATGTCATTGTGTCGTTTGGTGAAGTCTATGATTGCAAATGACTTCTTAAAACTTTTATCAGTAAAATATTTGGATTTGCAGTATTAAAGTCATTATATTGTATAATATTGTGTCAATGTCATCATTCCCCACTTCACATACTTTTTATCATGTTTACCACGTTTTCTGCTTGTAAATTTAAGCAAGTTTGGTGCTGGGATGTTGATGAAATGCTGTATTTTACCCTCGAGAAACATAAAAAGTGCTAAAGCTTCCGGGGCTCTGCCCCGGACCCCGCTGGGAAAGCTCACAGCACTCCCCCAGACCCCTTAGATGGATTTAAACCAATTTTATGTCTAGTTGTGTTTTTCATAGATCCTAACTGTATGCGAATATCGCTATCCCCTCACTTTCAAATGAAGATCTACAACCATCGTACAAATAATGATTTAACGGCATGGGCCCCGATAAGGCTTGGGGGGCCCATTAAGATTTTGGGGCCCGGTATCGACCTTCGTACCCCTTGGAAAAATTTCTTTCTGAGGCCCTGAGGACAGGGCATTTTTGAGGACTTGTATGCTTCAAGGCCAAGAACTTGCGCTTCGAGGTCAAGGCCAAGGACTTCAAAATGTGTCCTCGAGGATGTCTTTGAGGACTCAATTCAATTTCAATTCAATTTATTTGTTCACTTGAGTTCAATTTCCAGAAACTTAACAACCAATAAAAAATAATAATAAATATCCACACGCACAAATAGAATGAACATTAATGCCAATCAAGGAAAATAAATGTGGGCTAATTTACTATAACACTTAACAAGAAGTAATTATTGACGAATGCGTGGAAATTAATAAACTATTCCAAAAATATGAGTACTGTACATTAAGTTACTTACTATCAAGCAAACAGGACAGCGAAAGACCTTTTTCGGGTCATCGAGTCAAGCTGCCCATACAATTAATTAATTATTGTAATTGTTTTTGTTTTTTGAGGGGGTAATTTTTCACCATTTTTAAAACAAAGAAAAACAAAAAACAAAACAAAAAAAACAACAACAAAAAGAAAAAAAACCAAAAAAACCCCTAAGTATTCAACCAAAAGGATAGCAGTTAGCATAAGAAATGAGCACACTTGGGCTTACCTCGAGTTTATCAAGACTGTAAGTACTTCAGTAATTACTTAGCATGGACAATTTTATTTGTTTGCTAAATGAGTATTTTGGTAATTGTTTGAAAGTTGGTGAAATTTTATTCCATATTTTTACTCCAATGTACGAGCAAGATCGTTGCCCGTTTCGAGTTTTAGCTCGTTCCAAATAAAAATTGTTTGCAGCAATTGATCTCGTTTTGTAATCATGATGTTTACTAGCATATTTAAAATAATTGTCGAAATTTTCAGGTAACATGGAGTGATAATAAGAGTACATAAATTTAGCAATTTCTAGTTCAAAAATGTCTTTCACTTTCAATATTTTCATGGATTTAAACAAAGTACACATTTTTGCTTTATCTTTTACAAATTTGAAGTTCATAATACGGATGATGTTGTTTTGCAGCACTTGAATCTTTGCCAAAGAAGTTTGACAAGCACTGCCCCATGAAATAATTCCATACTTTAGATACGGATAAGCAAAACTGTAATATAACTTGATTAGTGTTTGCTTGTTAACATAATGTCTGATTATAGATAGAATTCTGGCTGCATATGACAATTTTTTGATTACATAGTCAATGTGTGCTTTCCAATTTAAATGTTTATCTATCATGACACCCAAATATTTTATGGATTCCACAGATGGAATTATATGTTTGCCTATTTTTATGGTAAATTTTTTCCAGGAACTTGAGTGACATTTTGGTGCACAAACAAAGTATGTTGTTTTGGTGTAATTTAGAGAAAGTCTATTATATTTCATCCATTCATCAATAGAAGTAAGTTCTTGATTTACTTGCTGCTGAAGATGAGCTGTATTTTTATTTTTTAGTGTTAGAACTGTGTCATCAGCAAACATGTTAACTTGAAAGTTTGTATGAAGTGGCAGATCATTTATGTACAAAGAAAACAGTAGAGGTCCCAGGGTAGAGCCTTATGGTACCCCACACACTATTGTACTAGCTTTTGATGGAATATTGTTGCAAACAGTGAACTGTTGACGATTAGTTAAATAACTGGAGAGAAGATTATGCATATTTCCTCGAATACCATATAAATAAAGTTTATCAAGAAGTAATTTGTGATTTACAGTGTCAAAGGCTTTTGACAAATCCAAAAACAAACAGCATGAATTGTAACCATCATCTCGGTTTTTTATAAGTTGGTTATATAGGTCTGTTACTGCCATTTCAGTAGAGTAACCACAACGAAAACCAAACTGCTGTTTAGTAATTACCTTATTTTTTGAAAAAAATAACTCAAGTCTTGAATATAGCAACTTTTCAAAAATTTTTGAAATAAGTGACAAAAGAGAGATAGGTCTATAGTTACTGGCTCTATCTTTTTGTTTGGCTTTGTAGATTGGGACTATCTTTGCATTTTTTAGAGAATTAGGAAAAATTCCTGTTTCATGGCATTTATTAAATGCATCCCTCAGATAAGTGGATATTATAGGCGCTAATATTTTTAACAATTTGCTTGGTACATTCTCAGGCCCAGCTGCTTTTAAAGGATTAAGTTGTAAAATTTGTGAATATACTTCATTTTCTGAAATTGGATCATACATAAAGGAGTTAGGCAAACTTGGAAAAGTAAAATGTTTGGTGGCGGCAGGTATTTTTGCATCCATATTAGGTCCTACTTTTGTAAAATACTCATTTAGCAAGTCAGGTATTATGCTTTTGTCAGTAATTTTACCCTTTTGTTCATCAATTATCAAAGGAATGCTGTTACTTTCTAATCTTTTGTAGCATAGTATTTTATTTATGATTTTCCATTGCATAGATATATTATTTTTGTGCTTTTGTAACTCATTTTGATAATAATTTCTCTTTGCAGTGTCTTTCAGTTTGGTTACTTTTTTTAAGTAAGTTTTATATTTTGAAATCAAATGAGGTCTATGTTGTTTATAGCATTGCTCAAACAATTTGTTTTTTTTTGAAATACATTCAAGCAACTCTTTGGTCAACCAAGGCTTAGCTTTGATTTTCATCTTCTTTCTAGACAATTTTGTTAATGGCGCATGCAAGTTAGTCGCTTCTGTTATAGCAGTTAAAATATTATGAATTTCTGTATTTGGATCATCATTCAGACTATGTGATAAATGTTGCAGCCTATTGTTTACGTCTTCAGAGAAGGCTTCAACATTAAATTTTTTCATATCTCTTATCATTATTCCTGGAGTGAAGCTTCTACGAATGTTACTTTTCAAAATGCAGAATGTAGGCAAGTGATCTGATACATCACTAATAAGAATCCCACTAATTGAAATTTTTTGGAGCGAGTTGCTATAGATATGGTCAAGAGTAGTGGCTGAAGCTGAAGTTATCCTAGTTGGTTTGTTAATTAGAGAGAAGCACCCAGATGAATATATTTCATTTATATATTGTTGTATCTTATTGTCAATATCTTGCTTTGATAAATCCACGTTATAGTCACCCATTAGAACAAAGGTATTGTTTGACTTACTGAATTTTTGCATAATTTTACATAACTCTTCCTTAAAGGATACATAGGAGGTATTTGGGTGTCTATAAATAACACCAACAATCAAAGCCTTGGTTGCTGTTTTTTTATTCAATTTTGGGTGGTTAAGAATTTCAATGAATAAACTTTCACAATTAGGGCAATTGATAGTTTCTGATTTGACAGAGTATTGTAAATCTTTTCTTATGTATATTCCTACACCTCCAGCATGGGACAGTGAGTCAACGTGTTCGAATAGATAGTTTTCTATATTAACTGATTTAGCATTGGCATTATTGAGCTTAGTTTCAGTAATAGTTATTATTGCAGGTAGGCAATCATCCGACAACTGTCCTAAAAAAGTATCTATTTTGTGTTTATTTTTTGGCAAGGATCTCATGTTAAAATGCACAAAAGCTAGTTGATTGAAGAACTTAGGATTTTTAACAATATTGGAATATTGAGAAACACTGAAGTAGTTACAGTCTTCAACTTGTCCACCAAAATCAGTATTTTCATTATCAAAATCAAGGTGAGCTCTATCCATCAAACCCAAAACAAAAAAACAAAAAAGAATACCAAACAAACAACAAAAGACTCCATCTCTGTTTATGGGCATTGTGAAATTTCCTCGATTTCGGAAGTATAAGCAACCCGTAAACAGTGCTGCCGTTTTGTAGAAAAAATTGGGTAGACTCTAAAAGCTTCGTTCCATTTTTCTACCAAGAAAAAAGACTTTCCTCAAATTTTTGTTCTATTCATCTATCAATTTCAACTAAACATTAAAATAAAATAAAACCTAAAAAATCTTGGCAAAATTTCGCTCCATTTTTGTGCCAATTTTAAGCATAGCAAAAAAATCTTTACTAAAATTTTGTGTCGTTTTTCTGTTATTTCAAGGCGGAGGTTGACGAGAATTAGCAAAAAGTTAGGTTATTCGAGAGCACAGCAATTGGGAGCTTACCCTGCCACAGAAACTAAGTAGATTGAGTCTGCCCTTGACAACAGCACTCAATATGTATGGTATGTACAAAACGTTTTGGCCTGTCGAGTCACAACCAGCACGATTGTACGGTACGACCAAGTCAGTCACTAGCCGTGATTGTACGCCCTTCTAATTTGCATATTTATAAAAGAAAATGAAAAATCAAATATTTTTTGAGCTTGTGGCTTATAAAGATCTTTAGGACGAAAACATTTTTCTGCATAAAGTGAAGGGAAGTTGTTTTGTTTTATCAGCCATATTGCAGCAACAGACAAAATTTTTAAAAGAGATATATCATTTTTTATTACACGCTAAACGTTTTCGACCATTCTTCTGGTCCTCTTCAGAGCAAAATAATCACATCCTATCAGTTTAAAGACAAACTAGCAAATGAGCAACTTTCAAAGTAGCAATATAGTTTACCTCAACCCAACAAGTACGCAATTTTAACGTAACAATTGTACAAATTACGCAAAGACATGAAGATGATATCTCACATACATTCGGAAAAAAGAAACACGCACACACACACTCGAAAACATAATATTACATGCTAACCCAATAAACATTTTGTAAAAAAGATGAACCATTAGCGTAGAGCTGTCTATTGAGTTGTGGGTTGCGTTTTTTTTTTTTTTTTTTTATGAGCAAAGCTTCTTGTATCTTTGTAGCGTATTCTGAATTACAAATGCATAAAACTTTAAAACCATTGAAATCTGTATTGTTTACCTTGCAGTTTTGGTATATTTCAAAGTGATCACGAATTGCTGATTTAGTGGTTTTGTGGTGCAGATGTTTCTGAATCCTAAGGCCAAGATGTCGCGTAGTCATACCGATGCATGAAATATTCGCATCACGCGACAAGAAATTTTGTACAAGACATTCGACAATAAAGAAAACGGAGTCAAACATTTAAGTTGAAAATACGATCCAGTTTTAAAACATGTATAATAAACATTAATATCAACATTAAATTTCATTTTAACTAGAGCAGTTGGTTTTTCCGTAAAAACTCGTGATGCTTTTCGAAAAAATGGTATTCCAATAGAGAAAAGAAAATTGGGTTCATATTTATCCGGAGGGTTGTTTTGTCGTTTTTCAAACTTTTTTATGGTGTTATTTACAGTATATACCAATCAGGATATCGATTGTTGCGAATAACATGGCGTAAGCGCTTTAATTCCTGCACATATAATTCGGTACTCGAGCATATTTTCTTGGCACGATGCAACCAGCACATAATTAAACCAGATTTTCAAGTATTATTTTGCTTTGAAGAGGACCAGAAGAATGGTCGAAAACGTTTAGCGTTTAATAAAAAATGATATCTCTTTGAAAAATTTTGTCTGTTGCTGCAATGTGGCTGATAAAATCAAGCTCATTGCGAAGATTTGTTTTAATTTTGTGGAGAAAGACAATAGACATAACCAGTAGCGTACGCAGGATTTTGAAAAGGTGGGGGCAGGAAATTCAGAAAGTTTAAGCAGAAAAACAAAGATCAGAATGAAAATTTTTTAACCCAAAAGCAGTCCCATTTTCCTGCCCAAAATTAGGTGAAGACCAAAAAAAAAGGTCTTCACTCAAGTTTAGTCCAATTTTTTCCCAAAATTGGGTGCAGGACAAAAACAAACGTCTTCGCCTACCCTTTGTGTGCTCAAAGCTACTGCCCAACTTACAAAAGGGGATGGCATGCCGCAATGTTGCATACTATTCTATGCTAATTATACTAATCTGGCGACCTAAAGGGGGGGAGCATGGCCCAATGGCCTCCCCTAAATACGCCCCCGGACATAACCAACAAATCTAAACGCACTCAGTATGTAAAATATGGATGAGAGGCTGCGAAAAGACCATTGTACAGACCCAAAAAATTGGCGCGGTTGCCAAGTCTGCAGCCTCTCATCTGACAATTACATAAATAACATAGCAATGCAAGACATCTAACATTTTGAAAGGAAAACAAAACAAAACAGATGTATATAGAGAATAGAAGCAAAACGAGGTATATAGAGAATTGAGTACTGTATAGGGCAATTTATATGACGCATTGTTGAGAAGTAACATGGTAATAATACATTCCATTTTAAACATGGCAAGAGTACATTCTACTTTAAACGTAAATATTAAAAAGCTAATTATATGCAAACCATACCAAACAAAAGTTCATATCAACCATCAAAAGTATTAATGGCCAGAGGTGGAGTCGAGGACACAAGGCTCGAGGCCAAGGCCAAGAACAGCCTTTCCAAGGACAGACACTCTCGAGGCCAAGGACAGGAATGCTCGAGGCCAAGGCCAAGGACCAAGGACACAAAGCCAAGTGCTCTCCAAAAAAAAAAAAAAAAAAAAAAAAAAAAGGTCTTCACAAAAATTTTTCAAGCGATCTCCACTAAAAAACGTTTTCCAAAAAATTTTTCAAGCGCTCCACAGAATTTTAGCATTCCAAAAAATAGTGCTGTCCTCGAGCCTAGGACAGGCCAATTTTCGAGGACTTGAGGCCTCGAGGCCAAGGACTTCAAAATCTGTCCTCGAGGCCAAGGACGTCCTCGAGGACTCCACCTCTGTTAATGGCAGCTCGGATAAATTTAAACACGTAATCATGAGTACCTAATTAACCATAAACAAATACACCTCCATATTTGTAGTTTGTTTTGAAGGATTTGTTTAATTTGTTTTTTACAAATACAGTCAAACTTATTCTTGGATCGCTTTTGAGTTCAATTGACAAATCGTTCCACATTTTGCTACCTACAGAGTGTCCGAAGGGGCTAAAGTTAGGGCAATAGACTGGATTGGCGTTGACTCCATCCCATCTTGACCAAGCCATTCCAGAGATATTATAAGACTTGAGAATTCGCGCACAGCTTGCCAAAGACGTATACACTACACAGTATATAACTTCTTAAGGACTTTGGTAGGTACGATTTTTTTATACACTTTGGTGGGAGATTCCCTGATTTTAATTTTTCATGTCAATTGCCAACTCTGAAGCAAATAATAATCCCTCAATGGCAGCTGCATTAAACCAATTTGCAGCGCAGTGCTCACTAATCAATTTAATTGTCTCAGCAGAATTTTCTCAGGCAGACAAGGTACTATTTTACCGTAATTGACTTTCTCGGATTTTTTCAGATACTAATGGTGCAGTTCACTGCGTCGGATTTTTTGCACCAACCTGCAAGTAAGCAGCAGCGACTAGCCAACCTTTTTACTCGAGGCTTTACAATGATGTGTATGAAAAAAACAACTCCATTTCGTAGTAAAAAATATCACGGTTGTTATGAAAACTTTTATATGGTAATAATTTTCGTGATGCAAGATTTTTTGATGCAATAGCCATTTACTATGACGAAATGGTGTTGAAAATTTTTATGAACTCCATTGCAAAATCTCATGTACTGTAAAAAGGTTGACTGAGTCAAGCACTCATATTTATTTCTTGTGCCATGCCAATGAAAGGGGATAAAGTACGCCAATGAAAAGGATAAAATTTGCAGCTAAAATTTTTCGTGTATTTTTTGCTATGCGACGTGGCCTAAAAAAATCTTAAGAATAAAATCAATATTTAAAACGAAGGTCTTTACTCTCCGAGGATCGCCATTATTAGGATTGTTTCCAAAGTCCACGTAAATTTTTGGACTACGTGAAGCGGATTGTAATATGTTTCACTCCAGAACCACTCCAACATTTCACGCACAGATTCCGGCTCCAATCCATTCCGAAATGTTGGAACCTACATTCACCCTTTTTACATGAGGCTTTGCAATGCTGGTGTTGATGAAAATTTTCACCCCATTTTGTCATAAATATTGGTTATTGCCTCACAAAAGCTTGTATCACAAATATTATTATCTTGTAACATTATTTGTACCAACCGTGATATCTTTTATGACATAATGTTGATTTTTTCATGAACACCATTGCAAAGCCTCTTGTAAAAAGGTTGAGGTAGCAACCATGCAAATAAAAATCGCTTGTTTTGTCTTCAATATCCTGTACATGTCTTAAGGTCTGACATTGTATCGCTTCTTCCTATTCCTGACTCTACGTGTAATTTTTGCTTTACTATCCTTTCGCTATTGTTGAGATGGTGAAAAATCAAAAAATAAATAAATGAATGAATCGGCCATTTGGTCGAGCGGTAACGCGTTCGTCTCTGGAGTGGAAGGTCGGAGATTCAAATCTCGGGCTGGTCAAATCGGACACAATGTTGCCAACGTACGGCTCGCCACCGCTGCGACATGAGGAGCTATGTTGCCCGGCCGCAATGACGCGGAAATGGTCCCCGCCAACTCGTTATACGCTTCGGCGTATTACAGCGAGTATAATGAAAGAGTTGATTAATGAATGAACCAACTTTGTTTTGAACAACAGTCCACTCCGACGTCCAAGTGCGTAAAAATTTTAAGTTAAAGTAACTTACAAAATGGAAGAAATGAGTCATGACCATGAAAGTACTTTAATAAAGAATAACAATAAACAAACAAAAAATAAACCGACTTAAGAAATTGCACCCCTGAACCAATCCTAATCCTAAAATTTTTGAAAGATTGACTCTCAGATCTGCCTCGGTTTCAGCCAAAAAGCGCCTCCGCTCCAGCGCCGGATCCAAGATGTTCAAATTGATGTAGCTACCTTACAATTTAAAATCACTTGCTTTGTTTTCAATATCTTCTACATCAGGGGTTCCCAAACTTTTTCTTGCTGTGAACCACTTATGGGTTTATTCTGTAGCTGCGTATCATCTACCTTTGAATAGCGTTTGACCATAATTAATGGCATAAGTAAAGACCTGTGCTACAAAGTCAACCGACACAATAACACACAAAATAAAAAAGTAAACAAAAATGCAATTAAAAAATAGACAAAAAGCAAAAAACAAAGAACAGATACATAGACATAAAAAAGCATGATATATAATTAATCGACCAATAAATACTTGCATGTTAATGCGATGGCTGCGTTTGCTTTTCTTCCACTAATTTTGCAAATCGTGGAGATATTTTGCTTTCAGAACATCGAAAATCGTGTTCTGGGTTTCCTAGACAATTTCTTGCTTTCGAATCGATTGCAAGAAAAGTAGAAAACCCTTGTTCGCATTCCCATGTTGTTGAAAATAAGAGAAGCTGAGTAATTGCATTTTTCGCTAATGTTGGATAGGAAGAACATACATTGAACAAAAAGTTGGCCTATGTAAAACTTTAAACTTCTCCTGTGGACCTTCATCACGTTGCAAATCAATGAGTTCTTCTTGTTTACCAGTTCTCACTGGTGGATCTTCAGGCTTAGCAGTGAATGGATTCCAAGTGTATGCTTGTGCATCACCGTCATTGAAGAAGTAATGCTTGATTTCATCTTTCAACAGAAGGTCTTTGGTGATTTCTTGAACAAATGTAACACTAGACTTCCCTCCGAGTAACGTCACACTCCCAAACATTCCAAACTGTTTGTTCTTGATGTTTTTTTTATCTACAAATCGAGCTTTCGAATAAATGCTGTCAATTTGGTTGCGAAATCAATGATGTTGCTCTCAGGCCCCTGAAGATAACGATTGAAGTGATTCATGACTCCAAAAGAATCGGACAAGTAGGCAAGGAAAAGAATGAAATAAAAAAGTTTCTCATATAGGAAAAAAATCAAAGTTATTCATTACGAAGAAGGCCTATTTGTTACTACAAATTGGCACGTTTGTTGATATCTTGCTCCATTACGAAGATATGCAAACGTGGCGGGAAGTTGGTTGATAAACTCTATTGATGACTCGTACTCCTCTTTTGTTCTGACGTCAACTCTTATGGGCGTTCACTCTTCAATTACGTGAACAGAATAACTCCAATGCATTCAGAAAAAATCTCGGTTCACAAATAGCTTCAACTCACACTTGCCGATAAAACCACGGCGAACACTTCCACAGAAATATTCGCAACAATATTCTTTGCCAGTATCCACTGGTATGAGAGACACAAATAATGTCACTTAACTCACAATATATTCACTCAACTATTGACGGGAATCTCAGTCCCAATTAATCTTAACGTAACTCAGTGCCTCACTAAGTAGGCCTACTTCCAACAACAATAACTCAATAAGAAGTTCCTCGTTGAGACCAGAATGACAAAATCTAGAAAAATTATAAACCACAGCAATGCTATTTATATGCAAAACATAGGGTTCCAGAAGATTCAAAATAATTCTGGCAAATCCTAAAAAAAGAAAGAAAAACTATCACAAGATCACTCTGCGAATTGCAAAACATGACTACTGTGACACAAAATCAAATGTATTGGAAAGTTTTCCAAATTTTTCTATTTGAAGAAATGTCTGTTACGTAACAAGCAATGTTAGTCTGTGTCGAATTTGAAGTAAACACAGAAATTCAATTCGATATCAAGAAATTCAATTCAATGTCACGCTAATGGCAATTTTTGTTACACTCGTATGTACTGTAGTTCACATATTATTTACATGTATTGTATTACAGTTGAGAAGCAAATGAATTTGAGGGGAATTCTGTGAAATCAAATATCTTTTGCATGTATAGAAAACATTTCGCGTACCACTTGAAAAGCTTCTGCGTACCACCAGTGGTGCGCGTACCACAGGTTGGAAACCCCTGCGCTACATGTTTTAACGTCTGACGTTTTGTGACTACTTCCTTTTTCTGACTTTACATGCTGTCTTTGTGTCATAATCCATTAGTCTAGTTGTGGTGGTAACAAACAAAATGAATGATTGAATTTTGCGCTGCGCCAAAAGTTTAATTTGGTGCGGAATTTTGTGATTTTCAGCGTAACAATGATAGATTCGAGTTTTAAAGAGAGTACGGTTAACAACTAGCGCGTAAGCGGTACGCATATGCTTTACAGTTGTCATTAAGCGAACTCTGTAAAAAATTAGCTGTCAAATTTCATTGTGTGACAACTGTCAAATATTGCGTAACAACTACTCGAACGAAAGTACTGTATTAAGTCTAAGTGAGCCATTATTGCCATCAACATGGTTTTGAAAGTTTATTATTGGGTCAAAAATAAAATAATACGGTACCGTACGGAAGGCCTACTTACGGCTAAGTTGGAAAACGGAAAGTTCATTTTTTTGCGCCAACTCAACACTTCAGTTATTAATAGCGCCTTTTTGCCCGTCTCTTAGAATATTTTTTGTTGATAACAGCAATATTCTACAGTAAGCTTAAACATCTCTTGAACAGGCAAATCGTAATAATTCTGATTTTTTGTCGTTTAGGTATCGACTGATATCAAAAAATTTATGTATTTATTATTATCTAAACTTATGTTTTTCACTACTGTTTATTACGCCCAAATACAATACAATATTGGCTAAAAACTCAATTTCGGGAATACATCTGGGATTTCAAGGGGTTGGCACCCCCTAATCGCGAAATATTTGTCTCTTGAATATCTATTTGATATCAAAAAAGAATTGGTTCTCTAGCTTAAGTCATTCTAAAAAACTTAGTAATCTTATCGATTCTGGACTAGTAGCAACGATAAACTTATCGATTCAGAACCAAAACAAATCTTCCTTAGAATTTATGGTGTCTTGCCGATCATGGAATGAAGATCAATTGGACAATGCGAGCGATAATGATCGTTTCCAGTACGCCACAGATCTTTTTTTAAGGTTGAATCGCAGCTGGCAAGTTTGCAGAGATTTTTGCGAATAAATTTTATCAGCTTTAATCGATTTTGAAACACCTTTACCAGAAAATCACTAAAATTTTAGGCGCCGCACAATAGCCTACTGACTACGATTGCACTTTTCTAAGTTTAGAATCTAATAAATTTATTTTTTGTTTGCTTTTGGTTATTTGTTCTGCTGTGACTGTCAATTCGCTTTTAATTAGCTCATTTTTAGCAAAAATGAACAAATTGTAAATGTGTTAAATTATAATGACGTCATAAAATCATCTAGGCCACTTCGACTTCTACTTTCAAACCATTACAATCATCGCAATAATGACCTCGGTTGGCCTACAACTTTTCAAAAATAATTGAACTAAAATTAAGCTTCTTGAAATTAGCGAATTTGCCTCGTCATTTTGACGAAGACAAGATTCTCGACTATACTTCAATCCAACTTACCACTTCCGAGTTTGAAAGTTTACTTAATCAATATGCTGACACAATAACCTGTTTTCACAAAAGCGTCCTTATCTCAACTATCTTAACTCCATAAAACTTTCTGCCCCACAGAAGACCTTGATTTGATGTATGGTCAAAATCGCATGATTAGCGCTAGGATACAATGGTCAGATAATAATCTTCTTCAATGATAAGTTTTCGAACGTTATATTGCACCTATAAAAAACTATTCTAAAAAAAATTTTTTTTTTTTTACTAAAAAAACGTTTTTTTTGTAAATGTTGAAGCAAAATAACACAACACAAAACATAAACAAGGATTTTTAATGAGCAAATTTTAAAACAAAAAGAAACGGAAAAACACAACAAAAAAACAAAAATATCGATAATTTTAAAGATACGTCACAAAAGACAATTAGTTAATCCGTTATGATTTACAAAACTGCATTAATATTACAGTACCCACCGGTGTAAAAAAAATTCAATTAAAGTAAGCGTATTTTCTGAAATGAGAATTTAAAATATTCCTATGTCTTGCTGTTATATACTCAAAATTTTTAACTAAATTAATGGCATTAAAAAACAGTGATATGTCCGGTTTTGAATTTGAAAGTTTACATTGGTGAATCAAAAATTTTCACATACAGTAAAAGCAATCTATTAATAGAGTTTGCTTTTTTCAAACAGGGCGAATATAAATTCAAAAAGAACACAAGAGAATTTTGCAACACAGGCGTTTACGCGCACTTGCGTAACTTGCGATGGCGGAAAACCGAATTTCGCCTATGCGAGTTTGAGTCCAATTCTTTACGGTGGCGCTTCTTTTTTTCACCATTAATAACAACTTTGAGTGAATTAATTATTTATTTTTTTTATTGAGTGAATTTCTTTTAATTATTTATTTTTCTTTTTGGGTGAATTTATTTTTCTGATTATTGAAGATAATTTTGAAATTACGTCACAAAAGAAAATCAGCTGATCAAAGATATTGTCCAAAAGCATTTACGGCCTTTTTGCTTTTTGTTACGCTCATAGGTGTACATCATTTTTTTGCTGTTTGTCCCTAACAGGCGCTATCGAGCTTTAGTGTGGCGCAATTGATATGAAAAGTGGGAATTTCTGTTTACTCAGTTCCAAAGTGTTTAGCGTAAAGCAAATAAATATAGCAAAAGCGAATAGAAGACAGTTTATGAATGTGATGGTGAGCGATAAGTTTCAAGGTTTTTAGTAATTGCGTAGTGTTTCTGCTAGTAGCAACTAATATAGGCTGAACAAATTCATAATTCAAGTTCAATTTGTTTTGGGACGAAAATGAGCAGAGTGCAAAACATTCGTTCTGGAGGTATTGTATTAGACCAAAAATAACTTAACTCTTACGTACAGAAATTAAAAAGAACAATGATTGTTGAAAATCGCATAAAGCAAATTTGGCAACTGGCACGCTTTGATCGAATTTGAAGCAGGCCCGGAGTCGGAGTAGAGCGTTTGGGGGGCGCAATAATTTTGAGGGGGCACATTTTGTGAACTAAATAAATGGAAGTTTTATCAGGAATAATATAACTACGGTACTGTTAGGCTACTCTGTACTTGAAGCACTTTCATGCGATTAGTCTTGCTGTTTCATATGGTAGATCAGCGTTTTTGGGCAAAATTTTGCGGGTACATAGCTTCGCCGTAAAAAAGTACTAAATTAAGTCGTCATCAGCTTTCTGCAATTGTAATGATTTTAGTCTACATCCATTTCTGTATGATTTCAGGCCTTGGATGTTGCCATTACCCTAATATCATTTCTCGCTTGGGGGAAGGAGGAGGGAGGGGGCACGGCTCCGAAATGCTCCCCTTGACGCCGGGCCTGATTTGAAGTAACTGCTTGAGGTTATTGTGATTGACGGTAGGGTTTCAAAAAGAACTAGACAATAAAGAGCTAAGAGCAAATTACCACTTTATTAAAACACTATATGTTTGAATGCTGTGGTGATTGGCAGGGCCTCAGAGAGAATTTTTCCCGGGGGTACGAAGGTCGATACCGGGCCCCCAAACCTTATTGGGCCCCCAAACCCTTATCGGGGCCCATGCCGTTAAATCAATGATCCAGCACCAAACTTGCGCAAAATTTCTTTTTCCAATTTATTGCCCAAAATTAGGTGAAGAGCAAAAAAAGGTCTTCACTCAAATTTGGTCCGAGTTCTTGCCCAAAGTTAGGAGAAGAGCAAACAAAAAAAAGGTCTTCATTCAAATTTATCCCCGGTATTTGCCCAAAGTTGGGTGCAGGCCTAAATACGCCCCTGGGTGCAATACCAAAACTTAACGCGGAAACTTAAACTCTTCCGGACCCCTTGAGCCCGGGCCCCCTAGGCCCGGGCCCGGGTACGATGTATCCCCTGAACCCCCCTCTCGCAGGCCCTGATGATCGGTTTAGGCTATCACGTTAAGAGAGAAAATCCCCAGCAATAAGCAAGAGATATAAATTGGACGACTTCGCATTAAGGAACAGTTAAGATATTGTAAGTCACAAACAAGTTCATCACCATCAGGAGCATACAAAATCTGTTTAATCTTAAACTGTTTAATTTGATTCTGTTTAATTTAATTTTAAAATCTGTTTAATTTAATTTTAAACTCTACTGATACTTATTTATTTATTAAAAATGATAAATAAAAGCCAGGTCACACGACGCTAGTGGGCCAGCTGTTAGTTGACTATGTGGCTAGTAAAATTGCAAACTCGTCCAGTGTGGCAAGGTGCTTGCTTTTTTCTAGCATGACTAGCAGTAGCGCGCTACGTTTTTGGAAGCTAGTAAAGTTGAACATGTTCAACTTTTCTGGCAACTAGCCAGCTAGTTGATTTTAACGTGACTGTGACAAAATTGTGACGTTACAAAATTCTCGATGTGATATTAATAAAAGAAGTTTAATCTTCCAGTGTGTTTATCAGCAAATAATTCTAAATTTAAATTTAAAAAGGCAACAAAACATAGTACGTTGATATGGCATGGGAATGAAATAATCAAATTAATGGACATTTACCAAAAACACGAAGAACTATGGGATGCTTTCAATAAAAAATATTCCAAAAATAGCTCAAAACAACGACGGATCCAGGGAGTCCAATGGATCCGGATTACATCTGCTCACTCTGGAAAAAAATGAGAAAAACTTTTAACGCATAAAATTCGTTGCAATAATTGGAGCAAGGTTCATTTCTTGAACTGGAAAATACTCGATGGAATAGGAATGGGGCGAAACATCTCCAAAATTATGTTCTTTTTTTAATGCAAACAAATTAGATTTTACTTTATGACTTTTTTTATTTTATGATTTAGGCTGCCGGCTTGTAATAAAAAGGCTAAAATTTTGCCATTAGCCACTACCGTCATATTACATATATGCAGCCAGTTAAATCATCTTTTTTCACAGGTAATTTCTATGCCACGTTTTTTAAAAGCAGTAATTTTTACAAAATTAGACCTAAAATTAAGTTATTTTTACAAAACAATATTGCGAAATCTTCGAGCGCTGGGGCTCTGTCCCAAAACCCCCTTGCTCCCAGCGGTTGGGGGAATTTCCTCCAAACCCCCGAAATAGCCCCTCATTGCAGATATCTGGATTTGTATTAGGCTAAACCAACAGCCAGTACACAAAAATTTATTTCGGAAAAACACAATCCAGCATTATTGAGAAACTCCTGCAAGTAACCTTTTGGAATATCCCAAAACTTTTCAACAATCGACCATGCTAAGTAGCGTAGCCAGGGGGAGCGGGGGGGGCGAGCCTCCCCATTGGCCTGCAAAGTGTGCAAAATCGCGCGTTTTTGGTGCTTTTGAGGCCGATTTTTGCTGAAAAAATGAAAACAGCCCCCCACCAAAGAAATTTAGGTGCCGAAGCTGTGAAGTAGTTGCCGTGACTCGGTCTGAAAAATCCGTCTCAATTTCGGTGAAGACTTTTTTTTTTTTGGAGATCACCTGTTTTTGGGCTGAAAAACCGTTCGAATTTCCGATTTTGGCCAAAAAGTCCGTCTCAATTTCGGTGAAGACCTTTTTTTTATTTTTGGAGATCACCTGTTTTTGGGCTGAAAAACCGTTCGAATTTTCGATTTTGGCCAAAAAATCCGTCTCAATTTTTGTGAAGACCTTTTTTTTATTTTTGGAGATCACCTGTTTTTGGGCTGAAAAACCGTTCGAATTTTCAATATTGGCCGAAAAATCCGTCTCAATTTCGGTGAAGACCTTCTTTTTTTTGGAGATCACCTGTTTTTGGGCTGAAAAATTATTCGAATTTTCGATTTTGGCCGAAAAATCCGTGTGATTCTGGTACAACAACAACGAAAATTCGGGTCAAGGTCGCTTGCAGTTGTCTCACTCTTTCAAAAAAGTCCCCCCCTTTTTCAAATCCTAGCTACGCGCCTGACCATGCTACTGGTTTATTCAGCTGGTTCAGCTGAATAAACCAGTAGCATGGTCTGGCGCGTAGCTTATTGAAAACCAAAATATTATTCATAACATTGAAAACACCGTGACTACTGGTACAGTAGTTTTATGCCTATCTGGATTCCAACTCAAACCTTAATCCTGAAGAGGGTTACTGTACAATAAAAGCATGCGTAATGCAGTAACGAAATTTGATAATCATTCAAACACTAAAAAAAACTTTGTTTAGCACGATTTGAAACAGCTTATTGCATTAGGCATAGCCTGCTGCCAAAAGTTGGTTTCAGGCTGCTTCCTGAAAGGTTTAACAAGACACTTTAAAAAGCTATTTTGCCAAGTAAATTACTTCAACTTTGACAGTAAAGCATCCACATTCATATAAAAACGTCAATTTGGATTAAACATTTCCTTTTAGGCAGTTATTTTTTGATTTTAGGTCATAAGCCTGAAAACCTAAGTCGGATTTGCGTCCTTCAACAGCACATTTAGTCCGTTTGTAACAATAGAACTGGACCTAAAATAAAAATATGATAAGCATTTAACATGAGTTTCAAATAAAATCAACAAACAACTCCCTCAGACTTTCTGCCTCCAAGTATTTCACTCAAACGCTACGTTCTAGCCTACCTGCAGACTCAAGAACACAATTTTGGAACCACTTCGGGCTCCATGATTTCCCACCAAATCCCGTCCGCATGACTTGTTTTTTTACGGACTTTGGTATGCACCAAGCAGGGATTAACTTTGATCCGCGGACTATCAATTTTCTATTTTTTACACCAGGGTTTCCCAACGTTTCTGTGCATTGGTCCCCTTTGACCATTTATCAATTCGTTCGTTTACCCCCAAAATAAAATTTCACGTATTATTCTGCTTTAAAAAGCACACTCTATCAACCCAAATCTCGCTTGAAGACAAAAAAAAGTCTACTCCGCACATTGAATGGGATTTTGTCCCCGAATTCGATTGAAGACCAAAAAAAGAAGATGGGGTACTTCGAAATTTGGATGCGATGTTGTCCAAAAACAAAAGTTCTCCGCAATTTGGTGTCAACGCGTACACCCGACAATTTAAGCACTTAAGTTCTACTTGTAATGTACCCCTTGAAAAGTAAAAATATACCCCAGGAAATTCATGTACTCCCATATGGGAACCCCTGTTTTACACCGATCTCCTTATTAGATCAAACTTAGCTGAATTGGTAAGTTTAGAGACCTTGTAACCCTAATTCTTGAATTACTTTATGATTGTATGAAATACCTAATTGTGTGAAATACTTGGCGATGAATTGTTGTAGAAAGTTCACATAGAAATATTAAGCAAAAAACTCTCTGACGTACTCCATACGGCATTATGTACAAACTAAGACACTATATGTTCCTTTATCCATTTTAAAAATTATCTAGTAAAAGCATGTTTCATTCGCACCTCCACTATTAGTTGCTAAATTGGGGTAGAGCTGCAAAAACCCATTACACAAGCTTTCAATCCTCCAAAATAAAATTTTAAGAGCTGCTCCTTTTGTGTTCGCGATTTTATTCCGTAACATCATTGTATTCTCGATTTCAAGTCGTAAAACTTAACGATATT
The DNA here is from genome assembly GCA_963965965.1 of Trididemnum nubilum. Lineage (NCBI taxonomy): Eukaryota > Metazoa > Chordata > Ascidiacea > Aplousobranchia > Didemnidae > Trididemnum > Trididemnum nubilum. The sequence continues at coordinate 31,859,575 of OZ014480.1, read as the reverse complement.
GTGGGACAATATGATTAAAATGGTATTTGCTAAGTTTAGTTTTAAGTTTAGTAATCAAAATGTTGCCAACTTCATTCATCTAGAACTTTCTTGAAAACGTGCACCATTATAATACAAGACAAAAACATCGAAAGAAATTTTTTCAAGCTTACCTAGGTTCAGAAATAGGAAAAAAAAACACTTCATTACACCTATCTGAATGCATGGAAAAATATTCCACACAAATATCGCTATTGTTCTTTTGTTAAGTTTGAACAATATTACAAAAAGTCAATTCTAAACAAATAACTTACACCTCTGCGAATTCGATGTAACGATAATACTGTATTATAACTTAAAAGTTAACCGCGTTTTGCGTTTTTTTGTTTTTTGTTTTCCTTTTTATCTTCTTGGTTATTCATTGGTGAGAAACGCATATAGTTCTCTTGTAATGCTGCGCAGAACTATGTGCAAAGTAACCATTTCACCGGAAAATTTAACTCAAAAGAAAACAAAAGTAACACGCAAAAATACGCTTCTCATGGTTTGTTTTTTTTTTTTTTTTTTCTTTGAGTGTCTAGGTTTAGTTAGAGTTGAATAAAAAAGCAAATCCAATTTTCTGGTGGAATTAAATTTGCTTGTTATTTTAAATGCTATGCCGCAGTGGAGGCGTTGTAAAAGTATACAAATAGATAATAACGTGGCTTACATATCTGAATCTCATATATAGCTGATTTTAACTCATTCGAAATTGTAACAAGATTTTTTAAGTAATGGTAACACGTTTTTTATCAACAGACTTTTTTTTAATAACGTATACATTCTTTTTATGAAAAAGTTATATTGTTTGTTTCGCTTGTGTTAGTTTTTACTTTTGTTCATCGCCAAGCTTAAGTTTACGTCTGTTGCTATTTTAGTGTAATTGCTATTTGGTGCAGTTGACGTAGAATGCTGCATGGTCTTTCGCTGCTTCCTGCCTGCGTACTATTACTTGACTTGACTTAGAGCAATTGGCCCGATCGTTTGTTAAAACTTTTTCACTAAAATTTTGTTAATTGCTTCATTCACTAGCAGTGTATTTCACTCGCCTCGAGTGAGCACTTTTGCTTGTACTAGCAGGCTAGCTCAAAGCAGCTATAGTGTGTGCCAAGCCATTAAAAAAAAAATTCACTGGGATGGAGGCAATTTCCTAGTGTTAAAGTAGCAATCAACAAGTTTTCGCTAAACTAGAGGTGCTCAAACTTTTTTAGGAACTGGCCGCATTTACGTGACTATTGGAGGAACACGCCACAGCAAACTAGAAAACGATTTTTGCTAAACTGGCGGAAATTTAGGTGAGGACCAGGCATGCAACTACGATTTGACTAAGGGGGAGCTGGAACCAAAATGTCAAAATGTTTTTCATCGAAAAAATGTTTCATGCTGGCGGTGAGCTGAGCAAACCCAAGTGTATCACAAACGAGGTTCTGGGTACGGAGCTCCCAGCCACCGGAGACCTTCGGAGTCTGGGGGCGAAGCCCCCAGCCCCTGGGCAACTTTGTGATTTTTAAGAAAAAAGTAGGTTTTTAAAAGTAGGTTTTTTTATTTTTTTTTTTTTAGCACCTAAAATGCGAAAACACTAGGCAAGTAGGTATACCAAGCCCGAATTAAGGCCAATATTTTGTAATTCTCAAGCCCAAACTGATAAGCTTGGTCCGACTTACAACTCTGCGTTACTGGGGGCAAAAAGTTTACTGGGGGCACACCCTGTTCCACAAGGGGCATTTCGGGGCCGTGCCCCCCAAATTACTGCTTGTGCTCTCATGCGAGAACTGTTCGCCCAAGCGAGAATTGTGCCCAAATAGTAAGTAATGAATATGCTTCGATTAGTCATTTCAAAGCTGTAGCTGTATTTTATCAACAAAAAACATTGATAAAAGTAACAACGAAAAATTAAGACATAGATCTTACTAATAAAACAGTTCCGATAAATTGTACAAGTTGGCACTCATGGCAGACTGGTTGTGTTAGCTACTTTTACTTTGCTTTCTTTGTCAGTACCGTAATAACAATGTATTGAAAGGATATTTATTTGTTTTGCAATAACAGCCCGACGCAGGGTGAAAAATGTTCTGGCGACTGGCGATTAGCTAGGCTATTAAGCACATAACGTAACGTGTACAAGTATAGCTTAGAGATTTAACGCAACGTAGAGATTCAACGTAAAACACGGCCCCCCTCTATAGATGTGCTCTTGGGTATTCTGGATAATATTATTAAAGGCCACCTAATGTCTGCAAACCAATGCACTTAAAATGCAATAAAAAAGTATTACTAATCGAATGCTGAAAACCTGGTTTAGATGCACGTTCTCAGTTTCAAGCTTTCGCGTTTTTAAAAGGTGACATGACGTCATTAGACCCAGGAGTTTGGTGCCTTCGACTAATTTATCTTTGCAGAGAATAGGCGATTTTGGAAAGGCATGTAATAACAGCTTGCTAGTCAAAAAGTGTTGTGCAAAAAAGGCGTAATTAGCTCAAAGTAAAGTCGAAGGCACCTAACTCCTGGGTCTAATGACGTCATATCACCTTTTAAAAACGCGAAAGCTTGAAACTGAGAACGTGCATCTAAACCAGGTTTTCAGCATTCGATTAGTAATACTTTTTTATTGCATTTTAAGTGCATTGGTTTGCAGACGTTAGGTGGCCTTTAATTTGTCACGAGCTAATGTAATGATGTTGCAAAACAAAACAATAGAATAAATTTAAATCAGTTCTGGCGCTTGAAAACTTCACAGAAATAAAGTGTCATAAAAACATAATACAGGGTGGGCCAGAAGTTAGGGGGCAGTGATACACAAGCACTGATTGTATCACTGCCCCCTAACTTCTGGCCCACCCTGTATTTCATTGCCAAGTTGAATTGTACAACCAAAGGTGCTTGTGAAGCATTTCTGAGAGCTACTCAGGCCGTGTGTCGGGACCACTTAGCTTTGAATCTAATGATATTTTATACTTACTGCAGATTTTGGGATATGTACCATTAAAGCGTTTCCTTATAGTAATTGTGATTAGATTTTATTTACCAAGTTGCCTTGGCCAATAGGCAACGAAGGGATTTTTCGGTCTTGGAGTCAAGCTGCAACCTGCTTATCTATCTGCCGCACACGGTGGAGGTTTCACACAGTCACACTGTCCCTTTAATTGCTGAACGTGAAGCAGGGAAACTCTGAATACCAATTTTTGTATTCTTTGGTTTGACCTGACCGAGAATCGAACCCGAATTTATTGCTTCAGTAATGCAGACGCTTTATCCACTAGACCTCTGATCGGTTTTCATTTACATTTTTGTTGGCTTAATGTAATTTAGTGTGGTAAAAAAATTGGTCAGGCACCTGTTTACTAACTGTAAAACAACCAATCATTTATTCTCGGCTATACGTTGACGAAAAGTTAAATAGGAGTTAAATTTTTAATTGGTTTTCGCACAATGTTTTGTTTTATTTGAATGGTATGTTAGTGGTACGTAGTTTTCGAAAAAAACTTTGTTCAGCTTAATACGATATTAAACTCACTTTGACCTACCTTCAGACTTTGAGGTCTCAAATCGAAGGCAATGACGGCAAACATTTCACAACTCTTCATTTTCCAAATTTGTAGCGCACTGTGCCTCAACGATAAAATATATACCTACCGCGTAGTGCAGTAAAGCCGCTGCATTGCAACATCGTTTCTGTGCGCGGACACTAAAGCACGATTTCCATTTCATCAACCAACAGGTTTTTTTCATCATTATAATTGGGAAGGGGGCAATTGTTCTTCCCTTGAACGCTTTTGCCCCTCCCCCAGTAACGTGTTGTAATTCCAAAAAGTGAACGTCGAACGTGTTTGTTTAAATTTCCGGCAAGAATCACTTTAAAATACGGTAAAGACTTTTTTGTAGTCCTCGAACCAGTGGCAAAGCCAAAAGGCTAAGGGGGCTTCAGCCCCCATTTAGCCAAGCTACTTAGAAAATTTAACCCAAAATACACTCGTTTAAGGGTATTTTGTGCTTGACTAGGAAGTAATAGGTAGGCTGAGCATTTTAATTCTTTCAATTGACTTCCGAATTTTAACAATAGTTTTTTCTAATTGCTCTAAAAGCGTGCAAAATGTGACTCTAATAGTGTAAAAATGGTTACTTTTTTCAAAAATCTCAAAAATTGCTCAGCGACTAGGGGTGAAGCCCCCAAAACCGCAAGGCCTCTGGCGACTGGGGGTTCCGCCCCATCAGACCCCTATTTTTGATACACTTGAATAGCGATAGTTTGATCAGCATACTGCATGTATAAAAACATTTTTTCGAACAAAAAAAATTTTCTGACATTTTGGTTCACCCATTTGCAAAATCCTTGCTGCGCGCCTGGTCTTCATTTAAATTTCCACCAGTTTTTGCATCAAAGCTAACCTGAAACCGTTTTCTAGTTTGCTGCGGCGCGTTCCTCAAAACATTTGGTCACCTCTAGCTCGTGAAAACTTGTTGATTGCTACTTTACCACTACGAAATTGCACCCCCTCCAGCAAAAATTTCTTAAAAAATAGCCCGTCTACCAGTATGCGTTAAAAAGGGCAAAATAATGATAATAGGCTACAAGCAACTTTTAAGCCATGAAATTATGAAGAAATTGATGTAGATTAAAATCAAACTTAAGTTTTGGCAGTAATTACATTTGCAGAAAGCTGATGACCACATAAATTAGTATTTTTTCCGGCGAAGTAATGTAGCCTACCAGTAAACTTCTGCTCCAAAACAGGTCACCACAAACGCTCCTCTTTGAAACAGCAAGACAGATCAAGTGAGCGTACTAGAAGTATCACGTTCACGTGCTTCAAGTAGCACGTAAAATAATAAAAGAGGATAATCACGAAAATCCGTATTGTGGCTAAACTTTACATTCTAGCGCAAAACTACCAAAAGCACAAAGCAAAGTGAAAAGCTTTAAATCTTAAGATCGCAGCATGAAATTGCGGTAATCTCAAGTCAAGTAACAGTTGCTTAAAAATATAGCCAAATCTTAAAATGTGAAAAGCTAATTACTTTTTTAAAAGTAAAAAACAGAGCATCGTTGAACTGGTTTATCAATTAACGTGTTGTAGATATGCTTGCATTCAATTAAATTGCCAAAAGGTGCTAATTTTACAATGCAATCATTTGCTTTTAGGCCAATCCCAAAAATCCTGAGATCATTGTAATGAAAGTCCCAGTAAAATCCCGAGATCGGTATTTCTGATTTGGTCCCGAAATCTCGTCCCCAAATGCAACACTTTGAGTAAGCTACGTACTAAAAGCGTACGTCAAAATAACAACCCATTGTCTATTTCTATGCAATTACTCTATTCTATAATATACGACCCGGTTTTAGTTTTTCTTCATTTCAGCATAGATGCATGAAAAAAAGCTGGACGAAAACGTATGGCATGATCCATATCTCCCAAAATTTTCACAAAGGTTTTTCCACACTTTATTTTAAATCTAAAGGTTATTCCATACGTTTCAAAACTAAGTTTTAAGTTTCTGCTAACGGCCGTTTGGAAATTTTTGTTGAAAAGCTCTGTAATTTCTCGCTTTATGATTTCAAAAAAAATTTGCCGAGAAAAAAACAACAACAAAAAAAAAAACAACAACAAAGAAAGTGCTTTCCGACGCGAAGTTTCCGGAAGTCCCATAAACACATTAATTGAAATTGAAAAACCTTATTAAATCTCAAACATAATTTTTTTCTTGTTAACCTGACGAACAAAAAACATCTTTTTTTTACAAACAGAGCGAGCTGTTTTGGACAATGGACATGAAAAACCTTTATCAAAGATTTGGTACATTAGAACGGCAAACTTGCTCATTTTTGTTGAACAAAAATGTAAGTGCCTGTACTAACGATACAAATCTATTCCAGGAAAATTACTGTTATTTCTTGCTTAATTTTGGAAGTGCATCATGACGAAGCTAGCTAGCAAAGCTGATGTATGTAGCGCATAAATTTTGACAATGCAACAGTCAATCGAAGAGAAAGATTTTGAACGTGAATTGAATTTAGCCAAACAATTGAAAAACGATTATTGCGATGAAGATGGAAAAGAAACGAATCCAGCAAAAGCATCTGAAATCTTGTACAAAATCGGGAAAATTTACAGAAATCGCAGTCCAGACAAACTCTCGTTAATTAGATGTGTTGGTTTGTTCAATGCTGCTGTTATTAGAAATCCTGACAATGTTGACAATATCCAATGCGATATTGATGAGGCTTGCCATCATATTTTGCAACTAGCCAATGCAGCACTGCAAACTGAAGATTTGGTTAAAAAAGCAAGAGAAGTCAAAAGTTCATTTATGGAGCTGAGAAAAAAAGTAAAAATATTTCTAGATAGTCCAGACGCTGCAAAAATACCAGTAAATGCTGAAAACTTGCGTGGATTGGAGATAAACAAAATATCAACAATAAAGCAGACAAACAATACGATTAGAAACAGATACAAAGAAATCATGGCTGATGTAGGACATTTTTGCAAAAACTTGATTGGAAATTCCCCATGTTCGTATGCCATTGTAGGAATGGGATCTTTAGCTCGCAACCAAATTACTCCATACTCAGATTTTGAGCACATTATTATCTTAAGTGCTGATGAAAACTACAAATCTTATTTGGAATATTTTCGTTGGTATTCGGTTATTTTTCACACCATTATTTTAAACATGCAAGAAACGATAATCCCTAGCCTTAACATCAAAACACTGAATGAGCTTGACTCGCCACTTGGCGATTGGTATGTGGACATCCATACACCACGCGGTGTTGGGTTTGACTCGATGATGCCGTATGCTTGTAAAGTCAGTATGGAAATAACTAAGCAACTGCCAAAAAAATCTTTAACTACCGAACTTATTAAACCGGTCAATGAGATGCTGAATTACCTCAGTTCTGAGGCAAATATAAAGCATGGCTATTCATTGGCTAACATTCTTACAAAAACTTGTTTTGTGTGTGGCAGTAAAGAGTTGTTTCAACAGTTTGAAGATGGTGCCAAGAATTACTTAAATAACCAAGACAAACAAGATCTAGTTGAATCAGTAAAGAAACAAGTCCAAGAAGATTTGAACAACTTTTCCACAAGATTTCGCCTGGCCAAATTAAAACCAAACGAAGCAATAAGCATCAAGCATTTTGTTTATCAAAGTTCCACAATTTTTATTGCAGCATTAGGTAGAGTGCATGGCATTTTAGCAAATTCGTGTTTTGATATTATCAGCGAAATGGCGAGAAACAAACTAATAACTCAAAACACGGCTCACCACCTGTTATATGCAATTGCGATTGCATGTGAAATGAGACTGAGAGTTTACATGGAAAAAGAATCTCAAAGCAATGATTCCATTGACTTAAAGAAAGACGGCATTGAAAAATTTTTGAACATTGTTGGTTTTGCAAGCACCATCAGCTACTTTCAAATCACTTATTGCTTGCAATGTGAAGTTGCAAAACAACTCAACTTTACCAAGCTTCACTTTTATTCTGATCCACAACTTATCAATATCACGATCGGTTTTGCCTTTAACATTCTTGGTGAGGTTAGATCCTATGCCACAATTGATCAACTCAAAATTGCTTGGAATTTGCTCAAATTTGACTTTGACACTTGCATTGAGCAACTAAAGAAATCAAACTGGTCATATGACGTTACAAACACAAGCAAAACTATTGATTTGAAATCGGTGGAATCTCTGGCTGAATATTTATATACAACACAAGTCTATGACGATGCATTGGAATTTTATGATCATATTTTGACCCATCTTAAGACCAAACTTAATGAATGTGAAGATGCTGATATTGCTCGAATACACTATATCATCAGTCGCTGTTTACTGAGGATGCGAGAATACAAAAAAGCTTTGTCGACCGCAGAAAAATCGCTGAAGATTTTTGAAAGCATTTCACTTAATCAGGCCACAGACAGAAATATAGCACAAAGTTTTCAAAACATAGGCTTTAATCTTTACAAGTTGCATCAGGTAGATGAAGCGCAAGAATATCTGAAAAAATCTCTTGCAGTCTGGGAAAATTGTCCGGTAAAAGAAGATCGCGAAATTGCTAGAACACTTACTTACCACGGCGATTGTCTGAAAGAGCTTGGTCAGTTTGATGCTGCTCTAAAGCATCACAAAGAGGCACTTGTAATTTTTGAAAGAACATCACCGGATGCAAATAAAGATAAGTATGTTGCTTTCACCATCAAAAACATCAGCAATTGTTTGTATGATATGAAAAAGTTTGATGAAGCGCTTCCTCAGTATCAAAAATCGTTGAAAATTTTGGAAAAATTCTCACCTGACAAAGAAAACGACTGGAAAATTGCAAAAAGACATCGCAAAATTGGCAAATGCTTACAGCAATTGCATCGATTTGATGATGCACTGAAATCTTTTAACCAATCGCTTAAAATTACACAAAATAGGTCCCTTGATCCGCAAAAAGATATTCGCATTTCTAAAATTTTGTATTGCATTGGATCATGTTTGTTTGATATGCATAAACTTGGCGAAGCGTTGAATTATATGCAAAGATCGTTTTATATTTTTGAACTTTTGCCAGCTAAAAATAACAAGGCTTTTTATAACAAACTTTCCACAATTGGTTGCAAAATTGTTGATTGCTTGCAGAAACTTGCCCATGAAAATGACAATGTTCCATCTTCTTGATAGTGCTTATACGAACTTTGGAGGTCAAACAAAGTTGTTTATTATCAGTGACAAAAAAAAAAAAACATTGAACAACATTAATAAGAGAAGCTAGGCCACAGCAGGCAAAGTTTATTGAAAAGCATTCTAGGGCAATCAATGCATTGCCTGTACATGTGGCAATACCAACTTAAGATGACAATTCCATTTCTGTTTATATTTTTCTTCAAAAGTTTTCTTTTTAAAAGATTTAGCTTGAAGTTTTCGAATTATTTTTTGGTGATGAAATGCTAGATTTTTCCGGTTGATATATATACCCTATTTAACGGGGTGAGGGGGAGGCAAAATGCTCCCACTTATCGTTTTTTTTTTGTACTTTCATTATACATTTCTGCTGAAAAAGTTTTTTATTTATCACTTACTTGACTTTTTGTCAAACTCATTCACAAACAACTCTTAGAAATTTGAAATTGCCACTTCCGAAAGCTGACTAATATTTGAAATTAAATGACGTCATAATAGTTTTTGTGACGTAACTACAGTACTTTGACTGAGAATTTTATGATTCAATATCAAAAAATAAACCTTTGTACAAAATGCAAAATTTGAATCCCCTATGATGTCATTGAAAAAATAACATTATTTTTCAAACTAATGGTTCTGACGTCACCATGATGACGTCATCAACTCAAAAGCTAATTTTCTAAAAAACTATTGGTGAACACCAATTCTCATGTATGCCGATAAATTTTACATTTTGACCTCTCCCCCCTCGTAAAACGAATGCGTTGGCCATATCGCGTTTGTAAAATAGGATTCAGGAAAATCCAACTTTCTACAGAAGATGTTAAATTATTTTAATTTCTTTTTGTCTTAATCACCAACTATTGCAAGTATTGCAACATTGAGATTTTTCCATAGCTGAACATATATCTCGAAAAATTTCATTAAAACGTGAATTTTCCTTGGCGCGCGATAATATACGAATACGTGTTGGTTAAAATTTGGGTATAATGTCTTTGAACCTTGAAACGGTATTTTGATTGCACCTCCTAAATGTTGGTCTAGTATTTTAAATTGCACTTTTTTGCAGTCAAAATAGAATTCATACCAAATTTAGTTTCAGATATTCTCCTTATGCGCGAAACATAAAAAAAAGGCAGACATGAGCTTTTATAAACAAAAAAGAATCGAGGCACGGCCGAAAACTAGCACCAAAATTTGTTATTTGTTACTTGCTCATTGTTGTCATTGTTCATTTTTAGTTATTAATCTGTTATGATATTAGCACCTAATCACAAGAGCTGTGCAAATCCACAATTCCACGATTGCGGATTTGCTATTTTAGGTTGCGGATTGTGGTTGCACAAGTTTCGAATAATTTGTCCGCAACTGCACAAGCATAAAAAAGTTTGTTCTATTTAGGGCGCGAAACGCTCAAAATACTTTGCGCCTTTTGTTTGAGCCTATGTATGCGTCCTGCGATTTGTCATGTCATAACCCAGAAGCTCATGTGACTGCTATTGTAATTTATGTAGAATCAGTTGCAAGCAAAGAACAAACAGAGCTATTAATCTGAATGTGAAATGAGAAAACGCGTTACTTTGATATAGTTCCAAAGTCGTTTAAAGTCCTTTTTGAAACATTCATTACGGAGGGCGCAAAATTTTAAAAATGACTGTAAATTTCAAATATTACGTTGCAATTTGCCGCATACAACAGTGCAACTAATTTTTGTAGACAGTTTAATTTTTTTCAAGGCTAATTAACAGAGGTGGAGTCGAGTACACAAGGCTCGAGGCCAAGCAAACAAAAAAATTCCGAGGCCAAGGCTAAGGACCAAGGACACAGGCTCAAGTGTTCTCCAAAAAAAAAGGTTCTCAAAAAATTTGTTCAAGCAATCTCAAAAACAAGGTCTTGAAAAAATTTTTTCCAGCGAAAAAGGTTTTCAAAATTTTTTTTCAGGCGATTTCCACTTGAGGAAAACAAAAAAAGGTCTACGCAAATTTTCTGCGAGGTTTCTGGCGCTTTCTAACAAAATTTCAACGGTTCAAAAAATAGTGCTGTCCTCGAGCCAAGGACAGGGCAATTTTCGAGGACTTGAGGTTTCGAGGCCAAGGCCAAGAGTTTCAAAATCTGTCCTCGAGGCCAAGGACGTCCTCGAGGACTCCACCTCTGCTAATTAATGTGCACCATACGTTTTACACTTCATAACTTTAACAAAGAAAAAAACTCTCAAACACTGAAACGTTGTTTTTTCCAAAAGTGCTAAAAAACTTCAAGGACTTGAGACTACGCCCCTATATTGTATCCTCGTGCTTCCCACAGCTGGAAACTCCGCCAGGAAATCTTTGGCTATGAGTCTAAACACAGTTTATAGCGCATATTTTGTTTTCTTTTATTACTATTTTTGTCTTGTAATTAAAGTTCACATTACACACAACCTTAGATTGCTGAGATAAAACACAACAGATTTGGCGCGATTTTTGTGATAAAATAGAGCTTGCTTTATAACAATGCTTGCTATAGGTGATTATAGCCTATAATTTTTGAATTTTAACACTAAACATAATATTTGTAAAAATTGGTTAATTAATTATTTACATTTTTAGTCCAATCTTCTTCTGAACCATTTCAAATTGCTCCGTTAAACTGTAGAATTCGCTTTGGTTGTCCTATTGACAGTTTCAAACTAATAATGTCGAATAAAACTTCTGACAAAGTAAACTTAGATTTTGAAATTATCCAAACATCCCAATCACTTACTTCTCGCTATTAATGATTAAAAAGAGTCTAGGATTGTAGCATGAACTGCCGCTTTACTGAAAAGGGTTGATGGTTAATTTTGAACTCTAAGTACTGTAACTATGGTCGCCTCCTTCCTTATTTAAAGCGCAATTTTAGTAATTCAAAGAATAATTCAACAGTCATCGTACACACCCAATCTACCGTCAAGCTAAAGCAACTTCAAATTCCTAGATTTTCTACAGCAATATGCCAAAGATCATGTAAATATATACAAAGGAAACTTTGGAACAATATCTTCCAAGAATTAAAAATTAAAATTTCATTCTAAATTTCAAATAAAGTCAAAACCTACCTTTCTTTATATACTCGCTGTATTACCCCGAAGAGTGTAGCAAGTTTGCAGTGCCCACCTCTGTGTCACTGCGCCCGGACAGCACAGCTCCTTGCAAAGAAATATCGCAGCGGTGGCGAGTCGTTGGCAACACTGTGTTTGATTTGACCGGCCCAAGGTATGAACTTCGGAGTTACCGCTCCTGAGATGAACGCGTTACGACTCGACCAACTCGATCAAAAAAAAAAGTTCAAAAACTAATTACTCTAAAAAAGCCTATGTCTCATTATCAAGCTAGCAAGACACTCGAAATTATTTTTTCAATTAATTTTTAATTGCTCTCGACAGCTGTTATCAAACATTGCTTACAATCAAAAACATCATCTTGTAATATTGATTTTAAAGGCGGTGAATCGTCCAGCCAATTCCGGTAGTTTACAATAGCTAAAATTGAACTATAATTTTTGATATTTTTTGTTTGGATTTTGGGGATGCGGTTGCAAAGATATTCAACAAATACAAAAAGATATCCCCCGAAAAAAGTTTTTGGAAACTCTGAGTTTTATTCCTCCCGCCAAAACCATTGTAGGCCTAATATTTAGAGAACTGTGGTATTGGCGGGAAGAACAAAACTCAGAGTTTCGAAAAACTTTTTTCGGGGGATATCTTTTTGTATTTGCTGAATATCATTGCAACCGCAGCCCCAAAATTAAAACGAAAAATATCAAAAATTATAGTTCAATTTTAGCTAATGTATACAATCGGATTTAGCTGGATGATTCACCGCCTTTAAGTAGAAGCGTAATTGCTTGACTCAAAGATCAATTTTGTCCCATCGCAGTCTTCACCAGCAGCGAATAATAGGAATCCGAAGCAGCTGCCAGTAGGCCGCTATTTGAATCTGTTTTAATCTGAGCCATGTACCCGTACTTGTTTTTGTTACAAAATTTTGGTTTGATACCAGTATGCATAAACTAAATCAATCATGTCCAAATGTTTAATGATCGCAAGGTCCTTTAATGCAGTAGTTTCCTGTCGTTTTGTAAAAAGAATGCAGGAATACCTTGCGTAATACCGCTCTCGCAGTTTGGTGGCTTTGACTGCGACTCCACTACAAGTCATTTCGCAATGAAGTCTCAGTGCAGTCTCCGCGCAGTCTCCGTAGAGTATAGCCGCAGAGCATGATAAATCCTCTGCGAAAGCGTTGCGAATTGATTTTTACTAATGTATACAAAAAACTATTCAAGTGACCGAAGGGAAATGAAAGAAAAAATTCTGTTTTTATTATTAATCAGGCTTATTACTTCTAAAGAAGATATAATTTTAGTGAAAGCTTCAATTTAGTAGCAAACAAAAAGCACAAACGTTGTTTACAAAATCGAAATCGAAAAGAATTATGCCTAAAAATGATTAGTTTTCGCGACATAGTTATGTATCATAGCAAAGCTACTGGGCGGTACCGCGGTATTTTTCAATGGTACCGTAGGTTCATTACCGAAATAATTTGCCATTTTAAGGCTCTATCGGCACTTTATAAAATCCAAAAACTGAATTTGAAACAATGTGAAAAATAAATGTTATCAATTGGTGCTGCTGTTTATGGGTTAATTTGAAATTCTACGCTCCTGAAAATCCAAAAAAAGCTTTCAAAACTTTTTAAGAGCAAAATTTTGACTACTGTAAATATCAACCAATCAAACTTTTCCCCTTTTTCCAACGTTTATTAATATAACTTATTTCACAATCACAAAAACAAATAACTTTCGAAATACGGGAGTTTTAGTCTTGTTTATTACTGTTTTTTATGTCTTTCTCATCATTTTTACGCTACAGTAAGATAACTTTAGCGTAAAAGGGGGGCAAGTGGAATAATCGTTCAAAATAAAAATAAATAGATAAAAAAACTCTGAAGTTTTTTCACGAAAAAGTGAAGTTATAACATTATCAAAATAAAATATTCTCAATTTGGACCAAAACAAAGCACAAAAATAAAAACACATTAAAAAACGACATTCTGTAGTGATCACTGGTGGGCGCATCCGCTTCGGAATTGAACTATTTGAAAGCTAATTTATCTAGAAAACAAAAAAGATATCACGCCATAAATCAAAGGTAAAGCTGGTGGTAGCAAATGGGACGAAAATGCGTAAAAAGGGGATTCGAACTAAAAACCGAAATCAAGTCCGTGCGCGCAATGTAAGCGTTGGAGCAAGATTTTCTGTGGTTGAAAAGGATATATGCACAGGCAATCGACACAGTTTTCGCTGCACAGATTGCACTCAAAGTCATTTTTACCACATCGTTTGGCACTGCTGCTGCTTTTATGTAATTTTGTTGCAAGCACAAAATTTAAACATATCCAACTTAGGAGCATAAAAATTGGTCTTCAGGAATAGTTTCGCCAAAAAAGAAAATAGCCAAAGCTGTCGTAAAACATTTTATTCAAGAGACATTTTCACCTAGTCAATATCAATTTGCTAAAAATTACACAAAAAAGATAACATATCCTGCAAAGCACATATTCAACAAAACGGCAAAAAAATTCGGAAATTAGCCACATCTTCTACATCATAAAGGCTTTATTGCTTTCAAGAACGCGCACAAACCTATGGAATAAGCAACTGATTTTATAACTGTACTGCTCCACAACTCCGAAACATCACTTCATTTATAATACTTGGCTGCTATAAGCTAACTTTATACTTAATTGAACGTAATTAAAATTGAACGTTTTCGGCGTTAGACTGAGCGCCTTCATCAAAAAATTAAAAATACAAATAATTGAATTAAATAATAATCAGTAATAGTAACAGGAAAACTAGACCACAGTCTTAAAACGGGTGCAAAACCGACCGGTTAGAGATGACTCGTCAAGCAAGTTCACAAATCGAACAGTTCACTATTGACTAAGGTGCACAAATCACAATCACTATAGAATTGACGTCTTTCGCATAACAGTTGACGCTCATTTCCTTGACGCTTCGACGTGAAGCTTTGACGTGAAACTTCTGACGGTTTTCTAAAATAAACACAACACATTGCGATAGATAGCAAGCACAGATCGGTTTTAACAGCGTCAAACAATTAACGTTCTTTATGAATGATTTAACATTATTTCAGCTTCAAGCTTTTACGTATAGTATTATCAGAAAAAGGAAATAATTATCAAAGCAAAATAACATATCCAAATTCGCAATATAACGTTTACAAATCAATCAAATATCGAAAATAAAATGCACAAAACTCACCAACTATTTGAGACGATAATACACAGAATTTGTATCAAGAAATCTACAATCGAACAGTTGATTTATGTCAAATCTATTTCAACGTTTAAGTCTGTTGAAATAATTTGGCATTTTTGCAAAGGCGTTTATAGAGAAAAATTATAAAGAATAGAATAAAAACCACGTAGAAATTTAAGGGGAAAAAGTCTATTTTTCGTAAACATTGTCCAAAACAAGTTTTGTTTTGCAAAAGTGGATGAATTATTCGTTGCCTCCGGCTGGACTAACCATGTTGGAAAATACTAAGACGAATGCAAAAACAGTAATCAACTTATCATTACGTTTCCGTTAATGCTAATAAAATCAAGATACGCAAACAGAGAAAGTAACTTGTTTTTATCCCAATCCGCTACGCACCATTAGGGGTCAAGAAAGAAAAAACTAAACATGACAAAGCAAAACAATTCGCCAACTACGGACGGCTAAAGTAAACATGACGTCTTATCAATGATCGATATTGGCATGCCTTTTCTCATGCTACAAAAGGTTTTCTGTTCGAATACGTAGTGGTTGGAATCTTGTGAGGCAAAACGTTTTTTGTTTGAATCCAAAGCAAGCTAACTTGCTGTAACAGTAATAACACTTTTAAAATTACTAAAAACAATTCCTTTTTTTTAACAAAGGTTTGAACTTGCAACTGTATTTGGCAAGACTCGTATTTTACGACTCAGGCAATTCCTAAAGTAACAAAATAAGTAAAACTTAAAGCTCAATTAAGTTATTTAGTGTAATTAAGGGGATTAAGTTTAATTAAAACATAAAGTTAGCCTAGCTTGTAAAGTAGCCTATCAATGACATAAAAGGAGTGGTGTTTTTGAGTTGTGCTTCAACATGGTTACTGAAAGTATCCTCTCTACGGAAACTATAAATTTTGCAACTACACCGTTAAAAATTTAACCAAACAACCCCCATTCATTATTCGACCGCAAATGCACATCCTGAGACCGTTAGTTACAACCCAAGTTTGATTAAAAAAACAATGCCAAAGTCAATTCAACACTACAAAAACCCAATCAATCACCCAATAATTGGTATGGATCCCAGCAATCAGTTATCTAGCATATCACCAACACATTGTCTATCTACTGACTGTACTGCTAGAAATCACACAGCAGTTCCCTACTTTTAGACACACTTTATCTGATCTAAACATAGCCCCTTATTAATGCAGACATAGCTTACATTAACGTTGTCAAACGCTCCAATCCGTCAACGTTTAATTTTAAAACAAATTTTAAAACAAATTCCAAAATTTCTAAAAGTACTAAAAGTTTCAAAATCATAGAAAATATTGACTCCGACTATTAAAATCCTTGTTCTCGTGCTTTCCAATTCAGTATTAAAAGGGCATTCAGGACGTTTTTGTTTAAAATTTTTTTCTGCGAAACCATAGTGAAACAACTTTGGCAATTTTTTAGAATTTTTTCGCACCAATTTTGATTCTCTTCGGCCAAGAAATCGCAATTATTTTTCCCCTTAGAGTAAGGAGAAACGCTTTCTGAACATTACCAAACTGAAAGGACGTAGGTCAAAATCGTTCCAAATGACTGATTACATTAGCAGCTACGGAGGAAATGGCTTCGTGGGTACCAGCTGAAAACCGTAACAAACCTAAACGAAAAATGCTAACTAAAATGCTCTGCACTGAAGCTTGCAATTTCATATTTACGTGAAAAACTAACTGGCCTTATCTGATCTTTAGGCCTAAACCAATTGCGCAATAATAGTATAAAACTTACTGGCTCACTAAAAACTAGAACCTTAGTCTAATATCTTGTCAGCTACGATGCCTTAGCCTTCAACAAGCAATAATTATTTCGGATAGGCTATCTATACAAAGCAATAGTCACAAACTGTAATAGGCTATAGGCTACTGCCCTAAAGCACTAAAGCCTTAGCTTATTCCGACTACTTAGCTAGCACTTGGCAAACAAAGCAGACTAGAAAAGCATCTAACCTCTCTGAATTCAAACAGCAGCTATTCCACTAATTTATTTACCTATACCTTCAGCACTCACCTAGTTCCAAGAAACCCGGTAAACTACATAGCAAGATTCGGAAATAGAAGTTACAAACTGATTTATTGCGCAATCTACTCGAAACAAGATGGCCGAAATTCGGATTCTAAGGGGAAAACATAAATTTTTTTCTCTTAGACTTTCTTAATCGGATGAGTTGCAAGAATCACAATGGGGTCATATTGGTAAACATAATTTTTAAGATTTTTTTCGCAATTTTTCAAAATTCGGGTTGAATGCCCTTTTAACGTTTAGTAAAAAGTTTGCCGATTTTATGTTTTATCTACGTCACTAATTTTTGTCCATATGTTAATAGTTTCATTTGCTTCAAGCAAGAATATAATGTTTTAGTTTTAA
Organism: Trididemnum nubilum; assembly: GCA_963965965.1. NCBI lineage: Eukaryota > Metazoa > Chordata > Ascidiacea > Aplousobranchia > Didemnidae > Trididemnum > Trididemnum nubilum. Next base: position 31,842,164 of record OZ014480.1, on the reverse strand, counting down.
ACCTTACTTTTGCCCAATAATTGACATTTAACTTCGGTAAAGTGGATTTTATTTAGCCAAGTAATAGCAATAAACAGCAAAACTAAAGACATTCTAAGAGTTTATTTTCAACAGAAAATACAAACGTTTTCGCCTTTCATCAGGCCTTTTCAGGTATTAGTTAAATTATAGCCATGTCAACTTCAGACTAACTGGAAAAAATGAAACACAAAAAAAACAAGCGATATCAAGGTTTCAAATGTTTACCTGAATGTGGCCAGCCAGCATGAAAATAGTGCGATCAAACAACATATGTATTTTCGTGTACTGTTAATTTGTTCCAACATGCGACATGACCTAAATTCTTTCGAGGTTCTGAAACAATGTAAATCAGATTTTCAGGCCAAATTTCATGAAGCTTCATTAATACAGAAACATAGACCTAGGTTAAACAAGCAATTATATGCTAAATTTCTGTTAAATGTGTCTACCAATGATAGTGACGTCTGTTGATTAATGCGCTGTTTTTTCCCTCGAAGTTCTTTATTTTCCATGAGTAAATTTAGTAAATGAACTGTTTGACCTGCTAAATGCTTTTGATGATCTTTATGGTTTTAACGCCCGGTGACTCAAAACCTTGATATTGCTTGATTTTTTTTTGTGTTTCGTTTTTTCCAGTTAGTTGGAAGTTAACATAGTTATAATTTAACTAATACCTGAAGAGTCCTGATGAAAGGTGAAAACGTTTATATTTTCTATTGCAAATAAATCCTTAGAATGACTTTAGTCTTGCTGTTTATTGCTATTACTTTGCTAATTGACATTTACAAAATTATTTATTTTACCATCATTTTTCCACCGCTCTTTATTTTGCAAAATGAAATTTACTACAAAACAATCAACTACGTCATTTTCGATACACTTGAAATGATTCGCAGCGCTGTCCCCGCGCATTCACTAATCTCACTAGAGTCTCGGAGGGTTTGCAGTGCAGTCTCAGCGCAGTTATCTAGCGTATCACCAATTTACTACGTACCCACAGCAGTTCACTACGAGCCCACGGAAACTCCAGTGCGACTCAACAAAGACTGCGCTTCGAAACGACAATTTTTTGAACAAAGTAAATTCTTTTTGTTGTTAGTGACTCCACCGCAAATGCACTGAGACTCTTTGCGAATGCGTTGAGACTACATGGCGACTCAGAAAACTGAAAAATGCATGATCCCTGAAAGAATGCCAGCAGGTAATTTTAGTTTGTGCTGTGACTGAGCGATAAATAAATTTGTCTTTCCGCGCCTTGTCTTGGATTAAAATACTCGTACTTCCTTGTTCGGGTATAGACTGGATTTTTGTTGGAAAGAAGTTGACTTTCAAAAGCGTAATATCCTTGACTTATTGGTTTGAATTGGCTTTATTTAGCAAAAAAAGGTCGATTTGTGCATCTGCAAAAAAAAAACAAAAAAACTGAAAAAAATAGGCCTAGATTAGTCAGTGCACAGACCTATCAATGACGCTTGATTGCGTCGCTTCACTGTAAAATTGTTTTGATTCAGCTGATTTGTTCTTTCCTGTAAGTTATAACTTATTGTTAAAGCTTTTACCACAAACAAAATACCGCAAAATAAAATAACACGAACGGAAACTGTGAAGACACGCACTAGTGCGTAAGTCTTCTAGCCAAACGGCCATCGAAAATTTTTATTTCAGTCGCTCAAGAACGTAAGCAACTATACGAGAACGAGCCGCAATTGAGTATAGTGTTTCTATTACAGTATCCAGAGTAAAATCTACAATAACAAAAGCTTAAAATTTTTCAAGAATTAATTAGATGCTGTTTAGAAAAAAAGCACACATTTAGAGAAAAGATTAGAACAAATATTATTGAGAATGCTGCTCCAGATGCTAGTTTCTCGATTAAGAAATGGTTATTGAAGTTTTAATTTCAGGGAATTGCAAAAGAGTTCACAAAATATTTACTAAAGTTGCAAGGTTCTTGTTTCATGAACCTTCGATGCATAATTTTTGCTAATTTTAACTGAAAAATTTGGTTGAACTTTGAAATGTTCAATTCATGATGCAAAAGTTTAATACTATCAAACTTTTTGTTGCCAAAAATAATTCTCACGGCACGGTTTTACAAAATTGTAAGTCTTTAAAGATTTCGCCGATTACTTTTAGATTATTATAATTACGCACCCGTGCAAATCGATTTTCGATTACGATTATTTCACCTTGTAATCATCGCGACTGCATTTACGATTACATCGCTTCAGAGTTTTAAACGGGCCGACAAGTTCAAGCCCGAGCCCGGCCCGAACCCGAAACTACAAGCCCGAACCCGAAAACTAATTTGAAGCCGAAATCATGCCCGAAAAAACCGGAAAGTTACTGTAAGTTAGGTCTAAAAAATTTAGCAGTATTGCCAAGTTATTTTGATTATTTTTTTGTACACCTAAGACAAAAAGTACGTCTCAGGCCCGAATTAAGCCCGACATTTTTATCAACTTTAGGCCCGAACCCGATCCGAAATGCCCGGCCCGACTTATAACTCTGCATCGCTTCGCCAAAATCAAAAAATGATTTTGTTGCAGCACTTACTAAGACGAAATCCATCAAAAAACGTAAAAATACGCTCAAAATGATGATAGCTTAGGAAAGCTCAAGTCCTAGAAAAGACGTAAATTACGGCTGTAGAAACATAGACACACACAAGAGTGATCGCCCAAGATCCTCTAAAACAGTTTAAAGGTGGTGAAAAATCCGGTGAATTGCAGAAGTTTAGAATCGCTTAAAGCGAAATATAATTTTTGAAATTTTTTGTTCTTATTTTAAGGTAGCGGTTGCAAAGATATTCAACAAGCACAAAAAAAGTTATCCCCGAAAAAGTTTTTGGAAACCCAGAATAATATTTGCCTTTCCAGTAACATCACATGACTAATCCAGTTTTAGTAAACACCCCTTTTTTTCTGGAAATTCAGGCTAGAAGAACAAATTCAGGGTATCTCAAAATTTTTTTAGGGAGATATCTTTTTGTATTTGTTGAATATCTTTACAACTACAATCCAAAATGAGAACAAAAAATTTCAAATGTTATAGCCTGTTTCGATTTTCGTTATTGTAGAGTACCGTAATTGGCTGGATGGTATCCTTATTAAACCTTGCAATAAAAAGACCTCCGAGAAAATCATTTTCCAGAAAAACGGTTTCCTGAACGTTCTTTTTCCAGAATTACCGGTAGCATTTGTCAGAAATCAGACTTGCCAGAATGAACACTTGCTAGAAATTATATCTGCCAGAATAAACTCTTGCCTGGAATTACATCTGCCAGAATAAACACTCGCCAGAATTTACATTTTGACCGGAATTACATTTCCCTGAAAACTTATTTTCCAAAATCTACTTTTGACAAAATTTGCATTTGGCCAAAATTACATTCACCCGAAAACTTAATTTCCAGAATTTACACTTGCCAGAATTTGCACTTGGCTGAAATTACATTTCCCCGAAAACTTTATATTTTCGAGAATTTACAATTGTCAGAAATTACATTTGGCAGAAATTATATTTCCCCGAAAACTTATTTTTCCTGAAGCTAACAAGTGCCCCTTAGTCAGATGTTAGCTTCTTGCTATCTTATCTCAAGGGGTTTATAAATTGCTTTTTATTATTATTATTTTTTTACCCGGAAATTCATTTTCTCAAAACCTTTTCTTCGCTTGAAAAATTATGCAGTATTTTTGCTATTTATTTCTTATAAGCAGTCTAAATTAGAACAGACTTTTTGTTGAAATCGAGTGACTTAACAGTTAGCTTACTGAATGAAAAATATAACTTGATTTGTTCTGTTTGCTTATTTAGTTATATTTCGAGAGTAATGAAATTTAGCAATTAAATATCGATGCAAGTACAAAAAGATTATCGTATCATTTTCAGTTCACTAGGCGTAGAAAAATTATTTCAATCCGCAGGTTACACTTCCTTTTATAAGAACCAGTGAACTGGCGTTGGGCCAGACTGCTCTAAATTTTTTGCCGACTTTCGGCCTCTTTAATTCTCTACAAATTTTGAGAGCATTGATATCAATTTATGCGACCAAGTTTGCATAACTGTTTAATTACGAATGCTTTGTCAGCCTGAGCAAAAGCTTTTTTGCTTCTTTTGCAGTGTCGTAAAATTGCAAAAGCGAGCTTTTTCAACCTGAACGACTGTCAAAACATTACAGGATGAGTTATAGTACTTTATGATCTCGAAATCGTCATCCAATTTTGCTTGCGAGTACTGGAAAATCAATAAGATTTCATCGTTTTAAATCAATACGGAATTTAGTTTGTTTATTGATTTAAAACTATTTATTCTTTTTTGTTTGTTGTCATTGTTTTTTGCAGCTGCTTCGTTGTTCTTATGCAGTATAACAAACTTGTTTTTAAACTCTGAGAAAAATGTGCTTCGTGTTCTTATGAAATTGCTCTTGTTTTGGCAGAAAAAAACTTGAAAAAGCAGTAGTTGCAAAACTACCAAAATTGATATCAAAAACAAACCCAGCAAAAGAACACTTGTTGCATTTTGTGAGAAATATTTCGCGCTCAAGCATACAAAGCACAAAAAAGCAGCAATGACGTTAATTTCCGCCACTAACTTTATGACGTTTTCCGCTCAAATCTATAAAAAAACACTCCAGCAGAAAGCTTATAATGATGTCAATTTCCGCCATATGCATTTCGTAGAATTTAAAACTTTCCATTTGCAGTCATGAGAAGATAGTAGGAAAATAAGCAATTTCCACAGGTTACGTCACAATTGAAACGAACAAGCAATGCTCCAACAAAACGGACCGCGTTAGACCTGGTCTACATGGCGCGTAAAATTGTGAGCGTACGAACGTAATCTAACTTTATTTTAACCAACTGACAGCTTGTACGCTAGCAAGGTAATATGTCGGCGTACCGAATTTCTGTTTAAAATGAACTAAAAATACTCTCGTACGCTCACGATTTTACGCTTGTACGCTCAGTACCTGGTGCTGTAATGAACAGCGTATAGAGTGGTGTTGTCGAGATTGTCGATGCGGAGACAACTGGGCAATATTGGACTACAACTGAGTAGGTTGAAAATTCGAATTTCCTGCCGTTGCGAATTATCTGCTGCGTGTTATTTTTTGACCGAAGAGTTTGAGTTGATGGTAGTTTGCAAGTTGCAACCAGTTTCCTACCTATCTTTCAAATGAAAAATTTCACCGATTAACACATAATTGGTGTCAGTGAAATATTTTAAATTTTTTATTTAAATAATTTTGCCAACAAGGGGTGTCATGTGTACCTCAAATCAAAATGACTGTTTCGTCTTTAGTTTTGAATTTTAGATATTATCGAAATACAGCATTCTTATTAATAGGTGTAGCCGAAAAACTAATTAAAATATCACTAGATATTAATTTTTCAAGGAAACTAGTAAAAAATTTCCGCCCATGCTTTTTTACTAGCACTTTCCCAATCGGCTGGTGAGTTATTTTGTCAACTTCAAATAACCAATAAACCTAACAGAAAACAAAATCGTGATTTGAAGAGCATGCTGATTATTTACTGTTAATCAAACGCGCTTGCAGTGTGCCGTGAAGGAACTGATCATGTTCCGCGCATGCATATGCTGCAATTAAACTGATCATGTATTAGATGATTTATCGGAGAGAACCAAATTTCAAACGCTTTGCCTTGTTTTTGTGTCATGTTTTTGTGATGTATCAGCGTTGTGCGATATCTGACTCGTTTGAGAGATTCAGGTTTCCAAACCGAATGGTTTTCTTTGTTTATTTAATTATGGGCACGCGAGCTCAAGTTACTTTCTTTTTACTAAATTTCGACGTCATTAGGACAAAAAAGACTGAGATGGAACCTGTATATATAGCTTATTTCGGGCGTGGCGAAACAGAGTTTAAGACTTTTTAAAGTTTTCAGAGTTTTTTTTACAGTTTTTTAGCGTTTAGGAGTTTTCAAGAGTTTTAGAAATTTGACGTAGCAAATGAACAAGAATAATTACCTAGAACATTGGTGTGCAACATGAAGGTATAACAGTCAGATGCGCAACGATTAGTCCTTAATATCTCATAAATCAATCTCCCATAACTGGTTTAGTCAAATTTTTAAAACTGTTGAAAACTGCAAAACTCTAAACACTAAAAAACTGTCAAAAAACTCTGAAGATAAAACAAAACAACGAGATTTATTTTTACGATCGCGGTATTTCTCAAGCTAAAGAAGATGTCGCCGTCACGTCTATCACGTACCTTGTCAACCAATTGCTAGCAGAAAGCATGAGTTGAAATCGGCAACCGCAAAAAACAAAAAAAATTCATGTGTAAAACTCGTATTGCGCAGCCTCATTATACAAGCATTGCAGTAGAAATAGAATCATCCACAAAAAAGCATTGAACCAACGGTTTTAATTAAAACAATTTTTATTCAAAAAAATTTACAAGTGATTAATTAAGTATTTGAACTCATGACGTTCTACCCAGCACTTTAGCTCAGAATGCAGTAGCTTCAAAAAGATTATGAGCAAAAATTGCCTAAATTTCGCTGTGAAGTGCATTAAAACAGAAATACAAAATAATCTTAATCAGAGAATGAAACCCTAGACTCTCTTATCATATTTAATGCCAAACTAAAAAAAGAACTTGATTTTGTCTAATGTAAAAAATATTTTATTTTCAAAAATCTTTAGGACAACTTATTGCCCTCTTTGGATTCAAACCCAGCACCTACCACCTACAAATCCAATCTACTAGCGCCTTCAACCACTACTTTATCTCTTAACACGCAGAACGCTGAAGAAATTCAGTCTTAAATTTCGTGTGATGACTAGATAAATTTGGAGCAATACTTTGTTGCATCAAAATGTTAGCACCATACAAATGTGCAAAATAGTTGTTTTCATTAAGCTCAATAAATTGGCTAAGTTTTAACTGACAAGTTCAAGCCACTTAGAAGTAATAAGAACCCAAAACACAGTTTTTGCGTCCTTCTTCCAACAACACGTGACCTACCAAAATACTTCCTTTGCCAATCCTATGCTCTATACACGTAACCTAAGAGTAAATTAGTGAAAATAAATATGCCAATAAATTTTGCGTAACGTAAATTTTACCAAATGAAATTTCATTTTACAAAATGAAATTGCAGTAAGTTATATGCATAACTTTTGGAAAATAAGTTTTCGGGGAAATGTAATTTTGACATGATTTAAATTTTGGCAAGTGTAAATTCTGGAAAATAAGTTTTTGGGGAAATGTAATTTTGGTCAAATACAAATTGTGGAAAATACGTTTTCGGGTAAAAGTAATTTCGGCCGAATGTAAATTCTGGAAAATAAGTTTTCGGGGAAATGTAATTTCGGCCAAATGCAAATTCTGGAAACTAGGTTTTCGGTAAAATGTAACTTCGGCCAAATGTAAAGTCTGGAAAATAAGTTTTCAAAGAAATGTTATTTCGACCAAATAAAATTCTGGCAACTGTAAATTCTGGAAAATAAGTTTTCGAAAAATGTAATTTCTGCCAAGTGCACGTTCAGGGAAATGTACATTCGGGATAATGTAGTTTCGGCCAAGTGTTTTTCGGCAAAATGCAATTTCTGAAACGTGTTTTTTGGGAGGTGTATAATAGGATCTTTTTAGAACTGCAGCCCCAAAATGAGAACAAAAAATTTGAAAAATTATAGTTCGTATTTCGGTGTTAGCTGTTGTAAAGTACCTTGATTGGCTAAGTGTTTCACCCCTTTAAACCTAAACAACGGCACTGTCTTTGATAGTTTTGATAGAGCCGAAACTTTTTTGTAAAATTTTTCACCAGAGAGGAGCAAATTTTGCTTTTTAGAATCCGAGTCCAGTCCGATATATTCAAATGATAGTCCAGTACACTACGGCTCCAAAAAATAGGTAAAACTAAGCAGTGATGGGCACAGCGGCGCTGTTCACCAGCGGGCGCTATTAGCGGCGCTACTTTTTTGGTAGCGGTAGCGGCAGCGCCGCTGCTATTTTTCGTCACCAGCGACAAACGGCAGCGCCGCTGTTTTTTCAGCCGAAAAAGCGGCAGCGCTTCAGCGCTGTTTTTTAAGGAAATTTTCTGCCGCTGCCGCTACTGCTAATAAACTCCTTTCATGACTTTTTCAATTCACATTTTCACACGTTACCGTTTGGAGTCTTTACTCTCCGCTTGTTTTCACTCTGCTCTTGTTACCAGAGGTGTAGTCCTCGAGGACGTCCTTGGCCTCGAGGACATCCTAGAGGACACATTTTGAAGTCCTTGGCCTTGGCCTGGGCCTCGAAGGTCAAGTCCTTGGCCTTGGCCTCGAGGCCTCAAGCTTCGAAAATTTGCTTGTCCTCGGCTCGAGGACAGTACTATTTTTTGAATTGTTAAAATTTTGTGGAGCGCTTGAAAAATTTTTTGGAAAACGTTTTTTTGTGGAGATCGCCTGAAAAATTTTTGTGAAGACGTTTTTTTTGGAGAGCACTTACGCTTGTGTCCTTGGCCTTGGCCTCGAGCATTCCTGTCCTTGGCCTCGAGAGTGTCTGTCCTCGGAAAGGCTGTCGTTGGCCTTGGCCTCGGATTTTTTTTGTGTCCTTGGTCTTGGCCTCGAGCCTTGTGTCCTCGACTCCACCTCTGCTTGTTACCTCGTTATTTCAGTTTAGTGGAACATACAAGGTTACCTTTGTGACGTTTTGTCGTTGCTCTAGTACTGTATGTATAGGCGAGTTTTATCGAACATGGTCCGATTTTTTCTCAATCGAAGTTGAATAAATAATGTGGTCTAGTAGCGGGTCAATTTGAACTGATAAAACCGATTTCAATAAAGCCGATTTCGAGCAGTATCTCTTTAACGAAAATGCAACAATTAGAGTTCGATAAATTGCTAAAAACTTGCAGATCGCAAAGACGGTTTTCCGCTATATTTCCTCAAAATGCTAGCATTTAGTGCTACAAATGAAGATGATTTGTTGGCTATCTGGTCACAGACCACAGTTGGCATAGATCGTGCACTGCGAATAAAACAGTAAAGTACCTGGCACAGAGCCAGAGTAGTGTGTTTGGGGAAGGGGAGCACAAAAACTTGGGCGGGGGGACGCTTAAGCAGCCGAGACCAGACGAATTCAGAATGCGGCAGCGATCTGGAGAATATTTTGCTCCAAATTTTGTGTTATTCTTCTTTGGTATGGATTTTGCCCTCAAATTTGGAGGTGAAGACTAAAAAAATAAAAAGAAGGTCTTCATCGCAAAATCTAAGGCTACTTGATTACGTTCACTTGATCTGTCTTGCTGTTTCATAGAAAAAACCGTTTTTGGTTACCTGTTTTTGGGTAAAAGTTTGCTAGTTGTGCTACTACAAAAGTTTACTCTCCCTTGCGGAGCTGAAGCAGTGATTTGGGAGGATACGGCTCGAAATACCATCCCCCGTGCATAGGCGTAGCTAGGATTTTGATTGGGGGGAGGGGGGGCCAAACTAAAAATCACATGCAATGAAGTCATTAGAAATTTTCGAAAGAGAAATTTTTGTGGGACAAAGATATCGTAGAACGGAAGATCAGAAGCCGTGGCCTGGTTTGGCACTTAACCGAGAGTTTCTAAAGTGAGAGGGCTTAAACTGTTGCTTAACATGTGCTTAACATGTACGTGTGTTTAACATGCTTAACATGTGTTTAACATTTGCTTAACATGTACGTCAATACTACGTATCTGCTTCGACTTCGTAAACATCAATATCTTAAACGCTCGATCTACTTTTGTGTCAAAGTTGGACGAAATCATCGCAGGGACGTGAATCACCTACCATTTTCACAAAACTCCAAGAAATGCTTTGGAACTCAGTCGATTGATAAATTTTCCTTTCGGATCTCTACGCGAAGAATTAGTTTAGTGGTTGAGGGCCGAGAGTGCGATAAACAGGTCGACTACTTCAGAGCTATAAGGGCCGGGACAGAATTGTATAGAAGCTGAATACTCTACGTCATTGTGCTTTAATGGCAAAACCTTAACTTATTTGAGTCGATACTTCTTATTGCCTTTTGCTTGTGTAGAAAATGCAATAAGAAATTTAATTTCCTTGTGTAACTTCCAAGGGTAACTTCCTAAGTAATTTCTAAAACGATGATTTAACCAATCAGCATTTCGAAATGGGTTGTTTTTTAGAAAGGAGCATGCCAACACCTAATTGAACGGTGATTTGCTTACTTGTCTACCATTTAAGCTTGCTAATGCCGATTGTAACCTGAACCAATATCTAAAAGGCTTGAATAATTAACTTTCGTAAATAAAGTTAAATTTCACCATTAGATACCGTATTTGAATGCCATCGTTCTTTGTACTATTTATTTTTTTAAAGTAGCGGCAGCGGCCGCTGTTTTGCATGCAAGTAGCGGCAGCGGCGCTACTTTTTTATTTGAGTTGCGATAAGCGGCAGCGCCGCTGCTTTTTTTGCCAAATAGCGGCAGCGGCGCTACTTTTCAAGTAGCGGGTGCCCAGTTCTGAAACTAAGGGTCCAAAGTCCAATCAGTCCGCAAAATGCTTTTGTTTCTGAAAACTATCGGCATACGATTGTAGCTTTTAAAATGGCCATAATACCAATGTTATATACCGGCAGTGTTACTTTTCATAACGGTGTCATACTGCATTGGTTGTGACTAGTGATATAGGCTATGCTAATGCACCACGCTTACAGTGATTCTGGTATAAACTATAAAGTTAGAGCTAACCTGCACTATAATCTTATAATTTAAACTAGATGGGAGTTTGCCAGCAACCCCAGTGAACGACCGACGCGTAGCTAATGCTGTGACGCTCAAAAGTACTTTTTGTCTACCGTAAAATCAGAAATTATTCAAAAATATCTCATTATGGAACCTCCAGAAAAGTAGAGTCAAAATAATTGTCAGTTAAATATCTCCTATTATCATAACAGACTGGCACCCTAAGTTGAGCCGATCAAAAAATTGATTTTGGGGGTCCATTCGGGGGGGTCCCCAGGGGGATGGCACCCCCAAACTATGTCAAAATATTTGTCTGTTAAATATGTGCTGATATCATAAAACACTGGAACTCTAAGTTGAGCCATTCAAAAAATTGATTTTTGGGGGGTTCCATTTGGAGGGGTTCCCGGGGGGGGGGGGGGGGTTGGCACCGCCAAACTATATCAAAATATTTGTCTGTTAAATATCTGCTGATATCATAAAACACTGGCACTCTAAGTTAAGCCATTCAAAAAGTTGATTTTTGGGGGTCTATTTAGGGGGGTTCCCGGGGGGTGGCATCCCCAAACTATGTCAAAATATCTGTCTGTTAAATATCTGCTGATATCATAAAACACTGGCACTCTAAGTTAAGCCATTCAAAAAGTTGATTTTTGGGGGTCTATTTAGGGGGGTTCCCGGGGGGTGGCATCCCCAAACTATGTCAAAATATCTGTCTGTTAAATATCTGCTGATAGCAATAAAAAGTAGCACTTTAGCTTAAGCCGTTCAAAAAATGAATTTTTGGGGCCCCATTTTGGGGGGTTCCCGGTGGAGTTGGCCCAAAAAATTTCGGGAGAAAAAATTGCGTTTGCAGTACAATAACTTTACACAAAAATTAGATTTCGATGTTTTGTAGTTTAGGAGAAGAAGAGCGTACAAAAATTAGGAAGAAAAAAAGGAAATAAACCTCATCTCGGCCAAAAGTGGGTTGGTTAGGATGAAAGGGTATCTTAAGACATACAACCATATGAAATATTTTTTGCCGAACTTAAGCCGTTTTTGACTTAGACCGCTTTTTACGCCAAACTTTTGGGGCGGTTTTTGGGTTCTAAAACCAAAGTCACGTGACCTATTGCCTCGAAATATGGTGCAAACATATAACTCATTAATCTCAAACTACTGTTAAAATTTCATGTAGCTAGACCAAACCGTTCTCGAGTTATAAGCAAAAGTCTAAAATTTCGCACTCGTTAGTTGGAAAATGGCCGAGTAAAAACAAAGGAACACGCGACGCGAGCGTCGGTCGTTCCAATCACGTAGTAAACAGAAAAGGAACCTATTGCACTCTTATCAACAGTAGTATCATGAATGAACCCTTTATATTTTAGATGCTGTCTAAATCAGGGGTCGGCAACCTTTTGATGCTGCCAGGCCAAAATCAAGCTCAATAATTGGCCGCGGGCCATAAATAAGGTTTCCACTAAATCTGGACAAAATAATACACAAAAATGTTTATGTAGTCACGTCACGTCAACCAGACTGTTAATGTTGTGTTTGTTTTTGAAAGTTTACGTAAGGTAAGAAGTCAAAAACATTTTGTGTTTTGATTCATAATGACGCTTGATATTGTACTCTTTATCGACTGCAATAGATTCGTAGCAGATCAAACAAGTAGGTCCTCCAAGGTGATTTACAATAAAGAAATATTTTTTCCACTCTTCTTTAAAAGCTTTGAATTCCTTATCAACTTTTCTACGTTTTGATAACATTTTAAGATTGCTAAAATAAATAACAAAGGCTATGTTTTCGAGCTATTAACTAAAAACGAAACAGAAATTCAGTTATTATCAAAGCCAACAGCTCATTAGCAAACAAATACAACCTTAGAAAGCATGTAACTGCAATTCCTGCAAAAACGCTCGTTTTCCGTGTTTTCATTGGTCCAAGTGCGAACTGCGAAGTACTTGATGCGTGACTAAAATTCTTTTTTCTTTTCCGCAGGTCTTTAACAGAATAAAACACGGAAATGCTTCCAGTCAAATCTATTGCGTCATGCAATTGTTTAGAAGCGTGGTTTCAGCTCAACTAAATAGTGATCGCCAATGTCTATTTGCTACGCTAATTGTCATAATTACGTAAAGAGGTCGCGGGCCGGGTAAAAACTCAATTTCGAAAAGAGGCCGCGGGCCGGATAAAATCTGTCGGCGGACCGGATTTGGCCCGCGGGCCGCAAGTTTCCGACCCCTGGTCTAAATGTTAGTGACTCTGCTGTTCACTGTAATCGAATGTTATTTCGGAATTGCAAACTTTTATTTTGTTATGGCTTTCCGAAATCGCTGGTATTTGGTCTTAAAAATAGATTTATAAACAAATATTACAGCAAATGCTTAGTTTTAACTTTCTATTTTTGTTTTAACTCTGCAATTCCGCGTATAGTAGCAGTTGGGCTCCGATCCGGTCCATTGAAAGAACAGCTCAGCCAGGCTCCAACTCGGCTCCGGTCCTCCTTGCTCATCTCTGTTTTCCACTTGTATGACTTTGTCAAAAGCTGCAACCTAGAACGAATAGATTCTTACTACGGCTGCGAAACCACTGCTCAGGGGGCATGCTTAACACTGTCACGGGCAAAATATTTTGCAAATATGTACCAAACGATCTCCATGGAAATTATGAAAAGATAATGCACAGAAACACATATTGGGCAGCTTACATGATGCATACAAAATATTGCGTGCTTGTTGCTAACCACTAACACCATCCAGGCACACAACCAGGATTCTACTAAGAGGAGGGGTCTCAACGAAAATTCAAAAATTTTCTGTGTTAAAAAATATCTATAGGGCAACATGTATGAACAGCAGCACATCAAAGGCAGGGGTCTGGTGGTTTTCTAGTAAGGCTATTTAACCAGTTTGCACCAATCATGCAAACCGGTTACTAAGAATTGGCTGCGTAAATATAAGATATCCTTCACTTTTGGCTTAAACAAACCAGTTGATAAGTTTAGTAATCTTGCTCCAGAAAAAATCAAATCGCACCACTTTATGTGCACAGCCTCAAGCTTTTGTAATTTTTGGGAAAAAATAGCCAATTCAACACCATTTGAATGACATTTCGCTCATGTTTAAATCGATTCAAAATAACCAAATTGCTGAGATTTGGAAGCTATTTAAGAAAATTGAATTGCTCAGCGCCCTTCCTCCCACCCTTATTTACTGGTGAAGTCCAAAACGCGTTTAAAAGCTTCCTTTGAGTTAAATTTTTTAAGTGATTTGGCTAGAGAGGGAGACAATTAACTTCCGTGGTGGTGCCACTGGCACCTGTCCATCCACACCACCTTACTTTTTCACTAATATATCTCAATTGAAGCAAATCATAAAAAGCTTATTGCACGTATAAAAACTAATTATACAGCTTACATAATGCTTTATTTTGCAAAACTGGTTTTTCAGTATCATTAAGACAAGACAGCTCGTTTAGGTGAAGTTTTTACCAGTTGTTCTTTTTGGTTGGGAATTTTTTGCAAGGTCGTAAGTAGCAACAGTTTTTTTAGTTAAATTTAGCGATATGATTTTTCAATGATCTTCTTGGTTGAGGTTCAGGCGTCTTTTCATAGCGAATTTTCAAATTTGGATAAGTATTAACTTGATTATGATTACGAAGTTGACTGCTGGTCAGAAAAATGTTCTGAACATATTTCAGAATCAGTATTTTGCTGCTAAAATCTACGAGTTGTGTTTGAAAAGTAACGGGACTGTGCACGCTGCACGAACAACTTTTATCACAGAGAAAAAAGCATTGCTTTCGATGATGTCACAATGTCTTATGGTTTCGATAACCAAATTTCAGCATTCTGTGACAACTACGTTCTTTTTTGGACGTTTTTCTGTCAAAGCACTTTCTTTGTGACCGTTTTGTGAAAATTTGATAGAATTAAGAAATTTTGGCTTTTTTTTCTTTGGTGCGAAGGATGAGCGTCGACCAACGAATCAACCTGAAATTTCTTGTCCGTCTTGGAAATACTCCAACTGAAGCACTAAAGTTGCTTCAAGCAGTCTATGGTGATGACACGATGTCAAGAACTCGTCTTTTTGAGTGGCACAGGAGGTTCAAAGAGAGAAGAGAGGAGGTGGAAGATGATCACTGGACTGGGAGGCCATCCACAAGCAGAACAGATGAAAATGTTGAGCGTGTGAGACAAAAGGTGCGAAGCGATCGCCGTCTTACTGTTAGAATGATAGCAGATGAGCTGGGCATGAATAGTGAGAAGGTATGGAGGAATGGAGGATCATTACGGAAGATCTGGGGATGAGGAAGATCTGTGCAAAAATGGTACCAAGGTTGCAGAATGAAGGACAAAAAGAGCGGCGTGTGCAACTGAGTCACGACATTTTGGAGCAACTCGGAACTGAACCCAACTTGCTGAAAAGAGTTGTTGCTGGCAATGAGCCATGGATCTTCGAGTATGATCCACTCACCAAACGGCAGAGCCTTGAATGAAATAGCGCATTGTCACCAAGACCCAAAAAGGCGGGGGTGTTCAAGGCCAAAACCAAGGTGATGCTGATCGCTTTTTTTTGATGTCTATGGAATTGTCCACGCAGAATTCTTGCCACAAGGCCAAACTATTAATCAGCACCTCTACAAAAACATCTTGCGACGTCTGATGCGCTCAGTGAGGGAGAAAAGAAGAGAATTGTGGGAAACGAGGTCATGGCTGCTTCATCATGACAATGCTCCAGCTCATAATGCCTTAAGAATCCTGGAGTTTCTTCCTAAAAATAGCATTGCTGTACTGGAGCAACCACCCTACTCTCCGGATCTGGCCCGTCGTGACTTCTTTTTGTTTCCCAAACTTAAGGAAGTCATCAAAGGAACTCGTTCTCAAGATTCAAAAGCCATTAGAACAGCCGTGACGAGAGAGCTCCGAGCGATCCCGGAGGTATCCGTCCAGGATTACGTGGAAACGTGGTAGAGGAGATTGGAAAAATGCATTCGAGCCCAAGGAGATTACTTTGAAGGCGACATGTTGTAAAATTTACTTGTCAAATGAAATAAAACATTTATAGACCAGTCCCGTTACTTTTCAAACACACCTCGTATAATTAACCTTTAACAAACACTTGAAATTGTTTACCCAGCGCTAGCGTGCTGTAGCATATCTGTGCATAGTATTGAAAGTAAATGGTTTGAATGGTGGAGAGCACGATTGAGCACTTAAGAAATTTAATATTAACCTTGCAAATTGAACCACATATGCAAAGAGTCTACTCAGTGTGACTATACTTGAGCATAGAGCTTCAGCAGTGTTCCTATTGGAAAGTAATGTTTTACTTTTTCCATTATACCAACTACACGTACGTGCTGTTTTCCGTTCACCACATTTAATACGTTTCTCAAATGATACTTTGTAAGTTGTCAATTATTAAATCAACGTACTTGACGCTTGTTTGTGACATGACGCTTATTTGTGTCGCAATTGAAAGATAATTAATTCATCGCTACATTTCGTCACCTTAATAAAAAAAAAATGTCCAAGTCATTTTTTGAGTTTTGAGAAAAACGAAAAAAACTTCATTTTTTATTGAAATAACGTATCGTTACCAAAATTTGGCAAAAATACATCAAAATGATTATATCAACGATGATCAATGTGATTTTGCTTGAAAACATCCCACTCGATGGCAAAGTGACTAAGACAAAAATAATGCAGATTTTTCATTGACTTAGGCAAAAAAAATATTAATTTTATCTTGAATAGCATTGATATTATTCAGAGGTGGAGCCCTCGACGACGTCCTCGAGAACACATTTTGAAGTTCTTGGCCTTGGCCTTAAAGATAAAGTCTTTAGCCTTGGCCTACAAGCCAACAAGTTTTCGAAAATGACCTGTTTGCGGTCGAGGACAGCACTATTTTTTGATTTGTAAAAAACCGGCCAAGGTCATGACCTTTTTTTTCTTTGTCTTGGTGAACGCGCCAGAGACCTCGCGGTAAATTTATGAAGACCTTTTTTTGCTTTGGAAAACATTTGTGCGTTGTGTCCTTGGTCCTTGGCCATTGACCTCGAGCATTCCTGTCCTTAGCCACGAGAGGATCGGTCCTTGGCCTCGGCCTCGGCATCGAGCCTTGTGTCCTCAACTCCACCTCTGCTATTATTTCTTTAACATTCACTTGAATGGTTAAAATTAAGCTTACCTAGTGCAGAGATGAACTGCAAGGAGAAACAAATTTCACACTTTTTTGTTTTGTTTTCTTTTATACAGCAAATTTGTTTCAAGTATTTTTGAGTGGTTGACATCTTTTGAAGATAACTAAATTATAGAAATAAACTAAAACTGGAATTTTTTCTTATGAATGCTATGGAACTGAAGCGATTAATTTTTATCCTGCTGTTAACCATAGGCGTAGCCAGAATTTTAAATTGGAGGGGCCCAAAACACAAATCACATGCAATGCCGTCATCAGAAAGTTTCAAAAGAGAAAATGTTTGGGAAACAAAGATATCGTAGAAAAAAAATATCGTACATCTTTTTGTGCAGCAAAGAAGATGAGAAGCGGCAACTAGGCAAATAAATCAGTGAAACTAAAACTGATGTAATCGCGTGATGATGACCAGGTGTGTGTGTGTGTGCATCTAGCAACCGGCTTGCGCATGCAGTTAATATAATTACCAAACGTAGTTCGGCATGCGTGTGCTGTCACTACAAAAAGTAACTGCAACAAGTAACTTTTATAGGTCTAATGTTGTAACTAGGTACCGATTTTGTTACAGTTTTAAAAAAGTTAACTTTACTGTTACTCAATGTAGGGTACACTCTGGGCTCCTGGCGCAGCCCTATACCTGTACACAGGAAAGAATCGAAACGCGCAGCTTATTGGAGTTGTTGTTTATTGCATACTGCATACTGCGTACTGCGTACTGCGGTTTCTGAAAACAAACGAAAACGTTTCAAATGTAGTATAGCAATTACTTCCAAACCCTGTAAAAATATCTGAGCCAAGACCATGTGAAGCATTCACATGCCCAGACTAACCACACCCAACCCACGAAAAACCAGTAAAAAGGTGTGCTTCTCGGCTCCCATATCATTACCATAAAATTATAGAAAGCAAGATATACGAAGACTAACGCTAAATAGAAATTATAAACAAATACATACCGATTGATTTTGCCAGGTAGTCAAATGCGAGTTCAAATTCACTGCAGCTACGATAGAGAGAGAATTCCAAAAAATCAGAACAACCTGATGCTAGAAATGCTGAACTGAACTGACCAAATCTTCACGCGTGAAGATTTTGTCAGTGTGAAAATGATGCATCGCTTCCGGCGACTTGGCAAATCATAAACAGAACTAGCGTTAGCCAAACAATAAGAACACAGACCACTAGTGGGCAACAAAGAACAAAACTAAGAATACGACGTAACACTCAAAAAGTAACTAGTTGCAGCAACTAGTAACAAAAGTAACTAATTACTGCCCACCTCTGGCCGAGCATCTGCACTGTTTTCAAAAAAAACCTTTTCTGTTCTCAAAGAATTAGTTCTTCTTTCTAACAGCTAGTGTATTGTTTGGATGCCTAAGTCAGCATCGACTGACATAGGCTAATCATAAAATTGCCCAAGTCCGTCTCTGGATTGAGGCATTTTTTTGTAACAGCACAAAGCGCCATCTAGTGGGGATTTTTGAAATCTGAAAAGTGTACGATCCATGGTGCGCCTTTCTACGTTGATCATTTTGGTATGAATAACTCATTTTGCCCAAAAATCGGCTTAGACATTTATTATATTAGGCTGACGAGTTGAAAGATAAGTTATTGAGAAAGATAATTTATTGCCATATTGCCATAGTGTGACGAAGGGTTGGTTGGTAGTCGGGCCAGGTTTTTCGGGTCGGGTTCGGGCCTAAAGCTGACACAAATTGCGGGCTTAATTCGGGCCTGAGACGCACTTTTTGTCTTAGGTACACAAAAATATAATCAAAATAACTTAGCAAGATTGCTAAATTTTTCAGACCTAACTTAACTTTCGGGTTTTTTCGGGCAAGATTTGGGCTTCAAATTAGTTTTCGGGTTCGGGCCGGATTTGGGCTTATAGTTTTGGGTTCGGGCTGGATTCGGGCTTACATTTTCGGGTTCGGGTTAGGTTCGGGCCTGAACTAATCGGCTCGTTTACAACTCTGGTGTGGCGATCGAAAGATCAAAATCCAGATGTGTAGTCGAGGACACAAGGCTCGAGGCCAAGGCCAAGGACACAAAAAAAAATCCGAGGCCAAGGCCAAGGACAGCCTTTGCGATGACAGACCCTCTCTACACCAAGGACAGGAATGCTCAAGGCCAAGGCCAAGGACCAAAGACACAGCTGCAAGTGTTCTCCAAAAAGAAAAAAAGGTCTTTAAAAAAGTTTTTCAGGCAATCTCCAATTTATAGGCGTGGCCAGAATTTTTGATTGAGAGGGGGCCCAAATCACAAATCACATGCGACGAGGTCATTAAAAATTTTCAAAAGAGGAACTTTTTGTGGGGGCAAAGATATCATAGGATGGAAGATCTGAAATTGTTGCCTGTTGGCACTTAAACAGGATTTTGCAAAGGGAGAGGGTTTAAAGGAATAGTTGAAAAGTGCAAATATCTAACTTTTGGAGGCTTATTGAGAAAGCTAGTGTAACTCAAACGTATCACAGACGGGGGTCTGGGGGCGAAGCCCCCAGCCGTTGGGCGATTTTTTGTAATTTTTTTGGAAAAAGCACTTAATTTAATGCCATTGAATCACATTTCCCACACGTTTTAGAGCCATTTGAAAGCACTAAATTTTTGAAATTTGAAAGTCAATTGAAAAGACGAAATTGTTTGATGCTTCTTTTACTTGCAATTTAAGTCCAAACTGCGTTTAACATCTTGCATTCTTGAGTTAAATTTTAATTGTAAGTGATTTGGTCCAGGTTGGGGGAAGTAAGACGCATTGTTTCTTGCTACATTTTAGCAGCAAATAATAATCCACTCGAAGATTTTCCTTAGAGATTTTTGCTTTGTCATAAAAATAACCAGTTATAGGAGTATATGTTCGGCAAGGGGGCTCAGGCTCCCTCAATTGAAGTTCAATGGTTTGCTCAGTCAGCATTTTCCATGGCTAATTTTTTAAAAGTATTTCGTGCGTAAAACTGGCGAGGTGGAGGTGAATTAATGAATTGTTATTGAAAAATGATACATTAGAAGATTACGCCTACTAATCATGCTATTGCCGTGCCGGATTTACATCGCGCTGGGCCCCTGGAACTCTCGGGATTTTTGCAAGATTCTCCGCCAAATATAGGTGAAGATCAAAAAAAGTCTCTTCATCTGAGCGCGGATCCCTGGCACTGTGCCATAGAATAAATCCCGCCCTGGTTGTTGTATTACGTTCATAAAAAGGTTACATAAGGGTTTAGGTAGCAACTTTTAAGAGAAAAACCCTTAATTTTACCCAGGTTATACATTTAAATTGCTTGGCAAAAATTGAATCAAGAGGGGCCCGGGGCCCCTGGTCTTCAATATTGTAGTTAGTTATTGTTGTAAGCGAAAAATGCTAAAAAGAAACTGAAGAAACAATAGGCTTTTTTGTCACATTTTTGTCATTGGTCAAATTTTGATTGGGGAGGGGCCCGGGCCCCCTGTATCCCCCTGGCTACGCCAATGCTCCAACTGAGAAAAACAAAAAAGGTGTTCGCAAATTTTTCGCGAGGTTTCTGGTGTTTTACCGCAAAATTTCAGCGGTTAAAAAAATAGTGCTGTCCTCGCGCTGAGGACAGAGCAATTTTCGAGGACCTATGGCTTCGAGGCCAAGGCCAAGGACTTGAAAATGTGTCCTCGAGGACTCCACTTCTGTCATTTACCATAACTTACTGTCACCTTCTCTGGTTGCTGGTTACAGAGGAAATTACAAGCGTATTGGATTTAATTGTGTTGATGGCTAATTTGTTCGCTATCATCTGTTGCCGAGGTTTTTCTATTTTCTCCATTTAATGATTTTTTGAGTCTCCAGCGCTTGCGCAGAAGTCGTCCGCATACAGTACAGGTGTCGTTTCAAAATTTCAAAACTATCATTGACGTATATATAAAAAAAAAGCCCTAACTTTAACCCTTGTGGTTCTCCAAATTCCATTATTTTTGCGGAGGTACAATGTTCAGAATGGAAACATATTTACTCCAATCATATAAATAAAATCTAAATAAGTCGCTTACTTTTCCACAAATACCGGTAGTGATCTAACTTTTTCAGCAACATTTCATGAGATATCGTATCAAATGCTTTTTTTAGATAAATAATGATATATCTGTTTTTTTCTGAGTAATATTGTAATTATTTTCCATATAACATCCAGAATAACATGAATTGTGAACAATTTTTTAAGAAAACCATATTGTTTTTTATAAAAAGCATTACGTTTCTCAAAAAAAAAATTCATTAGTCTAGGTGAAACTAGTTTTGCATGATTTTAGAAAACAAATGAGATTCGACGGTAGTTATTTATTAACATAATCCCTGGAACCACTTTCAAGAGTTTTTAGTTTTTACTTGGCCATTTTGCAACTAACGAGTGTAAAGCTTCAGACTTTTGCCAGTAAGTCGCAAACAGTTTGATTTAGATGCTTAAAGTTTGAACAGCAGTGTGAGATTCATAAGATGTCTGTTTCTTCCAAATCTCTATTAATTGGTCACGTTACTATGGTTTTAGGGTCCAAAAACCGATCCGAAAGTTTCACACAAAAGACAATCTTTTTCCTAAGACGCTTATATTTCAAGATACCCTTCTTCCAGTATGGCTACAATGAGTTTTTTCCTTTTCTTTTTTTACCTAACTTTTGTGATCTTTTCCTTTGCGGCTAAACAACGAAATCTAAATTTTCACTGAAGTTGTTAAACTACAAACGCTTTTTTGCCTGCTGAAATTCTCGAAAACTCTCGGAAACCCCCTTCAAGTGACATCAAAAACAGCTAAAGTGTAAATCGGGTTAAAAGTTACAGAGCTATTTTTTTAGTATCAATTAAGATATGTCTACGATTTGAGGTGTCACCCTTTTGCTGCATTGGAGATTCCCCCAAATTAAGTTTTTGAATGTCTTAAGCTAGAGAGCTTATTGTCTTGATTTTTTTGAAAAAGACTTAATAAGTAATGCATGAAAGAGTAACTTCTAAGAGGATCTCTTTGGTTGCCACTCAAGGTATTAACGTATGTAAAAGACGTGATAGGCATCACAATGCAGAGAAGTCAAAGTTGAATAAGGGTGACTAACGATGAAACCTATTGCCTGTTTGCCATGACTTGTAAAAGCTTTGTTCTAAAGGTACAGACCCAGTACCCCTGCCAAAACTATCTTGACTACACAATGGCTTGGTCTTTTTCCCGTGCTAAAACACCCCGAAGGTTTCGTAGCACATTGAACCGAGTACTCTTACAAAAACTTTCGTGATTACACCAAAGATAACTTAGACTGTTTGGGTTGTAACTCTTAAACTCGTTTGTCTGCTCTAAAACCCGTCTTAAAGCCATGATTGGTCAAAGCTTTATCCTATAGCAAAGCTTAGTTCAAGGTAACAGACCTTGTACGCCTGCCAAAACTTTTTGACAATACTAGAGGTATAGCTTGTAAGTCTAAAATTGATTTGCTTGTATTAAAACCTGTTTCAAAGCTATGATTTGAAAAAGCTTTGCTCTATTGCAAAGCTTTGTTCTATTGGTACAAACCCAACTGTACTCCTGCCAAAACTCTCTTGATTGCATGATGGCTTGTA
Source organism: Trididemnum nubilum (assembly GCA_963965965.1). Lineage (NCBI taxonomy): Eukaryota > Metazoa > Chordata > Ascidiacea > Aplousobranchia > Didemnidae > Trididemnum > Trididemnum nubilum. The sequence continues at coordinate 31,819,700 of OZ014480.1, read as the reverse complement.
ACAAACCTTTTTCCTGCATTAAAAGTTTCAAAGCCAGGATTTATAATAGCTTTTTCCTACAGGTTTCATAACGCATATTCGCCCAAACTCCTTGTAATCAAAACTTTCTCGACTAGGAGATTCTAAAGGTACAAAGTCTTGTATAGGTGACCAAAAGAGCCTTAATGAAAGCTTTTCTGCTTGGAGTTTAGAGATAAAAAAGAAAGTGTAAAGCCTCCGAGGTATGTGCGAGTGGAAAGTGCTGGGTAGGTTGCAGTTTGACTCAGAGTTGTAAGTCGGGCCGGGCTTTTTGGGTCGGGCTCGGGTTCAGGCCTAAAGTTGACAAAAATTTTGGGCTCAATTCGGGCCTGACGCGTACTTTTTGTCTTAAGTGCACAAAAATATAGTCAAAATAACCTGGCAACATTGCTAAATTTTTCATTTCAACTTAACTTAGGGGTTTTTTCGGGCATGATTTGGACTTTAAATTAAATTTCGGGCTCGGGGCGGGTTCGGGCTTATTCTTTCGGGTTCGGGCCTGAACTAGTCGGCCCGTTTACAACTCTGCTTTGACTTGAAGAAGGTCTTCCTTCACCGTCTCCTGGCTAAGGCAACTTGGTGAATAAAAGTGCAATTGACAGGGTTAGTAAAATATATGAGGGAGAAACAAATCGTGTATTTACCGGGAAAACTGGACATATGGCGTTCTGCTTTCCTTCTGTGAAGCTTGTTACAAAGTCCTATTCATAGCGTATTCAACAAACCATGTAGTTGATCAATTTCAAGGAAGTTATCAAATAACGTTGATAGCTTTTAACGTGATTTCATTGCTACCAGGTAAATTACAATAACAGCTAAGCTCAACTGGTAAAAACGGGAGTAGTAATTAGAAACATAAAAAAATTTAAAATTAAAACGCCAACGTATCGATAGCCTAGCTTAAGAGTTGTACTGCCCATCTTCGTCAGGTCTGAAATGGAGAAACCAAGCGACACAACTAGATTAGCACTGCTGAGGAGAGTGAACTAGACAACTAGATTAGCACCAAAAACAAAAAAAAAACACAATGACCTCATAGTTAACAGTGGAGTAATGCAGCAAATGTTATAAATATTTCGAAAATCAAAAATCACTAACCCTTCATAGGACTTTGGTTCATACGCACGAACGTGGGTTTTTCTGCGAAGCCTGTGGAGATTTTTTTTCGCGAAACGACAGCCTAAAAAGGCACCAAAAGGTTGTCAAAAAGATGAAGGGAAATCTGAATTACAAGTGAGTATTATATTGTTTATTGTGTTAACAATAGGTGGGCAAGTTAATGCAAAACGTTAGCTTCGTTAACCATTAGTCCGTTAACAAACTTCACACCTCCGCTAACGCTAATCCGTTATTTTCAGCTTTAATTAACGGAAGTTAATAATGTCCGTTAATTCGTTAATATTTTGCGTGTAATTTACATTTCTTTGTATTCACTCGCTTCTAGAACACGCATTGACGTTGTTGAGCTAATTGCAAGGAAATATTTATTGCTATGGTGGTCGTTTTGTGTTTTGGAAGTTACATTTTACAGTTTAATCTGATTTCAAGATAAAATTAAGTTCAAATGCACTAACGAAGCTGCGATCGGAAAGCCTTAGGAAATGCGAACAGCGATAAGTAGTAGACCTATGAGGCTGCAGCTTATTATTTGCCACAAAAAAGAGCTCCTTTTTTCATTTCTTCTATAAAACTCGTGCTAATGCGCAGCAACTATTATCAGTGCAAACTAGTTTGTAGCGGTACAATAAATGAATGGTGCAAGAAATTAACGATAAAAACGTTAACGGAAGTTAACAGACCTTAACAGAAGTTAGTTTAGTTCGTTAACAGAACTTAACGGAAGTTAATTTAGTCCGTTAACATGTAAAAACTTTTTAACGGATTAACGAGTTAATGAAAAAGTTAGCTTCGTTATTAACGGATTAACGGACTTGTGCCCACCTATGGTGTTAACAGCTGAAAGTTTTCAATTATTTTACAAAAAAAGCATATGGTGTAGCATAGGCGTAGCCAGGGGAGGGGGGGCACAGGAAGCCCGGCCCCCTCCAATTAAAATACCATCAATGATAGAAATTGCGACAACGTATTGCCTAGCGCTGTTTAATTGCAGTTTTTTTTTTAGCAATTACGCACATAACAGTAATTAACAATAAAATTAATGACGATGAGGGAGCCCCGGGGCTCCTAACTAACAACCAGGGGGCCCCAAACTAACAATTATGGGGTCCAAATCAACAACTAGGAGGCCCCGGGACCCCTAACTGATAACCAAGGGGCCCCAGGGCTCCTAACTTACAACCAGGGGGCCCCAGAGCCCCTAACTAACAACCAATGGGATCCAGGGCCTCTAATTAATAACCAGGGGCCCCGGCGCTTCTAACCAACAACCAGGGGGCCCCGGGGCCCCTAACTGACAACCAGAGGGCCCCTAACTGACAACAGGGGGCTCCGGGGCCCCTAACTGACAACCAAGGGGCCCTGGGGCTCCAAACTAACAACCATGGGCCCCCAAAACCCCTAACTAATAACTAGGGGCCTCGAGGCCCCTAACTGGCAACCAGAGGGCCCCAGGAAATAACGACCAGGGATAGAGTGCATCAATCCCCCCTCATATTCAAAATCCATGTTCTACCTAGCGTTAAAATGTTGCTTTTGGGCTAGAAAGAAGCCATTTAAATTTTTTTGAAATTTTATTGGTGCCTAGGGGTCCCACCGAGGGGTCAAACTCTCAAAATTTGTTAAATTTTGAAAAAACTTACAATTACCCTACAGATAGCAATTTTAAGTGATCCTGTTGTTGGTAATTGCATTCAGCATAAAATTCTGCACCATTTAGAATTTTATTCCACGTTTTTACACCAAATATGAGGCAGCAATTAACCAAAATCATTAAACTGGAACGAAATCGCTACAGCGAGTTTTAATACTATTGCCCAAAACTTCATTGTTTTAGTAGATAAAGACATGGAGTTTTTTGCAGTTGATATGTCTACTGGAAAACTGTGCATATCTTGGAGGAGATATTGCATGAAGGTTCTCAGTTTATGCAACATTTGCAACTCTCAGTTTATCAGTAAAGGTTTTAGCAAAAAAGTCTAGTTTGCAAAGTAAGGTACATTAGACATTGCTTTGATGCTGACCATTAAGTCTAACTTTGTCTGTGTTATGCCGTGACTACCTATAGCGTGGCTATTGCATACTGCGCATGATTGGAAGAACTCGAGTACTGTATATCATCAATTACAATGTTGCATGCTAACCAAGAGGTCAAAACAATAAAAATATTTTGTCTTCAGATAATTCGATACAAAATAAGGTTTGGTGAAGTTAATTAAGTAAAATGCAATGTGCAATATATTTGTAGCTGTGTGGTAATTTGGAGGTGACATTGCATCTTCAACATTAAAAAGTTAGGAAGATTGAGTTCCACAAGTAAACTCTCAAATACTGCAAGAACTTGTAAAACAAGTGCTATATTTCGGTTAGGAGAAGGAATCACAGAAGCTGATGGCACAATCAAGTCTCATCTGAGCCAAGTACTTTGTTTTTTGGTAGCATGAGAGTCTGGAGCAGTAGTGAATACAGTAGTAGTGAAACTGAAGCTTGTAATACTAATGTATGAAACGACATACCAGGAAATTCTTTCGCTATTGCAACTCATAAATGTTGGAAAACTGGAAAAGCTTTCATTCCGTCCGACGTTTTATCTTCACCAGAGTTATTGGCTTTGGCAACATGAATAAAAATTACGTCTGTTTAACAATTTACATGCGCATTTGTTGAAGAAACTGATGGAGATCCTGGAAAAGTCAAGCTCTTTTAGGTCGTTAAAAACGGGGATTAGAATAGCTTTGCCAACATGACATCGATATCCAAACCATAATAAAGTACTTTAAAGATAGCTTTGCCATGAGCGCTAGTGGCAAATAATGTAGCACAAAGTAGCTTGACTTCATCTCTTGTACCCACTGCAACTACAAGACATTCTTCATTAACATATTTTTGGTTATGAAACTGCAAAATTTTAAGAGTCCCAACGCAGAGAAGCGAAACTTGGTGGAACCCACTGACTTTTTGATGTGGTTACAACAGATTTTGTTTAACTTTTCTTTGAGATCTGTCTGCATGAGCATATGAGAGCTTAACTTTTGCAGGGTCTCCATCAGTTTCTTCAACAAATGCGCTTGCAAATTCAATTTGTTGAGCTGGCATTATTTTCATTTGTGTTGTCATAGCCACTAACTTTGGTGAAGATAAAATGTCGGAAGGAATAAAAGCCTCTGTTCCAGTTTTCCAACATTCTTATGAGTATCAAGAGTGAAAGAATTTCCTGGTTTGTCGTTTCATACATTAGTATTACAAGCTTCAGTTTAACTGCCACTGTCTTCACTACTGCTCAAGACTCTCATGCTACCAAAAAACAAAGCACTTTGCTCAGAAGAACAAGTTTTGCTAACTTGCTGCTTGGCTGCCTTGTCTCTCAGCAGCTTGCTTTTCAGTTTATCTTGCAGTACTTGTTCACGAGAAGCAAATGATGCAACTTTGTCCATCTTCATAGAATGAAAAAATTGTTGATCTTCAAAATCTTTAATCAATGATTCTGCTGTAGGTGGCAAAATTGAACGTTTTGTCCGATTCCAGCTGTTGTTGCTGCAGATTAGTTAAGGTGCTGACTGCTGGTTGCTTTGCAATTGGAATAGCTCTTAGTTTTAAATTTTTGTTTCAACAGTTTTAACATTTTTTGGCAAGCTTTTATTTCTGATATCATCCATGGGTATGTTAGCTTTCTTGTAAAAGATGCTTACTTGAACAAACACTTGCTTAGCTGCCTGTATCTTGGTTTCGCTTTCTGATATACCTTGTTGATAATGATACAGCAAACAGCTAGGACTTGGCATGACAATGACAATTGAGAGTCTGTGATTGTGCCATCAGCTGCTGTGATTCCTTTTCCTAACCCAAATATAGCACTTGTTTTACGAGTTTTTGAGGCATTTAAGGGTGTGCTTGCAAAACTCGTTCTTGCTAACTTTTGAATGTTCAAGATGCAATGTCACATACAAATTACCACACAGCTACTTATATATTGCACATTGCATTTTAATTAAGTTAATTAATTTGCACGCAACATTGTAATTGATGATATATACATCGTACCCTAGTTCTTCCAATCATGCGCAGTATGCAATAGCCACGCTATAGGTAGTCACGGCATAACACAGACAAAGTTAGACTTAATGGTCAGCATCAAAGCAATGTCTAATGTACCTTACTTTGCAAACTAGACTTTTTTGCTAAAACCTTTACTGATAAACTGAGAGTTGCAAATGTTGCATAAACTGAGAACCTTCATGCAATATCTCCTCCAAGATATGCACAGTTTTCCAGTAGACATATCAACTGCAAAAAACTCCATGTCTTTATCTACTAAAACAATGAAGTTTTGGGCAATAGTATTAAAACTCGCTGTAGCGATTTCGTTCCAGTTTAATGATTTTGGTTAATTGCTGCTTCATATTTGGTGTAAAAACGTGGAATAAAATTCTAAATGGTGCAGAATTTTATGCTGAATGCAATTACCAACAACAGGATCACTTAAAATTGCTATCTGTAGGGTAATTGTAAGTTTTTTCAAAATTTAACAAATTTTGAGAGTTTGACCCCTCGGTGGGACCCCTAGGCACCAATAAAATTTCAAAAAAATTTAAATGGCTTCTTTCTAGCCCAAAAGCAACATTTTAACGCTAGGTAGAACATGGATTTTGAATATGAGGAGGGATTGATGCACTCTAACCAGAGGGCCCCTAACTAACAACCAGGGGGCCCCAAACTAACAATTATGGGGTCCAAACCAACAACTAGGAGGCCCTGGGACCCTTAACTGATAACCAAGGGACCCCAGGGCCCCTAACTTACGACCAGGGGGCCCTAAGGCTCCTAATTAACAACCAATGGGCTTCAGGGCCTCTAGTTAATAACCAGGGGCCCCAGGGCCCCTAACTGACAACCAGAGGGCCATAGGGCCCCTGAATAACAACCAGGGGGCCCCTAACTGACAACCAAGAGGCCCCGGGTCTCCAAACTAACAACCAGGGGCCCCCAAAACCCCTAACTAATAACCAGGGGCCTCGAGGCCCCTAACTAACAACCAGAGGGCCCCAGGGCCCCTAAATAACAACCAGGGAGCCCCGAACTAACAACCAGAGGCTTTGGGGCCCCTAAATGACAACCAGGGGGCCCCGGGGCCTCTAAGTAATAATCAAGGGAGCTGGCCCCCAAACCGACAAACAGGGAGCTTCAGGGCCGCTAACTGACAACTAGGGACCCCGGGGACCCCAACTAACAACCAGGGGCCCCGGGGCCCCTTACAGACAACTAGGGGGCCTTGGGGCCCCTAACTGACAACTAGGGGGCCCCTAACTAACAACCAGGAGGCCCCGGGGCCTATAACCAACAACCAGGGGGCCCTAACTGACAACCAGGGGCCCCGGGGACCTTGACTGACAACCAGTGGGCCCCTAATTGACAACCAGGGGGCCCCGGGGACCCCAACCGACAACAAAGGGGCTCCTAACTGACAACCAGGGAGCCCCGGGGACCTGACTGACAACCAGGGGGCCCCTAACTGACAACCAGAGGCCCCCGGGGCCACTAACTGACAACCAGGGAGCCCCGGACTGACGACTAAGGCGGGTTCACACAGAAGCCGTCAACGTCAACGTTACCGTTCCGTCGCAGTTACGTCTAACGTCAAAGTGTTCACACAGAAAATTTTAGCGGTGACGGAAGTGATTTTCTTGATTTCATCCGTCTTACGTTGAGTTAAAATAATTTTAACTTTACGTAAGTAACGTAAGCGATTTCGAGCATGTTTTTGGTGGTTGGGGCAAACTTTGAGCCACAAAAACTGAAAATCTTGAAAAACTAATTGGTTTTTGTTGAAAAGTAGCTTTCAGCAGGCAATGTTAAGTGCTTAGAGCTGTATGTAGTAGGCTAGGTCTAGTCATGTACCGCTACTTTGTAGTATAGGTAGTGTACAGTACTACAGTAGCAGTAATACTGGTATCTAGCCTAGCGGTACTTCAGACTGGATTGCTTTTTTTTCTGCTTGGGAAAAGAAGAGAGAATGAGATATTGAAACTACCGGTAATTGGTACTGGGTAGGCATGTTAAATCTGAGTTGGTTGCTAGCAGCCAGTTGAGAAAGCCAATTCAATTTGGCTTTCCTTGCTCTTGTTTTGGTACAATTGGCTAAAGTTCAATTTTGAACTTCAATTGACTTGACTCTTGAAAGCTGAAATTATAAACTACTGGAAGCAATCAATTTCTACAGAGAGACCTTTCTCATGTCTGAAAGTGGCTATTTTGCCTCTAGAGGCAAAATAGTGTTTTTCCTTTGTTTTGGTTAGGGTTTGAGTTAGGGTTAGGGCTAGGGTCTGGATTAGGGTTAGGATTAGAGTTAGACTTGGGGTTAGGGTTTGGGTTAGCACGAGGCTTAGGGCTAATTTGGCATTTGCAGCAAAATAGCTGTTAGGACTAGGCCTATTTTGCCTCCAAATTGCAAAATAACGTGGGGCTATTTTGCCTCTAGAAGCAAAATAGCCACTGCCTTTAAATAAAGTGGCCACTTTTGACCATTTTGGACGCTGTATCATCAATAGGCCTAGTCATGATCATATACCGTAGTGCACCGGTACTTTGTACCAGTACCGATACTATAAGTAATTTTGCAGAAACTGACTAAGGTTGATATATAGGCCTACTGGTATTGGAAATTGTACCAGTACCTACCTACTAATGACATATTGGCAAACAATACAAAACAAAGCAAGGAGGGTTTTTTTTCACTCCAATTGCCCACTTTAAATTCTATAAAACATAAATAAGCATTATGAACTTTATTGATTTTATTTTCTATCCAATCTGTAGTTACAGTATTTTTTTTTTTTTTTAGTATGCTTAGAGTTAGAACAATTCTAATGTTGCTTTGCATTTTCTTTACATGTTGACTGTGAGTTTTGTGTATACACTTTACAAAGTGTACATATCTTTGCAACTCTTTGTTTTAATTTTGCATAAAATTTTTTATCATAGAAAGTAGCAGACTGAGAAAATCTAAAAGGTGTTTTTTTAACCTTAACTTGGTGAGGTGGCAGTAGACTTAGATGACCTTTCGGTCCTTTGCTGTCTCCTCACCAAGTGACTAAATATCGCTTTGACTCTGCAAGTTTGTGTGTTGGTTTTAAAGGAATTGCATATTTTGATGCTTTGGTGATAGACCTAGAGAAAGTTGCTGTTTTTTCTTGTGATGTGACGTCACTTGGTAAATAAATAACTAAGTTGATGATGATGATGATACTGGTCTGTGGTCATGATTATTGCCATGATGCTTATAAATACTGACCAGTGATTGCTTAGCTACCAATACCATAGACTCTTAACTTTTGTTTATTTTTAGGAACTCATAAGCCTATCTATTTGTTGATTTAATAATAGTCAGGTAGAGGCTACTGGTAGTTGTTGTATCTGTATACTCTGCAGTTTGTTTTGTGTGAACGCTGAACAGTCACTGAAACAGTGAAATGAAATTGTATGATGTTAGAATCATCTTGTATTCTTAGCAGTGGATCACTAGATGCCAAAAAAATAGCTGGTTTACTTAAACAGTGTTGGTACAACGCACATACAAAGTTGGCTGTGGTTTTGAATTGCATTGAGCTTTATTTGTTTTAAGCTTAATGTGGTTTGGGGTTATAGCTACTTTAGAAAATCAACGAACCTGTACCATACAAACAAATTGGAGTGGAGAAAACATACTGTACACTGGTACAGTACTGTACAAATCAAGAGTTGAGTAATGATAGTTTCCGTACAGTTCAATTGTCGCTACACTTCACGCATATGCTAGTACTGTACCAGTTTGTGATAGCCTACCAGTACAGTAGACCATCACTTCGCAATATAACAGATGCCAAATACGCGAGATCGATTTCTGACAGTGCACACATACCTACGGAACATAGTGGTACTGAGCCTGGACCGCATGGGTTTGGGTTAGGTTTTTGTGCTGCTGCACTTAATGATTCTGTATGTTCTAATACTAATAGTATGCCATATGACAGATAACAAGTGTATGATATCGGTTACCGAAACAATTCGCGATACGGTAGCGTACAAAAAATAGACTTCTTTAAGCGTACACATACTGTAATAGCAATTTTCAATTTGATTGCGCGATAACGATTTCTGATAATGAATGCCGTAATAAACTGCATGTGCTGTATTAGATATCTTTTTCCTCACTTTCTGACCTGCTACCTGTTGTTATCGATGTTAGTCAAAAATTGCAATCACATCAGATATTGAGAGTTGAAACATTTCAAAAAACTCAAACACTGATTTACCGCAATTTTGAGTATAAAAATTTCTTGTTCTGCAGGTTTTACCAGTACTTTTCTGTTTTTAAAGTAATTTCTGTCAGTACTTTCAGCTTTTTAAAGTCTTCTACTTCTTACATTACTCACTATTGCAGTAAGCCTACTGATTGACCAACCAAATCTGCCAAATTCAAATTCCACTTCAGTACGGTACCAACCTATATCTTATCTACAGATTATTTCTGAAAAACAAAATCTAGTGATTAGGCTATTTGAATTCATATCATATTGCTTACAGTAAATTTAAATTTAACTTCTACACCAACTTAAAATTGTTCATGCAAATCTAATTTAAATGATATACAGGGTGGGCCATAAGTAGGTATACAGCCACAGCTCAAAAGTGCTTCAAATTTTTTTTTCCATTACGGTTTTTACTTGATTTTAAGTCATATTACAGTTCCTAGTGCTGAGCAAGTAATGCAAAGTCTTTTGGAATGTGCTGCTTATTAGAAGTAGAAAGAAATTTAAAGTATTTATACTAAAGTTAAAACTCATCACTTGTTTCCACAATTACCACTGATACTTGATAAACGTTTGTTGATGATTTTGGCAAGCACTTCAAAAACAGCAAGTTAACCCCACAGGATAAAGTGCATTAAATAGCCTGCACATATTATCAGTAGCTCTCAATTTAAGCATAGTTTGATGGTATAGTGATTACTGATTACAAAACCCAAACTTGATAGGCCTATTGGTTTATTAACAAAACTGCTATGCAAGCATTACAACCAGTTACAGGTTCTTCGTAATACGTAACAGTGACGGATCAGTGTGAACCTCTCACGTTCAGGTTACCGTCACCGCCAAATAACGGTAGAACGCTGAACGGTGACGGAACGGTGACGTAAACGTTGACGGCTTCTGTGTGAACCCGCCTTAAGGGTCCCGAGCCAAGAGCCCCTTAATTCAAGTTTTTAACAATTTATATGCAAAACCTGTAAGAAATTTAAGAGTTTTTTCCTAAAAGTTGCAACCCCAGGCCTTCGTTTAATGTTATTATGAACTTAATGCTACAACACAGGCGGCAAAGCAAACCTCCAATCGAAATACTACCAATGATAAATATAATGAGAGCATAATCAATACGTTGTCCTTGTCCGGAATTGCAGTTTCTTTAATTTAGGATTTACGCGTACACAAGTAAGTAATAATAATAACGACCACGCGTCCACGTCATAATGATGTTATGCAATTATTGTACGTTTCAAAAAACTGTCAAGTGACTTGACTCAAGTCCTCCACGTTTTGGAAAAAAAGTTTTTTTAATTTTGCTTTAAATGTTTTTTTTTTTATGAAAGAACTCAAGGGCGCAATCTTATCTCAAAATTATAAGCGAAGCCAGGGGGCCCGGGCCCCCTCAATCGAAATGCCACCAATGACAAAAATTTGACAAAAAAGTCTTGTTTCTTTATTTTCAGTTTCTTTTAGCATCTTTGCGTACAACAGTACACGCGCACAACAGTAATTAACAATAAATAATATTGACGATTAGGGGGCCCAGCGCACCTCCTTAATTCAATTTTTTCCAACCAATTTAAACGTATAACCAGGGTGAAATCAAGGGTTTTTATCCTAAAAATTACAAACTCAGGCCCTCATCTAAACTTTCCTCAAAGTGCCAGGGGCTCCGCGCAATGTAAGTCCGGGAATAACATGTTTAGGAAGCGTACCCATCTATTGGACCATTTTTCAATAACGATTCACCTCCACCTCGCCAGTTTTTACGCACAAAATACTTTTAAAAAAATAGCTAGGAAAATGCTCATTGAACAAATTATTGAATTTGAATTGAGGGGTCCTGGGTCCCCTGGCCGTACATGTACTTCTATAACTGGTTAACTTCATGAAAGTAAATTCTTTGAGTGGATTATTATTTACTGCTAAAATATTGCAGAAGACAATGTGCCTTACTTCCCCCTATATGGACCTAATCAATTACAATTAAAATTTTACACTATAATCCAAGATTTTAAACGTGTTTTGAAATTTAATTGCAAGTAAAAGGAAGATTGAACAATCAAAATTTTTCAATTGGCTTTCAATGTTAAAAATCTAGTTCTTTCAAATGGCAGTGAACACGTGCAAAATGTGACCCAATGGAATTAAAATAGTTTTTTTTCCAAAAACTTACAAAAATCGCCCAGCGGCTGGGGGCTTTGCCCCCAGACCCCCATAGCCACCGGCGGCTGGGGGCTCCGCCCCCAGACCCCGTCTGTGATACGTTTGAGCACACTAGCTTTCTCAACACGTCTCCTAAGTTAGACATTTTTAGCTTTTTAACTGTTACTTTTCGCCCTCTCCCTTTACCAAAATCTTGGTTAAGTGATAACAGACCACGACTTCAGATCTTCCATTCTACGACATCTTTGCCCCACAAAAAGTTCCTGTTTTGAAAATTTGTGATGACGTCACTGCATGTGATTTGTGGTTTGGCCCCCCTACCCCCCAATCAAAAATTTGGTGCTATATTTGGTGATGAATTCTATTTAAAACTATCCTGAGATGTATCAAAAACAACTCTTTTTTTCTTCGTTTTCGAAATTCACTAAGCTCGGTAATAAGAAAAGATTATAACGGCAAACGATTTCTGTTTCCTCCACTGTATTTGATGACTTGCTCCAAGTCTAACTAAAATTTTTGAACGAAAGGCGCAATGAAACTATATGTTCTATAATTCAGTTGTTTTGCTGTAGTGAAGAAATTAAAGCTGCCAATTTGGCCTCAGAACTATCTTTAAAAAAAAGAAAAACGTGGTAAGTTATTCTGTTATTGCAACGTTATGTTTTTAGTTCTATTATTATTTTTTTACTTGGTAACTTGAAGCTCAATTCATATTAACCATATCTTACACGGGCTATTTGGCTTAAGCATTTTACACAGGATGGCAAACTGCTGCCCTATCCAACTTATGACCGAAACGTCATATGGAAACACCAAATTTGGTATGTGGGCGCGTGTTTACCAAAACTTTTAGAAAAGTTAATTTTAAGTTGATGACGTCATTATAGTGACGTAAGAGCCATATTTTTGAAAATTGTGATAGGTTTACCAAAAATCAGAGCCATAGGCGGTGCAGGTTTTGTACTTCCGTTTGTTTTTTGATAATGAATCATAAAAAGCTCAAGTCATAGCAGTTATAAGCCACAAAAACGTTTTGTGACGTCATTTAAGTCAAATATACTGTCGAGTGTAGACCAAAAAATGCTCAGATTTGTGAAAGTGACTTCGGGAAACTTCAAAATTAGAAAACTTTTTCTTACCATAGCTACTACAAATTTTCAAGATTTATTTGTAAGGAAATTCAACTCAAATTCAAGTTAGTTTGAAGAAAAAGCTGTTTTGCGAAGGGATTTATCACAAAAAACTAAAACGGGGGGGGGGGCAAAAATGCATATCATGGAAGGGGAGAATATCACCATTGCGGCCGAGAACATCACCAAAGAGGCTAATAAGATGAGGTAACAAATAAATTTAAAACGCTAAATATATTATAACAATGAAGAAGAATAAACACAACTAAAACTTATCTTTCTTATAAGCTTTAAATAACTCATTTTGTCACGCAGGAACGCTGTAGCCGCGTGCGAATTTTTCCGCTTAAAGATCGTGATAAAGAATTTTGTTGTTAATCCTATTGTACACGGGCATTTTACTAGCCAGCTGGAAGCAAAAATGCTCTCCCTATCTATCTCCTAAACTAAAAGTCGTGGGAACACCGAATTTGGCAAGCGTGTAAATGTTCACCAAACTTTTTTTAGAATTTTAAGTTGATGTTAAGTTGAGTTAACTTTAAGTTGATGACGTCATCATGTGGCGTCAGAGTTACATTAAAAAAAATGATGTCATTTTTATAATAACGTCACAAGCGGTTCAAATTTTAAACATTAGTTTATTTTTTGATACTGAATCACAAAATACTTAAGTCACAGAAGTAACGTCATTTAAGTCAAATGTAGAACAAAAAATGTTTAAGTTTCCAAAGGTGACTTGAGAAAATCTCAAAATTGAGAAACTTCCCCTTACCTTGGCAACTTTAAATTTTCAGGATTTATTTGTAATAAAATTTGACTTACAGTCAAGTTAGTTAAAAGTAAAAGGCTGTTTTGTGAAAGGATTTATCGCCAAAAAAATAAGAGGGGGCAAAAAACCTTCCACCCATGTAAAATATGGTTAAAAGTCGTTTTATGAATTTTAAATCAACTAGTTCAACATTGGTGTTATAATGCACCTTCTTATACTTGTAAGAGTATGGTCTATGCGCAGTTGTTTTATCGCACCCTTATGTACTTGACTGATTATACTAGTTGAACTTAATTTTTTCATGAACAAAAGTATAGAAAATTCATTTTGTTTTATATACATATAGGTGTAACTGTATCACAGTAGATGACCACAGTATTACAACATTAAAAATTATTATTTGTAAAACCCAACAATCTGTTTCACCGTAAATGGGATCACCAGGGGTAAATCGTATTCAAATAACAATAATTCAGTATTTTATGAAGTTGTATATATATTTTTTGCAGTTTTTCGAGCAGTGGATTTTTCAACGAAGTTAAAACCTGGTGAAACAAACAATCATAAACCACTAACAAATTGTTTAAAACTTAATGCAAAATAACAAGCCGCTTCAAGACTTATCAATAGAGTGACGTCTTTTATGGTTAAAAATGTTTACAACTACTAACGTTTTAGATAAGTTAAGTTCAACATGTATAATTATGTTTTAGGGAACCAGAAATCTAGATTGGTTGGATGAACTTTTAAATGGCCCATTGACGTAAGTAAGTGCATGTTTGTTTGTCAACTTGATTTCATGATATACTTTCACTGAAAACGTGATAGTCCTGACTATAGTTAGAATAACAGTGCAAGTGACGATTATTTAGCTTCAGAGCACCACGAGTGACCATAAAATTCTCATTGAAACGTCCAGATTATTGGAAACTTACTGGGATAACCAACTACTACAGTACTCATTATTATAGTCGGGTGAAATAGTGCGTTTGGGACTGCAAGGGTGCAACAATATTCGATTCTCAGCTGGGGTCAAACTAAAAAGTGCTTCCATATTCCACAAGAGACGATAACTTCCACCACTCACAGACAGAAAGGTTTTCTCAATATGCATTAAGTGGGATTTGGTTTAACTCTAACGGAGTAGCTTCTATTAATTTTGCCAAATACAAAAATGTCTCCTTTTCACCATAATGTAGTTACCACGATTGTCTAGCTTCATGTAGTCAGAATTGGTGTAATAGCTTGTAATGACTTTCTATTTTTTTTTCAGGACCACGATTGCCCGCCATTGGAATGGCATACGGCCTGGTTCAGGCCACGTCCAATTTTAAATTGTTACAATTTCTTTAAATGGAAAAAATATTGCATAGTAGTTTAATGAAATTTTTGATGCAAATATTTCTTTTTTTACGTGTTCATTTAAGATCAATTATTTTTATGGTTAAATCAAATCTTTCTTTATACTCGCTGTATTACGTCGGCCAACTTCTTATGGCTATAATTTAAAAATCGCAACTAGGTGATAACTGCTACTTTTACTCATACAATGGTGGATCTCGCCAGTTGGACACTTCCAGACTTGTTAGAAGTTTGGATAAATTAAGAGAACTTTTGCGTGGCGTTTCTGGCGAGGAAATGCTCCACCACACCAGCCGTCCAAACAGCCATTGAGTCGTAGTTCAAATTACCAAGTAATGTAATTTTTTGCCTGTACAAAATTGCTAGTCACCCTATCAGCTGTAGGGATATCCAAGGTTTTTAGTCCAAATTCAAGGTATTAAGGTTTTGAAGAGATATCGTTTGACGAAGAACTTGCAAAGGGTCAGCTTATGCTTCTTTTGTTGCTTAGCTTTGCATCAACAAAATAATCCAGCAAACCTTCCGGCAAATCGGACTAAACTTTTATTTCGAAAATATTGTAATCATTTTAACATTAATACCATCAACTTTTGAGGAAGTTTTTTTAAACGAAACTTGATAACTTGGAAGATTTTTTCAAAATAAAATTTTTTTTAATGAATTGCATTTATATGTTTTCCGTAGAGAGATTTTTTTCGGTAACCATATTGCAATTCAATTCAGAAACGCCACTCCATTGATCATATTGCTAGACTATTTCCAGCTAGGCTAACTGCATATTTAATTGAACTTAATCGAACGTTTTCGGCGTTTTACAGAGCGCTCTCATTGGGAAACTAAAAATACGGTTGAATGACTGATTAATTTACTGCGACTTTCAAATAAACTAACGCATAGTTACAATAATTTTTTCTCAACATACAACAATTGAGTCTAGATCTGCATCTGGCAATTGGCAATGGATGAAAATACAATATTATTATGACGTTAAACACACTAGCAGTTAATACGCTATTGCGGGAAAAATTAATGCACAGCAGTTGTCAAAAAAAGAAAAAAAATACACAGTCCATATTGATAGCTGGATTCTGCTTTTTACTTAGAATTGGTTCATGTTTTTTTGCTTTATACGCAGTACTTATATTGTAGGGGGACGCGAACCCCCATCGAGAATTACCGTCCCCCCATCGAGATTTAGCGCCATCCCACCAAAAGTCCGGTAATCCCAAAAAATTTGAAAATCCCACCAAAGTTAATACGATTCTGCGGCGAAAACCTTTTTTTTCAGTTTTTGGTCTTCACCCGATTATGAGTTAAATTTCCACAAAATTGCTGCCGCCCTCCGAATACGTCTGGTCACGGCTGCGAAAGCGTCCCCCCATGCAATATTTTACAGTTTAAGTGCTGCTTATATGCAGCAGTAGTGGTCTTAGGAATGTGCAAAGTGTGCAAATGCACAGGGGCCCCCCACTTCTGGGGGGTCCCCCCCATTTGACCTATCGCGTGCAGAAAAAATTGATTATGAAAAACTATAGCAAATTATGATAAAAAGTTTATGCTTTTGTTTTAAGTGTCATTATATATGTACCCCCTCCCTCAAGATGCACTTGTTCCAAGTGTTATTACACATATCCCCCTTTCCAAGACAATATTACTTTTAACTTTTAAGTCAGATTTAGTAAACAGATAATAAAAATTTACTGGTAAAGTCAACTTACTACTCTTTTTTTTGCTTGCTACTGTTAGGCTACTGAGGTCATATGCGTAACCAGGGGGGGGGGGGGGCCAGGCCCCCCCCCCAATTGAAATGCTACCTATGATAAAAATGTCACAAAAAAGACTGTTGTTTCTTCAGCTTCAGTTTCTTTTAGCATCTTTGCATACAACAGTACACCCGTACAGCAGTAATTAACAATTGTATTGAGCCAGGGGGCCCTCTCAATTTAATTTTTACCAACCAGTTTAAATGGGCCCCCTACAATAATAATTAAAAGGACCCCCAACAACAATATTGATCCAGGAGCCAGGGCCCCTTAATTTAATTTTTGCCAACCAATTTTAAGGGGCCTCCTACAAGAATATTTATATAGCCTTCTAATTTATATGGGCCCCCAACAATAATACTGTTTCAGGGGGCCATGGCTCCTTCAATTTAATGTTGCCAACCAATTTAACCGTATAACCCGAGTAAAATTAGGCGTTTCTATCCTAAAAGTTGCTAACTGAGGTTCTCATCTAACCGTTTTATGAATGTAATGCAATAACCAGGGACAGATTTAACACATGGCACTGTGCCAGGGGCCCCGCACTCAGATAAGACTTTTTTGGTCTTCACCTGTATTTGGCGCGAAAATATTGCAAAAATCTCAAAGTGCCAGGGGCCCAACTCAATGTAAATCCGACTCGGGCAATAACATGGTTTGTAGGCATAACTATCTATTGTACATTTTTCAGTTACAATTCACCTCCACCTCGCCAGTTTTTATGCAACAAAATACTTTTGAAAAAAATTAGCTTCAGTAAGGGGAATGCTCATTGAACAAATTTTTGAATTGAGAGAGCCTGGGCCCCCGGCCGTATATGTACTCCTATAACTGGTTGTTTTCTAGACAAAACAATAATCTATAAAGAAAATAATCGACTGAATTGTTATTTACTGCTAAAATATTGCACGAGGGAATGTACTTTACTTCCCCCTACCTGGGCGAAATCACTAATAAAATTTAACCACAAAATGCAAGATTTTAAACGTGTTTTGGACTTAAATTGCAAGCAAAAGGAGGACTAAACAACTTAATTTTTTCAATTGGCTTTCAAATTTTAAAAATCTAGTACTTTCAAATGACTCTGAAAATGTACAAAATGTGATCCAATGGTATCAAAAGTTAAAACTACTTTTTTTCCAAAAAATTACGAAAAATCGTCCAGCGGCTGGGGGCTTCGCCTTCAGACCCCCATAACCTCCGTCGGCTGGAGGCTCCGCCCCCAGACCCCCGTCTGTGATACATTTGAATTACAGTACACTTCTCTACTTAAGCACGTCTCCCAATTTACACATTTTCGCATTTTAACTAGGCTATTGGTTTAAGCTCTCTCCTTGAACGAGTTCCTAGTTACATGCCTACACAAGGCCACGACTTCTGATCTTCCATTCTACAATATCTTTGCCCCACCAAAAAATTCCTCTTTCGAAGTTTCTGATGACGTTATTGCATGTGATTTGTGGTTTTGCCCCCCCCCCCCAATCAAAAATCCTGGCTACGCCTATGACTCAGGTAGTCGTTTTTCCACTTGTTTTGTTCAACTGCTTTCAGCAACTGATGGCAGTAATAGGTTTTTGACTAACGTATGTATATCATATGCTAAGCAGTATAAAGCATTCAAACATTATTGCTAAGTACTCAAACATATTCTGTAATAACACAAGCATACTGAAAGCAATTGCTGAAAGTTTACGTTAATTTACTGCAATTAATTGAGTTGATAATCTAGATGAGAGGAACTTAAGAACAAATATTTGATTTAATTAGGGCTGCAATTGCATTGGTCTTCTGGTCTTGTTATTTATGAAATGCATTGTTGCGCTTAATTGCAAGTGCAGATAAAACATGTTAAAGTAGTGTGTAAAGAAAAGGGCTCCCCCATTTAATTTGCACAGGGGCCCCCCCAATAGATAGTTATGCCCTTCCTAAGGCCACCACTGATATGCAGAGTTACATTTACGCATCATGCTAACCAGTATAATTGGGATTAAGGGTTGTTTTTTTCGCAACTGTTGCAAGTTAAAATGTGTTTTTTGATAAGCAATTCTGTTTGATTTACGGTCACTAATATGCAGTACTTAAATTCATAGATGGGCACAAGTCCGTTAACCGTTAATCCGTTAATAACGAAGCTAACTTTTTTATTGACTCGTTAATCCGTTAAAAAGTTTTTTCATGTTAACGGACTAAATTAACTTCCGTTAAGTTCTGTTGACTTCCGCTAAGGTTTTTATCGTTAATTTTCTGCACCATTCATTCATCGTGCCGGTACAAACCAGTTTGCACCGGTAGCATTTGTTGCGTACTAGCACGAGTTTTATAGAAGAGAGCGAAGAAAGGAGCTCTTTTGTGGCAAATAATAAGCTGCAGCTTCATAGATCTGTTAATCATCGCTGTTCACAATTTCCCAAGATTTTCCGATCGCAGCTTCGGTAGTGCATTGTAACTTATTTTTGTCTTGAATTTAGATTAGACACTAAAATGTAACTTCCAAAACGCAAAAACACCACCACAGCGATAATATTTCCTTATAATCAGCTCAACAGCGTCAGTATGAATTCCAGAAACGAGTGAATAAAAAGAAATCTGAATTACACGCAAAATGTTAACGAATTAACGGACATTATTAACTTCCGTTAATTAAAGCTGGAAATAACGGATTAAAGTTAACGGAGGTGTGAAGTTTGTTAACGGACTAGTGGTTAACGAAGCTAACGTTTTGCATTAACTTACCCACCTATGCTTAAATTGTAAAATTTTGCTTGAGGGGACGCTTTGGCAGCCTTGACCAAACCTTGGTGAAGATTACGTAACTCCGTCGACGAAATTGAATGAAGACCAAAAAAGAAAAAGGTCTTCGCCGAAAATCGAAATGCTTTTTCGCCAAAATTAGGTGAAGACCAAAAAAAAAGGTTTTCGCCCACGGTTGAAGTGTTTCTCTTTCTGAATCACTGAATTTGGTTCTATATTCGACCGGAATTTGTAGGCCTTTTTTCCTGTGATGATCCAGCGCTCAAATCTCGATAGGGGGACACCTAAATCTCAATGGAGGGACGCTCAATCTCGATGGGGCGACGCTAACTCTCGATGGGGGGACGCGTCCCCCCACGTCTCTCCTACAATTTAAGTACTGCTAATATGTTTCTTCGCTTTTGCTATCAAATGCCGTGCTGAATAATCTATGTATGTTACGTGAACATATTGTGTATATGTACACATAGGTGTAGCCAAGATTTTTGATTGGAGGAGGGGGCCAAACCACAAGTCACTTGAAATGACGTCATTAAAAATTTTCGAAAGAGAAACTTTTTATAGGATAAACATACCGTAAAACAGAAGATCGGAAGTCTTGGCCAGGTTTTTCTCGTAATTCAGAATTTTGATGAAGGGAAAGGGTTTGAACCAAAAGCTAAAATGTGTGAATGGGGATACGCGTTGAGTAAACTATCGTGTAACTGAAACGCATTGCAGACTGGGGTCTGGGGCGAAACCATCAGACGATGGGCGATTTTTTGGTATTTTTTTGGAAAAAATAGCTATGTTAATGTCATTGGATAACATTTTGCACGTTCCGAAAAAATATAATGTAGTAGTACTCCAGGCATTTCAAACAAAAAATTTCTGAAGTTCTTCTGTTGTTCTAGGCTAGCTTTGAGAAACCACTCAGGTGCTACTCAAAAGACTAACTTTATCGCTGACGTTTCGCTAGTTAGAAACAACCAGCTTCTTCAGAGCACTGCTATCAGTAGTGATGGCAAATCGCCGTCAACTTCTGATAGCAAAAAACAGAAAAACGATCACACACATTGCTGTAGTAGAATAACTAGCAAAAAAAAATCAAAACAAGGGTCCGATAAAATTTATTGTTACGATAGGCTACGTCATACAGATAATGTAAAGGTGCGTACAAAAATCAAAGAAAACGGTTCTTATGAAAATAATTTCTCCGAATTAGCATTGCAGCAAAACACGTTCGAACTTAACACTAAGAAAGATTAAACCAGAAAAAATTTAACTCTGGGAATTAAGCAACTTTTTGTAAACAGCAGGGAATGACAACCCATCGTTTCTATTGAGCACTTGGGCTTTTCATTGATGTACCAACTTTCAGTAAAAAGACGCTTAGAGTAATTATGTTCCGCTGTTAAAATTTTGACTTCAGACCGATCAATGAGGTGATCATTTTCCATGGAATGCTGGCAAAGTGCTGATTTCTCGGGCCGTTGAAATTTTATTGCTCGTTGATGTTCCTTTATTCTAGATTTGAGGTCCCGTGTGGTTTGTCCGATATAAACAAAAGCACAATTCTGACATGGAATTTCGTAAACCAAGTTGGCTTCAGACTTAAAATTTTTTACTTTGTCACTTTATTCACCATGTAAAGCAGTTAAAATTTTAAGAGACACTAAAATGTTTTGAAATTCACAAACAACTAAATTCAGATACGAGACAAAGACACCGTAAATAAATATAACACACTTGACACTTCTATTCTCATCACATAGGACTAGACTGGAGTGTTTTTTTGCAGAATATAAAATAACCTACCAGCCGGCTAGTTTTGAATGTGTTGGTAGTGTTTTTGCCCATTGTTTGTTAGCTTGTTGTTTTAAAAGTAACCACAATTCAACAATTGCTTAAATACTGGAAAATTCGCAAAAGCTCTTTCGCTGTCTTCTTGACCAAGCCAACTTTGTGAATAAAGGTGAATTTACACAGTATCCGTTTTTCGTACGTTTTCGTCCGTTTTTTTACGTTTTTGCTTCTCCTTGACAAAGTATGCGCTTTTTCATCCGCATTTTTATGTGTCCATATCCGCACTAACCAGACAGTCACATACTGGACAAAAGTTTTCCGAAAAAAATTTTTTGTAAAGGGGTACAGCTTTATTTCGAAATATTGCTCTTTTCGTTCATACACAAAATTTTTGAACAAAATTTTTATCTATATATAACAGTCTACTTAGTGCGGATATGGACTTATAAAAATGCGGATGAAAAAGAGCATACTTTGTCAAGTAGAAGCAAAAACGTAAAAAAACGGACGAAAACGTACGAAAAACGGATACTGTGTAAATTCACCTTAAAGCTCTATTTAGAATTGGTTTCACGTTACATACGAAAGCTAGATAGATACAAAAAAAATCAAAAAATTTTCATGAAGTTTTGGATTGGCCTAATAGTAATTACTTCTGTGAATAGCAACAAACATGGATTATTTTCTCCTGAATGTTCTCTTAAAAGTCTTCTTGTTTCTGAAGGTTTGTGACAGTGATCAAGTTCAACTAGAAGCTATGGTTTTGGACTCCCCCAAGTTTTATAATCAAGAATACTGTAGTGATTTTTCACTCCAGTCTAGTCCTATGTGATGAGAATAGAAGTGTCAAGTGTGTTATATTTATTTACGGTGTCTTTGTCTCGTATCTGAATTTAGTTGTTTGTGATTTCAAAACATTTTAGTGTCTCTTAAAATTTTAACTGCTTTACATGGTGAATAAAGTGACAAAGTAAAAAATTTTAAGTCTGAAGCCAACTTGGTTTACGAAATTCCATGTCAGAATTGTGCTTTTGTTTATATCGGACAAACCACACGGGACCTCAAATCTAGAATAAAGGAACATCAACGAGCAATAAAATTTCAACGGCCCGAGAAATCAGCACTTTGCCAGCATTCCATGGAAAATGATCACCTCATTGATCGGTCTGAAGTCAAAATTTTAACAGCGGAACATAATTACTCTAAGCGTCTTTTTACTGAAAGTTGGTACATCAATGAAAAGCCCAAGTGCTCAATAGAAACGATGGGTTGTCATTCCCTGCTGTTTACAAAAAGTTGCTTAATTCCCAGAGTTAAATTTTTTCTGGTTTAATCTTTCTTAGTGTTAAGTTCGAACGTGTTTTGCTGCAATGCTAATTCGGAGAAATTATTTTCATAAGAACCGTTTTCTTTGATTTTTGTACGCACCTTTACATTATCTGTATGACGTAGCCTATCGTAACAATAAATTTTATCGGACCCTTGTTTTGATTTTTTTTTGCTAGTTATTCTACTACAGCAATGTGTGTGATCGTTTTTCTGTTTTTTGCTATCAGAAGTTGACGGCGATTTGCCATCACTACTGATAGCAGTGCTCTGAAGAAGCTGGTTGTTTCTAACTAGCGAAACGTCAGCGATAAAGTTAGTCTTTTGAGTAGCACCTGAGTGGTTTCTCAAAGCTAGCCTAGAACAACAGAAGAACTTCAGAAATTTTTTATTTTGCACGTTTTTAGAGCCATTTGAAAGAAATTTAACATTTGAAAGCCAATTGAAAAAATTAAATTGTTCAATTCTCTATCTACGGACAATTTAAGTCCAAAGCACGTTTAGAATATTGCATTTTGGGATCAAATTTTGTAAGTGATTTGTCCCAGGTAAGAAAAGTAAGGTACATTGCCTCCTATGATATTTTAGCAGTTAATATTAATCCACTCAAAAATTTTCCTTTGACACCTTTGTTTTGCCACAAAAATAACCAGTTGTAGGAGTATATTTACGACTAGGGAGCCCAGGCCCCTCAGTTTAAATTCAATAATTTATTCAATAAGCATTTCACTTAGCTTTTTTTCGAAGTATATCGTCGCGTAAAAACTGGTGAGGTGGAAGTGAATTGTTATTGAAAAATGATACCGTAGATGGTTAGGCCTACTAATCATGTTATTGCCCGGACCGGATTTAGATTGCCTGCGGCTCCTGACACTTTGCGGATTTTTGCTACAATTACCAGCCAAATAAAGGTGAAGTCCAAAAAAAAGTCTTATCATCTGAGCGCGGGGCCCCTGGCACTGTGCCACACTGTAGATCCGTCTCTGGTTATTGTATTACGTTCATAAAAAAATTAGATGAGGGCCTGAAATAGCAACTTTTAGAACAAAACCTTTATTTCTCCAGGGTTACACATTTAAATTGGTCGACAAACATTTCAAGGGCCAAAAATCAGCTGCAGTACATATCCTACAAATTTTGGAGGTTTGTATATAAGCAGGGTGTCGAACCGTAAATAACGGTTCGGGTTCAGGTTTAGCTCCTGCTCAAAATATTTTTGCGGTTCAGGTTTGGTTCGGGTTCACTTGAGCACCATTTTCGAGGTTCAGGTTCACTCAAGTAAAATATTACTGGTTCAGGTTTATTGACTTAAAATTTAACTGTCGTTACTCGTTTCGTCCAGAAAAAAAAAAGAAATTGATGATCCTGTTGATGATCAACCCTGCTCTTATTGTGCGTGTACCAGCGCCAGCGGCATCCGGATATGGAAAAATATATTCTTACTTTTGTTAGGGGTTCAGGTTCGGTTTGGGTTCACTTGAGCACAATTTTGAGGATTGAGGTTTGGTTCAGGTTCACTGAAGTAAAATTTTGCTGGTTCAGGTTCGGTTCGGGTTCACCAAAATGAAACGGTTCATTCGGGTTTACGGTTCGGGTTCAGGTTCGGTTCGACACCCTGTATATAAGTGTGATTTCGATGTCCTATTTGCTTTTGATTAAAACCTGCATATTTCTGAAAAAAGTTTTTGCCGGTTTCCCTGATTAATACAGAGGTGTAAAACGACTTTTCTTTCTTGCGCTTTAGACCAATTCTTATCTTGATCACATGTGCCATTATTTTGATTCAGAACTTGGTCCAAAATTGGATTGAAAAACGATGGAGAATCTCTAATTTTGCTAAATATTTGTCTCAAGTTACATACTTTGTTTTGATCGAGAAGTTTTGTCGAGCTTATCCTTTTGGCTCTGCGAATGAATCAAGTGACTAATTCTTCTTTCCAGTTCTGCTGCCATAAAGCAGAAAAATTCATTAGCACTTCAGTGTTAGTTGGTTTTCTCCTTTTTACGCGGTGTTTTCGCAAAAGAAATCTCCACAGATGTCGCAGGAAAACCCATCGTACCCATGGACCTAAGCTCAATGACCGGTAAGTGATTTTGAATTTTTGAAATATTTACAACATTTGCTGCATTGCACCTTTCCTTTATTTGTATATTTATTAACATCAGTTTTTTAACATAAGACAACAAAATAATGAGTTTTGCGGACATGTTTTCGGTTTTATATCGACAAAAACCGCTCCCAAGAAGCTGATAGCATAAACCTTTATGGTTTGGCGGCGGAAATTAGCAGAATCATAACTATTTTCGACGAATAAACACAGTAAGTTTTCTCTCCTGTAGCGCTGAGACCGAAACAAAAACTAATGGTTCCCTTTTTTTTTTTTTCTGTTTTCAAAGTACTATTGCTAAAATAAAAACTGTCAATTCTGATTTCTCACTTTCGGACAGGACTGAGCCAAAAACTAAGACTTTCAGTTTTTACTGAAAGTAAAACTTTCATTCTGTCAAAACATTCGCTTAAATCAAAGCTATAAACTTTACAGTACGCGATTCATTTGATAACTTCCTCAGGTGTCACAATATACTGTAGGTGACCAATTACAGGGTTTGTTGAATACGCTATGAAAAGGACTGTAACAAGCCTTACAGAGGGGGGTACAGAACACTACATATGTTTAGCTTTCCCGCTAAATACGTACACGATTTTTTTGATCCTTGCATAATTCATTAACCCCGTTAATTGTAGTTTTGTTCGCCAAGTTCCTTGGCCAGGAAACAGCGAAGGAAGATGTGCATGTCAAGCTGCAACCTACCAACGTATCACACTCGCATGAGGCGGAGGCTTCACACTTCCTTTTTTTGCTAAACCCAAGCAGGGGAGCTTTCAAGGTTATTTTGGTCACCTATACAAGACTTTGTGCCTGTAAAACCAGCTAGTCAAGAGCGTTTTGGCTGCAAGGGGTACAGGCGAATGCGTTATGAAACATGTAGAACGCAGCTTTTATAAATTCTGTGTGTGAAGCAGTACCGGCATACGAATTTTGGAGTATCAAGCCATATCTCTAATGTGGTCAATAGAGTTTGGCAGAGCTTTTAAACGGATTTTATTTCAAATCATGGCTTATAAACGGATTTTATCACTGCAGGCAAACAAGTTTAAGAGTTACATTGCAAACAGTTTAGGTTATCTCCAGCGTAGTCAAAGGAGTTTTGGTAAGCGTACTCTGTTCAATGAACTACGAAACCTATAGGATGTTTTAGTACAGGCAAAAGAGCAACGTTTAAAGCTATTATTTGGTAGGTAGGACGGTCTTTACTTATATTTTTATAATCATAAGCTTATTATAACAGGAATATTGTAGCAGGGCCGTCACGGATATTCTTGGTAGATTTAGATTGAGCTATTATATTAGTTAGGTACTGAAATATTGGAGCTGGCACTCATTTAGCTAATCCTTTAAAACAAGCAGTGTTTGACACAAAGTTGGCTTAACTGTAGCTTAAAACAATTTAAACATACATAGCAAAAACTTCACATTACCTTTGATAAATTTATAGTCGACATCAAGTCACATAGCTATTTACAATATCTTTTCTGATCTATTTGTGACCCTAATACAGCGTTTGAACAAATTTGAGAAATGTCATCAAATACACAATCATTGTATCGCTTTTTTTTTGCATGTTTTAAGTCAAAAAGCATGCTTTTGTTATTTGCTTTTTTTCTAATGTTTTAAAGAAAAAAACTTCTTGTATAATGGATACAAATTCACAAGCTGCAACTTTTGTCCATTTTGATGAAGTTGCAGCTTTCTACTCCAAGTAGATAAGGAGATATATGGCAATTTTACTAAAAATAAAAATGGGTGTCGGTTGCGTTAGAAACGGCCTGTCTGACGATATGAAATGATCCATTTAGAACAGTTTTTTGTACATTTATGCTTCTAGTACACAAGCAAAACTTTTTGAAGGGTCCAAGCAAAATTTAAGAATCTTGCCAAATTTGGCCCAGTCTATAGTGTACACAAAAGAGCAGCGGCGTAAAAAGTACTCGAAAACTGTAATCAAGTAAAAGTTTCGTTACTGACGAAAAAACTACTTGAAGTACAGTACAAAGTACTGACCAAAAAAAGTACTTGAGTAAAAGTTAAAAAGTAGTCGTTTTAAAACTACTCAAGAAGAAGTACTTGCGAAAGTAGTTAAAATAAACAAACTATTCAATCGGACAGACAACTGGTCGACTACCTTCACATTACTGCCACATAGTACTCGGTCTTCTAACCCAAGAAGTTATAAATTACTAACTGCTGCAAGTTTTTTGTTATTATATTCCAGACAATTAATCAAAATGAACAACAACAAGACTTTGAGATTTGAAAATCATGCCGTGGAATTACTTTATAACGTCTTTGCTCAAATATTCATACACTGTTATTGTTAAATTATGCTAAAATTTAAAAACGCTGTGGACGTGTCTAACCGCTGTATCTACAGGGTGGGCCAAAAGTTATGCACCATAGCTATTTCAGTATATTTTGCAAAAATGTTTTGGATTAGTTAATAAAAATCAATGTGGATTTTTTTAAATTGAATTTTATTTCACGACATATGAAGGCAGGCAGAAGCCTGAAAAACATTGCGTCACTAAATCGCACAAAATTATTGTAAGCATTTCATTCAGATAGTCTGGGTCTCCACTGGGACGAAATTGATCATCATATTAAGAACCAGAGGTGGAGTCGAGGACACAAGGCTCGAGGCCAAGGCCAAGGACACAAAAAAAATCCGAGGCCAAGGCCAAGGCCAAGGACAGCCTTTCCGAGGACAGACACTCTCGAGGCCAAGGACAGGAATGCTCGAGGCCAAGGCCAAGGACCAAGGACACAAAGCGCAAGTGTTCTCCAAAAAAAAAAAAAAAAAAAGGTCTTCACAAAAATTTTTCAGGCGATCTCCAAAAATTTTTCAAGCGATCTCCACGAAAAAACGCTTTCCAAAAACTTTTTCAACCGCTCCACAAAATTTTAACTTTCCAAAAAATAGTGCTGTCCTCGAGCCGAGGACAGGCCAATTTTCGAGGACTTGAGGCCTCGAGGCCTAGGCCAAGGAATTGACCTTCGAGGCCAAGGCCAAGGACTTCAAAATCTGTCCTCGAGGACGTCCTCGAGGCCAAGGACGTCCTCGAGGACTCCACCTCTGTTAAGAACATTTAGTAATTACATTGCACATTAAATAACAGCACTGTACAATAATGTTTATTGCATATACCGGTACGGTGTATGATTTTTGGCTCACTATGTAGAATTTAGCTATGGAAACGTTTGGTAATCATAGAACACATTTTTGGCAAATTTAAGTTATATCTCTGTTTGCTTCTTTAATGACTTTGTTTTAATGAAGTAAACATCCATGCCAGCATGCGGCGAAAGGCAGACATCAAACAACGAACGTGAAGTGAAACTCAAACCATCTTGAACTGCTATTCGCCAGACTGGATCTAATACGTACTCGTACACGTAGAAAAAAGGTATTGCTGCAGTTGCTGTAGTGGTCTGACATAGAGATGGCGCGGATAACAAAAAATGCATCCGCATGTTGCGCTGTGTTCGCAAACTTTGTCCGCATGCTGCACCGCACCGCATACAAATGCAATTAAGTTCACGCGACACCGCACTCCAAGTAATCTATTCTTCAAATTTCCACAAACATCAGAAAAAATTAGCTCTCTAGCTTACAGCATACAAAGAAATTGATTTTTGGGAGGATCATTTTGTGCGGTTTTCAGAGCGATGGCCCTCTCAAACCATGTCAAATTATTTGTTTTTTAAGCATCTGCTGATAACAAAAAAAAACTTATGCCCTAGCTAGAGCCAAATAAAAATTGATT
Source organism: Trididemnum nubilum (assembly GCA_963965965.1). Classification (NCBI taxonomy): domain Eukaryota; kingdom Metazoa; phylum Chordata; class Ascidiacea; order Aplousobranchia; family Didemnidae; genus Trididemnum; species Trididemnum nubilum. Next base: position 31,791,351 of record OZ014480.1, on the reverse strand, counting down.
TTTGGGGGGTCCATTTGGGGACCCCTGGGGGTTGTGGTACCCCCAAAGTATGTCAAAACATTTGTTTAAATATCAACTGACATACAAAAAAAAAACTATCGCCCTAGCTTAAGCAATCAAAAAAATTAATTTTTTGGGCCCCATATTGGGGGGTTTCTTGAGGAGTGGCCCCAAAAATTTAGGGAAACAAAAATGGGTTTGTAGCTGAACATCTTTACTTAAAAATTAGATTTTGATGTGTTGTGGTTTAGGAGAAGAAGAGCGAACAAGATTTAAAAAGAAAAGAGACTTATCGTGGCCAAAAGTGGGTTGGTAGGAATGAATGGGTATCTATTTTTTGCTGTATTTAAGCCGTTTTTGAATTAGACCACTTTTTGTACTAAACTTTCGAGGTGGTTTTCGCGTCCTAAAACCGAAGTCACGTAACTCATTGCCCCGAAATTCGGCACAAACATATATAACTTATTAATCTCAAACTGCTGCTAAAATTTCACACAGCTAGACCTCATTGTTCTCAAGTTATACATGGTCTGAAACTTTGATTCGTTAACTTTAAAAATAGCCAAGTAAAAACAAAGGAACACGCGGCGCGAGGTCAGTCGTTCTAAATATACTGATTTTATCTGCCTTGTCTGTGTTTTCTAACAGTTTTTCTGCGCCGTGTTTTGGCAATCAAAAACAATCTACTTGTCTACCTGATGATTCATGCAACTACTGTACTAATCCTGAACCAATAGCCCAAATATTGGTAAATCACGTGCTCTGCATGCTGTCATGAGCTACTACAGTCATATTTAACTGTCTAACTAGATAAGAACAACTTTGCTGCCTCAGTGCCTTCCAACGCCAGCCTATACGTGGGTATTTAATATGGGTCTACGACTTTTAGGCGTGGGACGTTTATGCGCCGCCGATTAGGCTCCGGGACTTGTAGGCGTCTGGACTTTTATGCGCCGAGACTTTTATGCGCCAGAGGTAAAAAAAATTTTTTTGTAAAAAAAAAAATTTTTTTTCAAAAAAGTTTTTTTCAAGAAATAAGTTTTTTTTCAAAAAAAACTAGTTTTTTTTCAAAACAAAGTTTTTTTTCCAAAAAACATTTTTTTCTACAAAAAAACGTTTTTCTTCCCAAAAAAATTTTGTTTCTTTCAAATGACAGTCTTTTTTCAAATAAAACTTTTTTGACAAAAAAACTTTTTCCAACAAAAAAGTTTTACTTTGATTAAAATGTTAATATTTGTAGCGCCGTTTTGTAGTTTTTCTTATTTATTTATTTACTTTGTGTGAGTTTCAAACCTGGTTTTATTGCTTTCGTTAATTTGCATTTGGAAGCCACGACTCGTTCTTCAAGCCAAGTATTTAATCCGTTGAATCGTCGCAAATGTTGAAATCTGTTAAATCCGGTTGCCGTGAAGATGTTCTTGTTTCTTTTTATATGACGTAAGTTACTAATTTTCGAGTTGACCTAATTGAGTGCAAATTGTAAACTTTGCAAGCTGAAGCTTTGCGATGTCAAAATCACTATTGAGTTGAGCGTCTGCGGTAATCAGCGATGATTTTTTGTTACTAAAGTTTAAAGGTTGAGTCAGCAAAGAACTACAGTTTGAAATTTGAGATATCGCTGCCTTTGCAGCTTGTATTGGAGACAGCTGATCTTCTGTACGATTTATTTTGAGTGCCAATTGCCTTGGTCTCTAATTCAGATAGTTCGCTGACTCAATCCTGACAGTATTATTTTCCAACATTCCCTTTTTTTGTGAGCATTAACTGCAGCGAGTTTGACATCGGCCAGGCTTCAGTTTAAATATTTAACTTTTGATTTGATCGCATTTGGATTTCTCCGTCTGCATTGAAAAATTCATCAGTAAGTACAATGTATTATTTTGTTAAATTGTTTGTTAATTGTGGAAATAGATTCTAAATTTGAATAAGTTAATGAGATAAACGAGTTGTGTGCTGAAGGTCATATTTTGTTTTCGTTGAAGCATTAATTCCAATTTGTTTTGTTTTTGGTTCAAATTTAAGCTCTAATTTATTCCGTAAAATATTTCATGTGTTTTTTGAGTGTCTAAATGTTTATTTTTTCTCAGAAACCGCTTCCCGTTTTCGCTTCCGCTTACTTCCGCTTACACCAACAAATAAAGGACGAAATTTTCAAACAAGAAAAGCGTGTTACGAATTCCGAGGCAGACGGTAGACAAATCGAATCCGTAACAATACTTTCGAAGCTTTTTATCTGATATTTGTCAAGAAGAATCGTCAGAATAGAGAGCGCAGGAAAAGGAGTGGCTATAGGAAGAAGCCGAGCAGTGATTGGCTGGAAAAAGATTTCTGAGAGAGCGTCATCATTTGTGTACAACCTTTAAGCTTTACAAAAATTCTTTTTGTCAGCAGAGGGCAGGGTTAGAAGTTTTGATAAAACTGACTTCAAAAGCAGATAGATGGAAGCAGAATGCCCACGGAATCCCCCCCGTGGCGCCGAGCCTGCCGATCTCAAAAAAAAATTTCATAATATCACGATTTAGCTCAAGATTTTTTGAATTTAAGAGTTAATCAGTTCTATAAAAAATGAACCAATTTTATTACCGAATCTTTTTTTTTCTGCAAGAGAAAAAATACACTTCGACCCTAACTTGTTTCAACTGATTTTATATTTTTCAAGAGTTTTGATTTGATTCGGCTAGCTGCGTGTGCCAATATTGCACAAGTAACTCGTGTCCGTGCGCTGCAAAATTTGAGACCGCTGGCTGGAGATCGCATGCGTCTGGATTAGGTAAAAAAACTTCGCAAGTAGGTAGTGGAAAACATTTTTTGTTTTTAAAAAAAATGCAGTAAGAAATCAATTTTTTGTAAAGCTCTTTCCGCTCTGCTTCCATCTGTCTGCTTTGAAGTCAGTTTTATCAAAACTTCTAACCCTGCCCTCTGCTGACAAAAAGAATTCTTGTGAAGCTTAAAGGTTGTACACAAATGACGCTCTCTCAGCAATCTTTTCCCTGCCAATCACTGCTCGGCTTCTTCCTATAGCCACTCCTTTTCCTGCGCTCTCTATTCTGACGATTCTTCTTGACAAATATCAGATGAAAAGCTTCGAAAATATTAACATTTTAATCAAAGTAAAACTTTTTTGTTGGAAAAAGTTTTTTTGTCAAAAAAGTTTTATTTAAAAAAAGACTGTCATTTGAAAGAAACAAGTTTTTTTGGGAAGAAAAACGTTTTTTTGTAGAAAAGAATGTTTTTTGGAAAAAAAACTTTGTTTTGGAAAAAAACTTGCTTTTTTTTGAAAAAAAACTTATTTCTTGAAAAATAACTTTTTTTTGAAAAAAATTTTTTTTTTTACAAAAAAAATTTTTTTACCTCTGGCGCCTCAAAGTCTCGGCACCTATTGTCCAGACGTCCAAAAGTCCCGGCGCATAATCGGCGGCGCCTAAACGTCCCGTACCTAAACGTCCGTGCCTAATAGTCACGGTCCGATTTAATATTGAGTAAACTACCGGTAGCTTACTTATCCGTAAACCTGGAACCCTCTCATCATCTGCTACTAGCCTACCACGTGGCTATTCTGTCATTGCAACTTTGTGTAGCCTAGTCTTCCTACTCTACCACAAACCAGACAGGCAACAGACATTTAGGACCGAAAACCCATTGGTGGGCAAGTTAATGCAAAACGTTAGCTTCGTTAACCACTAGTCCGTTAACAAACTTCACACCTCCGTTAACGTTAATCCGTTATTTCCAGCTTTAATTAACGGAAGTTAATAAAGTCCGTTAATTCGTTTATATTTTGCGTGTAACTTACTTTCTTTTTATCACTCGTTTGTAGAACACGTATTGATGCTGTTGAGCTGATTGTAAGGAAACATTTATTGCTATGGTGGTCTTTTTGTGTTTTGGAAGTTACATTTTACAGACTAATCTAAATTCAAGATAAAGATAAATTCAAATGCACCAACGAAGCTGCGATCGGAAAATCTCGGGAATTGAGAACAGCAATAATTGATTGACGTATGAGGCTGCAGCTTAGTATTTGCCACAAAAAAGAGCTCCTTTTTTCGCTTTTTCTGTAAGACTCATGCTATTACGCAACAAGGGTTACCGGTGCAAACTGGTTTGTACCGGCACGATGAATGAATGGTGCAAGTTAATAACAATAAAAACCTTTACGGAAGTTGACAGAACTTAACGGAAGTTAATTTAGTCCGTTAACAGAAAGAACTTAATGCAAGTTAATTTAGACCGTTAACATGAAAAACTTTTTAACGGATTAACGAGTCAATAAAAAAGTTAGCTTCGTTATTAACGGATTAACGATTAACGGACTTGTGCCCACCTATGCGAAAACCTAATGCCTTATGCCATGACCTGTTCACGAATACTATACAGCTGTAGGTTACCCTGAACCAACTCTGTCACTCCAACCTGCAAGTGTTGTACCAATACCATAGGCGTACTGCACACAGGGCGGGTATGTGGCTAGGCTATGTGCCCCTACTCTGATGAGTGTTTTCCATAAACCTGTTTCATCTACATTTTTTTTGTTTGCCTTTGTTTCATGTTCTCACCAAACGTCCTAAACTGTTCCTAGTCTGGTCTACCAAAACCAAAACTATTTTGTTGGTGTCAAGAAACAAGTTCAGCCAAGCAAAACTAAGTTTGTTGTTGCTGAAATAGCCTATTTTAGGATGCTCCAAATTCTGAAAAAATAAATTTGAACCGAGGGCACATTTTACTGTTTTTGTAGCCTAACCATATGTATTGTCACAACATGATGTTGTTAGCCTATTGTCTTCAATTCATATTATAGTTGCGTCATGACTAACCATTGTTGAACATAAAGAAATAATTCACCTGCAACAATTGTGAAAAAAATGTAAAAAGTATGGTTGGCTACGCGGCGCTGCGCTGACGCTATGACGTAATGCAGATATTAGTTGCCACGCTGCACGGCGCTGTGCACCAACAACAGAGCGCAGCCGCGTACGCTGCGCTGTTGCCATCTCTAGTCTGACCTCTGACGCAAGAGTTAACAGCCAAAAAAAAGAGGAAAATGCAGCTAACATGACTGATTTATGCAGAGCTAGACAGTGGAGATGCCAACAGTGCAACGTACGCAGCCGCGCGCTGTGTTGGTGCGCCGCGCAGCGCGGCAACCTAAATCTGTATTACGTCACAGCGTCAGCGCAGCGCCCCATACCATAATTTTTTACATTTTTTTCACAATTATTGCTGGTGAATTATTTCTTTATGTGCAACAATAGTTAGTCATGATTTAACTGTAATATGATTTGAACACAGTAAGAATACCATACTGCGACAATGCATAGGGTTAAGCTACTAAAACAGTAAAAGGTGTCTTCGGTTCAAGCTTATTTTTTCAGAATTCGAAGCATCCTAAAATAGGCTATTTTGGTTTCAACAAACTTAGTTTTGATTGGCTGAACATGCTTTTTGACACCACAAAAAGATTTTGGTTTTGGTCGACTTGGCTGGGAAAAGTTTAGGACGTTTGGTGAGAAAATGAAACAAAGGCAGACAAAAAAATGTAGATAAAGCAGGTTTGTGGGAATCAATCATCAGAGCAAAGACACAAAGCCTAGCCACATACCTACCCTGTATGCAGTAGGTCTGTGGTCCTATTGGTGCAAGTTCAAGGCTAGATAACAGTTTCTACTGCACGTGCGCTTGCATTTCAGAATGACAGAGTTAGTTCAGTGAGTGTAGCCTATTCGTCAACAGATCATGGCATCTATCCTATATGTCTGTAGCCTATCTGGTATGTGGTAGAGTTGGAAGACTAGGCTATACAAAGTTGCAATGACAGAATAGCCTATGTAGTAGCAGGTGATTAGAGGGTTCTAGGTTCATGGATAAGTAAGCTATCGGTAGTTTACCCTATATTGAACACCCATAAATTAGCTTACATTGGGAGGTAGCAAAGTTGTTCTTATCAAGTTAGATAGTTAAATATGAGTGCAGTAACTTATGACAGCATGCAGAGCATATAATATACCAGTATTTGGGCTAATGGTTCAGGATTAGTACAGTAGTTGCATGAATCATCAGGTTGATTGGTACATTGTTTTTGATGCCAAAGCACAATACAGAAATGAGAAAAACTGATAGAAAACACACACAAGGCAGATAAAACCAGTATAATTAGAATGACTGACCTCGCGTTGCGTGTTCCTATGTTTTTTCTATGTTTCCTCGCGTATTGAGCTTTTAGGAAGAATAAATCTTTAGAAAATAAATCTAAATTTTATGTAGCATGTAAACAGGCTAATAAAATCTATTGCATTGAAAGAGAAAAATATTTCAAAGAAAAACTAGATAATTGCAAAGGTAATGCCAGAGCCACCTACAATGTTGTGAATCAGTTATTGGATAAATTTTTGGGAAATCATCCACCTATCACAAGCACTGCACAAGCATGTCAATTTGCTGACTATTTTAATGCTAAGATTGAACAAATTTATAGTGACATGTCTTGCCATAATTGCAATACACTTGATGTTGATATAAATGTAGTTAAATCTTCATGTGCTTCCAAATTTAGAAAGTTTGAACTGCTATCTCTAGCTGGTTTAAAAGCTATAATTGAGTCTATGCCATCTAAAACATGTGATCTTGATCCACTACCAACCAGTATTCTCAAGAAGTGCATTGATTTACTACTCCCTGCAATTCATCATATTGTTAATCTTTCATTGAGTCAGGGTTATTTTCCAGATGTTCTCAAAAAGGCATGTGTTACTCCTTTGATTAAAAATGAGAACTTGGATAATGATAATATTAAAAATTTTAGACCTGTAAGCAATTTGCCTTTTCTTGGCAAATTAATAGAAAAATGTGTTTTTCTCCAAATTAATGCATATCTGTGTGAAAATTCATTGTATGGCTATTCGCAATCAGCTTACAGATCTTGCTATAGCTGTGAGACTGCCCTTGTAAAAATACACAATGATGTTTTGTCAATTTTAGATGCCAAGTCAAATGCAGTTGTTATTTTGTTTGATTGGTCAGCTGCTTTTGATACGATTAAGCATGATCTCCTGCTTAGTAAATTGTCCGCTGAATTTGGTTTTTCTGATGTAGCTTTAGAATGGTTTTCAACCTATTTAAATAATAGGAGCTACTTTGTTAAAGGTGCTGGCTGTACTTCTCATACAGTTGATGTTAAGTCTGGTGTACCCCAGGGTTCAATTTTAGGGCCAGTGCTATTTAACTTGTATTTTAAAAGTGCTGAATTAATTGTTAATTCACATGGTCTTTTTGTGCATTCATATGCTGATGATATGCAGTGTTATCTTTCTTTTGATAAACACTTTTCTGTAGACATGATTAAAAACAAAATTGGAGCCTTTTTGCAAGATTTAAAGCATTGGATGACAAGTAATTTTCTAAAATTGAATGAAAGTAAGACCAAAGTCATCGAAATTTTATCTAACCGTAACATTGAATCCAGAATAATTTCTGACATACAAATTGATGATAGCTGTTCTTTGCCTATGCCTAATGATTTTGTCAAAATTCTTGGTGTAATATTTGATGACAGACTGAACCTTGAGAAACATATCAATAGAGTAGTTAGTACTTGTTATTACTTGTTAGTACTTGTTACTTGTTAAACCGATCAGTGGTCGAGTGGATAGACCGTCTGCTACTGAAGCGGTAGACTCGGGTTCAATTCCCGGTCGGGTCAAACCAAAGACTAGAAAAATTGGTATTCACAGCTTTCCTGCTTGACGTTCAGCAATCAAAGGGACTGTGTGAAGCCTCCGCCGAGTGTGGTAGACAGGTGGGCAGGTGGCAGCTTGACTCGAAGACCGAAAGGTCCCTTCGCTGTCTCCTGGCCAAGGCGACTTGGTGAATAAAATGTAATTACTATTACAATTACAAAATGTTATGGCAATTTACGTAATTTAGGCAGAATTGCATCTAAGCTTACTAAACCTCTAAAAATTCAGCTAGTTCATTCTTTGATATTGTCCCATATTGATTATTGCAATGTCTTGTTTTATAACTTACCAGAATATTTATTGCACAAGTTGACAAAAGTTTTATATTCTGCAGTGAGATTTATTTGTGGACTTCGTGGTTCTGCTTTGCGTAAGCATATGCTACCATATTTGAAAAGCCTTCATTTTTTACCAGTTAAGTTTCGTATTGAATTCAAAATTGCTTTGCTCACACACAAGTGCCTGCATGGTTATGCTCCTACATATTTGAAAAATTTAATCAACTCTCGTTCTGTTTCGGAAAGATATAGCTTGCGTGTTAATGATGATAATTGGCTGCTTCAAACGGTTACTAGCTTAAACTTTGCTAGATCCCAATCTATGTTTTCGTGTGCATCACCCAAAGTATGGAATTCGTTGCCATTATCTCTGCGTGAAATTGAAACTTTGTCCCTTTTTAAGAAACGTCTAAAAGCATTTTATTTTAATTTAGCTTTTGAGGATATTGACACTGTTTGATGCCAGTATTTTGCTGCTTATTGCTGTAGAATTAGTACCTCTGTTGAGTTTTAATTTTATTTTGTAAAGCTATTTGAATGTTACTTTGGCCCCTTAGTCAGATGCATTGACACTTGTTGGTGTTATCTCAAGGGGGATATAAATTGCAATTATTATTATATTATTATTCCTATGTTTTTACTTGGCCATTTTCAAAGTTGACGACTGCGAAGTTTCGGACTTTTACTTATAACTAGGGAATAGTTAGGTCTACCAGAATGAAATTTTAACAGCAGTTTGAGATTAATAATTTTTATGTTTGTGCCGAATTTCGAGACAATGAGTCTCGTTACTTCAATTTTAGAACTCGAAAACCATCTCGAAAGTTTGGTGTAAAAAGTGGTCTAATTGAAAAACGGCATAAATACAGCAAAAAATATTTCACAGGGTTATTATATGTCTTAAGATACCTTTTCATCCCTACCAACTCACTCTTGGCCACGATGAGTTTTTTTTTTTTTTTACTGTCCAAATCTTGTGCGCTCTTCTTCTCCTAAACCACAGCACATCGTAATCTAATTTTTGTGTAAAGTTGTGAAGCTTCAAACGCAATTTTGTCTCCCCAAAGTTTTTGGGGCCACTCCGCCAGAAACCCCCCAATACAGGGCTCAAAAAATTAAATTTTTTAATTGCTCAAGCTAGGGTGATTTTTTTTATATCACTAGATATTTAAGCAATGAATATTTTGACATACTTTGGAGGTACCACCCCCCAGGGCCCCCAAATGGACCTCTCAAAAATCAATTTTTGGAATGGTTCAAGCTGGGACATTAGTTTTTTTATATCAGCAAAAGTTTAAAAGACAAAAATTTTGATGTGGTTTGAGAGGGTCACCCCTCTGAAAACCGTGCAAAATAATACCCCAAAAATCAATTTTTTTATATGATGTCAGCTAGAGAGCTAATTTTTTTCTGATGTTTGTGGAAATTTTAAGAATCGATAACTTGCGGTGCGGTGTGAACTTCGTTGTGTTTGGATGCGGTGTGGTGCAGCATGCGGACAAGGTTTGCGGACACAGCGCAGCAAATGGATGCATTTTTTGTATTCCGCGCCATCTCTACTGGACAGCGCTGTACGTATCAGATATCAAACATCAGCAGCCCTCAGCATATCTATACCAAAGTTACTCTCTTTTTTTTTTTGTGGATTTTTGGAAATGTGTGGAGTTTGTGGGATGGTAGTGGGAGTAGTAATGAGAGCTGCAGACACTTTTTCAAGCATCCACCGCCGCTCTGAGTGAAGTTATTCCCCAGCTGGACAAGACTTTTGGCCGAACTGGACAAAACCTTTTTTCGTCAGTGTGGTCAAACTTGAACGGCCTGTACAGTGACAGAGGATTTATAAGGAAGAATCGACTTTTCGCTTGTGGTACTTCGCAAACAACAAGTAAAAAACCGATGGGCTTTATATAAAGAACAGCCATAAGCTATCCTTAATATTAGAGCTCCCTCTCTGCGTGACCACAAAAATCAAAATTGAAAAAAACTTGACGTCCTTCGTGGTCCTTTAAAGAATACCTTTGGTTTAGATATGTTGAAAGCTGCTGATGAGAGTTAAAAGCTTGAAACAGCACTGTCCTGCTCTGTACATTAATGACTCGAGCTGCTTGCGGCTGCAGGGTTGGTGGTTGATATTGCCATCTAACTGCCAGAGGAAGTCGTTCTGACTTTCCGGGAGTCGGCCACGGAGAACGTAAAGCTTTTCCAGTTTTAACTTAACTTAATTGAGCAATTGCGCGGTAAAGTCGACTGTTTTGACGAATTTGTGGTTCAAATTTAAAATTACAGTACTATGTACTTTTTTGAATCAAATGCTACTTAAGTAGCGTTACTTCACTCTAAAAGTAATCAAGTAAAACTAAAAGTAGCCACCAAAAGAAATACTCAAAAAGTACTCGTTACAGGAAAAAACTACTTGAGTAATCTACTCAAGTAAAAGTATTTCGTTACTTTACACCACTGGAAAAGAGTACGGAGCAAAACTAAAACTAGGGAGGAATAAAAGACAAAAGTCGATTCAGAAACAGTATGCCTTAAGCTATTAATCAAATTTTTGATTGTGCCTCTGAGACTGTGGCTGGATATTGTCAATGGCTTATCACTAAAACTAAAACTAATTTGAAGTTTTTAGAACCTTACGTTCTTTAAACATCAGGCAAAACAAAAATTACCCCCCAAAAGGCCAGAAGTAACTTAATATTAGGGTTAAATTTGGGCACTCGTACATGGTGCCTCAAACATCGCAAAAATATCTTTGGTGAAATTATAGTTTCAACCGTTCATTTTTGCCATGCCATTACAAAAAGTTCAAAAGATTTTTACATTTTGGTTCCACACTGGTACTTTGGCTAACGTAATTTTGGCTTAAAGTCAATTCACACTTACGTTGCGACCGAGTCAGATGAAGCGTTTTCAACAATTCTGACACATCAGCGCGACGACCAATGCAAACTGAACGATTTCAGGCGATATCGACGGGTTTGCCATGACGCGCTGACAGAGAAACTCGCGTTTGGCGATGGCGCGACGAAATAGAAATGAGTTCTACTTTGTCGTTCGTCGTGAGAGAGATGTTTCTGCAACATGCAGATCAGAACTTTTTTTGTTAAATGAAACGTAACAAGTAATTCGGTCTATTGTTGTATTGAACAAAAACTCTCAAAATTTTTGCTGAAAAACATTTTGAAGAAAAAAGATGAAACATTTACAAAAAAATTAATTAAAACGTGTGCAAGAATACAAAAAAAAAATAGTTGCGTGCCGTATTCAATTACATGCCAAGGAGAATGCTGGCAGTAATCAAGCGCAAAGTAGCACATTTTGAAAGTGTTGTTTTCAGCCAATTTTAATAAAAAAAAAAGTTTCAGTCGACTGATGATGTTTTCTTTTGCTATAAATATTCAAATATTGTATACTAGGACGACCGACTTTCTCGCCGCGTGTTTTTTTGTACTTTGTCATAATACGTTAAAGCTAAAAGTTTAAAATGCAGTATGTTATTTTTTTCGATGTTCATGTATAACAAAAGAACCAAATTCTGAATGCAGATGAACCTGGAAAAACTAAGAATTTCAGAAACATCGCTGTCTCCTGGCCTAGGCAATTTGGTGAATAAAATGTAATTACAATTACAGAATGAAAACCCTGAAACCCGAATCTAGAAAAACATACCCGAATCAGACACCCAATTCAAAACAAGAAGTCTTAACTAGGAAGAGAATGCCCAACGTTTGGAAAATTTTTACCAGAATTTGATTACAGAATCGAATCTAGACTTTTTAAAATTCTTGATGTTAAACGTTCGGCCATTTAACACCAAGATTGTAGAAAAGAACAGGCTAAAGTAATTGGCCGTCATCTCAGTATTACACCTCTGCTGAACAATGTTTGGCATTTTTTATAGCAACTGACGTATCGCGCTTGGTGTGCATTGCAAGCGAAAAGCTCGTCGCGCTGTTCCGTCATGCTGACATTTTGAAATCGCGAAGCGCTGAGCAAACGCGTCATGTGACGCGATCACGACGCAAGTGTGAATTGGCCTTTAGTTTGAGGTGATCAAAATTATGAACAGTGGGAAAACTGTGTGTCAACTTCTCGTTGTGACTTTTTTTAGTATTGAATATCACATGATTGATAATTGATTGATGCATATTTATCCTTTTATCACGAGAAAGCAACGATGGCGCTATCCTTTGCACGAATCCGCACTCGCTTAGGAGGTGACCATTTTCCTAGTATTTTTATTAATGTTTGACTTCTTCCAGCGTAAATTTGCTGCTTGTTTGAAACCACCAAGCACAGATAATCATCGCAAAGCATCTTATCCAAGGAGGCAACATCGCGGCCAGGGTGCGGGTTAAACCCATGGTCACGAGATCAGGGTCGTCGTAAAAACAACGCCTTTGCCCTCTTGGCCATGCTGCCAAAAGCAACCAAATTTGAATCAGGTCAAATTGCTTCTTCTTGTTTAACCATCTTCCAGGGACATTGAGGTCTAATTTTAACTCATTAATTGCCTCACAAAGCAAACTGGTATTTTTTTAAAGTTTTAGGTTGATTCAGAATCTTTCGACTTTTATATCGAAAGATAATTGCACTTCAGAATCTTTCGTCTTTTATATCGAAGGATAATTGCATTTCTTTTTTCCGCTATTAGTAGCAATCTTGTCATTTTTTAAAATAGTTTTTGAATAAACCTTTAGGTTTCGCTTGTGTGAACGCAGCGATCATGCTAGAAAGCATAAATACCATGGCTACAGCTTATCTAACTAAACTCTTAAAAAGTAGTTACATAGCAGATTTGAAACATAAACTTTTTTCACTACAGTGAGGTAACACTTACCTCACATATCTGATTTCTCATTAGGCTAGCGTTTCATCAGCATCTGAATTCACACATAGCCTAGTGGCAGCCCACCCGATCCTTCAAACTACACACGAGGGCAATTTCTGCAATTGCCATCGTACCGGTACCCTCTTCTCAGATTACTCTGATCTAAGTCTGAAAACAAGGTCACCATAAAGAGGATTCTAGACCAGTATCACACTAGCAATCCACTTAGGTCAACCGCATTGCGCTGGCATCACTAAGCATGGACACCATATATATGGCATCACATTAGCAATTTACCACAATAATACGCTATATCCATATTCTTAAAAAGTAATCTGCGTATAAATATTTTTGGTTTTCGTTTATATCTCTTTAACTTAACTTAAAGTTTTTGGTGAAATAGCGTAATCACTACCGATCTTCAATAGGCCTGCCACAAGTCTTGCTTCTAGTCTAATGCCAATAGATCCAACCATTGCCGTAGTTTGGTAGCCTACCAGTAGATTTTTAAAAGCAGTAAAATTTAATTTACGTTAGTGCGTTTTTATGCCGGGCTTAATTTACTCCAGTGTTTACAAATAAGAACTAGTTAAGTCCGAGGCCTGCGAGAGGGGGGTTCAGGGGGTACATTGTACCCGGGCCCGGGCCTAGGAGGACCCGGGCTCAAGGGGCCCAGAAGAGTTCAGGTTTCCGCGTTAAGTTTTGGTTTCGTACCATTACACCGTAATCAAACTTACCTACGGCAAAAATATCAGTCAGCCTATTCAGGATGGTAATTGGTCGCTATTTTTGCTACACCGCCTTTAGGGCATCCAATAGTGACCGATTTGACTAAAGAAAGAGGAAAATGTATCAAAAGCCATACACTTGCTTCGAAATTATCGTTTTGTTACATTTCTCTGACTTGAGAACCCTAATTCCACAGTACAACAATGTACGAGGGTCCACATTTTTAGAGATCCAAAAGCATTTCAACCTCTGAGAGCGGAGTCAAAGTTGATGTACTATACGTATAAGTTTAATACGTTTGTGAAGTCTATAATTGCAAATGACTTCTTAAAACTTTTATCAGTAAAACATTTGGATTTGCAGTATTAAAGTCATTATATTGTATAACAATATTGTCAATGTCATCATCCCTCACTTCTCATACTTTCTTTCATGTATATCACGTTTTCTGCTGGTCAATTTAAGCAAGTTTGGTGCTGGGATGTTGATCAAATGCTGCATTTTACCCTCGAGAAACATAAAAAGTGCTAAAGTTTTCGGGGCTCTGCTCCGGACCCTGCTGGGGGAGCTCACAGCGCTCCCTCAGACCCCTTAGATGGAATAAAACCAATTTTATGTCTAGTTGTGTTTTTCATAGGTCCTAACTGTATACGAATATCGTTATACCCTCACTTTTAAATGAAAATCTACACCCAGCGGACAAAAAATGATTTAACGGCATGGGCCTCGATAAGGCTTGAGGGGCCCAATAAGATTTGGGGGCCCGGTATCGACCTTCGTACCCCCGGGAAAAATTTCTCTCTGAGGCCCTGGGTAAGCCTATATTGCACTAGCCAAAATTATGAATGTTATCCGATCGGCCTAGGCCTATATTTCAAGTTAGTTTCTTTTCAAGTATACCAAATCGAATATTGTGTTAAAAAGAAGAAAATTCAAACCAATAAGCCTAATCGTACTTTTAAAGCCATTCCTTTTTTCACCCAAGCCGCAGCAGAAGCTTGGCAAAAACACATTCTAACCCGGGACTTACCAGATTACCAAGTCGGTTGGAAACCACACATGCAAACTTGATGCTACGTGTTACCACAGCCGAATTTTTTTCTGCGAAGTTAAATTGTTTTCCGTTAACGTTATTTAACGTCAAACAATGAAAAAACGAGACAAAAACGTTAGTAAGCAATTATTTTTTATACAGTTAGTGTTAAAATTTCAAAATTAGGGTGCAGTGCCCCTTTGAACAAGAGAATTAGTTTTTTTGCTGTATTTTAAATTTGTTAGCTCCAAACAATCGAATTGTTGGTTAGATTTGATCAACCAAAGTATGGGCAAAAAGACTACTAAATTTTGATGGTTTAGAGATTTGCAAATTGTTTTGCTGATTCTTGATAATTTTTGTCATTGTTAGCAAAACTGTTTTTTTTTTTTTCTTTCTTTCAACTCTATGCCTTAAGCGTGTTTTTGAACATTCATTGATTCACACGTATGCATCTAGAACTCGGCATCTGTTTAACCACACCAATCCAGGTCACAAGTTTTGGGTTTTATTTGCTCATGTTTGTCAAGCTGAGCCACCACAAAGAGTAGACTGCTGCTGGGGCTAAATGGAAAATAAGTGTCTATCTCAAGCTGCATTCATTCAGGCGACTTTTAGCTGCGAGAACCGCCATTTTGTCCTTTTTCTTTCTCAATTGCTTTTGTTTTTTTCTCGATTTGAAAAATAAATAATGCAAAATGCCGATTATCGCAACTAAAAGTCGCCCGTGTGAATGAGGCTTCAAGGATACAACGATACATTGCCGATTCGGAAATTAAACCGCGTGTCCGGAACTTTTCAATCACCAACCCGACGTTTAACAACTCAGTTAATTATGATATGTTTTGAGTATAAAAATGTTAATTTGGCTTGTTAATGCATCTTTTGGAAATGCAGGAAAAATAACGTGTCTAGTTTTAATTGTACTGTATTGGAAGAGCGTCAGAATGGTGGTAATAAAATTATGTATCGCATAAAGTTTGACAATGCAACGGCCAATCGAAGAAAAAGATTTTGAACGTGAACTAAACTTAGCCAAACAATTGAAAAACAATTACTGCGATGAAGATGGAGAAGAAATGAATTCAGCAAAAGCAGCTGAAATCTTGTACGAAATCGGGAAAATTTACAGAAATCGCAGTCCAAACAAACTCTCTTTAATTAGATGTGTTGGTTTGTTCAATGCTGCTGTTATTAGAAATCCTGATAACGTTGACGATATCCAACGTGATATTGATGAGGTTTGCCATCATATTTTGCAGCAAGCCCATGCAACACTGCAAACTGAAGATTTGAGTAAAAAAGCAAGAGAAGTCAAAAGCACATTTATGGAGCTGAGAAAAGAAGTGAAAATATTTCTAGATAGTTCAGATGCTGCAAAAATACCAGCTAATGCTGAAAACTTGCGTGAATTGGAAGTTAACAAAATATCAGCTATAAAGCGGATAAACAGTACAATTACAAACAAATACAAAGAAATCATGAAAAGCGTTGGTGACTTTTGCGAAAATTTGATGGGAAATCCCCCATGTTCGTATGCCATCGTCGGAATGGGATCTTTAGCTCTCAACCAAGTTACTCCATACTCAGATTTTGAGCACATTTTAATCTTAAGTGATGATGAAAACTACGAATCGTATTTGGAGTATTTTCGTTGGTATTCGGTTATTTTTCACACTATTATTTTAAACATGCAAGAAACTATCGTTCGTAGCCTTTACATCAAAACACTTAACGATCCTGATTCTAACTCACCTCTTGGTGATTGGTTTAAAGACATTCGTACACCACGTGGTGTTGCATTTGACTCGATGATGCCGTATGCGTGCAAAGTGCCTTTAGGAAGAACTGAGCACACGTTAAAAAAACGATTTAACACCGAACTTATCAAACCAGTCAGTGAAATGCTGAATTACCTCAGTTCTGAGGCAAATATAAAGCATGGCTATTTATTGGCTGACATTCTCACAAAAACTTGTTTTGTGTGTGGCAGTAAAGAGTTGTTTCAACAGTTTGAAGATGGTGCCAAAAATTACCTAAACAGCCAACCCAAACAAGATATAGTTAAATCAGTAAAGAAACAAGTCCAAGAAGATTTGAACAACTTTTCAACAAGATTTCGTCTTGTCAAACTAAAACTAAATGAAGCAATAAGCATCAAGCATTTTCTTTATCGGAGTTCTACAATTTTTATTGCAGCATTAGGTAGAATGAATGGAATTTCAAAAAATTCGTGTTTTGATATTATCAGCGAAATGGCCAGAAACAAACTAATAACTCAAAACACGGCTCACCACCTGTTATATGCAATTGCAATTGCATGTGAAATGAGACTGAGAATTTACATGAAAAACGAATCTCAAAGCAATGATTCCATTGACTTAAAGAAAGACGGCATTGAAAAATTTTTGGACATTGTTGGTTTTGCAAGCACCATCAGCTACTTTCAAATCACTTATTGCTTGCAATGTGAAGTTGCAAAACAACTCAACTTTACCAAGCTTCACTTTTATTCTGATCCACAACTTATCAACATCACGATCGGTTTTGTGTTTGATATTCTTGGTAATTTTAAATTATCTTCCAAAGACAATCAACTCAAAAATGCTCGAAATTTGCTTGAATTTGATTTTGACACTTGCATTGAGCAACTAAAGAAATCAAACTGGTTATATGGCGTTACAAACACCAGCAAATCTATTCATTTGAAATCGGTGGAATCTTTGGCTGAATATTTATATACAACGCAAGTCTATGACGATGCTCTGGAGTTTTATGATCATATTTTGACTCATCTCAATACCAAACTTAATCAAGGAGAAGATGCTGACATTGCTCGAATACATTATACCATCAGTCGATGTTTGTCAAGAATGCAAGAATACAAAAAAGCTTTGTCAACTGCGGAACAATCGCTCAAAATTTATCAAAACCTATCACTTCATCAGAAAACAGATCGAGATATTGCACAAAGTTTTCAAAATGTAGGCTTTCATCTAAGCACGCTACATCGGCTAGATGAAGCAAAAAAATATTTGGAGAAATCTCTTACAGTCTGGCAAAACTGTCCGGTCAAAGAGGATCGGGAAATCGCTAGAACAATGACTTACTATGGCAATTGTCTAAAAAAGCCTGATGAGCTTGATACTGCCCTAAAATATCACAAAGATGCACTTGCAATCTTTGAAAGAACATCATCGGATGTAAACAAAGATAAGTATGTTGCTTTCACAATCAAAAACCTCAGCAATTGTTTGTATGATATGAAAAAGTTTGATGAAGCGCTTCCTCAGTATCAAAAATCGTTGCAAATCTTGGAAAATTTTTCACCTGACAAAGAAAACGACTGGAAAATTGCAAAACGACATCGAAAAATTGGCAAATGCTTGCAGCAATTGCATCGATTTGATGAGGCACTGAAATCTTTCTACCGATCGCTTGAAATTACACAAAATAGGTCCCTTGATCCGCAAAAAGATATTCGCGTTTCTAAAATTTTGTATTGCATTGGATTATGTTTGTTGGATATGCATATAGTTGGCGAAGCGTTGAATTATATGCAGAGATCGTTTTACATTTTTGAACAGCTGCCAACAAAAAATAACAAGGAAATTTATGACAAAATTATCACAATTGGTTGTAAAATTATTGAGTGCTTGCAGAAACTTGGCCATGAAAATGACAATGTTCTATCTTCTTGATTGCAGTAGCGTAGCCAGGAGGGGGGGGTCCGGGGGATATAGCCTCCTCATTGGCCTGTCAACCAAAATGCAGAATAAAAAAAACACCACGTTTTTAGCTCTTTTGAGACTGTTTTTTGCGCTGGAATTGACAAAAAGTGATTTAAAGCATGTTTTAAAACATATATTCAGGAAGGGGGGCTAATTGTCAAAAATTAAAGTCACAAATCATTGAAAATTGTGAAAAATGCCCGAAAATAAACAATCAAATTTGATCGCTAATGTGAAAACGCCAAACATAGGTTTTATCAACAAATATATTATAAACTCAAAAATAAGAGGAGGGGGCTATTCAGTGTTAGTTAATTACCAATCACTTCTCTCAAATATCTTTCCATTAGCTCCCCCCTCCCAATTATTTTTCTTTATAAAATGTAGACGAAATAGATTACTCCGTGTGAGTTTTATTGAATAATAAGATTTTATGATTAACCAGCATGTAAACAAGAGAACTGCAATGTTATCAGTAGCCACTTCCCTTACAGCCCATTAATGCAACCAAGTTGAATCATGTTGCGCTGCCAATTTTTATGTTGCGTTTTAAAAGCATTATTTTTTATTAAAATAGCTCTAAAATTAAGTTATTTTTGCAAAAAATGCAAAATTTTCGAGCGCTTGGGGCAAAGCCCCCAAACCCCCATTGGCTTTCGGCGGCTAGGGGCTCCGCCCCCAGACCCCCAAAACAGCCCCCCCCCATTGCGAAATTCTGGCTACGCGCCTGCTTGATTGTGTGTATAAAAACTTTGAGGTTAAGCAAAGTTCATTAGTATCGGTGTCAAGAAAAAACATTAAACAACTTTGATCAAAGAATCTTGGCCAGAACAGGCAAAACTTATTACAACGTATTTTAGGGCAATCAATACATTGCATATGTATCTGATCTGATGACCTTTTTACCATGACACTCCAAATTCTGTTCATGTTCTTTCCAAAACTTTTCTTTCTGAAAGATTCAGCTTGCTCATGAAAGTTGTCATAAAAATCGATCGCAATTAGTTCTCTTTCTGGTTTTAAAACGAAAAAAAAGCCTTCTAAACATCATGTTTTGCCCTTAAAAGGTAGACCAGACTAACTTGTTAGTAGTAACTATTACGAGAATGTGACATGAAATGTCGGGACATCGCGAAAACATGATTTTATGTGGATCAGTGATACTGCCAATTATTTGCCCTACCGACAGATGTTGTTTTCGAACTTAATTGTTCATTTTAAAACAAAAACAATAAAATCCCGATTATTTCTGAACCAAAATAATGACCCGATTTCAATTTTTTTTCTGAGAAAATGTTTACAATCTGACTTTAATTACTGTACACAGTAATTTTGTATATCGGCTAAAAACGATTTGGTTTCGAGCTCGTTCACAAAACATAATACCTACAACCAAGGACCATTTCGCAATTATTTTCAAGATTTGTGTAGATTTTCAAGAACCCTGTATTACAAAATGTAAAATGTTGATTACCGTGCTTATTACGATTTAGTTAGAATTATTTTTCTTAGTTAGAATGACTTTAGTTGGAATGATTACATTGAAGTCCAAAGTGTGAATATCTCGGTAAAGACAATTTTCATATTTTTTTTTATCTTCACAGAAATTCAGGCAAAAGTTGCACAAATCTTGGTGAAGACCTTTTTGTAAGTTTGCATCCAAATTTAGCACGAAACTGTTACTAAATCTTGGCGAAGCAGCATCGCAAAGCAACGTACTTATTTTTTGACGTAAGCAAATAGTAACCCTGGCTATACTGACGAAATCAAAGTTGAAAGGTACCCCTGACAGTTTTCCTTAAATCGAAGCAAAGCTTGCATTTAATCCAAATCATTTAACTGTTTCAACTGTTTTATAGCTCTTCAACAGTTTTAAATGTTTTTTAGCGTTTAACATTATAGGAATTCGTTTGACTCGCAAAGAATTTTATGGGGACAATTGTGACAAATAGTCTAGAATTCAATTTGCATCGTAAAACTAATTTGGCTGTGTTAATGTTTTAAAATAATACCGTTATTATTTCTGAATGCTTTGATTAACTGAAGTTTTACAGCGTAATTGTGACTTAGCATGCGCTTATGCGTTGGATTTTTGTTTTTACTCGGCCGGTTTGATAGATAGCCATCAAAATTTATTGATTTACTTAAAACCAAAAAACGGTTAAACGTGGAAAGTTGAATTTTGATTGTAACATGGCTCTAAATGAAGGCGTCATGTGTGCCCATTTTGTTGATCCTAGTCAAGTGATCGTGATTTAACAACCAAAAAAGAGAAAAAAAACGGCCATTTTCGTTGCATAAAAATTATTAGTTTACTTATAACCCAAGAAAGATGGTTGTAGAAAGCTGAAATTTGAACACAACATCAGTGTAGATGAAGGCTTTATGCCTATATACCAAGTTTGAGGTCAACCGGTTACGTGACGGCATTTTTAGAGGCCGAAAATCGGCAAAAAGTGGACAAATTGGGCGGGCACTGGATGGATATTATCGTTATTAGCCAAGGACTAGACTTGGCAATTGAGATATCAAATCTTCTTATGCTTGCCGTGTTATGCCAAAGCTAGTAACGAGTTGGCGGACCCCATCTTTGCATCATCGTGCCCGGACAAAAATGCTCCTTTCGTGTAAATTTCGCAGCTGATGAGTCCGTCTGGGTTTTCCAGAACCCGAAAACTCGGGTTTTAAGGTAATTTTTGAAACTACGCGTATTTGCACGAAAATTCTTACAATGCCGAAGAATTCAGTTGAAAAACATTTTGGAGAAAAAAAGGGAAACAGTTTGACAAAATATCTCATTAAAACATAGAAAAGAATACCCAAAAAATAGACGGTGCCATAATTGATGACGTGCCCAGAATATTGCGGGCAGTAATTGAACGCTAAAAAGCACAGTGAGTAACTAAAAGCACCAAGTTTGGAAGCAGATAAAACCCAGATTTTCTGAATGCAAATTCTGGTAAACCCGAAACCCGGGTTTAAAAAAGCAGATCCGAATCGAAAACTCTAGTCACGGCAGCGGTGGCGAGCCTTTGGCAACATTGCGTCCGATTTCATCGGCCCGAGATTTGAAGTACAGAACTCTTGCTCCATAGACAAACGCGTTTTCGCTCTCGTCAGCAAAGTGGCCGGAAGACAGGGCCACTGAAAGGAGGGAAACAGTTAAGCATCTAGGACTGAGATTTTGGGGGCGCTCAGATGACAGCGTGGCTGAGACGGTAAATGTCGGCAGCCTGGCCGTGAGGGTAAAGGCGTCGTTTTTTACGACGATCCTGATCGCATAATTTGGGGTCAACGCGCACCTGGTCACGTTGTTGCGTGCTAGGATAAGACGTTTTACGATGATGATATATGCTTGCTGGCTTCAAACAAGCAGCAAATTCGGTGAGCAAGAATTCGAAGAAATTCACAGGAACGTAGGATCATCGGAAACTTCTAAGCAGGTGCGGATTCTTCCAACCACAGAGTATTCATTGCAATGAAAAGTGCGCGGATCGTGCTATATTTTGCATCTTATGCTGTGCTGTGACCGGATAAACATGCGCTACAACAACAAGAGTTTGGGGGGGCCGAATCATTTGCTTATTGATTTGATGCAAGTTCCTAAAAGTGTTAAGGGCGGAGCCCCAAACAATGGTCTGCAGTTTGTTCTTCTGTTTCACACTAGAGACTACAATCCCTATTATTTTGTTCATGCTTGAGTGAAAGCGACGGATGGCAATTCTCACTCCTCAGTCGTTTCATTTTCGTCTACACAGTAGGCTGCTGTCCTGGATGACGAGTTCCAAATGGCTAGAGCCCGATTCAGAAATGAGGATGTAGAACGTAGGGGAAGGTGGGGTAAGTTGGACACTGAAGTTGTAAATTGCACATTACTCGAGAATGCTTGCAGATATATAAACCGTTTTGGTATGAAATAAAATTACATGCATTTAGGTCTTTAACCACAGCCAAAAATCTTGTGTTGAACATTACCTTCAAGCCAAAGTATTCGATCCAAAAAGTGCTCTTAATTTGTCTAAACAAACCTCATATAAGGGTATGTTGGTCAACCGTGTAGGGTGCGTTGGACATAGCCCCCCTGAGAAAAATTTCTGGCTACAGGCCTGCTGTACATAACAGTAGCCATTTAATTTAAGAAATTTACACCACAGTAAAACATTTAAACCAGATTTAAACCACAGCTTACATTAGTAGACTAAGTTACTCAGTCGTAATATCATTCTGCATCATTCCACTAAGACCTGGGGGGTGGGAACCAAAGCCAAGACATTATAATCGCTCTACTGCATAAGCTTAAACGAATAATAACGAAATTTAGGTGGCATGCTCATTGCTCCATTCTTCAATTCTGCTCCGAGAAAATTGCGAGCAACAAAATAGCAGGCCTACTTATCGGCAGAGCTAACAAAATATCAAAAATAACGAAACTTTCTGAGGAAAAAGTACAGTACCGGTACACCATTAACCATAGGTGGGCACAAGTCCGTTAATCGTTAATCCGTTAAAAACGAAGCTAACTTTTTCATTAACTCGTTAATCCGTTAAAAAGTTTTTTCATGTTAACGGACTAAATTAACTTCCGTTAAGTGCTGTTAACAGACTAAATTAACTTCCGTTAAGTTCTGTTAACTTCCGTTAAGGTTTTTATCATTAATATCTTGCAGCTTCGTTAGTGCATTTCGACTTGTTTTTATCTTGAAATTAGATTAGACTGTAAAATGTAACTTTCAAAACACAAAAGGACCACCATAGCAATAAATATTTCCTTAAAATCAGCTCAACAGCGTCAATACGTGTTCTAGAAGCGAATGAATAAAACGAAATGTAAATTACACGCAAAATATTAACGGATTAACGGACTTTATTAACTTCCGTTAATTAAAGCTGAAAATAACGGATTAACGTTAACGGAGGTGTGAAGTTTGTTAACGGACTAGTGGTTAACGAAGCTAACGTTTTGCATTAACTTGCCCATCTATGCCATTAACATTTTTGGTTAAAACTTTATGGTGTAGCGTAGGAGGGATGTTCAAATATTATATGACGCTTTCAGAAGAGGGTGGGGTTGGAAAAAGCTTTAAAGCAATGCAAAAGGATGGATATAATTAGGCCTACGTCTTAAAATTGTTAAATGAGGAGGGGTTAAAATTTCGTCATATGATATTTGAACAAAAAGCGCGTCATATGATATTTGAACGGCTCCTAGTCATGGCTTAAACTTAAAACTTTAAATCAGAAAAAATTGTCACAATAAGGACTAGCCTACAAACCAAAATTTTGGTGTAGCCAAGTCATTAGGCCTAAACCTGTGCAGAAAATACACAACACAGCCAACCTTGGAAATAGCCAACATTGTCTGCAAAATAGCACCATCGTCCAACCACCAGCATAATAATAATCAACATAATAATAATAATGGACATCTGTCCAACATGCCCTACCAAAATTCGTCCGATTTACCCTCAAGGCTGCCATATTGTTTAGACTGCTGTCAGTCTAAATCTGTTTGAGTTTAAAGGTAAGCGAAACACCCTGTTAGGTGCTTGTAGTACCTAGTCTTTCTCAAATACTTTAGTTGAAAGCGACCTTTCACGACTCTCTTTCAAACAGGCGGAGAATATTTTTTCACAATATTGGTTTAGTGCCTAAAAGGACTATATTTTGTACATAATTGACCACTGCAGCCATGTTTTTTACAGAAGCAACCTGAAAGTATTGGAACTGATAAAAGACACTTCTATCTTTCCAAGCGTCAAATCTCGTGATAATTCCATGAGCCAATCACGAGTTAATTACGTTTGTGCAACCTACCCCCTTACCCAACTTACCCGACCTTCCCCTATAGCAATCAATTGTCTCTCTTGATTTCAAACGAAGTCTTATTTTGGGATTGACTTCGTTTGAAATCAAGAGAGGCAATTGACTGCTATACGTTCTACACCTTCATTTCTGAATCGGGCTCTAAAATGTCAAAACATTATTTTTACACTTTTTTATTGTTTCACTTCAACCATTTTGTTTTCTCAGTGTTTCATCGTAAGTTATAACTCATTTACACGAACTTTAGCTCGAAGATATGTAGTTCAGACATTAAAACACTAATGTATTAATGTCCAGGCTACATATCTTAGTGTATTAATATTAATACACTATAGTGTATTGATGTCCAGGCTACTGATGTTAGAGCTAAAGTTCGTGTATATAAAACTTCTGATGAAACGCTGAAAAAACAAAACGCTTGAAGTGAAACAAAAAAAAAATTTGAAATGATGTTTTGACATTTTGGAATATAGAAAGCCTTGATCTTTTACAATTTGGAACAATCTTTTACTCTACCTGTCGTTGTCTGCTTGTACATTCGAATTGCAGCCTGTTCAGCGTGCAGTTTACCACGAACTGCTGGTCAATCCCTATTGGTTAAACTGTTAGTTCAACACTTTTAATTTTCTTTATTCCAAAAGTCTCGCATCAACTAGAATTTTATGAAAGCACTGAGGAATATCAATTTTATTGATCGTAATGATAAAAAATGCTCAAACAGTTCATCGTCTACATTGACACAATCATGCCATAGACTTACCAAAATCTTGGTTGCGTGCCTAGTGACAGGCTTCGATTGAAAATTAGTTTGAAAGTACAAACTGCTGATTAACTTAAAAGACGCTCAATGCTGTTTCGACTAGAGGCACGACCAAAAACTAGAGCAAAAACTAAGCACTTGTTCTTATTGTTTGTTTACTGTAGTTACTAATCTGTTTATTTGTTAATATTATATTAGCACCTTATCACCAGAGGAGGCCCCAACGTTCAAGGGCAAGGATTCAAAAAAATCCCGGGCCAAGGCCAAGGACCGACTTTTCGAGGACAAACCCTCTCGAAGCCAAGGATAGGCTGGAATGCTCGAGGCCAAGGACCGAGAGCACAATTTTTTTATATTATGGTCGGCAATTTTTATTATTATTTTTGAGCGCGAAAGTTTTAGCAAGAATCGCATCAAGTTTTTAATGATAATTCGAAAATAGTAGTTTCTAAACATAACAAACGTTGTTTTGAAGTTTAACGCGTTAGCAGCAATGTTGATTATGTTTCCTGGCGGAATCGTGGCAATGAAATAATTAAAGCCGTAACTCGTGAATGAGAATGACTAAAACCTAAACGTCTAAAACTCTAAATAGTCAATTGTAAGGCCTTAACTTCATCAGTTAGGACCCCAGTGCAAACTTCCACCAATTAATACTTATAGATCACCACTTTTTTGTAGTTTCCCCAACACAAGCCATATTGTTTGGTTAAACGACTTCTTTTTATAGAATTTTTTAAAGATATTTTGTTAATTTTTAAATATTAGATAGTGTTTAGCGAATATGATATTATTATCAAAAAGTATTGCAAAATACTGTAAATTTATGTTTTTAAAATGATTTTAGATACTGTAACCGGAATTTGCAAGCTCAAGTCCTTTAAAAAAAATAGTGCAGTTCTGGGGAAAAGGGCAATGTTTCCATGCATTCGTTGAACAAATTTAGTGATTATTTTCAAAAAATAGCAGTTTTAGTGGCTTTTAAAATAAATTACTCAATTAGAATTTGAGAATAGAAAATACCATAAAAGTTAAATTAGAAAAATTTTAAGCTTTTCCACATTTTTTCAATCCTAATTTTAAGCCAATTCTTTCTTTACGCTTCAGTGTACGTGATTACTAGCGTACGCGGGATTTTTGAAAGGAATGGGCCAGGAAATTTGAGAACATTGAAAACCAAAAGAAAAAATTCTCCACGCAAATTTAGTCCTCGGTTTTCGGCCCAAAATTAGACGAAGACCAAAAAAAAAGTCTTCACCCAGATTTAGTACGGTTTTGTGCACAAACTTTCTGCCCAAATTACAAAGGGGAGGGGGGGCATCCTGCAATTTTGCCTACTATTTTATGCTAATTATACTTTACTGGCGACCCAAAGGAGAGGGGGCCATGGCACTATGCCACCCCCCCTAAATACGCCCCTGCACGTGATGTCTCTCTATATTCTCGCATCCAATGCTTATTGCCTATCTATTAATGAAGAAGCACGTTTCTCCCTCCAAAATACACTTTATAAAATTTAACATAAGGTATTTGACAGCAAAGGGTAACCTGAAGATCCCAACAGGGCTAGTTAAAGAGGAAGGCATTGAAGACATTTTCGATTTTCCTCGGGGGCCTTCCTTCAAATGGCCCACTATTCGTAGAAACGTAAAAATAATAAATCCTTATTTTTTCTAAAAATGTCCAAGTTTTTTACGGCAGCTTCGCCTCCTTATCTTCATGACGTCGAGTGGAAAATTAATTTTAAATACAGCGCGCATCTTTCCAGGCATTCGAACAATTACAGTTATATTTAATTTCACACTCGCTTTTTTAATTACTCTTCATGCAGCGTTTTTTCTGATGTAGCTGGAGAAGTTTTTATTACATGGAATTCTTAGCAGCAATTTTCAACATAAAAATTCTTCATCGGATGTGGCTTTGCACCCAGACCGCTTGTCAGTGATTAAAGAATATTATTGCTCTTTCATAACTCAAAATAAATTTTTCGCTATATTCGCTCACATATTTTCAGAACAAGGCGTTTTTAAGATACGTTTTGTTAGTTATATCAGGGATATACTAACGCATTTAGTATAAGAGGTTACTGTATTTTCATTATCACGCACATACTTTCTTCTGCATCCGCACTCAGATAGGCAGGTTATGTTTTCGCTTTTGCAACTCAAAAATGCTTGCGTCTGGACCCTTGGATCAGGGCCGTGCCTAGGCAGCCCCGAACCCCCCGGTCGGGGGGGGGGCCCCAGCCAAAATGGGGGCCCCACTTTTTACTCTACTACTACTACTTTAAAAGCTGGTATTATTGATATCGATCAGTGCTAGTATTTTTTTCAATATTTAGAATAGAATGAAAGCGTATTGTCAATTTGAAATTGCATAAGATAATTGCATAAACCCTCGCTGTACCTATGCTATGTGTCTCTGCTGCTGCGTTACAGTTTCATCTATGATGTAATACTGTAGAATCACAATCGCTTTGTCTTAGCAGAAAAACAATTAGTCTTAGCAGAAAAACAAACACCAACTGAATTAATCAATTCAGATGTTAAGCTTAACAGTCGATTGCACAACAGCCAGTCAGAGTCAGTTTAGTTATAGTTACAGTCAGATTGCCTTCAGATGTCAGCAATCAAGTTAAAATTTATATCAGCAAATCCTAAGTTCCTAGAGTTCAGTATAGATCTTTTCAGGAGGTTCGGGTTCTGCTACTGCTTAAAGTGGTTATAATCGTTAGGTTATGTATAGTTGAGAAAATTTTCTGCGAGGGTGTGGGAGTCTTGTCTTATTTGACAACTTTGTGACAAAATATTGTTTAATTGCTCAAGTTTTATATTTCTGATCAATAATTATATCGTTAAAGTAAGATATGAGCAGGCTCAGCACTCAGGCAGATATAAGATATTTTGTACTTTATCCGGACAGCCTACGATCTCGAATGGATGTTGACCCGAAAGTGAAAAAGTACAATGGACAAACAATAGGGCTAAGGGCCAGGGCAGTAGTGATGAAATAATTATCGGCAAACAATTTTCGGGATAGGCAATCAATCTCCTTTGCGGACCGTGTACAGGATCCCGATTTGTAATCTGTGAAAGTAAGCCTACTAAGATGTGGATCAAGCCCTGGTCACCCATTGAAAAATCAAGAATGGTAACCACTACACCAACCACCAAGTGACAAGTTATCAAATGATAAAGCAACATCACACAATAAAAATATAGGGTAGCTTTATTGAGATACCAAAACTTATTTGGGTTTTACATTACCCAAATCAAAATTTGGGTGTCTCAACCAAACTACCGAATATTTTCTGCTGTGAGAACACTAATTCTGTTTTAGTGTCGGGCATGATGTATAAAGTGATAAGCGATTTTGCTTTCGATCATTTTAGTGCAACAGCGATGCAGTATAAGTCAGAAACACCAAGTTCATCAAAAAACGTTTAAAGTCGTACGGCCCTATCGAAACTATAATAAACTACAGATTTTTTTATGTATAGAAAAGTCAAAAAGCGATTGTATTCTTTTTAGTGCTTAGACTAAATTAACATCAAATGAAGCGTAGCTATAAAAGTGGCGCACAAAAACGAAAAGAGGCAGCGTCTGCAAAGAAATCAGAGGAAAAGTTGACTAAGTTAACTCGTTTCTTTGGCACTGCACACGATTCTACTAATTCCTGTAAAAACGCCCCTGATGTTGCAACAGCACAGCATGAGCAAATTAGTATGGCGGCTTCAGCTATTACGGATAATTTGGACAATGCGGAGACTGAGAAAGATCCTCCTTCTAGCGATTTATTTCCAGCTAATGTGGAAATTAATAACGAAAGTACAGTAGTTGCGACTGAGACCTCAGATTTTACTCCGCAACCTCCATTTAATCCTCTTTCAAATGATCCAGCCTACTGGCCAGAATATATATCAGATGCGCAGCGATGTGATATTGTCAAAAGAGGGCCTCAACAACTTGACATTGCTTTTCCTGTAAATGCTGCCAGGCGAAGGTTTTCAACATTTCATTACAAACGCGTTATGAACAATGGCGAAATTGCTCCTAGGTCGTGGCTAATATATTCGCGTGAAGTGGATAAAGTTTTTTGCTTTTGTTGCAAATTATTTAGCACTTCGAAAAGCCCATTTTGTACCGGGAGTAATACATGGGAAGGTATAGCAAAAAAATTAAAAGAGCATGAAAATGGAGCCAGCCATAAAAAATATTTTAGTGATTGGATAATGCTCAGGGAAGGGATTCGTTGTCACTCTACAGTGGACAAACAAGAAATGGAAATCTTCCTTTCAGAAAGAACATTTTGGAGGAAAGTATTGGAACGCTTAATCGACATAGTCACTTTTCTTGCTGAGAGAAATTTAGCTTTTCGAGGATCCGATGAGGTACTGGGCTCGCCACGTAATGGAAATTTTTTAGGACTATTCGAACTGCTAGCGAAGAGAGACCCCGTTTTGATCAAACTAAAGAATCGAATTATTACACACAAAACAAAGGACCACTATTTAAGTAACAAAATTCAAAATGAATTAATTGATATTCTTGCCAAGAATGTTGAGAAAGAGTTGATCAAACAGCTATATCAGGCAAAATATTATGCAATAAGTCTCGACTGCACACCGGACATCTCTCATAAGGAGCAAATGACTCTTATTTTGCGATATGTTGAATGCAATGAAGAAGCTGGAGTTGTAGTGAAAGAGGCTTTTTTAGGATATTTGAAAGTGGATGACAGCACTGGTAAAGGGTTACTGGAAACATTTATGAAACGTGCGGAAGAACTAGGGCTTATTCTCGCAGACTGTCGTGGACAATGTTATGACAATGGTGCCAACATGAAGGGAAAAGAAGCTGGGGTTCAAGCCAGACTTTTGGAATTAAATTCAAAGGCTCTATATGTCCCATGCGCCAACCACTCACTAAATTTAGTAGTCGTGGAGAGTGCCAAATCTTCTACAGAAGCTTTGCTTTTTTTTGGTTTACTGGCTCAATTATACATTTTGTTTTCAGCTTCCACACAACGTTGGGCGATTTTGAAAAAGCATGTTCAACTTTCAATCAAATCATTATCTGCAACCAGGTGGGAAAGTCGGATTAATTGCATTGTGCCATTACGTTTTTATTTGCCTGATGTTTTGGATGCACTCGAAGAACTGCAACATCACTGTATACAGAAGCGAGATGGGAAAACAGCCAATGAGGTGCAGTCATTGATAGATGCTGTTTCGTCGTGGAAGTTCATTTTGTCACTTGTTATATGGCATGACATATTGTTTCAAGTAAACAAAGCAAGCAAACTTATGCAAACTTGTGGCATTTCAATAGATGTCGTAAAAACTGAAATCCACGCGACGCAATGTTTTTTGAAGAACTATCGACAAAGCGGCTACAGCAGCGCAGTGACAAGCGCTCGTGAAATTGCTGAAGATCTTGGCGTAGAAAGTGTATTTGTGCAAAAGCGAAAAAGGAAGAAAAAGAGGATATTTGACTACGAATCTAAAGAACAATGCACTGAAGCATCAAAAGAATCAGAGTCTCTATTCAAGACCAACTTTTTTTTGCAGTTAGTCGACCGAGCCATTGCCTCACTTAAAGACCGATTTGAGCAAATGCATTCCGTGGCTGAAATTTTTAATTTCTTATTTAGCCAAGAAAGTTTATTAAAAGCATGTGATGACAAAACTCTCCTAGATGAATGTATTTCTTTCAATAATACGATGGGAGACATTGATCCCTTCGAACTAAAGGACGAATTGAAACGATTTGTAAACGTTATTAAAACACATCGAGACAGTCTCAAGACCACACGAGATTTCCTTGACTACATTTGTAAAAAGGGATTACTTGAAGTATATCCTAATTTATTCACTGCATTGCGAGTGGTTATGACATGCCCCATTTCAGTTGCCAGCGCAGAAAGAAGTTTTAGCACTCTAAAACTGATCAAAACCTTTCATCGCTCAACTATCATGGACGACAGACTTTCATCATTAGCAATATTATCTGTCGAAAATGCTTGTGTTCGCAGTTTGGATTATAATGGCATCATTGATGCTTTTGCCACTGCAAAAGCTCGAAACAAAAATTTTTAAGATTTGCAAGAATATCATTGATGTCACTACAGCAACAGCAGCTTACAAGGATCGCATCTTTAACTCATAATTACAGCTCCATTACCCAAATTATTTTTTCGCGTAACATTGTAACAATGCAGTAATAATGTTTTTGGAATTAAATAAAACTCACTCTCAAACGACAATTGTAATGATTTTTGTAGTTAACACGGAGTGGCAGTTAACAACTTGACTTGTGTGCTGCAGCTGTACTGGTTTATTTTATGTTTTGGATACCATTAATGTAAATTTAACTGCAAATTTTCGTGCTGCTCTACAATCCTGATTTTAGAAAAGTAGCGCGTCTTAGATATGTGAAAGTTAAGTGACTATTTAAGCCGATTGCAAAAATGTGCAAATTTAAGCGTTTCGGAGGGGGCCCCTTCTTGAGTTTTCGGGGGGGCCCCGAACCACCTAGGCACGGCCCTGCCTTGGATCTCTTGTTATGAACCTCAACGGGTTTAGGGCTTTGCTGTTTGCACGACCCGCATTATAGAAAAAGAAAAAGATTCTACACTGCCTTTTGCCACCTCATTCTCCGATTAGAGCTTTTACACAATATCATTTAAAATAGGGTTAATTATGACTTGCCTATAACATTACTTTTTGAAATCATAAAGAAATGAAACGAAGTGACAGGCTAGAAGTTTAGATTATTTTTTGTCTGGTTATTTCCTTTTTTCCGATCAAGAAACAATGCTGTTCCAGAGCCGAGAACAGGACCTTTTCGACGACTTGTTAGCTTCAATGCCAAGACCTAGGACTTGAGCTTTGAAACCGAGGCCAAGGACTTCAAAATGCGTCCTTGAGGACGTCCACGAGACCAAGTTCGTCCTCCAGGACTTCACCGCTGCTTATCACATTGTCACAAGTAAGGCCTACTGCAGCTGCATTAGTCACCATAAGACAAAAAGAACAATAACCACTGCTTATTTTGGTAGAACAGTTCCTCAGGATTCCGTCAAAAACTATTTGAAGTTTGTCAAAAAACGTATTGAAAAGCAAAACCATTTATTTTATCGAAAAAGTGAACTTAAAAAATTTCCATGCAGCCGCGCCCAAAAAAGCACCCCACAGTCAAACGCCTTTCATTAAAAATTTTGAGCAATTGCGTGACATGGAACTCGCAGGCATTGTCTCTTTGGCTCCGTATAGCAACCGTAGCCGTAACAGCAGAAACAGTAGGACGCGTCCTTTTGACCCTGGAGGCCAAAGAAATTTTGTGACTAAGGAAAAGCAGTCACAATTAATTTGCAATGAACAAGACGCTACGTTGGCTTCGGCTGATACTTTAAATAGGCTACATGCCCCCATATGGTTAATTGAAATGCTACTGCACTACCAACTGCCTTTCTACTATGTTACGTCAAAAACCAAATAAGGGCACAAGCGCTCCAATGCTCTCTAAAATGTTTTGTGGTTGAAGACCTTTTGAGGCTTCTATATCTTGATTCTTAACCCGAATGGGTATGACACATGACACACTGAGGCTGCAGCCTCCCTCCCGCTCCCTGAAATATAATTGGGCATACAGTAAAATAGAATTTAATTTTTGATGCTGTTTTAAGTTTGCAATTTTAGTCAACATATTTTAACAACAATACAACTTACACCAAACAAGAAATAAGAAACCTTTTCAGCCTATTTCATCCTCACGGTATTCTCAGGGAGTAATCTTAGCCAATGAATAAGATCATAAGAATAAGATAAATAAGATCCCTTGAGAATCCCGTAGGGTCAACGACGACTTGGTAATACTGCGAACATTCGCTTTTTTTTAGTAAGCTATGCTATATACTTGTATTCGCATATTTCTGAAAAGAAAAGCTAATCACAATCACAATGCGTTCAATAATTTTACTCAAAATTGGTGAAGATTTTTTTCGAACAACACATGACATAAATAAACTTTAAAAATTTTCCAGTATTTTTAACGCTGTTTTTTCTTTGTTTGAATAAAAATTACATTTGCAGTGCACTGGATGCTCAAGATTTTTATCATTTATTTGGAGATAAATTGCTATTGAAAATTATTTTTAAAAAGGCAAAATAGGGAGTAGTAATTGTTATATTATGGGACGGTATTAAAATCTTCGCTGGCAGCAGTTTTGCTCTGCTTCAAGACAATTACAGCGCGTTCGTGGAAAATCAAAACTAAAAGCACAAAATTGCTTAATTTGCGTAGGCTTTATGGCAAAAAAAACCTTGTGCTATATGTTGCGGAATGCACTACTAAACAAGTAGCTCATTGCGTAGTTTGCGCTGAACTTCAGTGATTACAAAATTAAAATCGCTCACCTTGCCCTGCGCTTTATATGTTGTTGGTGCCCCCTCCCCACCCCTCTAAAGTAAAGTTTCACAATTATGTTTAGGGTCAAAAAGTCGTGTTTTTTCTTGCAAAAAGCATGCTTGTGCAATTAAATGTACTGTAAGTGGTGAATTAAATATCATTTTAAGCGCTGCAAACGCACCTTTAAAAACACATGCACTTTTATAATCTTTAAAGAGATAATGCTCGAGATCGGATTTATTAAAAAATGAGAACTGCTTGCGGTAATACAGAGGTGCTTGCGGTAATACAGAGGTGCTTGCGGTAATACAAAGGTCACTTTTCCTTTTATATGCAAATATAAATTTAATCCGTTTGATTTTATGTTTTTTGGCAACCGTTTATTTTGAACTTTTAAGGCATAAGAAAATAATGACTTATTAAAATAAAAAACGCCATGTTTGGTTAGCGAAATTTTGACAAATGCTCGATAATAATCAAGAACCGAACATCGCTTCGCTTATTCTGCAAGAAATTTTGCAAAGTCATCCCTTTCTGACTTCACAAAAGTTCAAAACGCAAGTTTACCAATGGAAAGGAGTCAAACGGATTAAATCGTATTTCCGCGAATTAAGGAAATTGTGGGAAAAGGTTTGGGGCTCCTTTTTATTGCCTCAAGTAGTTCTCATTTCTTCAATAAAACCAAATTTAAGCAATATCTCTCGAAGACTTTTTGCTAGCAACTATAGGGATCTAAACATCTTCTTAGATTTTTGCAAATGTTTTGTCAAGTTAAGCATAATTTATTAGAATCGTATAATGCAATAGGCACTCAATCGGGAAGGGGGCTCGATCCCCCTCCCACGATGGAACTGCTAACAATGATAAAAATGTTGACAACAAACTAAGCCTTTTGCTTCTTAAATTCTTGTTTCTTTTAGCATTTTGCTTGCAGAAGTACACGAATACAACATGCATTAATAATAATATTAATATTGATGCCGAAGCTACAACATGCATTAAGAATAATATTAATATTGATGCCGAAGATCCCTCAATTCAAATTTTTGCAAACCAATTTAAATATATAACCAGGGAGAAAGTCAGAGTTTTTGTCCGAAAAGATGCAATCTCAGGTATTCATCTATCCTTTTTATGAACTGCAATAAACAGGGCCTCCGAGAGGGGGGGGGCAGGGAGGGACAATGACCCTGGGGCCCCTGAGGGGACCCATCCAAATGACATTGAGAAGTGAAAGGCCCATCGAAGGCGCATGCGAACAGCTTGATTTCGGCCGGATAAAGCGATGAAATTTCGGAGAAGACCTTTTTTTTGGAGATCACATCATTTTTCTGACCAATCAGCAGCATTATCTCCGTCTATTTAGGACTTTAAAAAACCACAATTCCGTCACATTTGAGCTGGCCCCGGGCCCACGATCGGCTCTCGTCGCCCCTGGCAATAACAGAATTAGCAACCATCTATTGAACTAACTTTAAAATAACAAACTAACTCCCACACTTCCCCAGTTTTTACGCAATAAATTACTTTTGAAAAAATCTAGCTTGGAGAAACGCTTGTTGAACAAAGACAAACAAACTCTAGTGAATTTAGGAGCGAGCCATCTCCCTTTTCGGCTGTGGTACAATAAAAAACATTTGCAAAACCCGTTAAAGTCAATGTAATTGGGTCAGATTTCATATTGCTTTAGCCTAAAAAACGACAAAAATTTGCCGACTTGAATTCGTCCAACTTCAGCTTACAAATTTAAAATACCACAGACAAAGCTTTCTTGAGAAAACTGCACAGTATATTACATGAGTTCTAAAGCTTTCTCGATCACGCATAAAACCGCTCGACTGCATCTACATCTGAGCCACAACTACAACGCAGAATAGATAAGGTTTGCGAGATGCAGACGAAAGATAACTACAGGTATAAGTCAGCGAGGAAAAAAAGCAGCACAATTTAAAACATCACTAAAACTGGGTTTGATTCTACTGTAAGTCGACGATATTATTTGAATTTCGGCAAAAAGGACGAAAGGCGTTATTTGTGTTTAGTAAAGCATTGATTTTGATAATCCAAAAATTTTCGCTATAATGTCCAGTTGACCAGTTGACTTGAAAACATTTTTGGATTACTGAAATCAATGCTAAACTAAACATAAACAACACCTTTATGCCTAAATTCAAATAATATCGTCGACTTGGAATCTAACCCGGTTGTAGTGGTGTTTTGAACTGTACGGCTTTTTTTCTCGCTGACCTGCGAGAGGGAGGTTTAGGGTATACATTGAGCCCGGGCCCGGATGCATAATTAAGAAGTGTACATTTTTTTGCACTTTGATTTCCTATCTCTCAGGCTGGCATCGCTGCCCGAACCTTCACTCCAATGCAAGAGACGCGCGTCCTAACCACTACACTACAGAGACGACGACGTCAAATCGTCAAAATGTCCATCTCGCATGTTGGTCTGCATCTAGCACAACTTATTTTTTCTGTGTTACAGTGACTCAGATTTATGTGCAGTCGAGCGGTTATATGCGTGACTGAAGTAGCTTTAGGTCCCATATAATATGCTGTGCAATATTCTTATTCTATTATACTTTTTTATTGTGCAGACTGAGGATGTGTTTTTATGAATTTTCATGAAATTAATTTCTGGCAGAATTAATTTTAGCCATTGATTTAGCCCACCCAAGACAAGTGTTTTAACAATTGCAATAACTTAGCTGAAGTGTAATGTTTGGCTGAGTCTCCTTGTTGATGCGTTTTCCGTTTTTAATCCTAGTTTACTTTTTCATAACCAATGACGTTTAGGGAGAGTGTCATGCCTATTCCAGTTTGTTCATGTCAGAAACAGTTTTAAATAATCTGCAACACTCCATTTAAATAACTTTAACCCCATAGCTGTTTTGCACGTTTTTATCATTGTTGTTATTATTATTATTATTTGCGCTGCTAAACAACACGACTTTTAAATGAAAATTCAACAAAACTAGCCTCAAAATTGAATTATTTTTTTAAATATCGCAAATATTTTTAAGCGCTAGGGGCCCAGCCCCCCCCAAATTCCCGTAATTGGCTCGGGCGGCTATTTACCCCCGATATCCTCGAAATCAGGCAGGCAGTTTGTGATCCGCTTTTACTGCATATACACCTCGTTGAAATTCTTACGAAAGCTATGAATGAACGTACATGTCTTTATAGAGCTACACCCCCCTCCCTTAACCACGTCACTTAGAAAATTTAATTCAAAATACAAGCGTTTAAACGTGTTTTGAACTTGATCTGTAAGTAACGTGGGAATGAAGGTGCTGAGCATTTTGATTCTTTCAAATGCCTTCCAAAATTGAGCAATTTATTTCTTTCAAATGGCTCTAGAAACGTGCAAAATGTGATACAAATAACACATTAATATTAGATATTTTCTCTGAAAAATCAAAAAATATTGCTCAGCTGGGAGCTCTTCTTCCAGACCCCTGGGATGATACACTTAAGTACATGAGTAGCACCAGTTATCTCAGCAAACCGCCTAAATGAGAGATTTTGCAACTGATTTTTGGTTCAAGCTCTCCCTCCTTTTAACAAAATCCTGCTCGCGCGTCTGTTATTAATTATTACCAAAAAAATAGCAAAAGGCAATGAACCGTGCTTCCTCATCTGGGCCAAGTCACTTACAAAATTAAATCCAAAAACTCAAGGTTTTAAACGTGTTTTTGACTTGACGTGTAAGTAAAGGGAAGTCGGAACAATTTAATTTTTCAAATCTTAAGAATTTAGTTCTTTCAGATGTATCTAAAATCGTGTGAAAAGTGATCCATATTTAAACCTCCAATCAGGTGGAAGAGACGGTGGCGCTTTCATTTTGGACGAATCGTACTCACCAGCTTAGGAGCTGGTGAAAATTCCAAGATTTCCAATTGACGTTTGACTTCTTCCCACAGTTATTTCCTACTTGTTCGAAGCCACCAAGCGGAGATAATCATCGTAAAGCGCCTTATCCAAGGACGCAACAACGCGACCATAAGGTGCGGGTTGAACCCAGATCATGCGATCAGGGCCGTCGTAGGAACGACGCCTTTACCCTTTCGGCCACGCTGCCAACCAAAAAATAACTATTTTTCAAAAAAATTTCAAAAATCGCATAGCGGCAAAACCCCGTCTGTGCTACGAATGAGATACCGGTACATTAGTTTGCTTACCACGTCTCTCAATTTAAGCATTTTTAAATAAAACAATTTTTAACTTAAGTTTCAAGTCCTCCCGCTTCCGCAAACTCCTGGTTAAGCGCCTAGTCATGCGCCGGTTTATAATCTTCTATTCTACCGTATGTTTGTCCCTCAAAAAGCCCTTTTTTCAAAAATTTTGATATCGCCCTTTACCCCGAATCAAAAATCCTGGCTACGCCTATGCAAGGCCATACCGCTTTTTAATAATTTATATATATCAAAAATTTAGACCTTAAATATGATTTTAGTCGGAAAATAGTTAACTAATTTTTTTCAGTCCGCAGTTCTCTATATAAAATGTATAATTAGAACCAATTCAAAACCGAGGCGGCACAAGCGAGCGACGACCGTGGTCCCAATAAAGTGGTACCTCCGCTGTAATATCATGAAGTTATTGCTGAAATATAGATAAAAATCAGCCTCAAAATACGTAAAAAAATATTTTATTTTGAGTTTGATTTCAACCCAAGCGAATCATCTCTATTATTGTCTTACATTACCGTAATAAAACTTATAATATTTTAAAGATGGTTTGTATGCTATTATTGAGCAATTAGCAGCTGACCTAACAGAAAAAATAAAATAAAATGCCAAAAAAATTGAACTGCGGTTCTACAAACAAATAACGTCAAATAAAAGCACAAAAACACTGAAAAGATATACACACTTTACTGATACTGCTGTGAGGCATTTGTTACTTTCAAAATATATTGACAATACAGTACTGACAATACAGTACAGTATATCATTCAAAGAAGAAACTTGAAAGATTTAATTTTTATCTTTTGAGAAAAAATTAGACAGTTTTTTATGCTGGAAATGAGCCAAATGGAGTTTTAATAAGCATTTCAAGCTTAAAATCAACTTAGTGCGAAGAAAGAATCAGCTTAATTAGAGCAAAAGTGCAATTACCGACAATTGTTGTTGTTTGTAGTTCGCATATTTTATCTTTCAGTCACCGGGCAGCGTCAGAGGCTAACTATGAGACGATCGCGCACTTTTCATTGCAAAATTCTACCAATGCTGCAGCTGTTTGCTGTAGGTAACATAAATGCAGCCTGTAAACTTATTGTTATCTATTCATCATTTTTGAATTATTATGCAACATGGCTGATTGTGATTTCATCCTTCCTAACAACGAAATATTTATCGGCCAATAAGTCTTTTACCTCGCCTTTTCGTTATAACACAGGTTTTGGCGGATAATTGCTCTTTTAAAATACGCTGATTCGTTTTTTTCACTCAGAAACTTAAAAATAGTTCTGGAGACTGTCGCAACCACTAGTAATGCACAATTCCGCCATAAAAAATTGGAAAGGCTTAATTGTTTCTCCGCAGAACTTTGAAATATCTGCTATATTGAAAACCAATAAACAGAGGTGGAGTCGAGGACCCAACGTTCGAGGCCAAGGCCAGTGACTCAAAAAAATCTGAGGCCAAGGTCGGCTTTTCGAGAACAGACCCTCTCGAGGCCAAGACAGGAATTCTCGAGGCCAAGGCCAAGAACCATGAACATAATTTTTCGAAATTATGGTTGTTCTCCAAAACACAAATTTTGCTCCAAAAAGAAGGTCATTGCGCAGAAATCCGCAAATTTTCCCTGAGGTTTCGTGCGTTTTCCGAAAAAAAGAAAGTTCAGGTTAATTTTTGTTTGGTTATTTTCCTTTTCTGCGAATCAAAAAATGAAAAATATGGCTGTCCTCGAGCCGAGGACAGAGCATTTTCGAGAACTTGAAGGCTTCAAGGCCAAGGGCTTTAAAATGTGTCCTCGAGGCCAAGACGTCCTCAACGACTCCACCTCTACCAATAAAAAATTATTTGGTGTGTTTCACAGAGACGTCATAAAAAAGATTAATTTTTCATGTTTTTTTTTCAGAAGTTGTAGACTTTAGAAATTTTTTTTTTGGGTTTTTGATATACATATTTTTTGGAAAATTTTTTTGTTTTTGATTTAATTTGACTAGGCTGGAGTTGCAGTACGTTTTAACCAAGCTAGAATAAACTTGCGGCACTTTATTTTCCAATAAAGTTAAGAACAAATTAAGAACAATAAGAATTGAAATTTGTGAAAATTTGAGAACAGACATGTAGCCTCAACCCAAAGGTTTTTGGTTCTAATAAAAAAGTGAATTGCAGTTGCTTAAGAAACGTCTTTTGATTAAAAAAAATTTGATGTCATAGTATTATTTTTGAAGAAGATGGTAAAAACGCACTTCAAGACGACTAATTCATTAGTAGGGCGTTTCCCATTTTTCCGAATTTTCAGCTTCCCGGAAAATGGTAAAGAATTTAAAATCTGTTCAGGAACCCGGGAAAACGCCCAGAATTTTTTGGAATAATTAATCGAACATAGGCTTTCGCACCATTTTTCAATTTTATTGAATATCTTAGAAGACAGTTTACATTTTGATTCTGCATAACCCATTTCAAATCTTCGATATTCTTGCGGTTAGCATAACTTGCGTTTTGTAAATGTTGAGATTATGCATTGTTTTTGCTTAGAAAGGGCAATTACAGGAAGATATTCTGTAATTACTTTCACTCGTTTGAAAGATAGATAGATACTTTTTTTTGCCTCGAAAGTGCGCAACTTTGATATTTAGTTTACATTCAACGACAGACGATGAAATTTGCACACTTCGCGACAAGGAGTCTCAAACGTATCTTTATAAACCAACGGAGATGGCAATTACTTAGCATGCTTTTTCAAGAAATACCGCTTCAAATTATCGCTTCGAAACACGCAAAATCAAAGTTTCTGGAAAAATAGTTTTTTTTCAAAAATTTTTTTTCATCTCTGGCGCCTAAAAGTTCCGGCGCGTAATCGGCAGCGCATAAACGTTCCGCGCATAAACGTCCGCGCTTGAAAGTCACGGTTTTAATATCTGTAGTAACTACTAACAGAGGTGGAGTCCCTAAAGACGTCCTTGGCCGCGTGGACACATTTTAAAGTCCTTAGCCTTGGCTTCGAGCTCAAGTCCTTGACCTCGAAGCCTACAAGTCCCCAAAATTTCCCGTCCTCGGATCGAGAAGAGCATTATTTTTTGATTGGTTAAAAAGGAAATAATCTAATAAAAAAGACGACATAAACTTCTAGTTCTCAATTTGTTTCCTTTCCATAGTTAAGAAATAGTATAATGTGATGCCTACTGCAAACTGCACCAAGTCGGATTGAAACTTATTTTAAATGGCAGTGTGTGAAATCTGTGTTCGGAGAATGAGAAGGCAAAAAGCATTGTAGAAAATTGCGACTTTTATTTCGGCTAATACTACCGGTGCAGGCGGAACAAACTGCAAAGTATTTAAAGCCATCCACAGCCATAACGAATAACAAAGAATCTGGGAGTCGGGACGCAAACGACTTTGAGAAGCTAATGCAAAACATGACCGTGCATATTCTGCGTGAGAATTTAGAAGAAAGTATATGTGTGATAATGAAATGTAATTCAGTATTACCAAAGATGGCAGATTATTTTTTATTTTTATTTATTTTTTTTATTTGCATCAACATACAATTTTACTCAAATCAGCAATAATTGAATCAAAAATAACATTATAATTATAGCCATTTTAAGGGAAAAAACACACATTGTTTTGGATCAAATAGGAAAAGCAGCAAAACGAATGACGTTATATCATGCATCAAGTCAAGGTAGTATGGCCGGAGTTATCAATATTATGCAGGACTGCTACAATTCAAAGAAGGCGAAAAGAAAAAAAAGCGACCCAATTTGCAATATTTACACAGCAAAAAAAAGAGGTATTTATACAAACAAACTCGCACTCACACTTGCATACAATCCATTTACACCATCACTCAGCAGTTACCTTCAGTCACACATTCAGTTCAGTCACACCTTCAGTTCCGTTACTCAGCAGTCACCTCCAGTCACACACTTACAGTCACACATGATGTGAGACACACAGCCTGAATCAATTATATAGTTTAGTTGAATACCAAAAATGTATTTTTTTGTTATTTCTT
Source organism: Trididemnum nubilum (assembly GCA_963965965.1). Lineage (NCBI taxonomy): Eukaryota > Metazoa > Chordata > Ascidiacea > Aplousobranchia > Didemnidae > Trididemnum > Trididemnum nubilum. Next base: position 31,749,827 of record OZ014480.1, on the reverse strand, counting down.
TTATTTTGTATCTACTGTTAAGCATTACTCATTAAAAACAGTTTAGGTTCATCATGTTTTCTTTAAGTTGTATTTTAGTCAAATGTTAGTTAAAAAATCATGATAGATGCGTACTTTAATGATCAACACCTAATAAATGTTTAGTTAATTGTTTTTGAAATGTTTTGACTGTTTTGCAATCTTTAACAAGTTTGGTGAGATTGTTCCAAACTTTTGGACCTAAGTATTGTACAGACTGCTGACCAATATTTGTTGAACAACTAATTGAAATAATTCGGTTATTACTTCTTGTAGCTCTGTTGTTATATTTGTTGAGTAGGAAAAAATTTTCAAAAGTTTTTAATAGTAGCTTATTACATTTAAACATGAAAGTAGCTATTTCTTTCCTTAGAAGTTGATCAATTGAAAGAAAGGGAAAGGATTTAATTGGACCATTTGCTTTAGGTTGTTTTTTATTTATTAATTTGATGTATTTATTGCAAGTATTTTGCAACTTGGTTTTGATTGTTTTATTACCGTGGCACCAAGCTGTTATGCAATATTGTATCTTACTCTGAATCACAGTGTAGTACAGTAATTTCAGTGAAAGGGAATTTAAATATCCTTGAGATGCTCTGGCAATACCAAAAGTTGAACGAACTTGTTTTAATGAATTTTGCGTGTGTGTTTTCCAAGATAGCGTTTCATCTAAAGTAAGGCCTAAAAACTTTGTGTCAAATTCTTGTTTGATTGATTTGTCTCTAAGAGATAGTTTGATTATTGACTTTTGTTTGGTAGTAGTGGCTTTTGTTTTGAATAGCATGAAGTTGGTTTTGTCTATATTTATTATTTAAAGATAGCTCTTTAGATGTAAACCATGTATCAATGTTTAACAGTTCAGCATTACCCTTTGCCTGTAAATTTGCAACACTTTTTTCGCTGAGAAAAATACTTGTATCATCTGCAAACATAACGGAGGAGCAATGTTTCAAGCAGTTATGAAAGTCATTTACTTACACTGAATAATCTAGTGGCCCTAAAACAGATACTTGTGGGACTCCTCTGCTTGTTAAACATTCATTTGTTCAAGAAATAAAATGATAGCACACTGTTTGAGACCGATCAGTGAGATAACTTGAAAACCATTTATACGCTTTACCGCTGACACCGAATTTCTGTAGTTTAGACAGGAATATGTTGTGATCTACAGTGTCAAATGCTTTACGTAGGTCTGAAAAAATTACTAAAACCATTTGTTTTTTGTCTAGGAAACTAGTGACGGTATTTGCAAGATTCGTGGCAGCATGACTTGTGGAGTATAATTTTCTAAATTCAAACTTAGTTGGAGATAGCAAGCTGTTTAAAGTTAAAAATGAGTAAAATCTTTTGTGTACAATTTTTTCCAGAATTTTAGAGAAGATTGGTAATAAACTGATTGGTCGATATTGATTTAAAGTGTTAGGGTTTCTTACTTTTGGAATAGGTATTATCTTGGCCTTCTTAAAAAGATTTGAAAAGATACCAGTATTCAGTGACAGATTGAATATATGTGATGGTGCAACAAATATGTTGTCTGGTGATTTTTTAACAACAACTAATGGTATGTCATCCAGAGGTGAAGTCGAGGACACAAGGCTCGAGGCCAAGGCCAAGGACACAAAAAATTTCAAAGCTAAGGCCAAGAACAGACCCTCTTGAGGCCAAGGCCAAGGACTAAGGACACAGGCGCACGTGTTTTCCAAAAAAAAGGTCTTCAAAAATTTTTTTCAGGCAAAAAAGGTCTTGAACAATTTTTTTTCAAGCGATTTCTACTTCAGGAAAACAAAAAAAGTCTTCGCAAATTTTCTGCGAGGTTTCTGGCGCTTTCCAACAAAATTTTAACGGTTCAAAAAATAGTGATGTCCTCGAGCCGAGGACAGGGCAATTTTCGAGGTCTTGAGGCTTCGAGGCCAAGGACTTCAAATCTGTCCTCAAAGACGTCTTCGAGGCCAAGGACGTCCTCGAGGACTCCACCTCTGATGTCATCCCATTCCGAGTTATACGTTGAAGGAATCTCATTAAGTATTTTTTAAATTTCTCATGGACTTGTTGCAGACAAAACTAAAAATGATTTGGGTTGTTTTTTTAGGTATTTTAGTGGATTTTGATTTGTATGAGAAATTTTCTCCATTAGTTTCTCTGCTACGGTAGAGAAATATTCGTTGAATTTGTTAGCAAAGAGTTGGTAATCAGTGACTTCATTATCATTGATATACAGAAATATCATTATGATTTTATTTGTCTCGTCCCATTATATTATTCAACATTTTCCAGGTTGCTTTTAAATTCTGTCTCAATGCTTGAAATTTTTATCGGTAGTACTCATGCTTTTTTCTACTTAAGGTATGAAAGTAAGGATTTCTGATATTTTTGTAACTATCCTTATTTTCTATTGTTTTGTGAGAGATATAGCACTTATACAACTAATCTTTCTTTTTTAGCAATTTTTTAAGCTCATTATCATACCAATTTTGATTGCATCTTTTTTAATTTTTACGCTTTGAAACAAAATGCTGATCAAACGCCGAACTGTACATTTTACTGAAAAGATTCATTGCTTTATTAGGGTCAACTTGGGTTAAGATGTTAGTTATATCAGCAGGGTTTAAATGTTCATTAAATAGCTCTAGTTTGTTTTGGTTGAAAACTCGAGAATACTCTAATTGTACTTCAGATTTACCTAGGAGTGAAATGCAAATATTATCGGCATGTGATCTGCAAACATGTGTCTGCAAACATGTGTGTAATAATTGCAGAATTAATACGACAATTCGACAATTGGTGCAAATATGATCTACACACGTAGCATTTGAATCACTAATTCAAGTTGGTTTATTGATTAAGGAATAATCTGCGGTTCATCTAATAGTATATTTTTATTTAACTAAAAATACGTATCTTGTGAACCACAATTTGTTCTGAAAATACGCAAGGGTAAAGAATTTGCTTTAACTAAGAAAGAACAACTCTAACCACTCGCAAGTGGTCTGGAGAGGGGCAACACTGCATTGACTGAAGAATTTCTGAATTGGATATCGTCGCTAGGAATCCAAAATAGCAAACTGTTGGATCACAAAAAGCGCTGCATGAAGAAATAAGAAATTAGGTTAAGGGTTAAATATGACTGCGGTATAATAATTGTTCGATTGCCAGGAGAGATGCGCGTTGGTCGCTGGACTTGATCAAGTTTTTTACACTACGTTCTTGTAAGATGGACTGATGAAGAGGCGAGGGTGTCGCGAAAATTTGGGCATTTTTAGAAAAAACTAATGGTTTGTTATTTTTCCGTTTCTACGACGGTGGAATGTCGACCTTTTGAAGGGGGTTCAGAGCAAATGTCTCCAATGCTTTTCCTTCTTAATAAGACCTTACAGAAATCTTCATGCTGTTTTTATGTTAATTAAATACCTATGTTAAATTTAACAAAGTGTCTTTAGGCAGCCGAAACGCTCGCAATCATTCATTGACAGACATAAGATGTAAGAAAAACATCACATACGAATACATTAAAATCTATAGAAAAGATTGGCTTAGAATAAGAGAGTTGGGAAATTGTGGAAAACTAAGCTTTTCTAACTTAACACGTATGGTATTTTCTTTTCAAATTGCTGGAAAATCTAAGTGTGCAATCTTTATTAAAGTCACAAAATATTGCTATTGTTTCCGAAAAAATCACCTAATTTATTCAACATGGGACTTATGGACGTTGCCCTTGCCTCAAAACTCCGTTTTTTGTTGTTTTTTTTTGTAGCCAAAAACTAGAGCTTACCAATATACCCGGTACGGTACCTCAGCATAGGCGAAGCCATGGGGGATCCCAGGGGGCCCGGCCCCCCCCCCAATTGAAATACCACCAATGATATAAAATTATGATAACATAGCCTAGCAATGTTTAGTTGCAGTTACGGACGACGAGAGAGCCCAGGGGCCCCTGACTAACATAAAGGGGGCCCCTAACTAATAACCAAGGGAACCTTAACCGACAACCAGGGGGGCCTGGGGCCCCTAACTAACAACCAGGAGGCCCCTAACCAACAACCAGGGGGCCCCGGGTCCCCTAAGTGAAAAACGAGGGCCTCGGGGCCTCTAACTGACAAACAGGGGGCCCTTAATTGACGACCAGGGCCCCCCAGGGCCTCTAACTAACAACCAGGGGCCACAGGGCCCCTAACTGAGATCAGGGACCCCTAACCGACAACCAGGGAGCCCCGGGGCCCTTAACTAACGACCAGGGAGCCCCAAGGCCCTTAACTAGCAACCAGGGGGTCCAGGGCCCCTAACCGACAAACAGGGAGGCCCGGGGCCCCTAACTGACAAACAGGTGCCCCGGGGCTTCCAACTGACAAACAGGAGGCCGTGGGGCCCCTAACTAACAACCAGGGAGAACAGGGCCCCTAATTGATGACCAAGGGTTCTGGACCAGGAGCCCCGTAATTCAAATTTTTAACAATACATACGCAAAACCTGTGAAAAATCAAAAAGTTTTGTGCTAAAAGTTGGAGCCTGAAAAAATCAAACAATACATGATTCCAGGCCCTCGTTTAACGTTATTATGAATGTAATGCTATAACACAGGCGGTAATGCAAACCCCCAACTGAAATACCACCAATGACACATATATTGAGAGCATAGCCAGTATGTTGTCCTTGTCCGGAATTGCAGTTTTTTTAAATTAGGATATACGAGTGCAATAGCAAGTAATAATAATGACGACCACCTGTCCACATCATAACAATGTCATGCAATCCCTAGAGGTTTCAGAAAACTGTCAAGTGACTTGACTCGAGTCCTCCACGTTTCGGATAAAAAATTATTTTAATTTTGCTTTAAATGTTTTTTTTTTGAAGAACTTAAGGGCGCAATCTTATCTCAAAATCATAGGCGTAGCCAGGGGAGTGGCCCAGAGGGTGGCCGAGGGGGCCCAGTACCCTCAATTGAAATGCCACCAATGACAAAAAAAACCTTGTTTCTTCATTTTCAGGTTCTTTTAGCGCCTTTGCGTACAGCAGTACACGCGTACAACAGTAATTAACAATAAATAATACTGACGACCAAGGGGCCCAGCGTACCCCCTTAATTCAAGTTTTTCCGACCAATTTAAACGTATAACCAGGGTGAAATCTAGGATTTTTGTTCGAAAGTTGCTATCTCAGGCCATCATCTTAACTTTTTATGAGCGTAATGCAATAACCAGCGCCGCATTTGCCTTATGGCTAAGTGCCAGGGACCGGCCCTCAGATGGTAAGACTTTTTTTGATCTTCACTTATATTCGACAGGAAGATGTTGCGAAAATTCCCTATATTGCAAAAGGCAATGCGCACTGTAAATCCGGCCCGGGAATAACATGTTTAGTAAGCGTAACTATCTATTGTACCAACGATTCACCTCGCTAGTTTTTGCGCGAAAACTACTTTTAAAAAGACAGCTACGGAAAATACTCATTGAACCAATTGTTGAAATTGAATTGAGGGTTCCTGGGCCCTTAGCCCGTACGTGTACTCCTGTAACTGGTTAACTTCATGACAAAACAAAAATCTTGAAGGAAAATCTCTGAACGGATTACTATTAACTGCTAAAATATTGCAGGAGGCAATGTGCCTTACTTACCCCTACATGGACCAAATCCCTTACAATTAAAATTTTTTACCATAATGCAAGATTTTAAACGTGTTTGGACTTTAATTGCAAGTAAAAGGAGGATTGAACAGATAATTTTTTTCTATTGGCTTTCAAATGTTAAAAATCTAGTTCTTTCAAATGGCTGTGAACACGTGCGAAATGTGATCCCATGGGATTTAAATAGCTTTTTTTTCCAAAAACTTACAAAAATCGCCCAGCGGCTGGGGCTTTGCCCCCAGACCCCCATAGCCACCGGCGTCTGTGGTACGTTTGAGTACACTAGCTTACTCAAAACGTCTCCTAAGTTAGACATTTGCATTTTCTTACGATTAGTTTTCGCCCTCTCTCTTTACCAAAATCCTGGTTAAGTGCCAACAGACTACAGCTTAAGATCTTCCATTCTACGATATCTTTGCCCCACAAAAACTTCCTTTTTTGAAAATTTCTGATGACGTCATTGCATGTGATTTGTGGTTTGGGTCCCCCCCAATCAAAAATCCTGGCTACGCCTATGTACCTCAGTTCATTTAAAAAGCATAAATTTAAAGTATTTTGCAATACTTTTAGACAATAATGTGTAAAAACTTCGGTGAAAAGTAACAGTTTAACCAATCAATACAATTTGTATTGAGGAAACTACTAAAGAGTGGGAATTCGTAATCAGTGAACATTTGCATGGGGGTCCTAACGGCCAACTGATGAAATTAAAGCATTAAAAATGATCATTTCTACGTTTATAATTTGGCTATATTTTTTTTTACGAAAAATGGCCTTGTTTCATTACGATGATATACCGCAATGATACGTAATCAACATCAGCTGCTAATGTGTAAAATTTCAAAATGGCAATCATTATTATTTTTAAAAACTACTATTTTCGAATTATCATCAAAAACTTAACGAAATGCAATATCTTAAACACGTTTGCACTTAAAAACTACGAAAAATTTCTAACCATATTTAAACAAAATTATGTCCTTGGTTTCGAACGTTGTGTCTCCGACTCCACCTCCAAACTACAAGTCATTTATTGTCGCTACACTAACTTTTAAATTACATGTAATTACAATAAGTCAAATCAAATCTTTTATTATACTCGCTTTATTACGTCGAGCATGCAACGAGTTTGCGTAGCCCATCTCCGCGTCACTGCGCCTATGGGCAACACAGCAGCTCCAATCGAAAAATATTGCAGCGGTGGCAAGCCGTTGGCCACACTGTGTCCAAGTTGACCGATCCCAAATTTGAACTCAGACTTCCCGTTCTAGATACGAACGCATCGCCGCTCGACCAACTGGCCTGTACAATTACAATAAGTAATCTATTTATTGCAATTAAAGGCGGTGAATCATCCAGCCAATTCCAGTGGTTTACAAGGCTAAAGTTGAACTATTATTTTTGATATTTTTTGTTTTAATTTTGGGACTGCGGTTGCAAAGATATTCAACAAATACAAAAAGATGTCCCCCCGAAAAAAGTTTTTGGAAACTCTGAGATTTGTTCTTCCCGCCAAAACCACAGTAGGCCTAATGGTTTAAAGAACTGTGGTAGGCCTAATAGTTTAGAGATAGTTTATTAGTTTAGGCCTAATAGTTTAATAAGATTACAGTAGGCCTAATAGTTTAGAGAACTGTGGTTATGGCTGGAAGATCTCAACTCAGAGTTTCCAAAAACTTTTTTCGGGGGGACATCTTTTTGTATTTGGTGAATATCTTTGCAAAGGCAGGCCCAAAATCAAAGCAAAAAATATCAAAAATTATTGTTCAATTTTAGCTATTGTAAACCACTGGAATTGGCTGGATGATTCACCGCCTTTAATTACTATAAGTAGCCTTGAATTTACGGTATGAACTCGTACAAACTGCAGTTCTGATTAATAAAACTTGGCAAGGAATTCAATTTCTTGTATATCATTGCTACAAAGCTTATTACCCATAGTCTATAGTGTAATCGTAGTTACTGAGGCGCAAAAACACACTCCCCGGTGTTGACACAGAATTTGCTTCTGACTGTTAGTTCATTCATGACGTCACTAGACGGCCAGCCAAGTTTTGCTTATTGCGCCCTTCAAAGCTAAATAACTCCGCCAAACTGGCATAAGTTTACGCAAAATTTTCAAAACTTCTTCGTTTACTCGTACACTATATAGTAATAACTCGAAAACTCGTGTTACATTTTTCTTGTCGCTTGATATTTAAAAAGTACCAAAAGTTATTCAAAATGACAAAACCGATCCCTGATGACGGTCCTTTGAGGTCGGTTTGCTTTGTCAGTTTGTGGTATTTTGAATAAATATTGGTATTTTTTAGGAATTATTGATTGATTTTGAGAATGCACTACATGTTTCATTAGAAATCTGAAACGATGATTCTTTTTGGCTAAACTTGGCAAATACATGCAAAACAAGTAAAACAGTAATAGGCAGTGCACTGAGCATTGAAAATCAACACATATAAAAAAAAACAATAAAAAATAAAATTAAGCTTGATAACCGCAATGAGGTGATTTCAATTAAAATGCAAATCACATAAGTTTCTTTTAAATGCTTGTAGTGCAAAATTGTAAATGGGCCGACTAGTACAGGCCCGAACCCGAAAAGTGATTTGAAGCCAAAAAGAGGCTCAAAAAAGCCTAAAAGTTAGTTACGTTTCGTCTAAAATAAGACTGCCCAAACACCGCTTTGCAGCCGCAGGTTTTGATGTGACCTAGCAAAGAAACTTTGCAAGAAATCAAAACTCTCTGGTTTCGATTGGTCACCACCTAAACGCTCGACAAAAATCATATCAAAATGCTATAAAGACCTTTTTTGGTTTGGTTTTGGTCTTCATTTAAATTTCCACCAGCTTTTACCTCAAATCCACTAGAAACCACTTTCTAGTTTAGGCCGGCACTGATTGTGCGGCCAGCTCATGTTCTTATGACCCATTGCTCAAAAATTGGGCGTACCTGCTCTAAAAAATGTATACGTGATTGCCCCTGTGCAGATGAAACAAAGTTACTTCTTGCTGATCAATCATGACGCTATAATTATTGTGTAGTAATAATCGCATTGATGCTTAAACAAAGTCGTCATTTTGTGTTGCAAAGTTATTTTAATTGCGCTTCATAGCATCATAGGCTACTATATACATGGACCGGCAACTGATGACGTCACGGTTTTATTAATTGGCGATTACTCGATAACGCAAATGAGTTTTGTTTTCAAATTTGAAGCATTAGTTTCTCGAATTTTTTAACATTTTTTAGTATTTTCACTCGACAAACATGGACTTTAATAAAATGGTTACAAATACGCATTTCATAAACATGCATTAAGACAAGTTACGCTTGACTGCACGTAGTAGATCTTTAGTTCGCGTTGAGTTTGTTTGCTTGGAGTTACCTGGTGTGTTTACATTTTCGGCTGATAAGGCTGGTTAAAACGTCTGTTTTAGTTGTGTGTGTGTTAATTTTTTAAAGATATTAAGTTTTTTAACAATTCTGTGAAGGCTAAACTTTTTGTGTGGAAAGAACTCTAGGTACAAATGTAGGTTGTTAGGCTAATAATGTTGCTGTATTACCGGGTGCTCTTATACCCGCAAAACTAAGGGTATTAGGAAGCGCTCGTTAATTTGCCAAGGGACAAAACTTTTCCATCGTAACAAAGATTTGCATTTACTTTTCTCTCCTGGATTGAGCTTGATTCTTTGTAGTTGTTTTTCTGTTTTGCCTTTAAGTTTTTTTGGTATGTTTTTAAAATGTTTTCTGCAGTTTGGCTATGCTAAATTTCATAGTTGGTGTGATTACAAACTTGCAATTATTAAACCCTGAGCAAACGGGTAAACCTATTGTCTGTTGATTAAGTCGTTGATTTGGACGTAGCCAGGAGGTCTCACCCCCAAATGAAATGCCACCAATGATGAAAATAATAAGAATAAAGCCTATTGTTTCTTCAGTTTCACTTCATTTAAGTGTTTTTGCGTACAACAGGAATAATTAACAATAATATTTATGTTGCCGACCAAGGGGCTGCCTTAATTTAAATTCTTGCCAAGCAATCCTGCCCGTTTTATGTTAGAAAATAATAAATATAGAAGTCATTTATCGATACTACGACAGCGCGCCAATTAACAGTTGTATGTTCCAGTTTGCTGCACCTTATGGTTTAAAAAATGCTGTTGTGATATCTTCGCTAGAATTAATTTTGACAGAATAAAGTATTCTTTGTTTAATTTAAAGAAAAAGTTGTTTTTTTTTTTGTTCTGTAATGTAGTATTGGCGCTTTTTTGAGATTTAATGTGACCGGTTTGATGCAAGAAAATTTGATATGGTAAGGGTTTTTGCGTCAAACATCTTTCGGGTCTGGTTTGGACTAAGATTAAAGTTGGCCAAGTCAATCGTCTAGTGTCAATTGGTTGCCTCTAAAAATTTTGGACTCTTCTCTGAGTGCAACTGTTTTATGCATAATTGGTCCGTTTTTTTGGTATGTCTACTGCTCATGACGGTTTTGGACACTTTGCAGAATTTTGAACTTTTTTGGTAGGAGTAATTATTATTTGTTTTACTCTAGGTCCTCCAAAGCAAAGAAGATAATTGGAAAATTGTTGGAACTGCATGATTGAAAACCAGAAGCCATCAAGTTCCATTAATGTTTGTTGTGTATTTCTACGACATGCTTCATGGTCATCACAATCTACTGGAAATTGATCATGATTTGGGTTAATCGCTGCTGACTAACAATATGACATTTTCTCCTTTAGCGATAAGAGTGAAAAGTAGAAGTAAAGTCATCAAATTTCATTAATGTTTTTTCTGTATTTCTTCAACTTGCCTCATGGTCAACACACCGCAATGAAAATTGCTCATGGCTTGGGTTAAGTGCTGTTGGCTGAACTTGTGACATTTTCTTTTCCCACCATGAAATCAATCAAGACATTGGAGATTATTAAAGCTTCATAGAGTTGCTGCTTGACTTTTCCAGGATCCAGGCATTACTCATATTCAAGTTTTATAATCAAAATTGGTGATGTATAATAAAATATCTGCTTTCTGAGACTGATTGGACATTGGCATCCTTTTTAATCCTATGATTATTTTTTCCAACAAGTTTTGATTGAACCTATGAGACAGGTTTTGCTTTAAGCAAAAACTCTTGAGATGAACTTTCCTACAAGTTTTGATTAAATCTCTGAGGTAGCTTTCGCTAAACACTTGTTTATATATCAATACTATCAATAATAATATGTGCTTGTCTAATCTGCGCTGATATCTACATGAAGCAACAAGCAGATGGAGGGTTCCTCACTTCCTCTGAAACATTACAATCGTAAGAGATGCCCGATGTGTTACTTTCTGAAATATTAACTGTTTTGCGCTTAAAATTTTCTACTTTTGCTTGCATCAAATTTAGTTTATTGAGTTTTTGAAAATATTGAACACAGTTGTATTACAAAAGTTTCAATATCTGTCTTATTGAGAGAATTCAAGAGTTCCTCTTCGGAGTACAGTAAACTTATTGAATGCTCTAATCGCACATACAATTTTCTGCAGTTTCAGTGGTAATAATATTACTGCAGTATAGGGTAATTGAAATTTTTTAGCTACCATAGTTCGCCCTATTTTCGTTTTATGTTTTATGAAAGTGCAAGTAGCTGGACATGTGTGAGATTTCTCTCAATTTTCGGCTAATGCTAGGGTAAGCATTTCTCCGAATAAATTTAGGTTTAGCGGGTGAGGGATTGAATCCCCAACTTTTATTATCAAATTCTTGTGCGTTACTGTAATACAAAACTACCAGAGTGGAAGTAAAAAAAAAGCGTTCAGTAGAAGCGTTTGTGTGAAAAAAGAAAAGATGAATACTGCAATAATGTATGCCGATGATTTATGCTGCGAGTGCTGGAGGGCTACGATATTTATTAGATGTGTGTAGTACAGCTGTAATTATGCCAAATTATATACATGATATTGTTTTTAATTGTAAAAAGACTGTTGGTATGATTTTTTCTTCAAAGGATATGTACACATTTATGCCTTGAAATATGAATATTGATGGTCAGAAAATTAAGTTTGTGAATAATGTGGTATATCTTGGAGTAAGTATTAGCAGTGATTTATGTGATGATAGTGATATTGCAAGACAAGCGAGATATTTATATTGTGCAGCCAATAAGCTCAAAACTCGTTTTTTTAAATGTTCAATTGAGGTGAAAAGCGTTTTATTTCGTGCACACTGCATGTGTTTTTATGCTAGTCAACTATGGTGTAACCAGATTTTTTTTTTTTTTTTTTGAGACCACCTAATTTTGGGCGGAAAAAACGTTTGAATTTCGGATTTCGGCCGAAAAATCACTCTCAATTTCGGTGAAGACCTTTTTTTTTTTGGAGACCATCTAATTTTCGGCGGAAAAAACCTTGGAATTTCCGAGTATTCCGAGAAATTCCGTCTCAATTTTTGGACAAACCGTCTGAAACTGATTCAAGATCAATAAAAATTCGAGTCAAGGTCGTTTGCACACTTCTCACTCTTTCAAAATAGCCCCCCCCTTTTCCAAATCCTGGCTACGCGTCTGGGTGTAACCACTCCACATCAGCTATAAATCGGTTAAAAGTTGCCTACGATGATGTGTATAGAATTCTGCATGGCATGACTAGCTTTCACAGTGCCAGAGCAAGTCAAATATACTATAACATTAATTCGTTCTACGCTCTACAGAGTAAAATTACTTATAAATTTGTTGAATGATGTCACTTATTATCTCAGAACCTTTGGCTTAAAATGTTAATGTCTTCTGATTGCTTCTATGATTCTATATACTATGATCATTATTGTGGCATTTTGTTTGTGAATAAATAGAAGATGATGTATGTTGCACCATTCAGGAAAAGAACAGCTCCTGCTGTACAGTGTTTCTTTATTTTTTGTGTGTGTGTGTATAGTGCTTGTATATGGACTTTATGAGTCTGAAATAAATACTGAATGATAATAAGCATGCCAACAAAAATTTTAGCTATGAAATCACGAGTTATAATGCAATAATGCAATTCAATCTGATTGGTTACAAGGAGTTAACTTAAACCGCTTGGGGGGAGGAGTCAATACAATAATGATAAAATGCGTGTTGTTTTTGCAGAAAGGATTAAATGCGTAAAAGATTGTAGTTTAATGTGTTCGCGCTCTCAAACTGTTCGACAATTCAAGAGGATAACCTACACCTGCATGCTACGCATCACGCACCGTCTGTTGTGTTTCAAGGGGTGGACTGGATAAAGTTTATATGAAAGCTGATATGGGAGAGAGGCAAAAGACGCTCAACATTTGGCCTAAACGGACATGGGACAGAGGTGGAGTTGAGAGCACAAGGCTCGAGGCCAAGGAAACAAAAAAATATCCGAGGACAAAGACACAAAAAAATATCCGAGGACAAAGACAGTTCTTTCGAGGACAGACCCTTTCTAGGGCAAGGACACAGGCGCAAGTGTTCTCCAAAAAAAAAATAATGATGTCTTAAAAAAATTTTTTTCAGGTGTTCTCAAAAAAAACAAAATCAAAAAATCTCCAAAAAAACAAGTTTTTCTACAAAAAACGATCTACAAAATTTTAAGGATTCCAAAAATACTGGTGTTCTCCAGCCGAGGACAGGGAAATTTTCGAGGACTTGAAGCTTCGAGGCCAAGGACTTCAAAATGTGTCCTTGAGGACTCCACCTCTGTAAACGGAATGTATCAGTAGAACTGAAAAACAGTTGAAAGCTGAAAACGAAATATACCCTGGAAAACCTTGTGATCAGATCTTTTCACCGAGTCACTCTCCGCTAAGATGAGTTCAAAAGAGGAAGAACCGGACCTTTGAAACCAGCCTCTAGTGCCCATCAGTGCAGGCCCGGCGCCACTAGGGGGCATTCCGGGGCCGTGCCTCCCCAAATGACTGCTTTTGTGCGCCAATCGAGGACTGTGCTCCGAAGAAAATCCAGGCTTAAGACGCTCGGGGCTACTGGAGTGCAAATCGAGGCTTAAGACTCCCAAATTGGTGCTTATCACCTTAGAATTTGCGAGCAAGAACTGTTTTTTGTAGTTTTTGTGGACTCACACCGGATTTCATGAAACTTTGGGGACGATGACTTTTTTTTGGTCTTCGCTGTAGGATTTGTGGAAAATCGCAAAATTTTGAGATGGCAATCAGAGTTTGTAAAAATTTTTGAACTGAAGATTTTTTTTTTTTTACGTCTTCGCCTTTTTCGTTTGATCCACACTCTTAAATTCACGTACATAAACTTCTCGTGCTCCCGCAAATTTTATTTCTGCCCCCCTAGTCACCCTATCCTGACGCCGGGCTGGCATCAGTGGCCTATAAGTTAATTTTTGTAATTTTGTTGTATTCACCAAGTTGCACTGGCCAGGAGTTGGAGAACAACCATAATTTCGAAAAATTATGTCCATGGTTCTTGGCCTTGGCCTCGAGAATTCCTGTCTTGGCCTCGAGAGGGTCTGTTCTCGAAAAGCCGACCTTGGCCTCGGATTTTTTGAGTCACTGGCCTTGGCCTCGAACGTTGGGTCCTCGACTCCACCTCTGTTTATTGGTTTTCAATATAGCAGATATTTCAAAGTTCTGCGGAGAAACAATTAAGCCTTTCCAATTTTTTATGGTGGAATTGTGCATTACTAGTGGTTGCAACAGCCTGCAGAACTATTTTTAAGTTTCTGAGTGAAAAAAACGAATCAGCGTATTTTACGCTGCCCGGTGACTAAAAGATAAAATATGCGAACTACAAACAACAGCAATTGACGGTAATTGCACTTTTGCACTAATTAAGCTGATTCTTTCTTCGCACTAAGTTGATTTTAAGCTTGAAATGCTTATAAAAACTCCATTTGGCTCATTTCCAGCATAAAAAACTGTCTAATTTTTTCTCAAAAGATAAAAATTAAATCTTTCAAGTTTCTTCTTTGAATGATATACTGTACTGTATTGTCAGTACTGTATTGTCAATATATTTTGAAAGTAACAAATGCCTCACAGCAGTATCAGTAAAGTGTATATATCTTTTCAGTGTTTTTGTGCTTTTATTTGACGTTATTTGTTTGTAGTACCGCAGTTCAATTTTTTTGGCATTTTATTTTATTTTTTCTGTTAGGTCAGCTGCTAATTGCTCAATAATAGCATACAAACCATCTTTAAAATATTATAAGTTTTATTACGGTAATGTAAGACAATAATAGAGATGATTCGCTTGGGTTGAAATCAAACTCAAAATAAAATATTTTTTTACGTATTTTGAGGCTGATTTTTATCTATATTTCAGCAATAACTTCATGATATTACAGCGGAGGTACCACTTTATTGGGACCACGGTCGTCGCTCGCTTGTGCCGCCTCGGTTTTGAATTGGTTCTAATTATACATTTTATATAGAGAACTGCGGACTGAAAAAAATTAGTTAACTATTTTCCGACTAAAATCATATTTAAGGTCTAAATTTTTGATATATATAAATTATTAAAAAGCGGTATGGCCTTGCATAGGCGTAGCCAGGATTTTTGATTCGGGGTAAAGGGCGATATCAAAATTTTTGAAAAAAGGGCTTTTAGAGGGACAAACATACGGTAGAATAGAAGATTATAAACCGGCGCATGACTAGGCGCTTAACCAGGAGTTTGCGGAAGCGGGAGGACTTGAAACTTAAGTTAAAAATTGTTTTATTAAAAAATGCTTAAATTGAGAGACGTGGTAAGCAAACTAATGTACCGGTATCTCATTCGTAGCACAGACGGGGTTTTGCCGCTATGCGATTTTTGAAATTTTTTTGAAAAATAGTTATTTTTTGGTTGGCAGCGTGGCCGAAAGGGTAAAGGCGTCGTTCCTACGACGGCCCTGATCGCATGATCTGGGTTCAACCAGCACCTTATGGTCGCGTTGTTGCGTCCTTGGATAAGGCGCTTTACGATGATTATCTCCGCTTGGTGGCTTCGAACAAGTAGGAAATAACTGTGGGAAGAAGTCAAACGTCAATTGGAAATCTTGGAATTTCGACCAGCTCCTAAGCTGGTGAGAACGATTCGTCCAAAATGAAAGCGCCACCGTCTCTTCCACCTGATTGGAGGTTTAAATATGGATCACTTTTCACACGATTTTAGATACATCTGAAAGAACTAAATTCTTAAGATTTGAAAAATTAAATTGTTCCGACTTCCCTTTACTTACAAGTCAAGTCAAAAACACGTTTAAAACCTTGAGTTTTTGGATTTAATTTTGTAAGTGACTTGGCCCAGATGAGGAAGCACGGTTCATTGCCTTTTGCTATTTTTTTGGTAATAATTAATAACAGACGCGCGAGCAGGATTTTGTTAAAAGGAGGGAGAGCTTGAACCAAAAATCTGTTGCAAAATCTCTCATTTAGGCGGTTTGCTGAGATAACTGGTGCTACTCAGGTACTTAAGTGTATCATCCCAGGGGTCTGGAAGAAGAGCTCCCAGCTGGGCAATATTTTTTGATTTTTCAGAGAAAATATCTAATATTAATGTGCTATTTGTATCACATTTTGCACGTTTCTAGAGCCATTTGAAAGAAATAAATTGCTCAATTTTGGAAGGCATTTGAAAGAATCAAAATGCTCAGCACCTTCATTCCCACGTTACTTACAGATCAAGTTCAAAACACGTTTAAACGCTTGTATTTTGAATTAAATTTTCTAAGTGACGTGGTTAAGGGAGGGGGGGTGTAGCTCTATAAAGACATGTACGTTCATTCATAGCTTTCGTAAGAATTTCAACGAGGTGTATATGCAGTAAAAGCGGATCACAAACTGCCTGCCTGATTTCGAGGATATCGGGGGTAAATAGCCGCCCGAGCCAATTACGGGAATTTGGGGGGGGGCTGGGCCCCTAGCGCTTAAAAATATTTGCGATATTTAAAAAAATAATTCAATTTTGAGGCTAGTTTTGTTGAATTTTCATTTAAAAGTCGTGTTGTTTAGCAGCGCAAATGATAATAATAACAACAATGATAAAAACGTGCAAAACAGCTATGGGGTTAAAGTTATTTAAATGGAGTGTTGCAGATTATTTAAAACTGTTTCTGACGTGAACAAACTGGAATAGGCATGACACTCTCCCTAAACGTCATTGGTTATGAAAAAGTAAACTAGGATTAAAAACGGAAAACGCATCAACAAGGAGACTCAGCCAAACATTACACTTCAGCTAAGTTATTGCAATTGTTAAAACACTTGTCTTGGGTGGGCTAAATCAATGGCTAAAATTAATTCTGCCAGAAATTAATTTCATGAAAATTCATAAAAACACATCCTCAGTCTGCACAATAAAAAAGTATAATAGAATAAGAATATTGCGCAGCATATTATATGGGACCTAAAGCTACTTCAGTCACGCATATAACCGCTCGACTGCACATAAATCTGAGTCACTGTAACACAGAAAAAATAAGTTGTGCTAGATGCAGACCAAACGGAGATGCAGACCAACATGCGAGATGGACATTTTGACGATTCGACGTCGTCGTCTCTGTAGTGTAGTGGTTAGGACGCGCGTCTCTTGCATTCGAGTTAAGGTTCGGGCAGCGATGCCAGCCTGAGAGATAGGAAATCAAAGTGCAAAAAAATGTACACTTCTTAATTATGCATCCGGGCCCGGGTACAATGTGTACCCTAAACCTCCCTCTCGCAGGTCAGCGAGAAAAAAAGCCGTACAGTTCAAAACACCACTACAACCGGGTTAGATTCCAAGTCGACGATATTATTTGAATTTAGGCATAATAAGGTGTTGTTTAAGTTTAGTTTAGCATTGATTTCAGTAATCCAAAAATGTTTTCAAGTTAACTGGTCAACTGGACATTATAGCGAAAATTTTTGGATTATCAAAATCAATGCTTTACTAAACACAAATAACGCCTTTCGTCCTTTTTGCCGAAATTCAAATAATATCGTCGACTTACAGTAGAATCAAACCCAGTTTTAGTGATGTTTTAAATTGTGCTGCTTTTTTTCCTCGCTGACTTATACCTGTAGTTATCTTTCGTCTGCATCTCGCAAACCTTATCTATTCTGCGTTGTAGTTGTGGCTCAGATGTAGATGCAGTCGAGCGGTTTTATGCGTGATCGAGAAAGCTTTAGAACTCATGTAATATACTGTGCAGTTTTCTCAAGAAAGCTTTGTCTGTGGTATTTTAAATTTGTAAGCTGAAGTTGGACGAATTCAAGTCGGCAAATTTTTGTCGTTTTTTAGGCTAAAACAATATGAAATCTGACCCAATTACATTGACTTTAACGGGTTTTGCAAATGTTTTTTATTGTACCACGGCCGAAAAGGGAGATGGTTCGCTCCTAAATTCACTAGAGTTTATTTGTCTTTGTTCAACAAGCGTTTCTCCAAGCTAGATTTTTTCAAAAGTAATTTATTGCGTAAAAACTGGGGAAGTGTGGGAGTTAGTTTGTTATTTTAAAGTTTGTTCAATAGATGGTTGCTAGTTTTGTTATTTCAAGGGGTGCCGAGAGCCGATCGTGGGCCCGGGACCAGCTCAAATGTGACGGAATTGTGGTTTTTTAAAGTCCTAAATAGACGGAGATAATGCTGCTGATTGGTCAGAAAAATGATGTGATCTCCAAAAAAAAAAAGGTCTTCTCCGAAATTTCATCGCTTTATCCGGCCGAAATCAAGCTGTTCACATGCGACTTTGATGGGCCTTTCACTTCTCAATGTCATTTGGATGGGTCCCCTCAGGGGCCCCAGGGTCATTGTCCCTCCCTGCCCCCCCCTCTCGGAGGCCCTGTTTATTGCAGTTTATAAAAAGGATAGATGAATACTTGAGATTGCATCTTTTTGGACAAAAACTCTGACTTTCTCCAGGGTTATATATTTAAATTGGTTTGCAAAAATTTGAATTGAGGGATCTTCGGCATCAATATTAATATTATTCTTAATGCATGTTGTAGCTTCGACATCAATATTAATATTATTATTAACAGGGCTGTAGTGGAGACCGACTCGTCCGAGACCAAGACCGAGACCACGAAATTTTTCCGAGACCAAGACCGAGACCAAGACCGGTCTCGATCTCAATTTTGGCTTCGAGACCAAGACCGGCAAAGTTCGAGACCAAGACCGAGACTGAGACCAAAAAAATGACGTCATCAATAGCTTTTTCGATTTTTTTAAAAAAAGTTTTCGGAACTCATATTTGCTCATAAGTTGGTTTTATGATTATATAAATTGATTCAGATGACAAAGTGCTTTAGTCCAAGAGACAATTACTTCATCAAAACACCTAAACAGATCATTTTATGTGGATTTTCACCAAAAAAAGAGGTCCTTTAACTAAACTTAATGCCTCTTATTTAAAGCTCAAAGCCTGGTCACTTTTGTTTTTGTCAGGAATTACGGGTCAATAAAACTGAACGCAAATTTAATGAAATAAAATTACAAAAAAGTTGTAAAAAGGTATTTGTCAATTTGAAGTACCGTATTAAAGGTATAGCTGCAAAAACACAGCCAGGAGTTTCAATTAGGAGGTGGGGGGGATTTCTAAGCGTGTAACTACGATTATGCTAAGAGAAGGCTTAAACAAAACGATACAATTTTTACCCGAAAAATATTTTGTTGCAGGGTTGCAAACTCGATCGATGTTTATTTGAGTTCAAGTTTGAGTTCGGTCTATTTTGAAATTTAAATTTTTTCGAGTTTAAGTTCGATAAAAATATCAATGGCTCTATGCTATGAATATTTGCCACTACAAAATTAATGAAACAATAACTGTTAATTCAAGGACTATCATATGTTATTTAATATTCTGTTAAAAGTAAAATATAGATTTTTGAATTCTTCAAATACGATAAACAACGTACTTTTCTGTCACGAATAGACCGCACTAATTTGCTTAAAAGCTTTTTTCAGTCAGACTTCACACTTTTGCGTTGTGCTAGCCTATTTAATACAAATTTTGTATGAAGCTTTCAATTCGAAAATTGTGTAACCAAAATTAATTTTATTGCAATAATTAACCGCCGCGACTTATTTCATATATCGTGAATCTTTTCAATCTCAAACTCATTTCTTATAATTGCTCATTTTTTGTCAAAAATTAAACTCGCAGATTTATTCCACTGAGCTGCAAATACTATTCAAGTTTCGTACTTTTTTTTACAAACTGTAGAGTAGACCATTGGTTCTCAACCTTTTCTCAAAGCGACTTAAGTTTATTGAAAAAATCAGTGGTGTAAAATTTTGTGGCCCATGTATATTCTGATACATAGTTTAAATTAAAAGCTATGTAGAAAAAAATTTTTTTCATGATGACAGAACTGTGTTGAAAATCGTACAAAGAAGTTTTCACTGAAATGTTTATGAATATTTGCTATTTAGCTTTCAATATCCTTACCAATAACGTCCTTACGTAGTCTGACATACATGATCTTTGATTTCTAGTCTCCCCGAGCACAAAGCTTCTTCACTGCGTGAGTTCTATGCTAGTTGGTCGAGCGGTAACGCGTTCGTCTTTGGAGCGGGAGATCTGAGATTCAAAGCTCGGGCCGGTCAAATCGGACACAGTGTTGTTAACGGCTCGCCACCGCTGCGATATTTCTCCGAAAAGAGCTGGGTTGCCTGGGCGCAATGACGCGGAGATAGGCCCAGTAAACTTGTAACACGCTTCGGCATATTAAAGCAAGCATAATGAAAGATTTAATTTGAAAATATATCGTTTACCACTTCTAAGCGTTTTACACGTTTTCGATCTTGAGAAACTCAAAATTTCACTGCTGGAGTTTTTTGTTACAAAAATGCAACTAGGGTTGACTACTATATGCGTTTATTTTATTACTGTATTGCTTTCTGCAAGTTTCATTTTTTGTAGATGTTTACAAAAAAAAATACCCTAAAAAATTTTTAGGCGACCCATAGGCTAGAATCATTGGAGTAGATAACTGTTAACGCAATGATAGTAAAGGTTTCGCTATATGAGAGACAAATTTCTTATCACCTAATTTACTCAAGATAAAACGTTGCGTCGCTTTTCCACCTTAATCGTTTCTTTTTTTATACTCCTAGCTGTTTTTCTAGGTCGCCTAAGCATAAAAAGTGGAAAACATGCATTGTTGGGAAAATCACAATCTCAATTTTCAAAGCTTGATCAACAAAAATATTTCAAAGGATTTTTTAATCTTTAAATTTCGTTCTACGAACTCGGCCAGTTTTATTCGAGTTCAAGTTTAAGGTCAGCAAAATTATTCTTTTTTCGAGAGCGAGTTCAGCAAAAATACCAAGTTTTTTCGAATTCAAGTTCGAGTCCGCAGCACTGTCTTGTCGTCGCGCTGAGCAAACTGTTGTAACTTAATCGTATCTCATCCAGAGGTTTGCCCCAGTCGCTAGACAATTTTTGTCATTTTTCGTAAAAAATAACCCTTTGAATCATACTTCGCACGTTTTTAGAACTACTTAATTGCTAAAATCGCTAAGAATTTAATGCTAAGATTCGGAAGTCGTTTGAAAGAATTAAATTGCTCAACCACTTTAGCCCCTCTTCTTTACCTGTACAGGTCAAATCCATGACACGTTTAAATGCTTGCATTCATGAATCAAATTTTGTAAGTGATATGACTAAAAAGAGGAGAGCTGCAGCCCACTTTGCCCTCCTGTTTGCGTCACTTGTCATTTTACATTTAGCTTTGGCCTATACATCATGAACAAACAAAATTTGCCAATTTTAAAGTAGTGGGTTTGTTCGCTGTTGATAAAGAGACAAAATATATACGGTAGGTTAGTATTTCACAGTTGTCGACACTCGACCAGTAGCGTAGCCAGCTGGGGGGTAGGGGGAGCTCGAACCCCCCATTGGCCTGAAAAATATGCAAAATAGCACGTTTTTGGTGCTTTTGAGGCCGATTTTTGCTCCAAAAATGAAAACAGCAGCCTCCCCCAAAGGGATTTGGCAGCCGAAGTTGTGAAGAACTTGCCGTTGTTTGGACCAGAATAGTGGATTTTTTGGTTCTGGAGCTCACTCAAAGTCGGTGAAGACCTTTTTTTTTTTTTGAGATCACCTAATGGCCAGAAAAACCCTTTGAATTTCTAATTGCGGCCGGAAAAACCCTTAAAATTTCAGTGAAGACCTTTTTTTTATTGGAGATCACCTGCATTCGGCCGAAAAAAACCCTTGAGTTTCTGATTTCGGCCGGAAAAACCCGTTGAATTTCGGTGAAGACCTTTTTGTTTTGGAGATCATTTATGTTCGGCCGGGAAAAAATCTTGAATTTCTTATTTCGGCCGGAAAAACCTTTTGAATTTCGGTGAAGACCTTTTTCTTTTTTTTTTTTTTTGGAGATCACCTAATTTTGACAAAAAACCACCTCAATCTAATTTAAGACTAATAAAAATTTGGGTCCAGTTCGTTTTCGGTTGTATCAAACTTCCAAAAAAGCCCCTCCTCCCCCCTTGCGAAATCCTGGCTAGGGCGATTGCAATCGACAATAAAGTAATATGTACACAATGTATTCACTCTTTTTTGATAAGCATCAGTAAATTTTGAATTGTGACTGGCTGTTTTTAATTTTTTGCCGATTTTCAGCAACATTTGTTTTTTGATTTGTTCTTAAATTTTCAGAGCATCGACGTCAATTTTAGCGACTATGCTTGTATAACAGTTTAATTCCTATAGCTTTGTCTACTTTGAGTTGAGGTTTTTACTTCTTTAGCAGCGTCGTAAAATTGCAAAAGCGAAAAGGCGAACTTTTTTTAACAACTGCTTAAACGACTGTCAAAAAATTTCTCTGTTATTTGTGCAGCACTCTATAATCTCAAAAGTAGCATTGAGTACATCCTTTGACACAAAAACTTTTATTACATGGGGATTAAAAAAGTCGCAAAAACATCTGCAGGGCTCGAATGGGGCAAGAACTCTGTAGTTTTGCTTGGACTCTAGTTTCGTTCCTCGTCATCAAAACCGCTATGTGTGAATGACGTGTTTTCTCAAGTAAAAACGCGACAATCTTAATCTCCAGGTGCAAAACCTCTTTGTCCAACCGATAATGTAACCGCTTCGTTTGCTTCTTACAAAACTACATTTTACTTACAAAATTGACACAATCTCGCTATTTTATTTTTTCTACCAAAATTACAAAATTAGCTATTTTTTTTGACTTACAAAAATTACCCGGTCTCGAGACCAATTTTTGAGCTACGAGACCAAGACTACAACGGTTCGAGACCAACACCAAGACCGGTACAAAACAGCCGAGACCAAGACCGAAATCGAGACCACAAAAATTTGGTCTCGAGACCGAGACCGGTCTCGAGACCTACAGCCCTGATTATTAATGCATGTTGTGTTCGTGTACTTCTGCAAGCAAAATGCTAAAAGAAACAAGAATTTAAGAAGCAAAAGGCTTAGTTTGTTGTCAACATTTTTATCATTGTTAGCAGTTCCATCGTGGGAGGGGGATCGAGCCCCCTCCCCGATTGAGTGCCTATTGCATTATACGATTCTAATAAATTATGCTTAACTTGACAAAACATTTGCAAAAATCTAAGAAGATGTTTAGATCCCTATAGTTGCTAGCAAAAAGTCTTCGAGAGATATTGCTTAAATTTGGTTTTATTGAAGAAATGAGAACTACTTGAGGCAATAAAAAGGAGCCCCAAACCTTTTCCCACAATTTCCTTAATTCGCGGAAATACGATTTAATCCGTTTGACTCCTTTCCATTGGTAAACTTGCGTTTTGAACTTTTGTGAAGTCAGAAAGGGATGACTTTGCAAAATTTCTTGCAGAATAAGCGAAGCGATGTTCGGTTCTTGATTATTATCGAGCATTTGTCAAAATTTCGCTAACCAAACATGGCGTTTTTTATTTTAATAAGTCATTATTTTCTTATGCCTTAAAAGTTCAAAATAAACGGTTGCCAAAAAACATAAAATCAAACGGATTAAATTTATATTTGCATATAAAAGGAAAAGTGACCTTTGTATTACCGCAAGCACCTCTGTATTACCGCAAGCACCTCTGTATTACCGCAAGCAGTTCTCATTTTTTAATAAATCCGATCTCGAGCATTATCTCTTTAAAGATTATAAAAGTGCATGTGTTTTTAAAGGTGCGTTTGCAGCGCTTAAAATGATATTTAATTCACCACTTACAGTACATTTAATTGCACAAGCATGCTTTTTGCAAGAAAAAACACGACTTTTTGACCCTAAACATAATTGTGAAACTTTACTTTAGAGGGGTGGGGAGGGGGCACCAACAACATATAAAGCGCAGGGCAAGGTGAGCGATTTTAATTTTGTAATCACTGAAGTTCAGCGCAAACTACGCTATGAGTTACTTGTTTAGTAGTGCATTCCGCAACATATAGCACAAGGTTTTTTTTGCCATAAAGCCTATGCAAATTGAGCAATTTTGTGCTTTTAGTTTTGATTTTCCACGAACGCGCTGTAATTGTCTTGAAGCAGATCAAAACTGCTGCCAGCGAAGATTTTAATACCGTCCCATAATACCACAATTACTACTCCCTATTTTGCCTTTTTAAAAATAGTTTTAAATAGCAATTTATCTCCAAATAAATGATAAAAATCTTGAGCATCCAGTGCACTGCATATGTAATTTTTATTCAAACAAAGAAAAAACAGCGTTAAAAATACTGGAAAATTTTTAAAGTTTATTTATGTCATGTGTTGTTCGAAAAAAATCTTCACCAATTTTGAATAAAATTATTGAACGCATTGTGATTGTGATTTGCTTTTCTTTTCAGAAATATGCGAATACAAGTATATAGCATAGCTTACTAAAAAAAAGCGAATGTTCGCAGTATTACCAAGTCGTCGTTGACCCTACGGGATTCTCAAGGGATCTTATTTATCTTATTCTTATGA
This sequence comes from Trididemnum nubilum, assembly GCA_963965965.1. NCBI lineage: Eukaryota > Metazoa > Chordata > Ascidiacea > Aplousobranchia > Didemnidae > Trididemnum > Trididemnum nubilum. The sequence continues at coordinate 31,725,341 of OZ014480.1, read as the reverse complement.
TCTTATTCATTGGCTAAGATTACTCCCTGAGAATACCGTGAGGATGAAATAGGCTGAAAAGGTTGCTTATTTCTTGTTTGGTGTAAGTTGTATTGTTGTTAAAACTTGTTAACTAAAATTGCAAACCTAAAACAGCATCAAAAATTAAATTCTATTTTTCTGTATGCCCAATTATATTTTAGGGAGCGGAAGGGAGGTTGCAGCCTCAGTGTGTCATACCCATTCGGGTTAAGAATCAAGATATAGAAGCTTCAAAAGGTCTTCAACCACAAAACATTTTAGAGAGCATTGGAGCGCTTGTGCCCTTATTTGGTTTTTGACGTAACATAGTAGAAAGGCAGTTGGTAGTGCAGTAGCATTTCAATTAACCATATGGGGGCATGTAGCCTATTTAGAGTATCAGCCGAAGCCAACGTAGCGTCTTGTTCATTGCAAATTAATTGTGACTGCTTTTCCTTAGTCACAAAATTTCTTTGGCCTCCAGGGTCAAAAGGACGCGTCCTACTGTTTCTGCTGTTACGGCTACGGTTGCTATACGGAGCCAAAGAGACAATGCCTACGAGTTCCATGTCACGCAATTGCTCAAAATTTTTAATGAAAAGCGTTTGACTGTGGGGTGCTTTGGAAATTTTATAGTTCACTTTTTCGATAAAATAAATGGTTTTGCTTTTCAATACGTTTTTTGACAAACTTCAAATAGTTTTTGACGGAATCCTGAGGAACTGATTTGTTTGAAAAACAATCATTCCCAATCGAATTTGAGTTGCACTTGCGCAATTACGCTCAAATTTGCTAAAATGCTTGCGGCGCTAGCATCAGCGCAACTGTTTAAAAATTGTTGCGCAGCTAGCTCGCGCCGTAATTATTGCTGCCGAAGTACCCAACTCTGGGACTTAGAGTTTGGGTTTATTTTGGCACTAGAGGTAAAATAGCCCACAGAGGTAAAATATCAGAGGTGGAGTCCTTGAGGACACATTTTGAAGTCCTTGGCCTTGGCCTCGAAGCCTCAAGCCCTTGGCCTCAAAGCCTCAAATTCTCGAAAATTGCCTTGTCCTCGGCTCGAGGACAGCACTATTTTTTGAACAGTTGAAATTTCGTAGGAAAACGCCAGAAACCTCGCGGAAAATTTGCGAACACCTTTTTTGTTTTCCTCAGTTGGAGCATAGGTGTACGCAAGGGGAAGTGGGCAAGGGGCCCTCCCCCCAATTGAAATTTCACCTATGACAAAACTGTGACAAAAAAGCCTATTGTTTCTTCAGTTTCAGTTTCTTTCTAGCATTTTTCGCTGACAACAGTATAACTAATTAACAATATTGAAGACCAAGGGTGCCGGGTTCCCCTCAATTCAATTTTTGCCAGCCAATTTAAACATTTAACCCGGAGAAAATGGATAGTTTTTGTCCTAAAAGTTGCTATCTCAGACCCACATCTAGCCTTTTTGTGAACGTAATGCATTAATCAGGGTTGGATTTACCATAATATGACGCAGAACCAGCTAGGGGCCCCAATCTGAAATCGTAAGATTTTTTTGGTCTTCAACTATATTTGGCCGAAAGATGTTGCAAAAATCTCCAAAGTGCCAGGGGCCTAGCGCGATGTAAATCCGGCCCGGCAATAACATGGTTAGTAGAGGTAACCATCGATTGTACCATTTTTCAAAAACAATTCAGTATTTCACCTCCAACTTCGCCGGCTTTTACGTACAAAACACTTTTAAAAAAATTTGCCATGGAAAATGCTGATTGAACGAATCATTAAACTTCAATTGAGGGGCCTGGGCCCCTGGCGAACATGCACTTCTATAACTGGTTATTTTCATGACAAAACAAAAATCTCTAAGGAAAATCTACGAGTAGATTATTACTTACTGCTAAAATGTAGCCAGAGACAATGCACCTTACTTCCCCCTACCTGGACCAAATCACTTACAAATAAAATTTAATTAAAAAATGCAAGATGTTAAACGTGTTTTGGACTAAAATTGCAAGTAAAAGGAGGACTAAACAATTTCATGTTTTTAATTGGCTTTCAAATGTCAAAAATTTAGTGCTTTCAAATGGCTCTTGTAACGTTTTTGTCAGTAGGACGCGTCCCAATGCAGTCGACCGGCTCGGTTGAACATCCTATTGAGTCACTCTCCGGGTTGAGTTATTAATGGATATCTCCCTTTGCACTTTTACTTGTGGCTACGTTGGAGCTGACACTACACTCTAAACACTTGCGAAATGTGATCCAATGGCATTAAAATAGCTTTTTTTTCCAAAAAATTACAAAAAATTGCCCCCAGACCCCCAAAGCCTCCCACGGCTGGGGGCTCTGTCCCCAAACCCCCGTCTGTGATACCTTTCAGTTGCACTGGCTTTCTCAACACGTTCCCAAAGTTAGATATTTGCATTTTTCAACTATTAGACAAGCCCTCTTCCTTTGCAAAATCCTGGTTACGTGCAAACAGGCAACAACGATTTCAGATCTTCCATCCTACGATTTCTTTGTCCCACAAAATCTTCCTCGTTGGAAAAATTCTGATGACGTCATTTCCTGATTTGTGCTGTAGGCCTCCCCCAATCAAAATTTCTGGGTACGCCAATAAATTCAAAATCGCTTGAAAAAAATTTTGAAAACTTTTTTTTTTTTTGGAGAACGCTTGCGCCTGTGTCCTTGGTCCTTGGCCTCGAGCATTCCTGTCCTTGGCCTCGAGAGGTTCTGTCCTCGGAAAGGCTGTCCTTGGTCTTGGCCTCGGATTTTTTTTGTGTCCTTAACCTTGGCCTTCGAGCCTTGTGTCCTCGACTCTGTAAAATATTCCTCTCCAGTACCAAAATAGCATGAGGTTATTGGCGCTATTTGGCAAAATAAGCCACTGCATAAGAGTTTTTGCTATTAGTGTTAGTCAATAGGCTTAATGAAGTGAATGAGACTAATAACCTACGGGTATTATTGTTCTGTATGAGTATGATGACTGATTCACTGTTTATAATAATTACAGACCTGAGTTAAGTTTCGATTTATAAATCAACTTTTGGGTTTCCGAGTCTGAAGTATGTCTGATTCTTTTCCTAGTTTGGTTTTGAATGGAAAAGTGGTACCGGTATCAATTCCGTCATCTACTGGTTCTGTCGTTGCCAGCACTGCTCCAACTTGTGGCAGTAAGTACCGTACCAGTAGCTATCAACCATAGCCTAACTAATTTCGGCCTACAGATAATTTTCAACAGCATCCATTCATTGTATGTCAGATGTGATTATGCTCGGCTATTCTGTAGACCTTCTGTAGGCCTACTAGCCTGTAAAATGAAGGCTGAGGCTGCTGTTACGTTACGTAAAAATTAGAAAATCGCTATTCTAGCCCTAACCCAAACCCTAAACCTAACCCAAATTCTAACCCTAGGTCTAACCCTAACGTTAATTTTAACCCAAACTCAAAATCTAACCCAAACCCTAACGATAATTTAAAAAACAAAAAAGAGTAAATGAGCAAATGAGCACTCACTCTTTGCTGTCGTGTATTCTCTTTATGGGCATTACGTAACGTACGGTAATACTAGCCACTTCCATAAATAAATTAAAACTGTAGATAATGTTTCAATAGGCAGGCTAGGCCTAGCAGATAAGAGCTATCACTACTAAATTTTGAATGAAATGTCGTAATAAATCCTACTATGGCAAGTGAAGTGTTGCCTAGTGGATGAAATTAATTTTTGTGGTACAAGACCAATTTATGAGTTACGGTAAGTCATAACTGGCAGGTGACTTTTAAGTACAATCAAGACAGCCATCACACCAGATACTATTCAACTCTAGTTTATAAAATTAAAAGTTCAATTAGATACTGTATAACTGTAAAATGTAGTCCCAACTGTAAAATGTAGTCCCAAACTCAAATTTGTGGCTAAATATTCTTAACTGAGTCAATCAACGAAAGAACAAACCAGTCTTCAGCAACTGGTCAAAAGGTAGGATTAGGTCAAATTTTACAGCTTTTCAGTTATGCAAGAAATTTTTGACCTACCGGTACCGGTAATTAATTTTACCCTCTTATTGATTTTACATGTGGGAAAGAGGGAAGGGGAAAAAATGCCCGCTTGCTTATCTGGGATCTAACTTTAAACTTATGAACCAAAGTCATGTGAAAACCAAATATGTCATGCGGGTGGATATTCAGATAGGCTATTCTTTACAATCACCAGATCACAGCCAATTGAAATTTTGCCCAGGGGACGAATGTGCATAGTTTATTTGAGATGGTCATGAATGCCCCTCATGGCAAGAAGAAGCAAAGTTGAGAGTGAGACAGCGGGATTCTTTAAAGGCAGTGGCTGCTGTTACGTTACGTAACACTTCACTCGTAGGATAATATTACGTAATTTGTAAAACTTTAGTGGTGAGATATATTTATGTGAATTTTGCCACTTATATACAGTAGCTCTTGCGATGTTTGTTGAAGCGGCAAGACTGCAAGTGAAAGAGCGTGTTGCATTGTAGAAGGGAGAAGCCGCAAGTGGAATTTGTAAATTATTACTTTTTTTACACCTGAAATCTAATTTAATTAAAAATTTAATTGGAATTCAATTAAAATCAACTAAAATCTAGTTATGAATTGAAAATTAGATGCAAATTCATGCAGTAATAAATGCAGTACGTGTCCATACCAAAACATCTGCGTTGTAGAAAAGATTAAATTTAAGGCAATCAAAAGGTTTGTGTTTGCACTTGGATTTGCTATCTCCCTGGGTGGCATCGCTGCCCGAACCCCAACTCGAATGCAAGGTTATGAAGCAAAAGGAAGGAAAAACATTATCGCAAATTTTCGTAATCGCGTAAGCTGTCATTGCAATTGCAGCGAATCGAACCCGATCGTATAACTCAGGAGATGCATGCACCTGCCGGCTGCCACTACACTATCGAGAAGTTGGTTTAAGATCGTCAAAATGTCGTATTTAACTTGTAAACGCCTTAAAAATCTTCAAACTTTTTTTGGACAGAGGTGTTTTAGTACCAGTACTGCATTTATTAGCGCATGAATTCGCATTTAATGTAATATTCAAAGCTGGATTTTAGTTGATTTTGATTAAATTCTAATTGAACTTTTAATTGTATAAACTAGAGTTGAATAGACTTTTGATAGCGTTCTAAAAGAAGTATCTGTTTATGACGGGTCCTAATGCGTCCTAAGAACGTACTAATTTAATAATAACCCATGTGCTTCCACCTTCTATGATGCAACACGCTCTTGCACTTGCAGTCTTGTCGCTTCAGTAAACATCGCCAGAGCTAAGTGGCAAAGTTCACGAAAAAATATCTCACTGCTGAAATGTTACAAATTACGTAATATTATCCTACGAGTGAAGTGTTACGTAACATTACAGCAGCACTGCCTTCTTTAAAATACGAGTTTGGCGCTGATGAGGTCCTTCTTAAATAGCCTACTTATGCACGTATCGTCTTTAGTTACTTCTGCAACAGTCCACATCACCTTATTCAAATAGAATGAAAGTAAAGCAGGCCTACCTAGTTAGCGCAAATACAAAATGTTTCAAAATAATCAATTAAAAGAAATTTTGCAAGAGTAATCAAAAGTATTACTAGTTTACCAGAGGTGGAGTCCTTAAGGACGTCCTTGGCCTCGAGAACATGCTTCAAAGTCCTTGGCCTGCGAGGTCAAGTCCTTGGCCTCAAAGCCTCCAAGTCCTCAAAAATGACCTGTTCTTGGCTTGAGGAAAGCAATTTTTTGGTTTGTTAAGAATGGGCCATGGCCATGATCTTTTTACGAGTGTCATTAAATATGAGCCGTTGGTTTCTTTTCGGAAGCTCTGTGACTTGTGTATGGGCGTGTGTACCCTCTCCTTCTATCTGATATAAGCTATTTCCCAAATCTAGCCCTAACCCTAATAAGTGCACGCATGAGAGGAGCAAGAGCGCTTGCATGCTCATGTACGAGTTGCAGAGATTCCAAAAAAAGTGGACTGCCCATACTTAATGGTGTCCCTTTTTACTTTACCTTGGAAAACGGCAGAAACCTCGTGGAAAGTTTGTGAAGACCTTTTTTTTTGAGAACGCTTGATTTTTCGCAGAAATTTGGCGATTTCTCATGCAATATCCTTTTTTTTTTTTTTAAGGCCTCCTGGAAAATTTTTTGGGGATGTTTTTTTGTGGAGAACAATTGTGTCTTGTGTCCTTGACCTTTGGACTTGAGCATTTCTGTCCTTGGCCTTGGAAGGGTCTGTTCTCGAGAAGTCTGTCCTTGGCCTCGAATTTTTTTTGTGTCCTTGGCCTCAAAGTTTGTGTCCTCGACTTCACCTCTGCAGCATGTGCCAAACAATTAAAATTTGCACTTCAAAAGCTACAAATCTGAAATACGCTAAAATCCCCAACTCGAAATATTCTTAGTTCTGCATTCGCTAAACCAAGTTACTACAATAACACTACAGCCAGACTGGTCGACTGCCAATTACGAATGCAGTAATATCTCAAACAAGATTATGTGGCAAAACAGCAAGACTTCATCAATTTGTACAGTTTCACCACAATTACAGTTTCTCAAATTTGTTGCCCTAGTTTACAAATATGGTACCGGTAGTTATAAATTAGATTTAGAGAGAAAAGAGACCGTAGTATGTGATCAGGCAAAACAAATTTTTAAATTTCAGCAATTTTAAACCACGTGCTAACAAGCTTGATGATAAATAACTAGAGCAAACGTGGTAAAAGCAATTCGAGAAAGCAACTCATTATTATTACTATTATTGTGACACGTGCCCTACCTTAAGAATATTATCACAGCAAATATTCATAAATAGTAGCACTTAATAATAATTGTTACTGCACATGCAGCAGGGTTTTTAACTCTTATAAATTTCATAAAGTCACCACAATCCACAAATGGATACTCAAGCCAACAGGATAATATGATGCACCGTGCTGAATGTGAACGACTTTACATACCATGCACTTGAGAAAACATAAACAGTTTAGCAAAAAATTAAAAAAAGCACTCTTCACAACACAATTTAGTCAACTAGCTAGATACTCTTAGTCTCATTATGTTTTGCAGCATAATAGAAAAGCATGCTAGGTTTAGAGAACAAGGTCACTCCAATTTGATCATGATTACGTTACCTGATCGCTTGTCTAAGTTCAAATCCTGTCAGTTGCTATCAAAGCCAATTAATGCAAAAAAAAAAAAGCAAAAAACATAGCAGTGACTAAACAACAGCATTTAATAATACTTTTAACCATTTAGCCACGCTTGAGGATTTTACTCAGAATCCAATACACGGTTTGATACATAAGAGCAAACGTGGCAAAAGCAATTTGAAAAAGCAACTCATTATTATTGTGACAGAGATGAGCACAGGATCATTCACATGCTAACATACAAATATGTTTTGCTAAAAATTACTCACTGGCATAATCTCTTAGCCATATTACAAAGAACCTATTGAAGCTTCAAAAATAATATTATCAGACATTAATACTGTCACTACACTGCTACAGTGTCTGATGTGGATGATAATAATAACTTTATAAGCAAATAGAGCTGTTTTGATTATGTAGCATCTGAAAAGTAGGCGATATTATGGGCATGTCCTAAATCAATTGTACAACTAGGGTGCATCAGTTTCTCCTGACTTTTCACTATCAAGTCTACCTTTTTCTCAGAAGTGAGGTTGGTATGAAAATGATGAGTACAAAATGTTTTTGCGATTGGACCACATTTACCCTCCCGCTTTAATGACTGTTGATTTATTGACACTTTACGCAAAAGTTCATCTTTTTGGCACTAGATGGCATACTTTGATAAATGTGACATTTAGTTATGTTCTAAAAGTTTGCCAATGTGTTTTTGAAGAAACCAAAACAAGAAATTTTAAAATTAGTCAAGCAAAAGCCTAAATATAGAGAATTTTGGTCTGTTTTTCAACTCAATGCTGGCTCCACTGATGAAACTTTTGAAGCTTTAAATTATTATAACTTCTTAATTTCTTGCGGGATTCAAACAAAATTGTTGTCTACACCTCCATTTTCTTTAGTGAAGAATACATTGCTGCAATTTATTTGAATGAATTTGGACACTAGGAGGCATATCAAGCTGTCTAAGTTTTGAAAATTTGAGGCTAATCACAATTGAAATGCTGGCAGGCCTATTGACTTTGAATTTTTTTCGATCTTGCATGTTTAGTCAAGTACAGTACATGACTTTAAAAAGCCTTTGAATTGCGATTTGCCCTGACTTTAAAAAGCCTTTGAATTGCAGTTTGCCCCAAATTTTCAAACCTTTGGCTTCAAAACAGCTTACTATGGCATTTGCATATTTATTCAAAGAGTTTTTCACAAGTGCAAAATGCTGCAAAATTGTTTTTTGCCTCCTAAATCCTAAAAATTTAACATACAATTTTGTCCCATGTGCAGTGAAGTCAATAGCTTAACATTGAAAAGTGTGAAATGTGTACATTTTTTGAATAAATACTGTGTTTGATTTTTCAAATTCTATCATCTCTGATAGAGTTTGAACTAGATGTTCCCCTATTTTCTAAAGCATCAAACAAAAATTCCAGTCACTATTTGTTGTATATATATCAGATATCACTGACAAATTGGCTCCACTGGCATTATTTTCACAGTATTTTACACTTAAAAAAAATTCCACGCACTTAATTAATTAATTTAATTAATTGATCCAGGCACACAATTAATTTAATTAATTGATCCCGGCACACAATTAATGATGACAATAATGAAAAGCAAGCTTCTCTACAATCATAATTAATAATAATCATAATACTAAGCTAAATTTTTTCACATTTTACAGCCTGAGAAATGAGTTATTTGCTTTCTTAAGTACCGGTATGAAAACAACGTCAACGATTTTACCCTAAAAAGATCATTCAGGTCAAAAGTTGTTTTTGGTCTTCTCTCAAAAAAATTTAACTGTTCTGAAGACTAACTTCGCCAAAATTGAACTTTTTATGACCTTCCATTAATGAGATATCATTGCTCAGATTTATCCTTAGAAATTTTGCCGGAGTTACAGATTAGAAACAAAATTTCAAAAAGTTGCAGCATGTTCCTGATTCTAAAAAAATATTTCGCGGCAGAGTTGTCAAAACAAGGTAAAGGGTCAAAATTGTAAATTATCTTCTTTTCCTGTAAGCACAAGCCAGCTTTCCGAAACTTAGTGCTCTTATTTACTGAGAATTAGCAAAACTGAAGTAAGAGGAAAATTGTTAACTTGAAACGATTATGCCTTGAAAACATAAACATCTAAATATTTAAATTTTGGTAGAATACATTGTAGGCTTTTCCAACATTGTGGTCAACAGTGAAGAGTTTGAGTTGAAAAAAATTGCAAACATAGGTATAGGCCTACTAGGTCTAAAGGTTTGATGTTCACTGGGCATAAGTAAAATAACTCTAATTCTTGCGTTCTTCTGGTGAAGTCATAGTCACAGCAAGCTTGATCTTAAAAGCTTTGTTTTTATTGACGTTTCGTTGGTCATGATGACCAACATCATCAGAATACGAGCAACGATAAAGAACTACGATTGAAGCTACGTAGCATCGATATGAATCGTAAGATTTTTATAGTTTTCAAAATCTGAAAGCTAATTCTTACGACACAGCAATAAATAACGTATTAACGTTAACGGAGGTGTGAAGTTTGTTAACGGACTAGTGGTTAACGAAGCTAACGTTTTGCATTAACTTGCCCACCTATGCTTTCAATTTTTAAAATTTGTGAGTTGGCCCAATCAATTACGTGATCAAATAATATTACATGTTCACACAAGGCGGAAGTTTCTGGTTTTTGTTGCTTAATGGCTCTTTGGTGCTCTTTTAATCGGGAGTTTAGGTCTCGTTTGGTCTGGCCAACATAATCAAAGTTACAGTCTTTGCGAGGAACTTCATATGCAACGCAAGTAACTTCATCCGTGGTGATAGGATCCTTAGGGGAAGGTAGATATTGGCCAATGGTCCGAATAGGTTTCATTGCAACTTTGACGCCAACTTCATTTAAAATTCTCCTAATCTTTCCTGTAGTTCCTTGAATGTATGGAAGTGATGTGAATTTGGTGAACGTAGGTAATTCACGTTGTGATCTGGGTTTTGGAGAGTAAGTGTACTTACAGGGATTACCATTTGTTCTGAGGGTGTGGCGTACTTCCCTTCTAGCTATCTGTTGCTCCTTCTGGTCTGTGATGTGGGAGGATATTCTGTTGTGCAGGGAATGGGTTACAGCCAATTTCTGGTGTTTTGGGTGGTGTGAAGTATTGGGAAGATAACAGTCGATGTGGGTAGGTTTTTTATGAATTTGGGTGGAGATATTGTTGCCAGATCGAGAAACAAGAACATCAAGAAAAGGTAGGAAGGATTCAAATTCTACTTCTTTTGTGAACTGGATGTGCTTGCAAACTGAATTCAAGTGTTGATAAAAACTTTCCATTTGTGATTTATCCAAGATACAGAAAGTATCGTCCACATATCTGCACCAAAGAATAGGGGGAGTGGAAAAGGTTGAAATGGCCAATTGCTCAACGTGTTCCATAAAGATATTACTTAGCACAAGAGAAATGCACAAACCCATAGGAAGACCAAAAATTTGGTGGTAATTAGTTTGATCATAAGTAAAAATTGCAGCATTAAAACAAATCTCTAAGCCAACTTTTATGTCTGATATATCAAGAGAGGTACGGTCATGCAAAGTGTTGTGTCATTAGCTAGTAACTGTAAAACAAGATCAAGAGCTTGGTCAGTAGGAACAGAGGTGAAGAGACTCACTACATCAAAAGACACAAAAATGTCATTTGGGCCTACACATTGGCTACGAATTAAATTTGCAAATTCATAAGAGTTTTTTACACAGTACGAATTTTTCAAAAGAGGTGAAACAATTTTGCACAAAAATATGGAAAGATTATAAGTAGGCGAATTCACAAACGACACAATGGTTCTAAGTGGCAAATTAGCTTTATGTATTTTGGGCAAACTGCAAAAAATCTAGGCATTACACCTTTATTACTTCAAAGATCAAAATAATCCGATTGACTAATTTTATCGTTTTCACACAGTTGCCACACGAATTTATTCACCCTTTGCACCACCGCGTTTAAAGGATTGGGTTTATCTGGTAGCTGCTTGTAGACAGAATCATTTGTTAAAAGCTCTTTAACTTTTAAGTCGTAAGCTGAACTATCCATTACAACAGTAGAGTTTCCTTTATCTGCTTTCAAAATTTTAATCGTAGTATCCGATTTTAGTTGTTGAAGAGCGATTTCTTCATCTTTGGTTAGATTGCTTTTGGGAGGTTTGGCCCGATTTTAAAATTTCTGTAACCTTTGATCTAGCAGTCATCACTTGAGCAAGATCCTCGACTTGACGTAAACCAAATTCAACTCCACTCACAAAGTCAAGGGTAGAGATTTGAGTTGGTGCTATGGCAAATTTGAATCCTTTTTGGAGCGCATTAACTTGAGATTCAGAAAGGGTTTTTGAACTTAAATTATGCACCCACCTTTGTTTGTTGTTGGTTGTTGAAGATGGATGAAAAGGCATGTGTTGTTTTTTTCTCAATTTGTCTAATTTCTCCTGATGTCTTTTTTTCTCAATTTGTCTAAATTTTCCAGATTCATGACCAACGAAATGTCAATAAAAACAAAGCTTTTAAGATCAAGCTTGCTGTGACTATGACTTCACTGAAAAACGCAAGAATTAGAGTTATTGAGTTGGAGTTGATTGCCCTTTTATATTAAAATTTAGCAGGTATTGAAAATAAACAAGATATTATGCAACTATTAAACACTGAATGCATTGTGAACATTCTACGGCGCAACATTTGGCAAACTTGAAATTGAAACTTATTTCAGTACCTACTTAATGATGCTTGATTGATTACTGTGAGCGTTCTCAAGTTACTGAAACTAGTATGATAAGATGTCTTGTTGTTTTTGAAAATAATGCTAAATTTTTGCTATCGAGAACTAACTGGCTACATTTCCTGGATGAATCATAAAAATAAGGAATAATAAATCATAGCATTTGTCGTATCAGTGTACAAGGAAGCCCTATTCACCCAGTTGTTTGTGTTAAAGGGCACCTAAAGTCCGCAAAGCAACGCCCTTAAAATAAAACAAAAAAATATTGCTACTTGAATGCCCAAAACCCGGTTTAGATACACGTTCTCAGTTTCAAGAAAATGAATAGTCATTATTTACCTTTCGCGTTTTAAAAAAATGTCATGACGTCATCAGACCCAGGCGTTTGGTGCACTTGCATAGTTTATCATTACACAGGATAGGCGATTTTGGAAAGGCATGTGATAGCAGCTTGGTAGTCAAAATATGTTGTGCAAAAAAGGGATAATTAGCTCCAAGGAGTTTCATTGCTAAGTTCAGAAATGAATTACCTGTTGCAATCAGCTTTTACTACTAGTGATGAACAGCAGTTTTACTAGCGGTAATGCCTCCATTGTCCATATCACTCTAAAATTCCAAGTGTTCAAAAGTTTTTGTATTCTAGCTGGCATATTCGTACTCAATACCAGTAGGCTACCGTAGAGGATTGTATTTATGTAAAAATATTTTACCCTTCTGATACTAGTGAGTGAGTAGGCTAATAATGGCAAGGAAGTAAGTACCGCCTGTACCGATTTGTTCCATTGGTAAGATAGGTTAAAATGTTACCACTACTGGCAGCATTTTTGTACTACAATTTCATATTTACAATAGGCCTACTGGTACTTGTAATAAGTTACCTGCATTCACTGATAGTTGTGTGACTGTGCAGATCTGAGATACCGGAACGGTATCAGTACACGGATCTGATTTGTGATATTGTACCTTAGTAGATCAGTGCAGCATAATACATTGCCAGGAGTAAAATAGTAACTGAAACCCAAACCAAACCAGGCTAACAGTTCTGATCTGATTGTGGTACCATTTCTACTGTACAGTATTCGTACCTGTAGTCTATATTTCTAATTTCAAGCAGTAAACAACAGTAGCTTACTCACTAGTATCAGAAGGGTAAAATATTTTTACGTAATTATAATCCTTTTTGGTAGCCTACTGGTATTGAGTACGAATATGCCAGCTAGAATACAAAAACTTTTGAACACTTGGAATTTTAGAGTGATATGGACAATGGAGGCATTACCGCTAGTAAAACTGCTGTTCATCACTGGTAGTAAAAGCTGATTGCAACAGGTAATTCATTTCTGAACTTAGCAATGAAACTACTTGGAGCTAATTATCCCTTTTTTGCACAACATATTTTGACTACCAAGCTACAATCACATGCCTTTCCAAAATCGCCTATCCTGTGCAAGTGCACCAAACGCCTGGGTCTGATGACAACATGTCATTTTTTAGAAACACGAAAGGTAAATAATGGCTATTCATTTTCTTGAAACTGAGAACGTGTATCTAAACCGGGTTTTGAGCATTTGAGTAGCAATATTTTTTTGTTTTATTTTTAGGGCGTTGCTTTGCGGACATTAGGTGGCCTTTAATAGCACAATGAAACAATGTTATTGCTTTGCGACTGTATTACCAATTAACTAAAATTTGTGTTACTAAGCATGCTCCGTCTCATTATGTAATTTGTGTGTTATAGTTTGTTTCAATTGTTTCATCAAAATCTGAAATGCCTATGTAACTTTAAATCTGTGAAGTAAAATAACAAAACTTACTACTTGACTAAACATGTAAAATGGGGAAAAATGTGAACTCAATAAGACTGCCGGCATTTGGATTGCAATTTGCCCCAAATTTTCAAAACTTTGAGTTTCAAGACAGCTTAATGTGCCACCTATTGTCAAATTCATTCAAATAAACTGCAGCAACAGATTCTGCACCATTGAAATTGGGGTGTAGACATCAATTTTATTTGAATATTGCAAGAAATTAAGAAGTTAATTATAAATTATAGCTTAACGAGTTTCATCACTGGAAGCTGCATTGAGTTGAAAAACAGACCGAAATTTTTCATATTTCTGCTTGTGCTTGACCAATTTTGGTTTGTTCAAAAACAAATAGGCAAACTTTTAGCATACAATATAAATGTCACATTTACCAAAGTGCCCTCAAAAATTATAAAGTTTTGCGTGAAGTGTCAAAAAATCAACAACCATGTAGAGGGTTAAACGTGGTCCGATCACAACAATATTTTGCACATAACATTTTCATACCTAACCTCAAATGTAACAAAAAGGTAGGCTTGAAAGTGAAAAGTGGGGGGAATTCACGCATCCAACCCTGAACCATAAAAAAATTCTTGATTTTTTTTTTGTCAACACCTGTTTTAAAATCAGCCTAATCTGTGCTTGTAAAATAAGCTAAAATTAAAGTAAATATGATCGATAATATTTTTATCAGCTACAGATGTTGCAAACAAAATCCAGCCACCTTTAGAAATGCAACCAACTTCAGAAACTCAAGAAGAATTGCATGTGTTTTGGGAAAAACAGCTAAAGGATGTAGAAGAAATGGATTCTGTAAGTTATAGGGTTAACAAGTTTAGCATCATATTATTTTGATTGAATTATCTTTCCAGAGGTGGGCTCTGTACTTTCTAAAAGTACTGCGGTACCAGTACTTGTTTGAAAAAAGTACTGTCGGTACTATTTTTAAAAAGTACCGTAATACCGGTATTTTTTGGTGATTCAACTTAATGTTCTTAGAATCTTTGTTTTAAAAAAATTGTGATTTGTAGTGAAGAAAAGCACGACTAATCAAGATTACAAGCAAACATTTACTTTGATAAAAATCAGATCATCATTTTGTAAATCCAACTCTTTTGTGTTTTAACCCAATTTTACATGGCTGGCATTTTGCCCCACTCTTTGATTTTTCGTGATAAATTTGAAAAAAACAATTTTTTTCAAACTGAGTCAAATATCACAAATAATTCCTAAAAATTTCAAGTTGTTAAAGATAAAGGGAAATTTTCCAATTTTGGGGTTTTCCAACTTGGTCATTTTCCAAAATCTAAACATTTTTGGCAAATTTATGATTTAAACTAAGTTTTGTCATAAGACGTTTTTGTTGCATAACCAACTTAACTTAGGCATTTTATGATTCAGTTTCCAAAAATAAAGTTATGTATAAGATTTGAATCGCTTGTGACTTCATCGCAAAAATGACGTCATTTAAAGAAAATGTTGTCATGACGTTCAGGCACGCAGCCAGAACAAATTTTTGTGGGGACAAACAAAAATTTGGAAGGGTAATGGCTTCATGCTGGGTATGATCTCAAAAACAAAAAGAAAAAAAGGTCTTCGGTATGGAAAGCCACCATTTTTCTGCAAGCAAGCAAAAACGTCTTCAGTTTAAAAAGCCGCCATTTTCTGCAACTTTTATTTGTTAAATCAAAAATAATACAACAATTTTTCTTTTCATCCTAAAACTCAAAAATTTAAGTTAAATTTATTTGGAGTGGCAAACTAAAAATTGGGGGGGGGTGCAATTACCCCCTGGCTACTTGCCTGCTAGTGACGTTACTGTGATGACGTCATGAACTCAGAACCAGTTTTTCTAAAAAAATTTGGAGAACACCAACCTGCATACCAAATTCGATATTTCCATGACTTACGGTTTAGGAGTTAGAAAGGAGTAGCATTTTGCTCCCCATTTAAAATGCCATTGGTCAAATAGCCTACCCCGTATAAAATAGGGTTATGTCTTTCCCTGCAAAGAACAGTTGTTCGACCATTGCACTTGAACGCAGTGCAGTTTTATATTTAAGTTCTATCAAATATCTATCGAAAAGTGTTCTTGCTTGTTTTGTGTGAAAAATCAAAAAGTTAATCCAAATGTTTTCTTTTGTTCATATTTCTGCTCTCATCAGAAGCATCTTGCGCTTCCAATTTTTCTTGTTACAAATTAGTTACTTTGGCTTTGAACGTTTGCTGCATTCCTTTATATGCAAAGGTGTTTCATCATTTTCGACTTTGATCGTTATCATAGATGATACGGAACTGCGGATGCAGAGATGTTGCAATTACATATTAATTGTTGGCAAGCACACCTTGAACCTTTCTTTGGAGTGAACCGTAACGCTATGTTTTGCAGTTAAAACTTTTTTTGCTCTAATCCATAGAGAGAGAGTTGAGTTTGATTTTTAATCGATCAGTGATAGCAAACAACCGAAAATACTGAATACTTTTTAAAAAAGTACTGCAGTACTTTGGTACCATTTTTGAAAAAGTACCATTGGTAACGGTACTAAAAAGGAAAGTACTGTGGTACTTTTGTACTCAGTACTGCCCACCTTTGCATATTTCCGTCATTTGTTGAAAATTGTACAAGCCATGCTTTAGCTCAAGGGATTGTACAGAAATATATTCTATATAAGCATTTAAGAGTTGACTGTTTTAAATGTAAGTTAAAGAGAGTAAAACGAAAATGAGGAATAACAAAATTATCAGCTATCACTAAGTGAAACTTAGAAAGGGTGGCCTGGTTTTAGCAAAAATTTTGAAATCTGTTAATAAATTTGACTGCTTTATGTAAATAAAATTATTTAAGTTGGTTGGATGCTTGTGTGCTATTCAATTTAAGCTTTTTTTTATGGTTTTACTGGTCTCAAACTCTTCACTATCAGAAATTAAGTACAAAAGTAACGTACCAAATTTCTGTTTGATCCGAGCCAGCACAAACATTGCAGTGGTTTAAAAATGAAGTAGTAGTAGTTACACCAGTTACATTTTATGTAATTTAACATTTGTACTCTTGAAACATCATTCTTTGTTCAATTTTTAAAGCAATTTTTTGTCAAAATGTTCAAAGTTGAACTAAATGTTGCTTTTTATTTACAAGTCAAGTTTGTTTGTGACAAAGCTTCTTTTAAGCTTATGTACCAATTTTGAGCTTCGCTCTTTGTTTAACTTTGCTGTTAATTGATCCTTGGCCAAAGGTTATGTTCTTGATGTCAGGTTTAATACCAATATTAAGCGCAACTTGAAACATAACTCAGAAGCAACTACAATTTATCAACATTTCACTGTATTTTTCAGATTTTGGACTATAAGGCACAGTATCAGTAAATGAATTCATTGTTTTTTCTTTTATGTAAGGTACACAAAACTAAATACAACTTATAAAGGTCTGAAAACTCAAAACTTCAAATAACTAAATTAAATTGTGAAAGGAAGGAGAGTAACCTATTACCTGATTGATGCATTTAGCACGTCTTCAATTTTTGAGAAATTTTAAGTGCTTCTTATCTAAATAATGATTTGCTTATTAAAAGTAGAGCTCTACCAATATGACTTTTTCAGGCCGATACCGATATTTTGGAAATTTTTAGGCCGATACTGATAATCGAAATATTAACTAATTAACTACGAAAATTTTGTCACTATTTTTTAATTAAATTGACCCTAAAAGTTTCACTACCTTGCAAAGAAAGATTATTACAAACACAAGTCACAGTCCAGTATTACTCACAACAACAAAAAAAAAACAAAGCAAAACTGCAACCATTTGGCAATCAATAGTAGGGTGTAACACTTTTTAAGTTATTTTCTTTAATTTGTTTTGGTTAATAGTTTTGTTATGCCATAATGGGGTAACTTGAAAACTGGTAAAATTTTTTTTGAAAAATTTTGATGTTTTACCTATCCACACGGCCTGTTTTTATGGTGACATAACCAAAATTCACGAATTTGGTCTAACGTGAGCTACAATTGTTGTATCGTGCTAAAGTTAGTGTCAAAATGCTTGAAATAGCCAAGTTTATATTCAACTTTAAGAGGAACGATACAGTAGGTTTAAACATTTTGTTTTTGGAAATAATTGCAAAAATTTCAAATTTCTTGTTTTTTAGACATTTTTTGCCATTTTCAATCGATGGTGAAATCGATTTCACGTATGTTATAGAAGTTTTTGACAGCAGCCACTTCAGATTGAGTTGATCTGTCACAGACTTTCACTTCCTTTTTCGTCTCACTTAGACTAAGTCCTCTAGCACACAAACTTTCATCATACTCAGGACCAGAATTGTAGCTTGCTGCCGCCTAGAGTAAAGAAGCTTTCTTAGAAAACGGGCTCACCCATTCAGTTTGTCATTTTCTGGATAGGGTTCTAATATAAGTGATGACAAAATAGTTCTTATGCATGGAGAGGACACCTTTGGGAGAATGTCAGCACTTGCCCGCACTTTTGCTATGGGGCTAAGTTATTACATCCCATATCAATGAAGCAAATACACTGCTGATGATGTCATTGAAAGTAAATTGATGTGTTTCTCGAAGACCCTGTGACCTACCAAAATACACTTAGTTGTATTTTTTCATTTAGAATTTTATATCAATGTTCTAACTAAATACTTTTGCAGGCATATCAGCTACTGAACAACTTGTTATTTTGGCAAGGTCAAATGATGTAGCTGCAATAAGCCGTTGAATGCATGCTAGCGACTTTGAGATTTAGTGAAATGAACAAAAACAAAATCATATTCAAACAGCTTCCAACTGATTCTACAGTAGAATCTTCTAATCTTCTGTCGCTGCAGACATTATGACCAGTAATTGTTTAACTGTTTTGTTGGTGCCATTCAAACACCACAATAATACCAGTCAGTATGTATTATGTAAGCAAAGAAGATAAGTGCCGAAACACATCCTACCTAAAGAGAATAAGTCCAACAACGCTCTCATAGATCTTGCTTTTAAGATTGATTATATCCATTAATGCAAAGTCGTAGTTAACACCAAAACGATGTAATGTCAAGTGCTTCACCATCAATGTTGTTGCTGTACTCCAACAAAACTTGAATCCCAAACAAGAAATTCAATTATTCATTTTGCATTAAATTTATGCCTACTAAACATGGAAAATTTTTTGTACTAATCTCACAATTTCTTAAAGATTTGCTTCAGCTAAATGATCTAGTTTATGCAGCAAACTGGGCAAAAACCACAAAGACTTATTTGGTTGGTAACTACTAATAATGTGGTTAGGTTTTTTCTGGTATGCTCATTGTTCAATTGCTTAATGTTAAAATTTCTCTGTAGTGTAAATGTACTTAGATTCGTACAATGTGTATTTGCTCAATATCAGATTTTAATTACAACTGTGTCTGCTATCTTCTTAAATGTTTTGACTTTCTTGAAAAATATACCATCTAAAAAAGATCTATAGAATTTATTTCAATATTAACAGCTGTGTAGTATTGCCGACACATTTGGTGTGATTTCGTATTGTTGCCTGCTTTTTTAACAGGAATTACTGTTGCCTCATCTTCACTACAAGATATCATGCGAATGCTTTCACCCAATTCAAAACATCGTTATTATTTTAGAGTGTAATATTCTGTTCCGTATGCGTATCATGTGTGTTGGTAGTCTAGTGCAAAAAGCTTTATGAAGATTGATCAGAACAGATTAAAAATTGAAATCAATAGAACAAGTTGGTAGTAGACAGTTCAGTATAATGTGCAATTACACCACTGCATTACTTAACGAAGAAAAAACACTAAGATTGTTATATACTGAATTGAGCTTTGTCAAATAATTATTGTACCTTCAATAGGCAATTCGACACATTAGAATTTCCTCCCATATTAGTATTTAAATACACTCTTCCCTTATAATCAATTTTATATATTATGCAGACCTTTTTGGGGCAGGGGCGCCAGTTATTGCCATAGCCCTGCTGGAGATTTGCATTCTGGAATTGGTTGGAATTTGCTAGTTGGTTACCTTCTACTAATTCTTTAATCGCCCCAACTCTACTTGAAGTTTACTGTTTAGATTTGCTGTCGCTCCCCTACTTAACAGCGAAACAGCCTGTTAGGGGCATTACTTTAATGATTTTATTAGTATTTTTATTACTGTTAACAGGCTCTGACCTAGCGTTATCGAGCTTTTGGTTGACAACCAAAACACTTATTATGCAGACCTATGGGTTTATCAAGTGCAACTTTTCACCATCAGTGAATATTGACCCCAAAATCTAAGCTGACATTTATGAAATAATTGTTCATACTTGACAGTATATTGCTGACTGCTAAGTCAAAAAACAAGAAAATGTGGCATTTTTGTAATTATCTTGAAAAATAAAGGGTTTAGACTTATAGTTCCTCTTAAAGTTGAATAGCCATTCCAAGCATATCGACACTAATTTTAGCTTGATATGACAATCGTAGCCGGAGTTAGACCAAATTTAAAATTTTATTATGTCGCCATTGAAACGGGCCGTGTAGCTGGCTAAAACATCAAAATTTTTCAAAAAAAATTTTTACCAGTTTTCAAGTTATCCCATTTGGCATCACAATATCACTGACCAAACAGAACTTTTTTCGGAGTGTTTCAGCGTAATCAGTTGTTAAGAGGGCTAATGGTTGCTTTAAAAAATAAACAGTTTAAGGAATTGCTTTAAGCCGATATTTTATCGGCGATAGATAGCTGATACAGTGCTGTATCGGCTTGGATTTGATATTGGTCGATATAGATTTATCTAGCCGACTGCTATATCAGTCAAGCTTTAATTAAAGTTGTTTGGGTAAAAAATTAATTCATTCTAAAGAAGAAATTTGAATTTTGTTCTTTCAAGAGAAGTAAAGCTCTAAGCAAACAATGATGAATAATTTATTAGTAGTTGTTTGGTTGTAAATAAATTCTCAATTTTTTATTTGAGTGATAGGGCCCTTTAAACTCACGTTACAAATTTTTTGATGGCCTTCTTGTCAAAATATTTTAATGTTTCACACTAAATACTGTTATTTGGTGTATTAATTGCTGGTATCCGTACTTCATTTTACTGATTTATATTTCATTTCACAGAGTCAATTTAAAGTCCAAGATCTTCCACTTGCAAGAATCAAGAAGATAATGAAGATGGATGAAGATGTTAAAATGATTTCAGCTGAGGCTCCTCTGTTATTTGCTAAAGCTGCGCAAATGTTTATTACTGGTGAGTGAAGCAAATTTGTTCTACATCATGAATTCATGATTGCCGCGAAACACCTGACCAATTAGTTGCAAGAATGCAAGTGGTACTGGCACTTTACATGAAAAATCTGTATCCCACTAGTTGGTTAGTTTGTTTAGGTCGTGTGTCCACTGTCCAGTATCCACTCCAAGGTAAGCTAGTTTCTTTCAAATTTTAATCCTGTAAACTTTTGACTTTACTAGCAGAAATGTTGAAGCATTTATCCGGGTTTTTAAAGTCTGACAAATAAATCTTTTTTAAGGTAATAGCCCATCATTTCTGATATGAATGAACGGAAAACAAGTTCAATACAGAATAGTTGGAAGTAATTGCATGGGGTTTTGTTTATGCAAATAGGTTAACATAAAGTCTGGTAGAAATACGACAAAATACATGCAAACCCGGAAAAATTTATAATCTAAAATTTGGCACGATGACTCAGGACCATGTTCTGAGCCAACAAAAAAAATCCCCATGTTTTGGACATGGGACTTCCCCCCTTTTCGGTGTTTAAAGTTTGCCATCTAGTGTCAAAGAGTTTTTACTGTCCAACAGCCAATCCAAAAGTTATGGAAGAGCCAAATTTTGAATCGTAATCGATTTTTAAATACAGGTATAAAAAAATTTATTTTAAAATTGATGACGTCATTGCTGGTGACGTCATTGCTAAATTTTTAGTTTTGGAAAATCGACGTATTCTGCATTGATGACTTAAATTGTGAATGAGAGAGAGTCACGTGTTTAGCTTTAAACCAAAAATTGCTTAAATCAAAGTGATGACGTCACAAACGTTTTTTGATAAGGTCATCAGTCAAGAATTTTGATCGTAAATTAGAAAAAGATTATTTGACCAAACAAAACATTGCACCACTTTGAGAATATCAGCATCATCATCATTTTAATGTTCTGAGGCATCTTCGAGGACTTTCATCATCCTTCTATACGCAATGGTTCTAAAAAAAAAAATAAGTAGCGAAATTACATGTCAATTAATACGCAGAGCCGCAACTAGAACGTTGTTCTTAGAGGGTAAAATTTGTTTCTGATGGGAACAAAATTTTGGGTTGGTCTACGTTTGTACGAGTTCACTGTTGATCCCCCCCCCCCCCAAAAAAAAAAAGGTCATTGTGCCAATTTGGTCTACGTTTGTCCGAGTTCTTTGTTGATCTCCAAAAAGAAAAGCATCTCGCCAAATTGTTCTACTTCTAGTTTTCTGTGGGTTTCCAAAAAAAAAGCCACCAGCTTGAAACTGCGACAAGGAAAAGGGAGTTGGGGTGGGCATGCTGGGCATTTGGGGGGGCAGAATTTTTGTTTAGGAAGGCTTCACCCCTTTTGCTCCCCAGTAGTTGCAGCCCTGTTAATACGAATATGTCCCGAGCTCGATAATGTATCCGGTAGGAACAGAATTTCTACCGTTTTGCAATGTCTGACGATATCATTATCTCACGCAAAAGGCTTTGTTAGCATACTTCTACAATCTGTGGTATTAAATCAATTTTACAGTAGAATAACCTGGCATCAGTACTAAACATATCTAATCAATTAGAATAACATTTGAACAAACTTATCGGATTAATCTAAAACAACTCCTGATCAAAAACTTATCTAATCAACCAAGATTCTTGAATCAACATCTGAACAAAATTTATTTAACTAATCTATAATAACCACGCTAATATTTGACAATTTGCAACCTTAATAATTTTTTTATCTTTGCTAATGCTTGCATTTTAAACGAAAATTGCAGATTAACTTTAAGTGCACGAGGAAACTTTTGGATAAACATTCATAATGAAAAAACGGGAAGAACAAAATTTTTTGTTGAGATTAAAGCATATGCAAATCGAAAAGTTTTTATTTAGGCAAATTGTATCAAACTACTGTACAAAGGTTAAGCGATAACAGGTTGAAGTCCTGCCGTCGTTCATGCAGCAGACGCATAAAAAATAACTAAACGAAAAAAATAAGAAGTAAAGTAGTATTGCGATTTTACTTTATTTAACGATGCAACAGCGAATACATAAAAGCGCGTTTTTTCACTTAGGCCATACGAGAAAATCGCAGACAGCCGTTATTATTCAAGCAAGCTTGCATAATAATATTTTAATTTTGGAATAATTATAATTACATTTTATTCATCAAGTTGCCTTGGCCAGGAGACAGCGAAGGGACCTTTCGGTCTTTGAGTCAAGCTGCCACCTGTCTACCATAACAAATTAAGAACAAATGAAATGCACAATTTGCAAAAACGTACGAACAACCCCCGCCTAGACCCAAAAATGATTCGTTTTTGAAAAAATAATTGCTTTCTATTATAATTTGTGTTAATTGACAGTTGACACCAGTCGCAACATACTGCTTGCTAACAAAAAAAAAATGCTCAACAAAAAAAAGCTCAACCTACGAAAAAAATGCGCTGTATCGCGGCTTGCCAATATAAAGTTTCGTTTAATTGATTACTGTATTTACTGTTATTATCATTGTTGGTAGAAAATAGGGATCTAAGCATTAAGCAAGAATAACGCGATAGCGCCCGACAAATTTCTTGTACGGTTGTCTCAATCAAATATTGCGAATCTGAACGCGGCGTTCGCGGAAAAATGGACATAACGGAATACTATGGGTTTGCTTTTATTTATAAGGCACGCCCGCGAACAAAATTTGGTTCGCGCCGAAAATTGCATATAAATGCTTTCTGAGCAAATTTTTAGGCCCGGCCGTAAAATCATGAATCTACGGGCGTATTGTTAGTTTGTTTGAAACAACTGGCTGCTTGTTCGCTGGTTAAGCGATACGCCGAGCTTACCGAATTTTGATTTGAAATAAACGAAAGACGAGGTTTGCACTCACGATTTTACGCACACCGTAGATCGGGGTTAGGCGGAGGGCTTCTGCGCGACTTTATGCTCGCAACCAACAGCGAACTCAACTTTGACGTTTGGAACTCAATTAGAACTGACAATTTGGGCAAAGTCGCCGAACTCGCTGCTCTGATAGACAACAAGAACATTGTTCATAATCAACACAGCTATACATTGTAATATGCAGACATTGAGAAATTGATTGACACAGATTTCTAAAAATAAATTAGCGAACTCTTTACTGTATTAAACATTTGACATTGCGCAGATTGAAGTTGTTATATTGATTCAAACCAGTCGATCGCGTTCCCCAACTTCAACTGAAAACAAAATTAAAGGATCAAGCTGACATTGTAGCTACGCTTTTGGTAATTAACAAAACCTTTTTGAGCAATAATATTTTGATTCCGTCATTTTTCAGATAAACGGGTTCACTAGGCCGTTGTTCTAAATGTAGGCCTACATAAAGCGGTTTAGACCAATTACGTCTGATATCTTAATCCATGTAAACGCAAAAAAAAAGGTAAAATACATGCAATCAAATGACATGCGTATATTTATACGCATAAATACGCGTGTAAATGGTAAAATTGATAAAACGGACCTAATACAGTATAACAAAAAATCAATTTCGACTCTCACAATAAACGGAGAATCATTCTCTCAGAAGAGATTTGCTTTCCTTCTGCGATTAGTGATTTTTTCAAATGCTTTGAAATAAAATATTCTCAAAGTTTATTAGGGTCGAAATACCAGTCGACTATGGTGACATTAAATTCGTGTACTGATACGCGTCAGATCTCGGCCGCCCGAATTCGCGCCCCGGCATCTGATTCTGCTTGTTCCATTTTGGAAAATGAAGAGTTTTGAAACAAATGGATTGCGTTTTTTGGTGCGAAATCGCGCTGCTTTCTGCCACATTCGCATTCTCCCGCAAATGCAATGCGGTATGCTGACAAGACTTAATCATTTCACTACAGCACGATACAAGCTACGCAATGATCTTATTCTACTAAAATTGATTTTTTGATAGTAACACTTCATTTTCATTGCTACATTAAAAATGATTCACTTTGCCTTTTTTGCTGCAAATGTTTTTTCAGTCCGAATATCTCGCAAACAATACAAGCTAGAGAGCTGAAATTTGTTGTAAAAGATATAAACGCTAATGACCTCAGAAAAAATTTTCAAAAAAAATGCCAAAGTTTTGACGTTCATTTGCAACGCTGAGTAGAATTACAGTTGAGGTTGAGCGCTTTTCAATTATCGTAGTTTTTTCACATTTTGTCTTTTAAATAATTTTTGTGAAATTGTGCACTTTAAAAAAGGGAGGGGGACTGGTCCTCTTAATCCCCCCTGGCTTCGCCGGTGTCTACTACACCAGACTTTTACTAACAATACAGTTTTTGACTTTCAATCAACTGAATTCACAATATAATTCTCCCAAGTTTAAAGCTAGTAAAAAAAAAGTTTGCAGTGTTTCGTTTGGTCAAACACTCTTTCAAATTTACGATCAAAACTCGTGACAGATGACATCATCAAAAACGTTTGTGAAGTCATCACTTTGATTTAAGCAATTTTGGTTTATATCCAAACACCTCACTCTCATTTCCAATTTGAGCCATCAATACGTCATTTTTTCAAAAACTTTGGCCATGACATCACCAGCAATGACGTCATCAACTTTAAATAAACTTTTTTCGAACCTGAACTTGAGAACCAACTTTTGATTAAAACTTGGCCCTTTTACAACTTTAAGATTGGCTGTTGGATAGTAAAGGCTCTTTGACACTAGATGGCAGACTTTAAAGGCCAAAAAAGGCGGAAGTCCCATGTCCAAAACAAGGGGATTTTTTTTTTTGGTGGCTCAAGCCATGGTCCTGACTCCTGAGTCATCGCACCAAATTTTAGCTTATTATAAATTGTTTCCGGGTTAAAGCTATTTCTACCGGACTAATATGCATCTGCTCCGAAGAAAAATAGACTTGGTTAGCAAGTCATATTGTTGTTCAGAATTAAGCTTACGTGCGTGGATACACACAGAAGAAAACAAAAGAAGAACTCTGCAGGTAACTTCTTTGATGCATTGTCATGTTTTTAATTTTAGCTTTTATTTTAACTTTGCTCGAGATTGCAAGTTCTGAGGATAACTTTTATTCATCTTAGACTACTTGAGATACTGGATTTAAAAAGTTTGGTTCATGAACTTTGCCATTGTGACTGGGAAAAACGGGTGATTGTTTCAGTGTATTTGTTAAATAGCTGTAATGACCTTGTCATATTTGCAAAGGGGTAAATAGTCAAATTAAGCCTTTCATAATAGTCGCTGTTGTACGCCGAAGCATGTAACGAGTTGGCTAGGCCCATCTCCGGGGCAACACAGCTCTTTTTAAACAATTCTTGCTGTGGCAGCAAGCCATTGGCAACACTGTGTCCAATTTGACTGGCTCGAGATTTAAAGCCCAGACCTTCCGCTTCAAAAACAAAAGGGTTACTGCTCGAAGAACTGGCCGGCGTGGTACGTAGTTATTACCGGTATAGCCTTTACTTTAAAATTCTTACTCGAGCAACCAAAGTGGTTCTTAAAAGTCATTATTTATTTTTGCAAGCCTAGTCAACTCGATAATGTTAGTTATTCATTTTGTTTATATGAAGTTGGGTAGTGTGATGTGCCATGCCAGTTTTGTTATTGAAGCTGTTGAAAATTACTGCCGTGAATAATTTTTCGAGCCTGCTGTTTTTGAGACTAAAAGTAAAATAATTGGTTTGTAAACTCTAGAGTATATTTTAGCGAAATGACATAGCTACGGCGATTTCAAAATTTGACCAATTCGACTTTCTCATTGACATTGTTCCGAGGGAAGAATTGAAACCAACGAGAAGATCAGCTGTAAGTTAGGATTTGATTCATGCACTTTATATACCTTTAATGATGTCAAGAGCATCATTTAAAACTACAGCAAATTTTGGTTAATTACAGTTCAAATTATAAACTGTAGTAATTTTATTACTTTTTGGTATATTGAATTTTTCTAGGACTAAAGTATCTTTCAAAGCTAGGCTACTTGTAAGTCTTAGGTGTAAAGTTAGACTTAAACAATACAAAGAAAGAGATCTTACATTACCATGCAGGATAAACGTTCAACATTGTTTTATAAAGCACAGCCGCCTTAAGTTTTTCTGTACACCCTGCTACAGGTATGCAGTCTCTTAAAATGAGAAATACAAAGCAAGTGCTTTTGAATATTTAAAATCATATGGTATCTTTAATGATGTTTCTTGGCTTCAGAGATAGCCAGGTTTTTGTCGTTTTTTAATGCTTTTGCCAAAGCAGTAAACTTAAAAATTCTTCAAAGTTTGTGATCTTTCGATTGGCCACTGTTTGTCATTGACTGTCTCAATTTTAGGATGAAACAAAGACAAGTGGCGAGAATCTTCAATACTTCTACAGCGTGCCACAACAATCTTCGCAACCTGCCACCAATCAGGCTAGCACACAAACATCTTCTGCAGCACCCGGGCAGGTTGTCATCACGTCCGGTGGTCAGGTATTACAGTGGTTATTCACTACATTCCATTGGTTAGGACTCAAGAGATAGCGATGGAGTGTTCATACGGTCTAGTAGTTAATCTACCACTAGTACCACTTGCAGTAAACAGTTGTTTATCGTTTTATGCTGAACAATAGTAACTGTCACACTGAATGTCAAGCAAGAAACATGTGAATATTGCGTCAAGATATTGGGTAAGATCCAACTAGGTATTGAATTCAAGTTGACGCATTAGGTGGCAAACTGGTTAGGACTGTAACTGATCGACTAATGCGATATTTGAGCTGCGTTTCACGCTGAATCTAGATCCTAAAATTTGTCTATGTCCCATGCAGTAAAAAAACCGTTTTCCGGAACTATGGTATACCCTCTACCGTCGATTAAAATTACTTTGCTTAAATGCTATATGTCACGCACTAAACGTCATAATTTTAACTAGACTGTCCAGTTATCAACACCCAACCAATCACTGAACGGAGAAGGTGCGCAGCAAATTTTAACACAGCAAGTAAGCTATTAAATTTACGTCTCTTTAGCTTAAATAGCTACTAATCGTTGCAAACCCGGGTAGCTCTTGATGAATGCAATAGAATAAAACTATTCCTTTCGATGTTCCGTCAAAGCTGGAAGGGAATTGCCTTGATTTGTTGTCTTTGATTTGACCCGACGGGAAATCAAACTCGTGTCTACTTTTTCGTAGCAGCCTTTTTATTCACTTGACCACTGATCGGGAGTGGCGGCGATAGCTCATTGGCAGAGTGTAGGGTTTGCGGTCGAAAGTTTCCGTGACTCCCGAACCCCGGTTTGATTCGAACTGGCAATGCGTCGTTTTGTCTTTGGGAGAGACACTTTCTGCTCATTTTCCAATGAGGCGAAGCAGTCTACCTGTTGTGGTGGCCCAGCCTGACGAAAGACTTACAAACAGAACCCAAAAAAGTGCTCTGCGTTGGTGTGGTTAGACGACAGGTGCAAAGTGTCTGGTTCATACGAACGTATCAATGGTCGATGAAACATCAAGCAGAAACAGTTTTGTCTTAAGTTAGTGTCTAAATTCATTTGCCCATAGAAGCCTGATAAGGATATATCTATCAACACTGTTTTATTTTCTAGCAAGTCCAACAACAAGCACAACCAAACAACAATTCCACAATAGGCAACACCCCATCCCAACCTACAGGCGTCGTAATCGGCAATCAATCTGAGGTAAGTGCCCTGTTCTTAACACCGCAATTATAGTCACCGTGCTGTTTGCAAATTTTGCCTGTAGCAAGAATTGTTATGCTTCAGCCTGGCTGAGATTCGAATTCGAGTCTGCTTGTACCTCTTCAGGATAAATGTTTTATCCTGTGTTTAGAGTGGACCGTAGCGTTAGGTTTACGGAGCACTGATCGATTTATTACATGGAGCAAGGATTGTGTTGTTGCATACAAATAATTGACGTTATTTATTGATTGTAGCCAAATCAAACGGTGATCACTCCGCAAATTATCCAGCAATTAATCAGCAATAGCGGTGCTTCCCCCTCCGAAATTCAGTCGGTGAGTAGTAGTTAGCCAAAGCTTGCTTTTTTATATGGCAAAGATTTATTTTGGTTGGTTGGAACTTCCCGGATTGTTGAGAACATAATTTAACGCCATTTCACTCTGTAGAACAGCATCGATATGCCGGGATACCCGTAGTGAAGTTGCCATTTTACGCCACTCAAAGAGTAAGCAGCGACTACCTTGAATGGGTAGTAGTTATCCAATATTCGGTTTTATCTACGATGTGCTGATGAGCGCCGAACGGCTTCAGTTTTCCGTGGCGGAGTACCACTGGGAAAGTTTAATTTCGCTTTTTGAATCGTTGGAACCTGTTTTTTTTCACGTTGACCACTTGCATAATTATAGCCTGATGGTATACATTATGTTTTTTTCTGTCAATACAGAATTTCAGTACAGTGTTGGTCGTTGTTTTTTTTAGCCTTGTTAAGGCGGTCCATGACAGCTGACCGCCGACTAACGCAAATGGTGGCCGTCAGTTTGTGGCGGTCAGTTGACTTGGTTCGTTATAAGGTGTGTAGATTTTAAATATTGTTCCATTTACTTAGAAATTCAATCTGCTTTTACTGAATGAAGAACTCCGTTTGCTAAGTAGCAGTATGTGATGTCACAATTTACATCACGTGCTTGGAAAGACTGTGACTTT
The DNA here is from genome assembly GCA_963965965.1 of Trididemnum nubilum. NCBI lineage: Eukaryota > Metazoa > Chordata > Ascidiacea > Aplousobranchia > Didemnidae > Trididemnum > Trididemnum nubilum. The sequence goes on along the minus strand of OZ014480.1, from coordinate 31,695,819 downwards.
TTTTACGTAATGATTTCAGATTCAAATCACTCCAGACGGGCAAGTTCAAATCATAAAAAATCCTGGAGTTTCTGAGAACCTCTGAAAATTCAGGTATCTACTAGAAGTTGGATATAGAAGGCATTGAGCTACGAGTAACTTGATGCACCTTAAATACTAAGCAACGTAACTTCAATCTAGTCCCACCTTACGTTTGAATTTGAAAGTTGCGTGGTAAAGCAAAAGTATTGCGTTACTTGCGGTCGGTACTGTGGAACTTGTTGGCTGCACAATTCAAGGTCTACGCAATGCATATTACTCAAAGTTGATACCATGTATTATTGTATTCTGCTCTGACTGTTACTGTTATTGAGCACTCTTGTCAGGTTTCGTTGAGACCCAATTGATGTGAAACAATGGCTTGATTTTAAACGATTGCCTTATTTTTGTGTCGTAATTATATTTTATTCTCTAAGTTGCCTAAGCCAAGAACCGGGATACCAAACGGCAAAGGGTCCTTTCGGTCTTAGGGTCATGCTGCTACCTTTCTACCACACACGGTGAAAAAGCTTCACACTGTCCCTTTTTATTGCTGAGCGTCAAACGGGAAAGTTGTGTTTACCAATTTTTCTAGTCTTTGGCTTGGCCCGACCGGGAATTGAATCCGAGTTTACCGTTTCAGTAGCAAACACTCTATCCATTCGACCACTGATTGGTAAAATGGACTGCTTGAAAACTAATAGACTCTTTAGAAGGTCATCGACGTCCTCAGAAGCTGATAGGCGGCTTGATTCTTTGCTACGTCATATCAAAGGTGTCTGCTGTTGCTTTGCCTAGCACTCAGCGATAGGGAGTAATAGCTAGTAGATTTGAACATTCTTTGAAACAGGAGTGTCAAAATTTTTGTCCGCAATGATGTTTCATACCGCCCAACCATGGTTTTCCACCTTTTATCCAAGCAAATTTACTTAGCTGAACAAATATGTTCGAGACTTTCAGGGATTCATCCAGTTTACAGCCTCGTGTCTGCTGGAACTCGTGTCATTAGTACTTGCTTTTTTCCGATTCTTGTTGTACTTGTTTAGGTTTGGTTGGAAGCCACGATTAAAAGAGCACGAAAGGAAGCTTGCGTCACTAGAGCGGGCTGATCGGTTTTGTGCAGCAGGTCTGCAGTGGTTTGAGTGACTGGTTTGCACTGTGACAGACATTTACACGAAACCCTATGTTTTTGGCCGCTGAAATTTGCTTTAATTTTGTCTTGTTGTTCCTGCATATTTTGCCTTGATGACGACCTTGTGTCGAAATGATTATAGATCTTACAGGTCTACACTATTTTTAATGCTATGGACTCCATCAACGTTTGCACAAAGTTTCTTATGAAAGAAGAGTTGGATCTCCTGTTTTTCTTGTGAAAGAAGAGTTGGACTTCGAAAATCATGAAAATGCCGATGGCCATGTAGTCAACGTGGTCAACATCAAAAACAAAGTGGTCTTGCAAAACACGAAATTTAAACTTATCAAGAGAATAATTGATTGCCGGTCGACTGTTTCAGAAAGTACATTACTCGATCAAAAAATAGGCCAAAAAACTAACAAATTTTAGGCATTTGGGCTTGGTATTTGCGTAGCGTACATTATTTTGTTGGGAATAAATAAAGGATGCGCTCGTACGCTGACGAATTTCCTCTAAGTGTAGTCCACGCCTTAGTTTCATCCGGATTATAGTCATGCGTTTTGCTCTGGCTTAAACCAAAGCTTAGTCCATTAGATGTGGTGGTCTAAACTACTGCAAGGATTTCAAAGCGGCATAACATATTATTCAGGGTTTAAAATTAACGCAAGGCAAGCTCAAATCTCGGGCAAGTTATTTTCCGACTTCACTTGCTTGACAGGCAAGTTAACAAAATACAGTGTATGAAGTAAACAATGACAAACCAGATTATTTAAAAACGTAAATTACTGTTATTGTTACCTACATTAAAATAAAATGCAAATATCGAAAGCTCTTGCTTCGTTTGTTTCAACACAGTCACCACATTTAACACTCAATCCATTCGCGCGCACATTTTAAATCTTAATGACACTTCTTAATTGCACGCAGATGCGCACTACAATTTTTTTGCTCTTGCTTTGTCTTAACGACTTAACACATTTACCGCAATTAGCACTTAGTTTAACTGCCCGCACATCGTAATCAACTTTTCTTAATAATACTTTGATTTGTTCAATACTCGGATGCGTTCTGCAACTTTTTTGACGCAAAAGGTTAGCGTTTTTTGCCAGCGAAGACTTTTCCCACATTTTTCGTATCAGCCGCTCCTTCGATTATCACATGCACTATCCTTTGCTTGAAATACAAGAAAGCAACGTCAAAATTTATGTAATTTTTTATTTTACTTTTAAAACCTTAAGCTCCGTTATATTTTGCTAAGAAATTCAGCTTTCAAGCTAGTCTGCTTTCCGATATTTGCGATTAAAAATGACCGGTCGAGCGGGAGATCTGAGGTTCAAATCTCAGGCCGGTCAAATCGGATACATTGTTGCCTACGGCTCGCCGCCGCTGCGATATTTCGAAAGGAGCTGTGCTGCCCACAGTCGCAATGACGCGGAGATGGGCCCCGCAAACTCGTTACACGATTCGGCGTAATACAGCAAGTATAATGAAAGATTTGATTTACAGTTGAAAATGCGTTTGTACCAAAAGTCAACGTGAAATATTGCTTGCGTAATTGATTACAATTAAAACTTAACCGGCCAGTTGGTCGAGCGGTAACGTGTTCGTTCCTGGAGCGGAAGGTCTGAGGTTCAAATCTCTGGTCGGTCAAATCGGACACAGTGTTGCCCGGGCGCAATGACGCGGAGATGGGCCCGCAAACTCGTAGCACGCTTCGGCGTAGTACAGCGAGTTTAATGAGAGATTTGATTACAATTAAAATTTTTGCGTATTGCATGATCGAAAATAGCTACGTATTACGTCACATTAACAGAGCAATCGCGCAGAAAACCTGATTTTCTGAAAATAGATACAAGAATATTATCTTGATTCAGTGCTTTTGTTACGAAACTTCTTTTTCAAAAATTTCTCGTGCTTATATTTGTTTCGGGCAAGTAAGCTTGATTTCATTTGCCCGACGGGCAAGTTGCTGATAAGGCTAACTTTGACCCCTGTTATTTCACCGCTTTCTCTTGTCTATTCGTTTTTTAAATTTGTGATGTAAACTTTAACGTGTCGTGTAAAATTTATGACAGTAAGTCCTGTTTAATAAACTGCAAGTCTTGCATTCGTAGCAGCTTGACAACTAGTTGATTACTTTCGCATTTGCCGCATAATGCTTGGTCTTCTAACCTCTCACGCTCTCAAGAAATCATGAATTATTAATTAATGCTAGTTTTTGTTATTATATTTAAATCAGAAAAACAGGGTTGCCACATCCTGGAAAAGACCTGGATTTTTTTTGCTGTCTTGAAAAGTCCTTGAAATTTGATTATAATGCCTGGAAAATATTTGGAAATTTTCTCGTGATTTACCAGAACAGAATGTAAAGTTTTTTTGTTATAATAATGATTCCTTGTGATTGTACAAAGCCATTGTTGAAATAGTTTGCATTGTGAAGGTCCTTCAAAAAGCTTTAATGTATTGTTAAAAGACAGCTTATTTGTACGCTAGCGCACAATAAATCTATATCCTGGCCTTAACCAAACCCTAAATCTAACCCAGACTGTAAGTAACCCTAGCTCTAACCCTAACGTTGATCCTAACCCAAACCTAAGAATCTTAACCCAAACCTTAACAATAATTTAAAAAATTGAAAGAGAGTAAATGAGCGCCCATTCTTCTGCTCTTCGCTCTCTTATTCTTTTTAAGCAGTTCTTACTTAAACGCTAGAGTGCAAATAAGCAGTTCCTAGTTAAAACGCCAAAATTTGCACTTTGCAGTATAGCCTACGGTATGTATAAATTATTGAATATTATTAGGAAGAGTAAATTCATGGACAGTAATTTATTGCCTAGCGATACTCTTGTAGCTGTATTACTGCTAGTAGCAGTAGCGTAGCGGGCTATAGGCCCCCCATTGGCCCTTTGACCAAAATGCTCAATAAGAAAAATACGACGTTTTTCGCACTATGCTTCGGAGGCAGTTTTTTGCAGTATATCGACGCTAAAATAATTTAAATCCACTTTTGAAACAATATTTAGAGGAGGAGCTAATATTGGTCAAAAATAAAATCAGTTCAACTACCAACTAAAAATTGCTGAAAATAATCAATTCGATCGCTTGATGCAAAATACTTAAAGTAGGCTTCGTCAAAAAAACTATTACAGGTCTTTTATTAACTATCAATCACCTCTCTCAAATCTCGTTTCATTAGACCCTTCTCCAAAATTAACTCGATCTAGCGTTACAAAATACAGACGATTGGGGTCATAGGCGTTGCCAGGATTTTTGATTGGGGGGCCTAAACCACAACTTACCTGCAATGACGTCATCAAAAATTTTCAAAATAGGAAGTTTTTGTGGGGCAGTTATCGTAGAATGGAAGATCTAATGCTGTAGCCTGTTGGCACTTAACTAGAACTTTGGTGAAGGTAGAGGGCGAAAATTGATAGCTAGAAAGTGCAAATGCCTAACTGAGGAGACGTGTTGAGTAACCTAGTGTACTCAAACGTATCACAAACGGGGGTCTGGGGGCAAAGCCCCCACCGCTGGGCGATTTTTCTAAGTTTTTGGCAAAAAAGCTATTTTAAACCCATTGGATTACATTTCGCACGTGTTTAGAGCCATTTGAAAGCACTAGATTTTTAACGTTGGAAAGCCAATCGAAAAAATTTAATTGTTCAATCCTCCTATTACTTGCAATTGAAGTCCAAAATACGTTTAAAATCTTGCATTATGGTGTAAAATTTTAATTGTAAGTGTTTGGTTTATGTAGAGCAAGTAAGGCACATTGCCTCCTGCAATATTTTAGCAGTAAATAATAATTCACTCGAAGATTTTCGTTAGAGATTTTTGCTTCGTCATGAAGTTAACCAGTTATGGGAGTATATGTACGGCCAGGGGGCCTAGGTTCCCTCAATTCAAATTCAATAATTTTTTCAATGAGCATTTTTCCTAACTATTTTATTTTAAGTACTTCGTGCGTAAGAACTGGGGAGGTGAATCGTTATTGAAAAATAGTACAATACATGGTTACGCTTACTAAACATGTTATTCCCGGTCCGGATTTACATTGCGCGGGGTCCCTGGCACTCAGCGGATTTTTGCAACATCTTCCTGCCAAATATAAGTGAAGACCAAAAAAAGTCCTACTACCTGAGCGCTGGGCCCTGGCACTGTGCAACATGCCAAATACGGCGCTGGTTATTGCATTACGTTCATAAAAAGGTTAGATGAGGGCCTGAGGTAGCAAATTTTTGGACAAAAACTCTTGATTTTATCTGGAAATACATTTAAAATAGCTCGAAAAAATTGAATAAAGAGGATGCGCCGGACCCCCTGGTCGTCAATATTATTTATTTTTGATTACTGTTGTATGCGTGTACTGTTGTACGCTAAGATGCTAAAAGAAACTGAAAATGAAGAAACAATGCTTTTTGGTCAAATTTTTGACATTGGTGGCTTTTCGATTGAGGGGCCCAAGCCCTCTGGGCCACCCCCTGGCTACGCCTATGATTTTGAAATAGATCGCGCCCTTTAGTTCTTTCCTAAAAAAACATTTAAAGCAAAATTAAAGTAACGTTTTTTCTGAAAGGTGGAGGACTCGAGTCAAGTCACTTGACAGTTTTTTGAAACCTCCAAGAATTGCATGATATTATTATGACAAGGACACGTGGTCGTCATTATTATTACTTACTTTTGTACGCGTAAATCCTACATTAAAGAAACTGCAATTCCAAACAAGCACATCGTACTGGCTATGCTCTCATTTTATATATCATTGGTAGTACGGTATTTCAATTGAGAGGTTTGCATTTACCGCCTGTGTTATAGCATTAAGTTCATAATAACGTTAAACGAGGGCATGAAGTTGCGACTTTTAAGACAAAACTCTTAGATTTCTCACAGGTTTTGCATATAAATTGTAAAAAATTTGAATTAAGGGGCCCCTAGCCCGGGACCCTTGGTTGTCAGTTAGGGGCCTCGGGGACCCTGGTTGTCACTTATGGGCCCCGGGGTCTTCTGGTTGTAAATTAGGGGCCCTGGGGCACCCTGGTTATTAGTTAGGGGCCCTGGTCGTTAGTTAGGAGTTCTGGGGGCCTTCTGGTTGTCGGTTAGGGGCCCCATGGTTGTTAGTTATGGCCCTGGTAGTTGGTTAGAGGCCCCAGGGCTCCCTGGTTGTGAATCAGGGGTGCTGGGGTTCCCTGGTTATCAGTTAGGGTCCCTGGGGCTCTCTGCTTGTCGGTTAGGGGCTCCCTGGTTGTTAGTTAGGAGCCCCCTGGTTGTCAGTTAGGGGCCCTGGGGTCCAGTAGTGTACGCAAGATTTTGAAAAGGGGGGCCAGGAACTTCAGAAAATTTAAGCAAAAGAAAGAACAGAGAAAGAAATTGTTCCACCCGAAATCAATATGATTTTCTGCCCAAAATTTAGCAAAGAGCATGAAAAAAAAAAGGTCTTCACCCAAATTTAGTCCGGTTTTCAGCCCAAAATTAGGTGAAGAGCAAAAAAAAGGTCTTCACTCAAATTTAGCGCGGTTTTCTGCCCAACATTAGGTAAAGAGCAAAAAAAAGGTTTTCACTCAAATTTAGTTCGGTTTTCTGCCCAAAATTAGGTGAAGAGCAAAAAAAAAAAGGTTTTCACTCAAATTTAGTCTGATTTTCTGCCCAAAATTTTAGCCTATGTGTGCTCAAACCTTCTACCCAACTAACCAAGGGAAGAGCCATGCCGCAATTTTGCATACTATTCCATGCTAATACTATCCTGGCAACCCAAAGGGGGGGCCATGGCCCCCCCTTAAATACGCCCCTGCTGGGGTCTCTTGGTCGTCAGTTAGGGGCCTCGTGGCCTCCTGGTTGTCGGGTAGGGGCTACGGGGCCCCTGGTGGAGGTGGTGGTACTACCCGACCCCTTCCGAGGGATAGGGGCGCGGAGGAACTCCGCGGAGACCTCAACAGTCGGGCCACACCCCAAGGTCTGGACCATAGATCGAGAATAGAGAGAGAGGAGCCTAAGATAGATTTACGAAGGGGTTCAGAGGCAGGACAGTCGAGGAGGAGATGATTGAGGTCCTGTAGAGGGTGTTCACAGGCACTACAAACAGAATTCTCCTTCCGACTGATCCTGTGAAAATATGAGGACAAAAGAAGACTGTGGCCATGGCAGCGAAGACGGGAAAGCTCACAGCGAATGGAGCGAGAAAGAAGTTCCTCCGAAGAGACTTTGAAGTTCAGATGGGAGTGGGAGATGTGACGTCTCCAATTGCGGTATTGGGAGTAACAGACTTTGGCAATAACTGGGGAGAGAGGGTATGGGATCGCATCAGTGGGCAGAGAGGCACCCAGTTAGGGGCTCCCTGGTTGTCGGTTTGGGGCCCAGGGGCCCCCCTGGCTCCCTCGTCGTCATTAGTATTATTTTTAATGCGTAATTACTGAAAAAACTGCAACTAAACATCGCTAGGCTAAGTTGTCATAATTTTTATCATTGGTGAGGTTTTGATTAGGGGGGGGGCCGGGCTCGATCCCTGGGCTCCCCCTATGATTGGGGTTAATATTTGTGAGTTTTTTCAAAAAAAGTGCCTATTGGCACTCGTGCGTGCAAATGAGCTCTGCTTTAAGAGAATGAGAGAGCAAGAGTGAGTGCTCATATACCGGTACTCTTTTATTTTTTAAATTATTGTCGTTAGGGTTTAAATTTTGAGTTGGATTAATGTAAGGGTAAGAGCTTGGGTTACAGTTTGGGTTAAAGTTTGAGGTTTGGATTAGGGCTAGGGCAGCGTATTTTTGTTTGCACGCTGGCGTGCAAGTAAGCTTTGCCTTTTTTAAATGATAGTATTTTGTGGTTTACTGCCTGGAATAAAGCTAGGACTGAAGTTTTACCACTAGCCATCACTAGAGCTCGACCAATACATCGGTCAGCTAATATATATCAGTCGATATCTGGGACAAGTCGATATATCGTATCGGGTATCTTCCGCCGATAAAATATCGGCTCAGCGCAATTACCTTAAACTGTTTATTTTTTGGAGCAAGCACGAGCGCTTTTGCATTCAGTTTGCTTAGTATGACTAGTGTTTTCAGTGGTATTTCTTTGGAGGTGGATTAGTGAAGTGTTTAGTGTCAAGGTAATTGAAAAATAGAGACAAAATATTTGTAGTTTATAAGCTAATATATCGGTATCGGCCTGAAAATGTCATATCGGTCTAGCTCTAGCCATCACCCACATAATATAGCCCATTTATGCAACCAGTTTAGCCATGTTTTTGCAGTGCTAATTTCTATGCCAAGTTTTAAAAGCAATAATCTTTACCAAACTAGGCCTAAAATTAAGTCGCTATTGCAAAAAAATTGGAAAGTCTTCGTTCGCTCCCAGCCCCCAAATGGCTTCCACCGGCTGGAGGCTCCGCCCCCATACCCCAAAGCACAACCCTCCATTACAAATTTCTGGCGTAGCATCTGGCTGGTAGTCAGTACTAAGGAATGTGTGGGGAATCAGGCTTTTCCATCAACTACAAAAAAATCTTAATCACACAATACACATGTCCATGAACCATATTTTTGTAATGCTTACGACAGCATGCGAAACGAAAAAGAGAGCCACATGCGATAGAACTCGCGTTATATACTAGGGAAAAAAAATGCCAGTCTAGAGGGCGGAAAAGAGAAAGAGAGCGAAGACGGAGGGAAAAGAGTGTTGGAAAAAAAGAAAGAACAGGAGGATGTGGGGCACCGCAAGGGTACCACAAATGCAACTGTGGTAGGCCTACATCAAAATTTTTTGTTAATCACTAGTACAAAAAAGTAGGTACATGAAAGAGTAATAGTAAAATTTAAATTTTAAGTTCTGTAAAAAAAAACTCAAACAGTCCTGGAAAATGACCCAAAATAGTCCTGGAAAACCTTGAAATTTGATTTTGCAGTTTCTGTGGCAACCCTGGAAAAAACAAATTGCAAAACCTTGGGATTTGAAAATAGTTTCTCCCAGAATTTGTTTGGAATCATTTCATAAAATCTTTGCTTACCTAACGTAATTGAACAATAGCAGGTATATGAAACTCAACCAATCCGACAAATTCGTGGTTCAAAATTAAAACTACAGTACTTTATACTCTTCGGAATCAAAAAGCTGCTGAAGTAGCGTTACTTCAAGCTAAAAGTAAGCAAGTGAAGGTACAAAGAAACCTATCCTAAAATATAATTACTTGAAAAGTGCCTTTACCGGCAACATCTACTTGAGGAGGCTGCTTAAGAGAACTACCTTTGTTTCTTTACATCTCTGCGTTTTTCCTTCTTGTCGGTGTATTTGGCGAACAATTAGCTTGAAACTTGATGGTTATAGGTCATCATCATCATCATCATATTTATTTATTTACTAAGTGACGTCATATCACAAGAAAAAAACTGCAACTTCCTCTAGGTCTATCACCAAAACATCGAAATATGCAATTCCTTTAAAACCAACACACAAACTTGCAGAGTCAAAGCGATATTTAGTCACTTGGTGAGGAGACAGCGAAGGACCGAAAGGTCATCTAAGTCTACTGCCACCTCACCAAGTTAAGGTTAAAACAGCAGCTTCTAGATTTTCACAGTCTGCTACTTTCTATGATAAAAAATTTTATGCAAAATTAAAACAACAAAGATATGTACACTTTGTACAGTGTATACACAAAACTCACAGTCAACATGTAAAGAAAATGCAAGGCAACATTCGAATCGTTCTAACTCTAAGCATACTAAAAAAAAAAAAATACTGCAACTACAGATTGGATAGAAAATAAATCAATAAACTTCATAATGCTTATTTATGTTTTATAGAATTTAAAGTGGGCAATTGGAGTGAAAAAAAAAACCCTTGCTTTGTTTTGTATTGTTTGCCAATATGTCATTAGTACTGGTACAATTTCCAATACCAGTATATATCAACCTCAGTCAGTTACTCGAAAACTGCAAAATTACTTATAATTCAAGGGCACATCAAAATGAGAGATGACGTACTGTATAAATGTGTGATAGATGAATGCACCATCTCATGCCATTCTAGCAATATAATAGGTTATTGCTGAACTCAAGCATAAATATGCAACTATGTTTCCTGTAATTACTACTGCATTGCTGATAGAAAGCTGTTATTCTAGCTTTTATCGGTTTCATAGTTTGATAAAAAATGAGCTTTAACAGCTTTTTAAATCTGTAGAATGAAACTTCTTTTAAACTGCTTGGAATTTCATTCCAAATTTTAATTCCTGCGAGTGATAGAGACTTTTGCCCTAATCTTGTTCTAGTTCTTGGAAGAAAGAAGTTGTTTTTGTGGCTCAATCTTGTCTTATGTGTATAACAGTTTTTTATTAGGTTAAACTTATCTGAATTTGTAAAAGATAATACATTATTGTGAATTTTGTACATTAGCTTTGCAGTTTCCAGAGAGTAAATATCCTTGAGTTGTAAGCATTTAGTTCGATAGAACAAAGGATTAGTACGCTCACGATATCCACGTCCAGTTAACAATCTGATGCTTCTTTTTTGCAGAATGAAGAGAGGTGCTAACGTTGATTTTGAAGCAGTCCCCCAACTACTTATGCAGTATTGTAGATGAGAGTATATGAGGCAGTGGTAAACAGATCTTAAGGTTTTCTCATCTACAAAGTGTTTTAATTGATTAAGGGCCCAAGATCCCCTTGCAACCTTTGAACATTGTTCCTTGATTTGTTGTTTCCAGTTTAGATTGTCGTCTATGAGAACACCAAGATACTTTATGTGATGTGATTGCTTGATTGGATTATTATCTATTGATACTTTGAGTTCAGGTTTATTTTGTTTTGTTGTCACTAATATAAACTCAGTTTTATTAAAGTTAATTGATAATTTATTCACCTTGAACCAATTGCTTACATTGACTAAATTCATCATAAATATTTTGTTGCAGTGTTGAAACATTAGAATGGGAGAGAGTAAGGTTTGTATCATTTGCAAAAAGATGAATTGTGGAATTTGAGGCAAGTGGAAGATCATTGATATAAATATTAAATAACAACGGACCTAGAGTTGAGCCCTGAGGAATACCGCAAATAACATCTCTTGACTTGGATTTATATTGATTTACAATTGTATACTGTTGACGGTCAGTCAGGTAACTTGCTAGTAACTGTAATGGTAATCCTCTAATTCCATACTTTTCTAGTTTCTTGATCAGTATTGTGTGATTGATGGTATTATGTGCTTTTCTTAAATCTAAAAAAATAGAACATGTAATAAGCTTTTTATCCATATTGTCAAGTAGCTTATTGTAAATATCTAAAACGGCTTCATTTGTAGAGCAATTTTTCTTAAAACCATACTGGTTTGGACTAATCAAATTATTGCTCACAAAATAATTGTTTAGTTGATCAAGCAGACACTTTTCCAATAGTTTGGCAAAAGGATTTAAAATAGAAATAGAGCGATAATTACTGCATAACTCTCTTTCGCCTTTTTTGAAAATTGGAACAACTTTAGCGGTTTTTAACACTTTTGGAAAATATCCTGTTGATATGCATGCATTAAAAATGTTAGTAAGAACTGGAGCTATAACAGAGCCTGACATTTTTATATACTTTGCAGGAATTCCATGTCTTCCTGTACTTTTTGATGGATTCATAGCTCTGATGTAATTTACTACTTCTTCTTCAACTATTGGTTCCAGAAAAAACGACTTGCAACTACTCTGAATCAAAGATGTGACATTAAATTTGCCATCAATTATAGCTGGTGTTTCGATTGTAGATGCAAGGTTAACTCCTATCTCTATGAAATATTTATTGAACAAGTTACTGATGGCCTGTGGACCTTGTGCACTTTCACTTTTGGAAGCATACATTTTATTAGGAATGTTACTTTTCTTCACATTTTTCAAGTGAATAATTTTATTTATAATTTTCCAAAGCGACGAGGTGTCATGCTTATTATCATTCACTAAATTTTTAATGTAAAGTCGTTTTGCATATTCCTTAATACGAGTCAGTTTATTTCTATAGACTTTGTATTGTGCCCATGTATTACTATCGTTTAATTTAAGGGCTCTTTTGTACAATAAATTTTTTTGCTGGATTGATGTAAGGATTCCTTTGGATAACCATGGTTTGTTTTTTAGTTTTGTTTCCTTTCTGCTTTGTTTTCGTAATGGTGCATGTATGTTTAATGTCTTATGAAAAATGTCAATAAACTTTTCAGTGTAGTTGTCAATGCATTCCTCTTTGATATCACCTAATAGCTCCATTCCTTTAGTTAATTCGTCTAGAAATTTTTCTACTTCAAAATTTTTTGTATCACGAATTAGGGTGACAGTTGATTTTTCACTCTTAAGCAGGCTTAAATTAGAACTCACCATTACTGGCAGGTGATCACTTACATCTTCCACCAGAATAAAGCTTTTGTGTTCACCCACAACATTGTTTGTATAAACATGATCTAAAATAGTTGAGCTTGTAGTGGTTATTCTTGTTGGGTGTGTAATTAAGGGAATGCAACCTAAGCTATATGTTAAATTCATGAAATCTTTAATATTGATATCAGAGTTACTTTTCAACAATTCTGCATTGAAATCTCCTCCGATATAATACATCAATTTTCTATTATTCAATTTTTCAATGGTTGATTTAAAACTCTTGTAAAACTCTGATAATTTCTGTTTAGGGTGTCTATAAATTACTCCCACTATACATTTTTTGTTATTCCCTAAATCTAGTTGAATCCACATATCTTCACAGTTAGGAATGTTTAAATCAAACTCCTTGCAAATTGAAATTGATAAAGACTCCTAAATAAACAATCCTACTCATCCTCATCTTGTAGTTGTGCCTTTGTGGTAAAAATGGTACCCACTTAACTTTGCATTGTATACCTGTAACAATTTAAGTTTGGTTTCACTCATAGCAATGATATCAGGTAAAATATCATAATTTGTAAAAAGTTCATTCAATTTATCAAAATTTGCATTTAAGCTTCTTATCTTCATGCAAAGCAAAGAAAATTTACAGTTTTTGTTAATAATATTGGCTTCGGCCTGTGAGCAGTATTTTGAGTCATTCAAACCAGTATTTAAATCATTTAGTAAGCTTTTTATCTTGTTGTCTGCCAGTAAGCATTTAGCTGGGAAAAACGAATTATTTGTGTGATTAATATCAAAGTTTAGTTTGTCATCATTTCTCATTTCATTTAACAATTGCTTATCATCTAGGGTTTGAAAAGGAAACAATTCACTGTAACAATTTTGGCAGAGGTATGGTTCAGTAGAAGAAAAAAGAGAGTGAAATTTAAGGGGAGTAATGACTGTTGCATTTGAGGTGAATCCATCCATCACAAAACAAAGAGTGTGAAATTTAAGGGGACTAATGACTGTGCATTTGAAGTGAATCCATCCATTACCGAACAAAGAGTGTAAAATTTAAGGGGACTAATGACTGTACATTTTAGGCCTACGCTATGCAGTTGCGAATGGCGTAGCGATAGAGAATTGCACTCAAACTCAAAAAGGCGAAGCTTTGGATACCTGCCATCGCAAATTTTGCAAGTGCGTGTAAAAACTTGAGTTGAAAAAATTGTCTGGTGTGGTTTCAGATTTTATGTTCGTCAGATAAAAAAATGTTGTTGCTTAGGAATAATGGAGTTGGGCCCCTAATGTTATGCACTAATGCGCAGTAACAACAGTGATATACATGATCAGAGGCGTATTTAGGGGAGGGGCATTGTGCTGTGCCCCCCCTTTGGGGTGCCATCAGTAACACATAAATACCTAAGAATATTACGCTAAATTGAATCATGCCCCCACTCCCCGTTTAGTATTTGGGCAGAAAAACGGGCTGAATCTTGATGAAAACTCTTTTTTTTTATCTTAACCTAAATCTGGGCAGAAAAACGGGCAAAATCTGTGTGAAAATTTTTTTTCTATTGGTCTTCATTATTCTCAAATTTCCTGGCCCCCCTCCCTTTCGAAAATCCTGCGTACGCTAGTGTACATGATATCTTGTCAATTGCATTCTCGATGTACAGTAAAATACTGTAATATTACATTAATGGGAGTGATTAAAAAATGAATATTCATTGGCGCATTTTTTATTTTTTATTTGTTAAAGGTTAAAAATAAGGTTTAGGTTAGGCCTATAGGGTTTGATTCGTCATGTAAAGTGTTTTTCTTCGATATAAAACGGTCATTCTTAAGACGGATAAAATTTGCTTTCAAACTTCTCGCAATTTTTGTTGTCTAAAAAAAGTGTTTGCTGTTTCGGAAATAGCCAATATTGGACAGATTACTTCAGGTGCGTAGCCAGAAATTCGGAATGGGGGGGGGGGGGGGGGTGGGCCTGGAGGCGGAGCCCCAGCGCTCGAAAATTTTGCATTTTTTTGCAAAAATAACTTAATTTTAGGGCTATTTTGATAAAAAAATAATGCTGTTAAACCTGGCATTGAAATTGGCTGAGCAAACATGATTAAACTGGTTGCATAAATGGGCTATTTGGGAGGTGGCTAATGGCAAAATTTTAATTATCGTATTTAGGCGCTGGTAAATTATAAAATCGTAGGCGTGTAGTTCAATATAACACACAAGGAGTAATCTATTTCGTTCACACCTTATATTTGGGAGTGAGAGATTGGTAATTAACTAATACTGAATAGCCCCCCCCCCTATTCCTAATTAAGTTTATACTCGTAGTATATTTCATAGGTAGGCACAAGTCCGTTAATCGTTTATCCGTTAATAACGAAGCTAACTTTTTCTTGAACTCGTTAATCCGTTAAAAAGTTTTTTCATGTTAACGGACTAAATTAACTTCCGTTAAGTTCTGTTAACGGACTAAATTATCTTCGATTAAGTTATGTTAATTTCCGTTTAGGTTTTTATCGTTAATATCTTGCACCATTCATTCATCGTACCGGTACAAACCAGCTTGCACTGGTAACACTTGTTGCGTATTAGCACGAGTTTTATAAGAGCGAAGAAAGGAAAGAGCGAGAGAGAGACTTCTTTATTTACCAAGTGACCCGTAAAGCAAAGAAAAAAAAACAAAACTGACACTCTGCAAAACCATACTTCAGTCGTTCGTAAGAAACATCACATTTTTCCAAACTTCTCAAGTGTAAGCAGCAGGGATACGGATAGTTCATACGTGCAGAAAAGTGAGATTAGCAGCGCCCCACGCAAATGTGTGGTTATGATAACATTATCCTAGATACAGATTAGTTACACACTGTTTCTTTAGGCAGAAAATACCAGCGCATCCCTTTGCCTGCACTTAAAACTAACAGTGCAAATTATGCAATACAATACACAGTCACTTGGCAAGGAGACAGTGAAAAGACAAGCAGGTCATTAAGGTCAGCTGCCACCTTACCAATTAGAGTTTTTGATTAAGTAGTGCACAAAGTGAGATATTCACTGCACACATCAAAATGAAACAAATGTAACGAAACACAAACAAAAAAAAGAAAAACAAAAAAGAAAAACAAAAAAACATAATACGGTCTTCTATTCTAACTTAGTCTTAAGACAGTCATGGTTACATAGCTTATTAAAAATGGGATGCAGGTAGGGTGAAACATTATAATTTACACTACTGCTGCTTATCATGTCATCAATAAACAGAATTGATAAGACAATTGATTTAAAACACAACTGTAATGTAAGGTTTTGACAAAATTAGTACGATGCAATCAAATGACATGTTAGCAATTTTACAAAAGCTTTGAAGTGATTGGCAGATTTTACAGAGTTGGCAATTCATTCCAAAATTTAGTTTCACCGATACTGAAGTGATCTTTGGCCCATTGCCTTTTGTTTTCTGGCACGAAAAAAGTTTTTATTAAGTGCCTGTCTCGTACTACAATTATGTATAAAGCGGCATTCTGAATAATAATTTGAGAAAATTTCTGGAAGAGCACTTTGTTTAACATTGTATACAAATTTACATACCTCTACTTTGTATGCATCTTTTATGGTAAGTACCTTCGAAAGAGCATATAGATCAGACACATGCATTTGCCTTACTTTTACAAAGTTAATACATCGTAGTATTCTATTTAGCAAAATTTCAAAAGGATGTTTTATTGATTCTGAGCAGCTACCCCAACAAATCAGACCATAATGTAGTACTGGTTGTACTAAAGCATAAAATACTTTCTTCAATATTGCAGTATCAGTATAATTTCTGAGTTTGTATAGTAGACCACATAATCTAGACATCTTGACAGCTATCACAGCTGTGTGTGGTTGTCATGACAAGACATCATCTACAATTACTCCCAAATATTTGTGAGAATCTACTTGTTCCAGGAGATTTCCTAAAGGTTCAATTTAGATTTATAACTGGATTTAAATTTTGGTGATAGTATCATGTACTTTGTCTTTGAAATATTGATGGACAACTTATTTGCTTGTAGCCACACTTGCATTTTACCAATTTCAAGATTAACATTGTACTCTAATGTGTGGTCTTCTTTAGACGACATAAATAAAAGGGTATCATCAGCAAATAATCTGACATTAAAATCAGAGGCATTACAAATGTCATTTACATAGACAAGAAAAAGCAATGGGCCAAGGACACTACCTTGCGGCACTCTACAAACAATATTGCGCTTGGCTGATACATGATGATTTATTTGTGTAAATTGTGTTCTATTTTTTAGATATGACGTCAACAAAGAAAGAGCATTACCTCTCACACCATAGTGTTCTAGTTTGGTGAGAAGGATGGAATGATTCATTGTGTCAAACGCCTTTGCTAAATCAACAAAGACCCCATAAGTTATTTCCCTATTGTCAAGGTTGTTTCGAAAATGATCACATATCTCAGTCAATGCTAGTGTAGTAGAGTAACCCTCCCGAAACCCAAATTGAAAATCATTAATAACGTTGTATTTTTCAAAAAAATCAACTAATCTCTTATTAATCACTTTTTCAAATAATTTGGATAGTTTAGAGATAGTTTAGAGATAGGCCTAATAGTTTAGAGATAGTTTATTTCTAAATAGTTTAGGCCTAACTATCTCTAAACTATTAGGCCTAATAGTTGAATATCTTAGGCTTAATAGTATAATAGTATAATTTGGATAGTGTCGACAAGATAGAAATGGAGCTCTTTTTTGTGGCAAATAATAACCTGCAGCTTCATAGATCTATTAATTATCGCTGTTCACAATTTCCAAATGTTTTCCGAGTGCAGCTTCGTTAAGTGCATTTGAACTTATTTTTATCTTGAAATTAGATTAGACAGTAAATAACTTCCAAAACACAAAAAGACCACCATAGCAATAAATATTTCCTTACAATCAGCTCAACAGCGTCAATACGTGTTCTAGAAGCAAGTGAATAAAAAGCAATGTAAATTACACGCAAAATGTTAACAGATTGACGGACTTTATTAACTTCCGTTAATTAAAGCTGAAAATAACGGAATAACGTTAAAGGCGGTGAATCACCCAGCCAATTCCAGTGGTTTACAATAGCTAAAATTGAACTATAATTTTTGATATTTTTTGTTTTAATTTTGGGACTGCGGTTGCAAAGATATTCAACAAATACAAAAAGATGTCCCCCCGAAAAAAGTTTTTGGAAACTCTGAGTTTTGATCTTCCCGCCAAAACCACAGTAGGCCTAATGGTTTAGAGAACTGTGCTAGGCCTAATAGTTTAGAGATAGTTTATTTCTAAATAGTTTAGGCCTAACTATCTCTAAACTATTAGGCCTAATAGTTGAATATCTTAGGCTTAATAGTATAATAGGATTACAGTAGGCATTGTAGTTTAGAAAACTGTAGTTTTGGCGGGAAGATCAAAACTCAGAGTTTCCAAAAACTTTATTCGGGGGGACATCTTTTTGTATATGTTGAATATCTTTGCAAACGCAGTCCCAAAATCCAAACAAAAAATATCAAAAATTATGGTTCAATTTTAGCTTTTGTAAACCACCGGAATTGGCTGGATGATTCACCGCCTTTAACGGAGGTGTGAAGTTTGTTAACGGACTAGTGGTTAACGAAGCTAACGTTTTGCATTAACTTGCCCATCTATGGTATATTTGTTGATGACACCTATGTTTAGCATTTTTGCGCAAACAATCAATTTGATTGCTTATTTTTGGCCATTTTTCAAAGCTTTCATATATTTATGAGATTTATTTTTGACAAATTAGCCCTCCCCCCCTGAATATATGTTTCAAAAGATGTTTTAAATCACAATTTTAATTCATTCCCATGCACAAGACAGTCTCAAAAGAGCTAAAAGCGTGGTATTTTTCTTTTTCTACATTTTGGTTGACATGCCAAAGTGGGGGGGGGTTACGCTACTGGATTACTCCTTTTCACAATGTAGCCTAATTTGCGCTGTAAAATAAGTTTTTCGCAGTTTCAAATTATGTTAGCTTTTTTGCACCATATTGGCAGGCAATTTAGTGACTCTACGCAAGCCAAGCAAATGCTAACTGGGCGGCATGCCAAGTTTACAATGGCAATTACCAGTCGGCGTAGCCTAGTCCCGGCTTGCACTTGAGAGTAAACACCAAAAATTATTTTTCAAGTTTCTGCGTTCTAAGCAACAGAAACTCATACTAGTGCCATACAGCACTCTCACAGTTTCACTGTCAGGCTTCAGTACTATAACACAGAGCATGTAAGTCCACTAGCCCCAACGAAAAGTTTGCATGTTGCGCCGGAGATGAAGTACAAAGCCAGAATAATGCAAGGAAATTTTATTCGACAAAATCGATGCACACTTTGCACTTCGCCGGAGTGGCGCAAAAAAAATGAGTTCTAGGTTGGCGCAAAAATTCGGCGCGGAGTATTTGAACTTTCCAACCTGGCCTACTAGTAATTCGCAGTTTGCAACTTTGCATTGCTCTAAGCGTTGATGTGCATGGATTATTCTGTTCAAATATGAATAACATTCCACTTGAGGTTAGTTTTTGCTGTATTGGTTAAGACTCTGGGTTTGTTACGATACAGTATTTATTTTTTTAGTGTTGTGATTTCATTTTGTATACCGTACAACAGTACAATTTTGATGGCTCGTCCTCGTCGTTAGTTTCTTAGTCTTACGGTACTTGTTATTCTTGAGCAAAAAATAAATCTGTCATGTTTTGTTTAAGTATGATAAAGCTAAGTTTAAATTTTTTAACCCCAATGCTGTAAGAGCTTAATTCTTAATAGAATGTGCCTATGCCTATTGTAGCTTTTCTAGTTTTATGTTAGTTAAGATTTTTTTGTTTACAGTATTTGTTAGTCTATCCTGTTATAGAGTCTATATGCAGTTGAATAAAGAAACAAACTTACCGGGCTCTGAACACACTTGACGGAACTACGGTAACTTATGACAATAATCATAGAAAACAAAGCCATTAGCCTAGCCAAATTCTGAATTATAATTAGGCCTATTGCCAGAGTTTGGCATGAATACCATATCGTCTAAAACAAACAGGTGATGGGGCACATAAAATCAGCATGGTTAAATAAATGAAATAAATAAATTAAATGGTTAAGTGTGTGGTTAAATAAATTACCGTAGATAGGTACCGGTAACAAAAATTCCAGCGATGTTATTCCTATTTGGAGTTTTTTTTATCTTGATTAGGCCTAGGCTATTACAGTTATGGTTTGGGTTTAAGTTGTGGTTGAGGTTAGGCTGTATTGTTTTTTAGGCTTATTATGAAATGTCTGCATGATTGAAATGTGCGCCAAGCGTTTTCCTTTAAATAAAAAAAGGTAGTGACTATTTCACCGAAAATTTTCAACTTAGAGAGAATAAAACGAGAATGAGAAATATTCATCCGCGCTTTTTTCATTTGCTTTTTTAGGGGTTAAGATTAGGGTTTAGGTTAGGGTTTGGGTTAGGGTTCGATTTGGGAATAGTTTTAGACTAAGTATTTGAGTTTGCGTTATATTTGAGTCAGAATTAATAAAAAACTAGATAAAAATTTCCGGTGAAATAAAGCCTTCCATAAAAAAAAGGGCAGCACAATGATTTCAGGATTTTTTAACCACAAAAACAAAAGCATACTGCAAGATACAGGATGTTATCAGTATTCTTTATCTATTCAGTGTTGTTATCTCAGACAGTGTTCCCTCTAAGTTTTCACCTTTTGTGAAAATGCCGGAAATAGTGCAAACGTCCTAAACTCAATGTAAAAATGTCGAAAATTTTCTCATCTCTTTTGTCGTGTTTCAATGTGATCTCAAAAAAAAAAAAAAAAAAGGTCACCGTGCCGATGGAGGCATCTTTTTCTCCGATTTTATGTTGATCTCCAAAAAAAAAAGTCCTTCGTCTGAGTTCTGCAAGTTTTCTCTGCTATTTGTGCGACATACCTGAGCGAGGCGCCATGAACTGCAGCTGTCTACGGTTTATGGCGAGAAACAAAAACGCCGGAATTTGCAAAATTTCAGTGCAAAAATGCCGGAAAAAATTTTGCACTTTTCGCACTTTTTTGCGCTTATAGGGAACACTGATCTCAGATCTAAAGCGCAGTGCAACTTCCACATCAAACTTTTTGCTTTAGTTGAAGCACAAATTAATTGCGCTATGTGGAACAAGATTTTTGTAATAGTCATAGTCTGTAGTCCAACCAAACTTATATACTGGAAATTAAATTTCCAAAAAAAATGCAAATTTTGCATGTTTGTGGTTTTATACAGGAGTGCAGTAACCTAGGTAATTTGCGATAGCAGGTCTGAGGTCGGCATTTGTTAATGTTAGAATAAAAATGAAACAAAATTAAGTTAACATGTTAATTGTATGAAATTGTGCTATTAAATATTCACCCTCTCGCAAAAAAAAAGGAAAAGACTTGGCATATGTTTCTTGCTCACTCACAGTTTATAATAAAGCCTGAAAAACCTAACCCTAATCCAAACCAATACCTGTATATACTTATCAAAAAAAAAAATTTATGAAAATGCGTGAATTCATTGGGATCTTTCTTTATTTAACCGTGCACGTTCCGTGCCTGGTGCGCTAAGTCAGTACTGTAGTCTCTTCAAAAAAATTACAAAATAAAAGTGCAATTAATTTGCAACAAATTTTCGAGATGTTACTCTGCAATGCAAATTCTACAATTGCAAAGTTGCACTTTGAGCTTATAAATTGGGTTTTGACCACCTCTGATTATTGCATCTGTTGTTTCTATTGAATGTATATACTTGATCGAAAGGATGAAGGCATACATATGATGGTGAACAGTAAAGCCTTGCTTCATCAAGAGTATCATTAACTGTTACCAGGCTGCAGTTCATTGTACAAGTATGTTCTAGCACAATGGAAATGATTCCGAGATTATAGAGAGCTGCTGTGCAATGTGCAGGCAACTAAGAAATTTTTTGGATTTTGTTCAAATTTTAAAAAATCAGTTTTTTGCTCATGCAATTTTATGATTCTGCAAAAGCAGTAGAAATGCATTTACTCAACTTGACAAAGCATTCAAAATTAAGCAGTTTTACAAGCTTAATCTCTAGAATTGACGTCAATGATCTCAAAATTTAAGAACAAATATGGCTAAAAATAGGCAAAAATGAAAAAAATTAAGATCAGCCAGCCTTAACTCAAAGTTTATCCTACTCTGTACTGGTTGTTAAGAAAAAAACTGTACATAGAAAGTGGGATAATGTTATAATACAATAATGATGGAATGCAATAACCATAAATACAATGAAGTGACTTGGCACACAGAATGTGCATGGTTAAATGAACAGATTCTGGTAACGTCACTCGTTTTTACAAATTTTTGTTTTGATTGTTACAGTTATAGATTTGGGTTCGGGGCAGGGTTAAGTTTATTAGTTTTATAACAAAATGTCTGCGCATTTGGAGCATGCACCAAGTCTTTTTCTACATACAAAGTAACAACTTGTGTTTTGTAAACTGGCTCATTGAGCAAGTGAACACATTAAACAACTGGCCCAAGGCATTGACAATTTCAGTTCTAGCATTTTGAAGCAGAGCTTTGGACAATGCAAATTTTAAGCTTTGATTAGACTTGTTATGCTAGTCTTTAATTTTTTTGCTGACCTATTTTGTGTATCATTTTGAATATTACTTTTTAAAATCTGCTATGTTTTGCTTTCCAATGTGTATCTAAGTGTAATTTGACAGTTTTAATTTTAGTTTTTTTTTGTTTTTTGCAGATGCTCTCTTATATTATGGGCTACCTAGATTTTCCCAGTAGAAGAGAGGCTGCGCTTGTTTGCAGATCTTGGTATGAAAACAAGCATTAGCAACTACTGTACTTTAACATTATAATTTTTTTTGTTTGCAAATACCAGATATTGGAAGTGATGAATTTTTGCATGTTAATGACAAATATCACTTTCATTTTGCGTAACATTACAAAAACCTAGCATATCCATTCACTGAAAAAGTCTTATAAATGATTCATAGAAAACGCTATATTGGAATAGCTCTAAAACAGAATGAAAGTAGCTGTGTACAGCATTTATAAATTCTAAATTGAATCAGTAAGTACCACACCCTGCCATACAAATTAAGTTTGTTTGTAAAGCCAAGTTTCACGTTTAAGGAACTTTTCGAAAACTTTACATTTTGAAATATTTTTATTTTGTAATGCTTGATGATTTTTTTTATATTTATAAGCATTGAGACGCTTCTCTTTATGATTCTTTGTACCAATCTTAGATGCGATATCAAGGATTATAAGTGACTCAAATTCATCCCTCGACTTTAATAAAAAGGTCCTTAGCAATATCAACAGTGCTAACACGCACTTAACTACTAGGTATGCAGTGATATAAACCAGGGCTGCCTAAACCCTGTTTTGCAGGCCGCATGCAGCCTGCGTAAGAAAATTTTGTAATCGACAAGTTGTTTTAAAATGAAGTAGCAGAGAAATTTTGCAAGAAACCAAATAAATTTTCTCCTGTTCTGTTTCATCACCTTCTAAAATTCCTGCAAAAGGCACATCAAACTTAGGTAAAGACCTTTTGTTGGTCTTCTCCTGAATTTTCACCAATGTTAGCATCAAATCTCACTAAGAGTTGTTTTCACTGTGGCTCGTCCCTCAAAAAGTCAAGTCACTGCAGCCTGTTCCTCTTAAATTTAGGGTGCCACTGAACTCCCTGCTATAAACATACAGTTTAATTATGTCATTGATGGAATGAACAAAGCATTTTTTAGAGCAAACAGCTAAAAATTGCAATAAATATGCTATTTGGATTTCGAGCTTATAATGTTATTTTTATCTGATAGCGTATTTATTGCAATTTTTAGCTGGTTGCTGTGAAAAATGCTTTGTTTACATGAACGATGTCATAATTAAAGTGTGTATTCATATCATTGCATATATAGTAGTCAACGCTTGTGAGTAGTGTGATATTGCTAAGGGCCTTTTCATCAAAGTCGAGGGATGTCTTTGTGTCACATATAATCTATGATGTGGTATCTAAGATTGGTGCAAATAGTCATAATCAGAAGCTGACATCTTCTCAATGCTCAAAATTTTGACGATTTACTGCATAAGGGTGCAGACAAAAGGTGCAAGGTGCATGCCATAAGAGCGCAGACGTAAATGGCGCAGGGATAAGACACAAGAGTGCAGACGTAAAAGGGTGCAAGGACATTAGGGTGCAGAAACAAAAGGGCACAGCGACAATGCTGCAATATGCACTAACATTTTCGTGGTTCAGAAAATAATTAAGTACCGTAATCAAAGAAACAAAATCAGTCAATTTTTCAAATAAATTGCAACAAGTAAAAATTAAAAAAAAAGAGAAGATAGATTTCTCCAAACTGTAGATAATGGCTACCTATAGTACTCCTGCATGTGATTGGAAAATGCTTTTGCTTTGCAGCAGGACTGTAGACCAATTATTATTGTTTGCTTAACGAATTAAGTGCAACTGTTAAATGAAAATGCTCAGTACTTGACTTTCAAAACTTAAATAAAACACTCATTAAAAAATAATCAAGTTCGTTTTTTTGATTGCATAATTATTTTCCAAAGCATGAAAATAACAGCAAAAATTGCAAATTTACACCACTCTGCCCTTATGTCCCTGCACTCTTATGTCCTTTTGCCTTTTTGTCCCTGCACTCTTATGTCCTGAGCTCTAACGACTGCGCTCTTATGTTGGGTTATGTAAATTTGATGACTTCAAATTAAATATTTTAAAATTTCTTTCGTAATGTTGATTTTTGTTTTGGCTACCACGTTTGATCTGAGTAAATTTGATTTGATCATGCAACTTCTTATAAAACTTCAACCCAATGCACCTGGATGTCAGTGTTTTTGAACATGCAATGAAAAGTTATGGCTTGTGAAAAAAGGTCTTGGTTGGTTTATTGATTTTAAGCAATACTGGTAGCTAAATTAAGCTTCTACCCATGCAGCTGCTGGTTAAATGTAGATAGTTTTTTACTGACTTGTTATTTTGAAATAACACATACAAGCAGTTAATATACTTCATTATTTTCTCCAGGTATGAAGCAACATTGCACCCATCGTTTTTGAAAAAGACAAAGTACACATTTGATGCCTCCATTTTGGATGATGAGAGACTTTTCAACGACGGAAAGCATGATCTTGCTGAGTGTCTTTGCAAATCTCCCAATCTCCATATTGTTGGACTAGATGAAAACTTCAATGCAAAGTAAAACGTTTGGTTCGTATATGAGATAGTTTGTGCTGTATGAAAATGACTGCAATTTTCATTCTCTAAAAAGAAATTTATTTGGAAAATATTTTGCGATCAAACTTTGGGATATAAGAGTGGAAAACACTAATTTCAGCATTATCGAGTTATTGTACGGTAATCTTGTAGTTCAAATCGAAGTTCAATTTTTCAACCTTTGGTGTTCACTCAGTTAGTCTCATGACTCACAAGCGACTTGCAAGTTTGTATTGAATAGACTTACCCAATACTTTGTAAGAAGGTTTTTCTACTCTAACTAAATAAATTTCAATTTTCTACTCTACGTAAATAAAAAAATTTCAAACAAAAAGAATTAAAGCATTGAGGAAAACTACTTATTTCACTCAACAAGTACACTCAATGCAGATTTCTCAGTTACCAGAAATGGATTATTTATCAAGTAGTTCACCTTTTTTGTTGTAAAATGGGAGTCTTACGTTCAATTACTGACACTGTCAAATCAGTTGCATTAAACACTGAATTGTCACTAACTTGAAACTTCTGTTATGCCGGTAACTTTTTGTATGAAGCTGCAAAGTGTATTACTTTGTAGCCCTGGTCTTCTTAGTTTGGCGCAGAAATGGACCTTTTAACTTGTTGCATGCTTTAATGGACTATTATATAGAAATGAAAACGAATACTTGATTTTTAAATTGATGAAGTTTTAAAAGGGCTGTTTTTTCTCAGATTTTTTTTGAAACTCCATCAGACGGGCATGCGAATTCTTGGACCACATGTTGAACATCTTTCAATGAAAAACTCAAATGTGTTAGAGGGAACTCTTGTTCAAATACTACAAATGTGCCCTAATCTAAAGGTGGGTGGTGTTGTAAAGATTCATGTTGTGGCTTTGTGCGAATCTCACATTTTAAGATGTCTTCATTTATGAACAAACTACACTTACCAAAAACTGTTAGTATCTGATTACTAATAATATGTCGCAATTGCAATTTCTGGGTGGCTGCTTGACTAGAAGACCTGAAATATTGGTCACTTTGTAGTCTCCTGTTGAGATTATTTTTAAAACATATCTAGGAAAATTATTGGTATTGCAAAATAAAGCATTGTGAATTGTAGCTGGAGGTAATGGGTGGACAATGCCACTGAATGTTACGCAAAATTAAATGTACTGAAATTGGATGTTTTATACACATTCGAAATTGCCAAATTAATGCGTTAGCTTATAAATAATACATTACCACTACAATTTTCTTCGTTTTTTTTTCTCCTATAAAAGTGGTACACACGCGCAGATCGAGGCTGGCATCTATGGAGGCATTTACAATGTACATTCCAACATTTTGAACTAAGCGATTACAAAACAGTTTTAAATATTAAGGTGTCAAAATATGGAACTTGGTCCTGGAAAACTTACCAAAATTGCCTTTTAATGGATTTAAAATAAAATGTTAAATATATCTGTTATCTACTTACGATTAAAAAATAAGGAAAATTAAAAGTTGTTTCGTAAAACTTAGTAGCTTGCGCCTGATAGCGCTATTTTTTGAATAAAATAAGAGGCTACTTGAATTGAATTGTTCACAGCTTTTTGTTTTAATTGACTAATTGCTTCCTTTGTTTGTGCTATTGAAAATTAATATGTTTTTGGGCATTTGGTAAATTGCAAATTAACCATTGATTGATAGACTGCGTCATTTTTAATGTTATGGTTTATTTTACTAGGTGAATAAATTATTTCTGTCTGTCTGTCTTCGTTATTAAACTAATTTGTAATTGACAAGTATCATAAACTTTCGTGAGTCTACAATTAAAATGACCTATTCTACTGTATTTTGGAACATAAATACAACATTACATTTCTACAGTTCTAATAAATAACTGACGATCAGTCTAAACTTTTAAATACTAATATGGTAAAAATTGTTTAGCTAAAAGTCCTACTCAAAATTCTAAACGCTCTACTCAAAATTTTCAACACTTTGTTCTTTTCAGAAATTTTGAACCTTTATCGATGTTATAATAGCTCTAATTTTTTCATCGAGTCACCTTGAATAAAATTAACATATTTTGTAGAGCCTGGATTTAAGTGGTTGCAATGCTATGTTCATGTCGGGGGATGCTTTTATGCATAACTCACTCCGCACCGAGGCTGTCAAGAATTGCTTGAAGGACGTCACTGCACTTGGTCTTGCTTCATCTCGTTACATGAATGATGCAATTTTGTGTCGCTTGTTTGATATTTGTCCATGTATTGAATCACTTAATCTCTCCTCCAATAACTTAATATGCAAGTAAGTGCTATGGAGAGCAGAATATTGTTTATTTTTAACGGTTTTGTTGTTTGTTTTCGCAACATCACTATATTAATTTGCTGCTCCAACGTTGCATTGATGGGACCAAAGGGCTTTTAGGTGATTCATAATTTATCATAACACAGCTTCCAATCGTTTGATTTCAGTATCTGATGATTTAATTGTTTTCATAATTGAAGCATAATCACAGTAAGATGTTGTGGCGACCTTACCATCGATTTAAGAAAAATACATATATGAAGTTTGATTAAATTTAGTTTAAAACAATATACGTAGACGACGAATAGAAGAGCTTACTGGAAAGCTTTAGCCTGCATTGTCAATAATTATTATTTAAATTTTATAATTGTAGTGATGCCAGATTTTGTTTTATATTTTATTTCTCATAATTTTTATTGCCATTGGCTTAGTTTTTGTTTTGTGTAAGAAACCAAGCAATTGCATTAATAGCTGCATCAAACTTATTGTTTGTTACGATTTTGTGCGATTGTTTTACTGTGAAAAATCTAATAAGACTTTGTCTACTCTTGGCTTAAAATGACGTAAAAATGTTAGCGTATGAGCATATCCGTGTTTGGTTCAACCAAATGCAACTCGCAAAGATATGCTGTCGCACTAGTGCACAAAATGTACAGTAGTTGGTTTAACTTAGTTAAAATTAGAAATGGATGCTTTTTGTAGGCTTTTTGAGTTAACATCAAGCTTATGTCATGCCGTATTGTTGGGTACACGACTTTTCGGCGCGACCATTTCGGCTCGGACCTTTTCTGCGCCAATATTTGGTGCTTTTTACTAACGCTAACCCAAAGCGCTAATCCTAACCCTAAATAAGTAAACTGTCAAAGAGCACCGAATTGGCGCCGAAACGATCTGTGCAGAAAACGTACGGCAACGAAATAGGTGGCGCCGAAATGGTCGCACCGAAAAGACGTGATCCCGTAATGTTGGAGTTCAATTTCATATTACGTTTTAGTTCATTGGGAGTATCGAAGAAAAACTCGTTGACATTTCTGGTTGTTGCTCAGCTTGTATCATTAAGAGCGAAACAGATCAAACAACTTGATCTGAGTCGAACTTCTATTGTATCCGACACTCTCTCCATGCTGGCCATCACAAAACATCTCGATTTAGAATCCGTTGTGCTTGAAAATTGCAGGTAAAATAATTTGCACGTTTTTCTTATAGTTTTGTTTCAAACAGAATTAAATCTTACACCGACAGATTCAGTCTACTCAAGCAAAAGCAATTCACCACTTGAATTTTTCAAAGCATTTTATATGAATAACTTTGAGTTAGTTCAAAATTTTACTATGATTTCAAAGTCAAGCAAAGTCAGCAAAGTCAACGCTGACTTTTCTAAAAGTCATATCCAAAGTATTTATCGCGTTGAATGAATATCAGTGCTTAGGTGTAACGACGCCCCAACTTGATGCTGTCTATGCAGATATGTTTAATAGCTTTCTTTCGCACCCTTTGGGAACTAGCAACAATAATATTGATTGAATTAGTTGTGACCTCGTTTTTTTCGCTTATTGAATTCCGATTCTTAGTTGCTTAATTTAGTTGAGGGGTCGTATGCACCGGCGTGGATTAACTTCGATCCACGGATTAGCTTCGATCTGCGGATTAACTTCGATCCGCGGATTAACTTTGATTCGCGGATGGACTTTGATCTGCGTATCACCTTCGATCCTTGGATTAACGTTGATCCGCGGATTAACAAAACTTTTTTGGGAAAGTTGAAGCAAATAACCGCGAAAATTTCTACTATAAAGTAATTTTGAAAATAGCTTCTCTGGACTTGCGGGTTCAGTTTATTTTGATCTAATATGATTAACGATGTAGAAAATAGGAAATTGATAATCATCGGATCATAGACTATTTATTAGTAGACTAGAAACAGACGCGCGGAAAAAAAGAGAAGAGCATTGAAGAGAAAAAGGCTGCACTCGCTGCGAAGCTTTTTTGGAGTCACGCGTATTCGACTGATTTGATGGAACATTTTCTTATCTACCCAGTAAACCGAGAAGGAAAAAAGTCACGCTGATTCGACAAATCGGCCATCTTGTAGGAAAATGAACAATGAAGAAAAAAAGACAAAACTATCAGTTTCCAGTCTACTAATAAAAAGTTAATGCTCGGATCAAAGTTAATCCACATTGGTGCATACGACTACTAGTGTAGCAAAAGCCAAACTTGTTTTGCGTAAGGTAGCCAGCCACTGGCGCAGCCAGAAATAAAAAAAAGGGGGGGACAAAATTTTTTTTATGATTAAAGCATAATGTAAATCCGAAAGGTTTTGGCAAATTGTAACAAATCACAAATTTTTAGCGATAGTAGGCAGAAGTCTTGCCGTCGTTCATGCAACAGACGCCTGAAAAAAAAAACAAGTAAATGAAATAGAATACAGTCAACCCTCGATTTAACGGACCTCGATTTAACGGACTTCTGATTTAACGGACTTCGGATTTTACCGTTCCGTAAGCATAGACTGCTGTACATGTAATTGTTACAAGCGAAAATCAATAGCCGACGAAACGAGAAATCGTGCTACGTTGTCGCAGAGACATGATGATTCCCCGTTTACTTGCATTGTGACATCACAAGACGTATCAGTCAGCTTGTTCAGCTTGTAACAGAGTGAGGAACACTGCGTTTTCGTTTAACGGACTTTTTCCAACAACGGACTGTCGTTGGTCCGCATTTGTCCGTTAAACCGAGGTTTGACTGTAGAAATAAAGTGGTTTCACCTGGTTTTACGATTTCATTTTATTCGACAATGCAACAGCGGACGCAAAAAACACGTTTTCTTCACATAGGTCGTAGGCCGTACGAGAAAATCGCTGATTGCCGTAATTATTCAGGCAAGCTGGCATAATAATTTCAACTTTCAAATGCAATTTATTGTTACGAATTAGGAACAACTGAGGCGAATTCGCAAAAACATACAAACAATTCCCGCCTACACCCAAAAATAATTGGTTTGCCAATAGAAAGTTTCGTTAATTGATTATTCTACTGTTATTATTACTGTTGGTAGAGGTAGGAATCTAGGCATGAAGCAGGAATAATGGAATAGCGATCGAGCATTCCTTACATGCGGTTAATTATTAGATTAAATTTTGCGAATCTAAACGCGGCTATCGCTAAAAAATGATCTCAACGAAATATTATGAGTTTATTTGCACAGCACGCCCGCAAACAAAATCTGGTTCGCGCCAAAAACTGCTTGGATTGCTTCCATAGCAAATTTTTAGACCCGGTTTATACTGTGCTTAAAATCATGAACGTACGAGCGTATCGTTGGTTTGTTTGAAACAACTGGCTGCTTGTTCGCTGGAAGGGCGATACGCCGGGCGCACCCAATTTCGGTTTAAAATAAACTAAAGGTGAGCTTTTGCGCTCATGATTTTACGCACGGTGTAGATCGGGAATAGGCAAACGGAGTCTGCGCGACTTTTTCTCGCAACCAGCGCACTCAGTTTAAACTTCGACACAATTTGGACTACGTCGCCGAACTCGCTGCTCTGATAGACGAGAACACTGTTATAAACAATATGCGGACACGGAAATTTATCGAAAAAGATTTCCTAAAAATAAATTGACGTATTATTCACTTTAATAGACATTTGACATTGCGTAGTTTGAAGTTGTAAGAATAATTCAAACCAGCCGATCACTCGTTCCCCCAACTCCCAGCTGCAACTAAAACCAAAGGATCAAGCTGACATCGTAGTTGCGCTTTTTGTAAACTACAAAAACTTTTTGAGCACTAGTACATTGATTCCGCCGTTTTTGAGGTGAATGGGCTCTGTAGACTGTTGATCTAAATGTAGGCTTGCATAAGGCGGTTTAGACCACTTACGTCAGATATTTTTTCAACGAAAACGCAAAAAAAGAAAAACAGGCAACATGCATGCAATCAAATGACGGACCTAATACAGCATGATAAAAAATCAGTTTTGATGTTAAAGATATATGGAGAGTTGTTCTCTTAGAAGAGATTTGCTTCAGCAATTAGTGATTTCCATACGTTTTTAATTCAAATACCGGTGTTACATAAAACCCCCAAGGGAACCACAAGGGTAACAGAGATATCGCAACTCCGGGCGGGGAACCATAAGGGTAACAGAGATATCGCAACTCCGGGCGGGGAACCATAGCGATTCAAATGGAAAACGAGAAAACAATGTCGATCAGCAAGCATGTGATCATCGACATGCTTGCTGATCGACATTGTTTTCTCCTTTTTTTATTTCAAATATTATCGACATTTATTAGGGTGAAGATACGACTTGACAATGGTGACATTTAATTTGTGGACTGATACATGTCAGATGTCGGCCGCCCCAAATTCTCACAGTATCTGGTTCTACTTGTTCCATTTTGGAAAATGACGAGTTTTGCAACGAAATGGATTGCGTTTTTTGGTGCAAAATTCCGCTACTTTCTGCCTCGTTTGCGCTCTCCAACAAAAGCAACGTTATGCTGACGAGACATTATCATTCAAAGACACCGCGA
Organism: Trididemnum nubilum; assembly: GCA_963965965.1. Lineage (NCBI taxonomy): Eukaryota > Metazoa > Chordata > Ascidiacea > Aplousobranchia > Didemnidae > Trididemnum > Trididemnum nubilum. Next base: position 31,664,237 of record OZ014480.1, on the reverse strand, counting down.
TGCGGGCTACGCAATGATCGAACATTTTCATTACATATCATTAAATATTAACACTCACAATACAAGCATTCCACCTCTCCGGTATTGTTTCTATCCTGAGTCAGAAATTCTTGTTTCAATAGAATCAAGTTTATATGCGCGATTGTTATATCAATGTGACATAATAGATAACTTTTTCAATCATAATTACGAAAATTGATTTTTCGATTGTAACTCATTTCCACTGTTGCGTTACCAACGATTCACTTTGCCTTTTTGCTGCAAACGTTTTTTCAACCCGAATATCTCAAAAACAATACAAGCTAGAGGGCTGAAATTTTTGTGCAAGATAAAAAAGCTAATCACTTTACAAAAAATTTTCAAAAAATGCAAAAGTTTTGACGTTGCTTATTTGCAACTCAGGGTAGAATTACACTTGAGTTGAGCGTTTTTTAATCAGTTTTTTGATATTTTATCTTTTTTTAAATAATTTTTGTGAAATTGTGCGCTTTCAAAAGGGGGGGGGGGACTGGTCCCCCTAATCATCCCCCTGGCTGCGCCGGTGTAGCCCGCCATTCATGACTCTTACTGAATTCAGTTCATGATTTCAGAGAATTGACAGACAGAGGAGTTGTGGATTTAGTTTCGCACCAGCGCAACATCACATACTTGAACTTGTCGGGTAGTCTGGAGATCGGAAATGCTTCGGTGCTTGCAATATGTGAACATTTACACAAGCTAGAAGTTTTAAAGATTAGAAAATGTGCTAAGGTAACATTAAATTTGCATATATTGTTATTTTCCCGTTTTTATACTCTTGTATATAAAAAAAGTATGGTATCTACTTCAGCACAACAGTTCACTAGTCACAACGTGATAACAGTCTATTCCTATTCAGTTAGTCTTTAATAATTTGAAGTCCAGCAATTGAATGCAATCTCTGTCGTATGCTATGGTTTTGTCCTGAAGTAACTAACTGGCTTATGGCTAATACAAGAGCAACTTTTTAAGCAAAAAACTAGTTCGAAAGCTCCGGTATGAATTGTTTTTACCATTTGTGCGCTGAAGATATGGCAGTAATAGTAACAGTTTTGAGAGTTAATGAAGAGGAGCTACAATGCAAATCGCTGCAAACAGTGCCGTTTGTTTCAGTAAACTTAAAACGTACAAACAATACCTATTTGGATTTTTAAAACTGTATTGATGGTTTGTCTGGCCTCTTGAAAAACTGTTAAGATTTTTTATATTTTTAGTCGCAGTTTATTACAATTTTTACTCTAGAGTTGGAAGTAAGATTTAACTAACGTGCAATGGGCCAAAATTTAAATAAAACCAAAATAAAAAGATATCGATTTCAGCACTAAATAGGGCCTTCATCGGTCTAAAATAAAATAACTTCTCTAAAGGCCAAACAATCAGGAAGTCCCACACCAAGCTTTCGCAACCCTCCTAAACTATTGAAACTGGTCAACAAAAAACCAGAAAGTCGGAAGCGGAAGCCAGGTGAAGGAAAAACTACCAGCCAAACTGAAAAAAACCCGAAATATACTGTTGCATGAAGGTATAAGGGAGTGTTGTTTAACATTGATCCTTTTTTTGCTTCTCGCAATTCATAGGTGACTTCGGCTTCAGTAAAGCAATTATATAAACTTAAAAACCTAGTCGAATTGGACGTGTCGGAATGCCATGAAATTAACATGGCTGGCCTCCATAGTGGGTTGGACGAAATGGAACAATTACGTGTATTAAAATTAAAGTAAGTTTGTTTTAATAAACAATACAATACAACTCATATGCAAGATTACAAACCACATTGCTTTTTAAATGTTACAAAAGCAGTGAAGTTTTGTTTTAAATAAATTTACTCTAAATTGACTGGGGTAAAGCTGAATTACGGTCCCGGTATATAGTGAATTCGGCTGTGGTTGCTAGTAGAACTAAGCAGCAAAATTGTTAGTCGGGTATTGTAGATAAATCAATTCTGTAATTTGCTGAATTAGTCGGCCATTTCAATAATCCATGCTAGGCTTGTGATTACCATTTGCTCCAAATTCTTAAAAAAGTAGTTATCGAATTGGTCGAATTTTGAAAATTGTTTGTCCGGGTAGTTTAGCATTTTTTTTATTTGTGAAATTTATGTGCATTGCTCCAATTTAGTAATTGCAGCAAATTACATTTTTATTCACCAAGTTGACGTGGCCTGGAGACAGTGAAAGGATCTTTTAGGCCTTTGGAGTCAGCTGCAGCTTCCCAGCTGGTTACCACACGCAATGGAGGCTTTGCACTGTCCTTTTTATTGCTGAACGTCAAGCTAGAAGCTGTTGAATGCCTATTTTTTAGTCTTTGGTATGATCCCACCTTGAATCGAACCCGAGTGTAACATTTCAGTAGCAGATGCTCTCTCCTCGTGACCACTGGTTGAGTGATTGTCGCATTGACTTTAAAAGCATAATTGTTACGTCACAGGTCACAAATACATCATTTGTATATTTGCTCATAATTAACGTAACTCGTGACAGTTTTTTATGATTGATTACTTAGCAAACAAACAACAGGCCAGTTTGGTTGCATTTTCTAATTCCATGGTTTAAAAATGGCTGAAGGTTTGATTAGATAAGTAAGTGTTGTAGTTCTGCTTTTTAGTTTGGCCCTCGATCGTACCTTTTTACCAACTAGTCAGAGCAACAATCACCAATCCAATGCTATTATTTCACATGCAATATTTAGCACTACATTGGTTGCAAGTTCATGTCCACGCTTCCCACCCACACGTATATGTAGTATTACAAATACTATTAATGGACAGCGGTGCAAGCGAATCTTTTGTCTTTAAGTAGAGCCCACTTTCACACTGCGAATGCTTCATTTGAGCCCATTAAAACGGTCACTCCTACATTAGTTTTGTTTAGTTACTGGACGAACTCAAATAAGCCTTTCAAAGTACTAGAATACGTTTCACTTTGATAGTCTTCTATGCTATAGTTGTTCGTGGGATAAAAGTGACAAATAAAAATAGACAACTCCAGACGACTGAATTTGAAATCTAAAATTCTCTGGTTTAGGTGTTGCAATTTATCGCGGTTTAACGAGTCATTTTTCCTGCCACTAACAAGCAGCCACCTTCACAATGGAACGAATGGTAACAGGTAAATTAATTTTGTGTCTTGTGTGTAGTATTTCCTCAGCAATTGTTGGTCCACTAGTCTTACACGATAAAGCGTATTACTGGTGAATGTTGGACAAAAAATTGCTCTGCGTTGGTGTGGCCTGACAGATGCAGCGTCTCTGCTTCTTACGAGCGAACGAACTGGTGAGAGTAAATTTTAGCAGATTCACTCGACGAAAAAATGTTTATTAAATATATTGGTAGCTTTACTAAAAGATTTAGATTCCTGATTATTAGTCAGTCAAATTTTTTGTGATCGTGTCTACTGCTACAACATCTCGCAAGAATTGTACTCTGTACACCAGCATAATTTTGTTGCTGTCTGTTTGTTGTAGATTGGACTTCATTGATTAAGTATCCGATTCTAACTTTTGCAAGCTCATAGTCTTAACACTTGTTCTTAAAAGTAAGGAATCTTTGTTCATATTGACCTTGCACTGGAAAAGTTTAGCAAATTTAATCCACGTCTGTACCAATAATTTTTTAGTGCGGAAACTTCGATGGTGGACGGCGTAATGACGTCATTTCCGCACCATCCTGCACCCATCTTCCTCACATACGCACTTCAACATCTGGACATCGGCTCGTCCCACTACGTCGATGATGCGACGTTACAGGTTAGCTTTATGTAAAGTCTTTACTAGACTTGATCAGCTGACGCATTTGATAAAGCGCCTGCTATTGAACTGGCAGATTTGCGTTTGATTTAGAGACTGATCAAACTAAAAAAAAACTTTTGAAATTCGTACCAGTGTTCAGCAATTGAAACGGCGGTGTTGAGTTCTCGCTTGAAACGGCAGACAAATAACAACTCGGCTCAAAAACGCCAACTCCCTTCATAGTTCCTTGACCAAGACGTTGGTAAATACCGAAAATTACCGGAATCGCAATCATTACGTTTCTCCACAATCGACGCAATGACTGCCATTAGAAAATGGATTCAACTACCATTTTCAATTAGTAGAGTTTCGAACAAAGACTGGATGTCAGTGGCATGGTATTTCAAATTACTAAAACTGTACAGTGCACATCGCCATTGCTCAATGGTCATCTTTTCTTGCAATGCAGTTTTTAACTCCGGCTGCTAACACTAATGAACTTCGTTGCGATTTCGAGTAGAATCGAATGGAATTCCGATCAGTGGTCGAGTGGGTAGAACGTCTTCTATTAAAACTGTAGACTCGGGTTCGATTCCCGGTCGGTTCAAATAAAGAATTAAAACAGGTATTCACAGCTTTCCTGCTTGACGTGCAGCAATGAAAAGGGTCAGTGTGAAGCCTCCACCGTGTGTTGTAGAAGACAGGTGGGCAGGTGGCAGCTTGACTCTAGGACCGAAAGGTCTATTCGCTGTCTCCTAGCCTACGTAACTTAATGATTAAAGATGTTGTTACAATATTGTTTCACAATCAGAAGATGAGAAGTCGTACCATTTAAATTGCTATATCACGACGCCAGTTGTATGGTTTGAATTGAGTTAAGTATGGAAAATAAAGAGGGATTAATTTTGTGAAACAAAAATATTATGATGCTTTTCTCTGTCACACAGGCTGTCTGCATTCATTTAACCAACTTAGAAGTTCTCAAATTGTCGTGGAGCGTTTCAATCACAGACAAAGGTTTGCTTGGTCTCACACCAGATCGCTCTCATCTTCTTCAAACTGAAGCAATCACAGACGATCAAAAACTAGGTAAGTGCTATACAAAATATTTAATCTGTGGTTGATATCAGGTAAAGTACTTGACAACGTAAAGTAAGAAACTACGGTCGTACACACCAATGTAGATTAATGCTGATCCCAGGATTATCAGTTTTCTATCTAAATCTGTTGCGTTAAAATTTACAAACTGATTTCGCAAGTTTAGCAAAGTTATCCATATATCCTCGAATTACATCTATCCACGTATCCTGAAATTACATAATTATTTTGCAATTTACGCGGCCGTTAGTCCAAACTTTTTCCCAAAGTTGAAGTAATATACAGTGGTGTGCATACGATACCTTGCGTCGTTAATTCTGATTACTCTAACAATTAATTTTTGCAATTTTGCTACAGCTGTTGTATGATGATTATTGATGATTAGTTGAATGCGCAATGAAACAGAGATAGTTTCTTGTAGATTTGCACTAGTCCAATAAGTCCGTGATAGTAAAGAAGAAGAGAGAAGAAAGCGACAGCTTATGCAACGCATCTATTAAATCCAGAGACAAAGGTGTTTGAAACTACTTGACATATTCATTAGGGTGTTGCAGCCGCCCCGTTAATTTGAAAATTTTATCGTGGCAACTTTTACTTTTGCTCAAGTTAAAGGCTTCGCACGAAAACCCTTTTGGTCAAGTTTCGTAAAAATTTGTCAATGTTTGGGGGTTGCACAGTGACATCAAAATTTTGGCAATTTCAAAAAAAAGTTTTTTTTCAGTTTAAATGTTTTTGGGCTATAAGTTGAACCTGAGATCACTTTTGATCATTTCTACTATTTTTGGAGTTGTTGTTTAGTACGCAGCCAACAAGAGAACTTCTTAAACCAAAGTTATAAAAAGTTGCATTTTGGAACTACTGCCACAAGCATAATCAATACCAAGTTAATCAATAGTTTTCTAATTAAACAATTAATTTCATCTGGCTCTAATTTTAAACTGAAAAACGCTCTTTATTGTTTTTTTACTCAATGTCAGTCTTCTTTTTATTCTAGACAGCTGTGTTAACAAAGAGCATTTCATTGATAAGCTGTCATTGTTTCCGTTTCTTTTCTTTGACAGCCAAAGTTTTTCCCTTATTCTCGATTCTGGTTTTTCAATCAGACATCATGCTGTGCAAAAAAAATTTTTTTTCTTCATTTTTCAATCATGCTGAGGCGTTGGTTTGATGACCAAGATTTCATATGTTGTGTTCAATTTTTTTTCAATGTTTGAGAAATCTTGGAAATATGGCAAAGATCTTTTTGCATGTTTTGTCGACATCGGAAAAGTGTAATATGATTGCCTTTCTAAGTTTGGAGGGTTCTGCAGGAGAATGGCGTTGATGTTCAGTTGTTAGATGCCATTAAAAGCGGTTGAGTAAATGGCAAGCAATCAAAGCTTCCCACATTGGCGTTGAACTCCGGCAAGGGTGCGTTTTGTTTCTCTTCCACATTATTTATATGAATTGGATCGATAACTGCAACCAAGTTTATGAGTTTGCCACGATAGTTAATTGAAAAATCAGTTGTCTGCTTTGTGATGATGATTTGATTCTGCTTCCACAGAATTTGGCCTTCAGCGGACATTAAATAGATTTGCAGCTGCTTATGACACTGCAGGAATAAAAATAAGCGCGGTCAAAACTGATAAACTTCATGTTTCAAGAAACACTAATCAGTGTTTGTTGCAACTGAATGGAGCGACACAGAAGAAACAAGTATACCAGTTCAAGTATCTTGAGGTTGCATTCACGAGTGACGAAAGGCTTGACGAAAAACTGGATATCCGAATTGGCAAGGCAATTGCAATAAAGAGAGGTTTGCAGTGTTCAGCTGTTGTTAGACGAGAATTGTCTAAAAAAAGCAAAGCTCCCAATTTGCGAAAAAGTCTTTGTCCCTTCTCACCTACTGGATCTCGGCATGATCATCTCTGTATGATCGGTAATGACTGAAAGGGTGCGATCGTAAGTGCAATCGTCCGAAATGAGAATTCTCAAAAAAATCAAAGGAGTTACATTATTGACAAGGTGCGCATCTCTTGTGATTCGAAAATCTCTAGACCCGCTACTTCTCCAAATTGAAAGATCTCAGCTTAGATGGTTTGACCATGTAAGCAAAATGTCTCAGGAAAAACTTTGAAATAAGCTTTACTTGCCAAAGCAAACGGGAAAAAAAACAGTTGGACGACTAGAACTACTAAAGATGAATCAATATTACACTGATAATCTTGGGAGGAATTGCTTGGGACTTCATCCAAGCGAAATGATGGGGGTGATAGAAGACCGTGAAGTGTGGTAGCTCAATCTCAAGCTGCTGCCCCCCAACCCTCACGGAAGAGAGGGCAATGAAGAGAGATTTTTCCGTATGGTTTTGAATAGTTTTGCTTGCTTTTCTGCTGTTTGTTCTGTTCAAGTTGCATTTGTACAAGATTTTCCTTTCATCTACCAGATTCTTTACTTCCTGAATTATTTTTAATTGACGAATTGTAGGAATTCCAGCTTCGTGGTTGGGAAAACATGTGCTTTTGATCGTATTGTCATCAGATCTAGAAATAGTTCCTGGCAGCCAACTTCGAAAATTTACAAATCTAGTAATGGTATATTGCTAATAGATTTACTAATGTTCATGTTTTGTAGAGCTTGTACTCAGTAGATTGCACTCAACTCCGTATCTCACAGACAAAAAATAACAAATATGGTTTTAGTAAGCTGCTGCTCTAACTATAGTTAAGTTAGGACAGCAGTTTAATAGATTTCAATAACTAGGCCTAAAGCATAGTCTGCACCGTCATTTTTTAAGAGGTAGCTTGTAAGCTATGTTTTACTCTGTTTTACACAACCAGCCAAAACAGATGCTTTAGGTTTAACTCAAACGGAATTTCTGTTGTAGTTTCCCAGCACAGAAACGTGATCAATTTTGACGACTACTAATTTTGAAAGAAACAAACAAAAAGCGTAAATGTAAACAGTTTTAGAAGTTGTAGTGAAGTTTTTTTGAATGTGTTAGACCAAAAGTAAATGTTCAATTTTGCAATGACTCATTAGTAGCAATGATTTCACATAGCACCACCTAGCGGCACAAAATAAAACAAATACCAAAGCATGGGTAAAAAAGGTCTCTGTGCGACCCTTAAACCTCAATTTTTTTTCTCAAACTGTGTATTCTTGATTTTCTTTGGCAACCTCCTATTTTGAAGAAGGTAGCAAAAAATCCGAAGATATCGGGGTAACTGCAACACCCTAAAGTTCATTGTTCAAGTTTGTTATTATTTTAAGGAAATGACGCTTTTACTGAAGTAAGGTGCTGGAATATGTTAGGAAAGCTGCAGAAGTAGTATGAAACAAGGAAAGAAAGACCAAGAAGGAAAGTGGAATCATTACGGCCAAGTGGAGCAAAGCAATGCTTTTTTTTATACCTTCCAATAGACTGTCAAAAATCTATGGTTTATTTTTATAGCTAAATTTTTATCAAGTGGAAAATACAGCCACAACCATGGCCATGGTGGATTGATAAAGCAACCAGGAATGGAGTTTCGTCCTGGTATGTAACCTGCGTAATCGTGTATACTGCTTAACATCAAATCAACGATTAACAACGGTTATGATTAAGACAAATTTATTATACAATTATTAGAAAAATTTATTCAAATTTGTTATAATAATTTAAATAATTAAGACAAGACAAATTTATTTCGTCGCTCATTGCAGCACGTAGCAGAAATTGATTAGCATTCGTTTGAAAAGGCGACAAAGAAGTTGCTAATGACCTAACGGCCATGGTGTCAAGCAACCATCCTCTTTGTCTGAGAGGCAATTTATGTCAGTATCATAAATATTTTTTTTATTACTTTGTCTAAGTGATTTGCGACATTTGGTGATTTCAAAAAAACTACTTAGCCTCCTATTTAGTTCACACATAATAATCTGTTTGTACAAAAAGCGCAATTTGCAAATTATGCATCCATCTTTCCTACAATTTGAAGCTTTAACAATAAACACCGCCAAAACATCAATTGACCAAGTTCATATTATAATTGATGGACCGATTTCATCGTCTAGTTATTAGTTATAGCGTTTGAATCCATTATTTATATTCAAGTGGATTATGATCGGATTTATTAATTATAATTTTTGGATAAAATGTCATATAAATTGAATTGAAGAATGCAGTCTTATTTATCGACAAGTGAGAACATGATAACATAGTTAAAGCAGAATATTCGAATAAGTGATTATCTTTCTGATCTTAACGCTTAGATTTGCATAATTTCTTTTTATTTGATTTGTTTGTGGTTATTTTGCTTGTGCTAGTACGTTGACTTGATATTTCTGTTTATCTTTGATATTATAAAATCAAAAATTAACTTAGCTTTTGATTCAACCATTAGTATGCATTGTGCGCAAGATTAGGGTTTAAGAAATTTAAGTTCTAATGAAAATTAAAATTGAAATTAATCGTTATTAAAAATTTTTAATTAAACGCATTTGAAAACTTAAAATCATACAGTACATACATAGAACTAATATAATTCAGAAAAAAATTCAAATTCAATCTAACTTTATCGTTAACCGCCTTGCACGAGTTCAGTGATCCTAGGGAATTGCTGTTGGTTTTGCTGTCTAATTGCAACGTGCAAACCCAAACTTTGCCGCAAAACAGTGCAAATTTGCGGCTGGAAAAAGTGAAATTTTTTCATAATTAGATGTTCAAATTTATCGAAAATTTTCCTGCGGATTAGAAAAAATTTTAAATTTAATCGTATTCTGCTCATGATTGATTGGCTTATTCATAGTGCGCATCTTTAGAGTTCCGATTTCTGGCTACTACTTAAAATCTATGTCTTGTGTTGCAGAGAAGCTTGATGTCCTCGAAAGCGAATTGATGAAATCAATGGAAGCCAGAGGAATAATCCGGCTGAAGAAACTGCGGCAATTAACCCTGGCTAATTGCAGGAAGTTGACTCCCATCAGTTTGTTGCGAATATTCAAGTAAACCACCGTTAACTTGGTTTCTTGTTTAAGCAGTAATGTGAGAAATGCTGTGTTTTTATGTTGATATTATGGATTGTTAGTACCGTCTTAATTGCTCGTGCTAAATCTTTGCAATGAAAGCAAAATATGACTTGTTCCTCGACAAAGATAATAACACTAGTCATCCGTGCTTATGAACCAGGCACTCAGCGCCTGTCTCACCACACCAACGCATAGCGACTGTTTTGAGTTCTGTTTGCAAGTGTAACGTCAGAATGGGCGACAACAATGGGTAGACTGCTTGGCCTTGAAGTTGAATAAACGTTAAGTATCTTTCCCAAGGATACAACGGCTCATTAGCAGATCAAGATTCGATCCGGTAGTCAGTAACTTTTGGTTACTAACCGGAAAACCGCGGTAAATCGTAGGCTTACAGCAAGCTCAACGAGTGAGCGTGTTCGCTGTTGTGTGTCTTCAAGATTGTGTGTCAGTTTCTTGCTGTTAGGCATTACTTAACCTATTTTGCACTTTTATATTGCAGCTACAAAGGCGGTGCGTTTCCGTATTTGAACAGCCTCGATTTGGGAATGCTCTCTCAGGCAGTCAACGATGACGTCATCAGATCGCTGTCTGCATCATCACGACTAAGATGGTTGTCTCTTGCGTTTTGCGGTCAGGTAAGATGTGATCTTGTTTGGAACTAAAACCCTATGTAATGCAGCTATAATGTGGACGTGGACGTTTCGATTGTTAACTTGTGCAATAGGATGTTTCATAATTTCACCTTTTTTGAAATTAAAAATGCTTGGGGTCTCATCAGATCGGATTTAGGCCATTATGAAGAAATAAAAATTTTTTTTCGATTACTCGTTGTTTCGAGGGTGTCCCGCCCCCCCAAAGTTTGATATTTTTGGACGCATGGAAATTTTTTTGACAAGTGCGATATCTCCTTAACAAAACCAGATAGAGAGTAATGTTTGGTATCAAAATTTACAGAATGGTCGACTTCCTATCTGTAGTCAATACATTCTTAATCGCTAGCTCCAACAGAAACGGAGTTATTTACGAAAAACTGTTTTAGCACTCAGTAAAGCTAAAGATAAGATAATATCAAGTCAGTACCGACTTGGCATAAAAAGCAAATCAAATTGCAAAACAGTCATACGCAAAAAGAAAAAAATCAAACAGTTTTTGGAACGAAAACAACAAATGGGACATCTCATTACACGCTGCCCTGCATTTATACTGCTCAAGAGGTCCATTTTGGGATGCTCTTTGGCTCCTAAAGGTACGATACGTCGATACAGGGTTTTAAAATGGCTGGAAATTTTGAGCGTGCAACAAAGTTTCTTACCTCCCGTGGACGATTAGAGAAACAAAAACAACAAAACGAGTACAGTAACAACGGCAAAAAACACATCAACCGGAGCTACACATAAGTACGAACGTAGACAAACATCTGTCTGGTTTCTTCGTGAAGAATTATCAAATCTTTTTGCGATGCAACAAATCTTTCAGCTAGCCTATTTCTCTTTCATTGCAGCGATTATGATTATCGATAGATTTCCAAAATTTGGCTGAGCCAAACGAGATGCATGGCGCGGTTTTACTGGAAATGGTAAAAAGTCTCTTAGTTTGGCTCGTCTCGTCAAAAGCAAATCTTCAATTGCCACTTCTTCCGGCAGTGAAGTAAGAGATGTCAAAACTTCCTTGGTTATTGGTAGATTTTCAGAGTAGACACTTAGAGCAATATTATGTGGCGAAAGCCAACTCTTTGCGTACTGCAAAACGTACCGCTTCACTCCTTAACACACGTCCGAATTAACTGCTCCAAAAGCTAACAAGAAATCCCTTTGAAACAATGTCACAAAAGGACCCTCACATGCGTGTGGTTTAAGATGTGTCATCAGAAATGAAGGCAAATATACAGAAAAAATATATGACACAAGCCTTGAGAGTTTTGTCTTTACAGTAGTAAGATCGGAGGAGTGAAACAAAAGCATCCGCAGATAACCGTGTGCAGCAGTCAACCAACGAGAATGATTAATCTCTTCTTGTTTATACCAGAGTATACTTTTGAGATTGGCTGGTATATCCATAAAAAGTTTACGAGACAAAACCAGCAAGCACATCTGGTCGCTTCGAAAGCCTGCATTAGCGCTGTTTCTCATACTTTTTTGTTTTAGAAAACCAGCAAAGTTTGTTTTGAAGATGTAGCTTAGCAATGGGGGTAATGCGCACGTCTAGAGCTTCTCTATCAATCAAAGTCTCCGGAGAACCACTAGTGATAGACTTGATTTTGTTTAAAAGAGCGCCTTCTACCACTGTATTTGGACCTTTGCTTTTACCTTCAACCTCATCAATAACGTGAGATAGATAAGTTTCATTTATGTGACTTTTTACCATTTCCAGTAAAACCGCGCCATACATCTCGTTTGGCTCAGCCAAATTTTGGAAATCTATCGATAATCATAATCGCTGCAATGAAAGAGAAATAGGCTAGCTGAAAGATTTGTTGCATCGCAAAAAGATTTGATAATTCTTTACGAAGAAACCAGACAGATGTTTGTCTGCGTTCGTACTTATGTGTAGCTCCGGTTGATGTGTTTTTTGCCGTTGTTACTGTACTCGTTTTGTTGTTTTTGTTTCTCTAATCGTCCACGGGAGGTAAGAAACTTTGTTGCACGCTCAAAATTTCCAGCCATTTTAAAACCCTGTATCGACGTATCGTACCTTTAGGAGCCAAAGAGCATCCCAAAATGGACCTCTTGAGCAGTATAAATGCAGGGCAGCGTGTAATGAGATGTCCCATTTGTTGTTTTCGTTCCAAAAACTGTTTGATTTTTTTCTTTTTGCGTATGACTGTTTTGCAATTTGATTTGCTTTTTATGCCAAGTCGGTACTGACTTGATATTATCTTATCTTTAGCTTTACTGAGTGCTAAAACAGTTTTTCGTAAATAACTCCGTTTCTGTTGGAGCTAGCGATTAAGAATGTATTGACTACAGATAGGAAGTCGACCATTCTGTAAATTTTGATACCAAACATTACTCTCTATCTGGTTTTGTTAAGGAGATATCGCACTTGTCAAAAAAATTTCCATGCGTCCAAAAATATCAAACTTTGGGGGGGCGGGACACCCTCGAAACAACGAGTAATCGAAAAAAAATTTTTATTTCTTCATAATGGCCTAAATCCGATCTGATGAGACCCCAAGCATTTTTAATTTCAAAAAAGGTGAAATTATGAAACATCCTACAGTGCAATGATCAACCCTAAAAAAGCCAACAGTACGTTACGTCACAACCTAATTTAGGAGGTTATAATGACACAAATCGCAAGTATTACGACGTCGTAAACTCTTCAAAACAAACAAAATTTACGATGTATGATGAAAAAACAAATGGGTGCTTCTTCGAGGTAAAATTTTAAAGCTTCTTACCCTCATTAGTTTGTGAAAAGCGGCCGATAATTGATTACTCATTCACAGAGGTCGCCTGTATGGTGATAGGTCCTCAATGGGTTACCCTTTGATTAGTGTCAGAAAACACTTTTCTTCCGGGTTCTCCAGCACATGAGAGGGAGCTCCATGGCGTGACATTCAGTTGCACCGTGCTGTTGTCCACGAAAAGAGTATCACAGACCTAGCCAAACAAAGGATTAGAATGTAGATAGAAGCCAAGCTTGAGTTTGATACTTCATAGATTTAGTTGATACACAGTAAAGAAAGAGTTTATGAGTTGTCCATGGGTTGAAAAAGATATTGGGGTTAAGGAGTTTGATTTTCTGCTGATGGAAGCAGGCTTTAAAGTTGAGACTCACCGTATTTGGTGTTTGCCCAAACTTACGGAAAAACTGTACGAGTCTCTGCTAGTTTGCCATAATATGTTCATCAACATCTTTTTAGATCAGTGACGAAGGGATGCAGTGTATGTGCAAGCGGTTACGTTCATTAGACACACTGAATATTTCAAGTTGCGACAACCTGACGCAAGGGTAATGTTAACGTAATTCGTACCTTGTTGTGTAACGTAGACAACCACCAAACATAAAGCCTATAGATACGAATACACATTCAGTTGGAAATGTTTCTTCTATCGTCTAAGTCATTTTCGGTATCATTCATGTAGCTATTTGTTGAACTTTATTTAGTGTCTTTAAAATTTTACTAAAATATGACTGCTTGGCAAAAAGTATGACTATCTTTTCCCTTATTATTTGTCTGTACTTTTTTTTTTTTATCTTCACAATGACGATAAGCAAATGACAAACGAAGTACTTGTCGAGAAAATCAACACCGAAACTTTGAAAGAACATAAAAAAATAGATCACATGCACTAAAAATCTGGGCTGGAATGAATTGTGTTGGTCTAAACTCGTGCTGCTGGCTCGCAACTCTCAGAGACAAGCGGGATATGGAAAGACAGATAGAAAATTTTGAAAAAGCTCAATCATAGCATGAAATATTGTTACAGCACAATTCAAGCATTGTCACGTTACTGTCCGTGGTTGAAGGAGTTGGACGTGTCAATGTGCAGGAAAATTGAGGCTCAAAGTGTGGACGACCTCAAAGATATGATACCGTCGCTTTTGCGAGTCCATACTCGCTATGCTGGGGGCGCCAGTTTAGATAAAACCTTGTAGTGTGCTATTGGGACTGGTATGCAATAATTTTTTTGCACTTATATGCTTATGTTAAAGTTCACATTATAAAAGCAAAGTCAGGTAATTGTTTAAAATGACTTGCCTTTGTGTAATGTAGCCTTATGTACAGTATTTTTGACCGAAAACGAAACGTTTTTGTTTTTGCATTTGTAGCGGAAGCTTCCGTTATATTTGCAAACTTTCTATGGTTAGAAAAGAAAGACAGGAAAGAAAACCTTGCTGTGTAAGAATTTTGACCTGATCCATCTTATGCCATAGTGTTGGGCATCGGCAGTTGTTTGGTAGCTGCTTGTGTGATAATGCGCAGTTGCAACGTTATAATGACGTACCCTTAGAATTAAAAGCTAAGTGAAGTTTTCTGGTGGAATAAGGCTTTATTATATTTTTTTTGGCTCTCTTCGGAGTCATTTTATGTACTGGTTTTTCCTTTTATTTATTGCCATAAGCCCTTCCGTACTATTTATCGTTTGAAAGAAAACGCAGCACAATAATGCTGAAGTGAACTTCATCAATCCCTTGCCGTACTTGGACTCGGTTTACTCTGGACATAAAATCGTGCTCGCATGAGTGTATTGTTTGTTTATTTTTACTAGCTGTCGGCTTGTACACTGGTAGTTTTTGTTTAAAATATACTTAGAATATGCTCTTTCGCTCACGAGTTTATGCCCATTGTAGACTGAATCAAGTGAACTGACCGTTAAGTAACGAACTGCCGGCCAACATTAGGTCTAGGATGAGTTTTTTGCTGTCGGTTTGCGTGGTCAGTTGTAGTTAACTTGAACAGATGCTATAAATCCGCTTCAACTGCTACACTGCTTAGTTATATTTTTTGAAAGTTTTGGAGAGTTTTACGACGGTGTTGACATATTTTATCATCTAGTAGTAAATTTGTATTTTTTGCAAATGTCAATTTGTGGTGTTATAATGTTGCAAAATTTGCGTTTACCGTATTCTGCCTTCATATGTTGTGCGATTGAATGTATTTTTTTTTGTTTTGCTTTTTTCCTTTAATTTACATTGGCTTGTCTATTCAAGTTTTCTTTGACTAGCGACTAAAGTGTTTAAGAGCATACGTGATTTTTCTTTTATAGATTTATTTGCGGTACTTGTGCACCGTGCACACAGCTTTGTCAACCAATTTTCCAAAGATATACGAAGTGAGGGGGGGCTAAAGTTTTCATAGTTTAGATTGTTTAAATCCTTCAAATAGCTTAAAAAAACGTTTAAGTTTTTTAATGACATTAAAATTGCTATTTTTATTCCCTTCAAATCGTACAAGTTGTTGTGGTTGCATTCTTCACCCCAAACCCTCGTGATCTTGTGCGGGTTAGTGCTCCAGCCTGTTGATGCATTTCAGATACCTCAAATTGCGTGGCTCGGCTTGATGCTGGACCATTTTTTGAAGATAGAACGTTAGGTTCAGCAGCCCTTTCTTGTTACCAGTCTCGCTTGATAAGTAGTCCTATTCTGAAGCATTGCAGCGGTCCTATTCTGAAGCACGTGTCTTAGTGGAAACTGGGCAGTGTTTTGTTTGTTTCTCTTCGTATACGTTAATATGCCCTGTTTTTTAACTTTGCATGAAAACTAGGCTATGGTCAAATCTGACTGGATAGGTTCAATACTCATTTCAAAAATAATGTCTTTTTTCGAAGTGACGTCATCTTCAGTTGCCACCTAATGCAGGATTGCATTTCTGTTTATTGCACCATTACAACAGGGGGCTGAAATATGTCGTGTTAGGACCACACTAATAGGTTGCATTAGAAACTGAAACCCATTACCACCGGAAATCATTAAAAAATTTTACATCGTTTTGTAAGTTTATAACTCGCATTGATATCTATCTGTATTAAACAACGAGATATATTGAAACCCATGAATATTTAAGACAAAAGCATACCCTAAATAATGGCAATTGTTCTGCGTAGTCAATTTTTCAGCATGCTCATTGCACAGACCACAAAATTGAAAATAATAAACTAATTGTTTTTAACCTTTTTCATTTTTTGGCAAAAATTATGTGCTAGTATAGCCGCTATAGTTTTGGTTTGCAATTAGCATTATCGATATGGCTCGACAATTAACAGCTAAACTTAATTATACAAAGCAAACGTATAGCTCCATTTTTTCAAGTGTTTTTGCACCTCTAGCAAATACTTGTGATATTTTCAAAAGCTATTCCATTTTGTTGTGGATTACTTCAAACGATTAACTCCATATAGAAGATTGGAGTGAAATAAGGCAAAGTAAATAGCATTAGTTGTATGTTTCTATGAAGTAAAAACTTTGTATAGGTTTCCAATTGATTGCAATAGTTTGCTGACTAGATGGTGTATGTGGTTCAAAAGTAAGTTTGTTATCGATTTATAACACCAAGGTGTTTTACTGATTTTATGATTTTTGTGAGTTTAGTTTTATATTAATATCTTGGTCATTATTGTGTATTTTGAGAGAAGTAATTACTACATTTCGCTTCTCGCTCTCAACATTAACCCGTATCGTACCGCTATTATGTTGGTATAGTCCAAGTCCAACATAACTTTACGAAAATGCGTGAGTTTAGTCAGATAAGACACAAACAAAAAATTATGGTATAAGGATTTATCACTTACAAGATGTCTTCCCAAATGAAAACATTGACGGTTTTCAGCACAGACTGTTTGAAACCGATTTAGATTTATTTATTTCCATACAAAACAATCAGAGCAATAGACTTATGCAACTTCATGGTACGTTTCCCAGTACATGGCAGCGTTTGATCTGTGCAAACGCACGTTGTAAGAGTGTTTTTCTGGCACACCTTGTATCTTCCTTGGGTGGTAGATTTGGGAAAATGTTCCACCTCATCATGTTTTACATCTGCTGGTGCTTAAGGTTCTCGAATTTGAGGTCGGGCTGCTCTGGCTGACTTCATCAAGCACCGAGTAATTTCTCTACCGAAATTGAGTAGGATGTTAACGATTAATGGAGTTCGCAGTTTATGCGCCAGCCCGCGATCACACTCTTGTTCAACACATGAACGATTTGGGGATGATACCACTTTTTTCCGTGATTTTTGGCCGATAAGTTGAAAGAAGACTGCCATAGAAATCTACTCCACCAATTTTTAAAAACAAACCAAAAAAATTCAAAACTATTGCATCAACAATAACTAACCCTCGTAAAGAAGTGGCAGCTGCAAATAGAATGGGATATAAAATAATTTTTTTACAGATTGCTCTAATGGTTTTCAATGACAATTGGTTAGTCAACTGCCAACAGCTATGGTGTATCAAATTGTTGGATGAAAATTTTAGTATTAAAACATATGTTAGATAGTAACAATAACGACAGAAAACACGATTATAGTTGGGTATTCATTCATGGTTTGGGACAGTGTTTGACCATTGAAAGATGCTGGTGACAATGTTCAAATATTTATTATCTTTAGCAAAGAAATTAATTATGATTTCATTTCTCAAAGTATTTCAAGTGGGTAACAGCTTCTGTTCCTAATGGTTTCCAACTTGTTAAAAAAGTATAGTGATCAGTAGCGATCTAACAGTAATATTGTGGAAAGTGATTAAAGATTGTAAATCTTTTACTCGCCTTTTGTTGTATGCACTTATATTGTTTGGCTAAGGAACACTGGTGTTAGATGAATTGCTTCAACAAACATTGCGCACTGGTTCATGAGTCACAAAATTGCTGGCTATTCCTACAACAGCATTATGCCACTTGCGTATCTATACTGATCCATCTGAACAGTAATCAAAAGATCTTCGTTCTTCCTTCCGCATCTATTTCGTGAATTCCAGAACGTCAGCTGCACCAGATGTTTTGCAATCTCTAAAAATTCCAGTTGCCAAGACTTGCCACTCTTTTCAGAAGTTGATAGCTGGTGAAAAAAGCTTAAAAAAAAACTGGTGTTCATTTGGTTCAGTTCAAATTCATTTGGTTTTGTGACAACATCTACCAAGCTGTTTACAACTCTTTTACCAAGTGGCTCATTAACAGAATTCAACTTTTTGCCTTTGGGTATCTGCCGGTTATACGTATAGCCATCAGTACTACACAGTACGCAATGTATAGATTTTGTAACCGAATGGAATGGGTTTTCCTCTAATTAACATTTCGGCACTGTGTCGACCGTAGTAGGGTATCATGGACTCGCAATGCTTAATTTGGATTGAAACATGCCAAACTTGGTCAACGAATTGTTCAGAGACTTGAACATTGTATTTACTATAGCTGTTTTGTTGTCTTCCTGAAGATTGTGTTTTTTATAGCTATTCCAGTTTCATTAAAATTAGACTTGTCAAATATAATGTTTCGTATTAATCTTCGCACAAATTTTATTATGATTGGTGTTTGATTTTTCGCATAAGGTGGTACCGGGTGAGCAGTGTTGATATCATTTTCCGTTAATTCTTTGTCAAGTGGCAGTTTATCGCTTTCTAATAGAATTGCCCCCTCATTTTCTAATTCACTATAGTTTAAGTTTTTCCTGATTTTGGCTCCGTGAATAATCAAACAGTTAGAACGAGAATACTGTTACATCATTGAATTGATTAAATTCTGAATAGTATAGATTTTGACGTTGGCGTAGATTTTCGATTAGAAGTTTCACTTTTTCTTTTCATGGTTATTTGACAGGCTTCACTGGATCGGAGAATACCATAACCAAAATACAATAAAAACTAAATATTAAACACAGACTACCTAAACTTTAGATCACTTTATTCCATGTACTGCATTTCAGTATCAAGCAATTTGATCTAGTCAGAAAAAAACTGACAGAGCTAGAGTATGGCTGTAAGGAAATACGGTCATGTGCCCATTCACTGTGCTCATGTTGGATACTTCAGTCCTTATTTGACTTTGTAAGCTTCCTCAAACTAATATTTTCTGCATTTCGTTAGGTTTTTGCAAAAGTCAATTCTTTAGGAAAAAGTATGATGATGAAGAAATGGGTTTGGTTCGGAGTTTGATTGCATACGCTTTCTGAGCATTTCGTTTTTTATTTCGCGGTTTGAAAATCTGACGACAATTGTGAGTAATGATTTTTATCGGTAAGGGTTGCCGGGGGAAGTTCGTGCGAAGTTGAAATACCGACCTCGCTTACTTTGACATTCAGCTCTCTTGATAACTCTTTAAACGATCTCATCGGTGTTTTTGTCCAAGGAATGTGTAAAAATCCAAATTTTTTCGTCTTCCGTACTGCTCACAATATTCCAGTCGTTTCACTGCGGTGTTTACTAGTTGGTCTCACTGATTGTTCAGTGTTTCTTGATATCGTCAAGTACATTTTTGTTTAGATTTTCCAACTTTTTATAATTCAAAAAAAATCATGTTATTCTTTAGCGATGTAGCTCATACTTTCTAAAATTTAATCAATTTTTACATTCATTTATTCAATCTTGGATTGTGACTTGATTGTATTTAAAATCCGTTATGAGAACAGTTTTATCAATGTTAAAACTTTTAACCAGTCGAATTTTCCAAATTGTTTTCATAAAAATTTTTTTTCACATGTAGATTTTTTTACTTAAAATTCCGTAATATGCGTTATAAATACTATTTTTTTGAGAATTCAGTTGCTCTCATAAATCGGGATTTAAAAAATATCCAGTAAAACTTTTGCCAAAAAAAATGGTTACGCGTCCAACAAAAAACTGATTTCTGAGGAAAACTAAAGGGTTTAATTAAAAACCCTGAGCAAAATGGACAGCTATGAGTGTCAGGCACATACAGTTCAAATTTTATGATAATTCGATGAAAAATGATGAAGATATGTATGTTTGAATTGCAAAAATTGACATTTTTTCAATTACCGAGAAAAAGAAATTTTAATTTATGTTATATAATTAACAATACAATGCATGATTTTACATACACTAAAACACTTAAAATTCTGCTTTGCCATAATTAGGTCCTTCTTGTTGCTCCTTTTTGTCACCCCAGCCTTTTTTGATTGCTCTAAGGGTCTTTCTTCTTTATTTTGAGTGGATGGCGATTCGATTTGGCAATGCGATTGGAGTCTTGCTTTTTGGATATCAACATTGTGTAAAAGGCTGGATCCACACCCATGTGCTGTAGAACATTTAAAAATGATATATTTCCATCATTAAAATGGGCAACTGCAGCATTTGTGGCTTGTTGCGTTGTCATCAAACTAACCCACACCTCTTTTGGGCACCGAGACCAAATCAATTTATTCAAACATTCATTGGGGTTATGAGTTTCTCCATGGAGGCACTTGGACAGCAATTGGGGGTGACTCAGTTCTTCATATAAAGGCTCTAAAAGCTCAACAATTGCAGTGGGCAGTCCATGCTTATATGTGGAAGGATCTTTGTGCCAGCGACACCAAGTATTTTCACAACTAGAGCACATGTTATGGTTTGGAGCCTCATCAGTTCTGGCAACATGGTACAGAGTAGCTAACACAGCTTCACCATGTTCACCAAAGAATCTGTATTGCTCCTTATTGCCATTCCATAGTAGTTTTGCAGAGTGTTGATGATGCTTGAGGTCAGCCTATTTTTGCCATTTATTGGTTTTCCATGTGAAAGTTTTTTGCCTTTGTAAGAGTTGCACAATTTCCATAGCCGTGTTCCCAACCGCTTTTTTTTATTCCCAATACACTCACTCTTTTTGACGAGATCTTGGCCGTATGGCTTGCTTTCTACAACTTTTAAAAATAAAAAGCTGTCACCATCACCCAAGTACTCCAATTATCTTAGTCCACGTTCTGCAGATCTGGAAAAAATCTTTGCAGCACCTTGTGGCTCCATTCCTCCGACACTACATTATGATTTAGATGACATTTATGGGCTTGCAGCCATTGTTGATATTTCTGAGTTTTTTTTATTTTTCCATTGAGAGCAACCTTTACAGTAGTTACTTAGAACTTCCACATCTAAAGCTTTTCCAGTTGTGACACTGATAGCAGTTACTACCCCATTGTGGCTATTATGCCCACGGCGTTGCCTTGTGCCATCAACCGAAACCATGGCATGCTTGTTTCCTTCTTATTCTTCTCTCAATTCTTGAGCAGCTTTTAGCATGGTTTTTTCTGCTACTGCTTTTGTTGCACTCAGTTGTCAAATAAGTTTTCGTAAGAATCTCGATTCATTGGTGGGGGTGAGTTCAAACACTTTGATAAAACTTCCAGTGCACTTAGACCCATTCCAAAGCAACCATTCTTGTATTGATCTCATATAGTGTTTGTCTTTTGTTTGACTTCGACACACCTTCCTTCCTTGCAAGTTTTTGATGTCTTGAATAGATGTGTATCTATTTTACAAGCTTTGCAGTTTCCTTTGACAAAAAAAAAATCCTTTTCCACTTTCAGTGACAATTTAAGTCTTTATATGCTGACCACACCTTTGGCAGCTGATGTTATTATCCAAAAAGATGCAAAGAATTGAAGAATCAATCAGCAAAAAACAGTGTTTTTCATTTTCAGCACTATCAAGGAGGCAAGTTTCATTGGTAAGAGATGACAGTTTGTTGCCAATCTTTTTCTCTGACGCTGATTTCTCGACCCTAGAAGAAGAAGGGCGTAACTCCAAAATTGCAATTTTGAGATACAGCCATTTTAAAATTTTTGTGTATTTGAAGTTTGAATTTTAGATGGTTCTTAGAACATATTAATACAAATATCGTTTTGTGTATCATGAAAATGGTGACGAATTTGAGATACTTATTTCTAATGGAAACAAACTCATTTTTTTAGTTTGTTTTATGATAAAAATATGAGATACGCCCTTCTTGCACTATATATTTTTTTTATTGCTGTTATTTTTCAGTTTCCTACAGTTTCCTACATTATGACTTTGTTGAAAAACACATCTTAGACAATTTTCAACGTCTCAATTTGATTAATGTGAATACAAATTAGCAACACAGCTCTGAAAAAATGTACAAGGCTTTAATGCTACAAAAGCAGTTAAAGAAACAATGTTTTGAGTCAGTTAAGTATAAAAATACTGTTCCAAAAGAATCAGAGATATTCAGTGTCAGCTGAAGCATCATCAGTTATTTTCAGGTCGGTGTAAAATTTTTGACTGTCCCTAGAAATAAGCGGCAACAAATCGAAAAGGTCTTTCTTCTTCTTTTCTGATATAGGAAGAGTTTCTTGGTGTAGTTGAGGAAAGGTCCAAGAAACATTTCGATCTCTTACATCTCTGCGCAGCACAGAAAATGTTTTTTGCTCATCAGTACAATCACCCATTATAGATGTTACATACTCCATTTTCCCTATTTTTTTTCCGTAGTATATTCTTCTGATTTTTAGCCATCCCACTGGGTCACCATCTTCATTTTTGTTTCGATTGATAAGGATGTTGTTGGAAAATAAGTGCTTCACACTTCTAAAGTCAGTTGATTCCATAGCAACTACATTGAGCTTTTCCTTTCTGTGAATAGATTTGACAGTGGTTATCCAATCTCTTGGGATTTCAATCTCTGCCATTGTTGTTTTGTTGTGCTTTTCTATGATGGCATGTATGGTGTCTGCTTCCATGTGGGAGTGTCCTGGTTGGAAATAGGTGCGAGTAATTTTGATATTTCTAGACGAAGCCAAATGCATTAACATTGTAGACAGAGGATAATTGCGATTCTGACCACCGCAGCAGTCACTGTAAAGCCTGACGTCTTTAATTTCTGAGGATAAGCCTTCTATCCATTTCCATAAACAAGAACCTATCTCTTGCGAACCTCTTCCAGCTATGGTTTCGTTCCACATGAAGCAATATGCTTTGCTGCCATTTTTGGTAGTTTCATACACAGTTAGGTTGTATACTGCCAACTGTCGTTTATAATATGCTATGCCAGTGCGCAGTAATGGACATGGAAGCACTTTTTGTAAATCGAAAGTCGCCATTATGCAATCGTCTGACTGTTCAGCATGCTCCTTGTCTAGACGTTTTTGATGGTATACTGCATCAGCTTTCGCCAGATGGCTTTCTTTTTGAGATTCTAGAATCTTTTTCTCTTCTTCGTTGGCAGTCTTCAGAGAAGCTTTAATGGAATCGCATTTGTCACGCGTATCTTTTGTTGGTGGATGAAAAGACAAATTAAAGTTTTCGTTGAAAACTTTTCGATACATGTGATCCTTAGTTGGAGTAATGTTTTCAGCTCTGCATTTATCGACGTACATGCGGTACATTTGAGAAATGGTAAGAGAGGGCGACAGATACTTTTTGCTGCTTTTTGTTCGACAATAATGACTCTCGTACGATGAAAGCTTTCGATATGTCGCTTGATCCGATTAACATCTTTTTCCGGCACTTTTCTTTGCTGGCCATGCTTTCCTCTTTTATCACCAAGTGCTATGGATGTGTTACTTGTGCTCTTTTTCTGCAAAATAACTCGAGCTTTTTTCTCAGAAATTGCAAATGTTGTTAGAAACATTGATTGGCATACTTAATTTTCTGGTTGTTGATCTATGAGAAAATACTTTACTGTATTAGCTCTTCTGCTAGCACCGTCCGTTTTTGTACAATGCTTTTTGTCTCCTATTTGCATCAGTCCTGCAAGTAATTGATTTTGTTCTTGGCTGTTAAGCTTCCCATAGAAATCAAAAAATATTTCTTCTCTAAAGCTTTCTGGAAAACGTTCACAACATTTTCTTCGGCAAGTCGTTGGGCATGGGCTACCAAGTTTTTTTGCAGCAACATTTTTACCGGTACTTGAGGAAACATATTGGTCACCTTTTGTTCTTTTGCTTTTTTGAACGTTACGCTTCCAGTTTTGTGGCTTTTTTAGTCGTTTTCTTGTTCTTGTTGTTGGAAGAACTTCAGTATTGTTTAAAATCTCAGTGTCATCTAAAATATATAAAAATTACATAAACTAAACATCGACATAAACAAAGCATTTTCAACAAATGTCAGTGTTTGAAACTACATGTATAAATTTGAAGTGAGCAATTCATGAGCGATAAGTTGAGCATTAAGGATTGGCAATATTTTGATATTAACCCATTACTTTTATTATTCTGTAATTTGTAGAAGTGGATGATAGAGGAAGTTTCATAACTCCTTGAGTATCTGATCGCTGTATTTCAAACTTCACTTGACTTAAATAAAGTAAATGGCGG